>CM073522.1:30820961-32070961 GCA_037074615.1 Leucaena leucocephala | reverse complement strand
TTGCTAAGCCTAATTTGAAACATGATTGGAATTAATTCATTCATTTGGGGCGATTTGTATATTGCATCTTAATGTTTCCATGGTTGATGATCTTTTCATTGAGAATTCCACTTGTAAGAGTGTTACAAGCCATTTTATGACTAGGATGGATTTCATTTGGTTCATGAAACGTATCTTTTGGTGATCTAGCCTTGGCTATGTCTTTAAGGATTATTAAGGGAAGAATTAAGAATGATCAAAGTAGGTTCTTTCTGGAATTGAGCAGCTTCACTATGATTTTGTGAAAATGTATATGAGGAATATGATGGAGTCTTCCATTGGTACAAGCTGTTAACCATGCTTCGATTTGTTTAGAAGGGGATCGCTTAATCTTGGCAAAACACTGAGATTTATATGCTCCATACAATTTCAGGGGCAAAAGATGCAACTCACCATTTACCTTTTCTGGTTTTATTTCAGTTCTTGTTTTTTTTTTCCTTCTGTTTTTTTAACTAGATGGTCTTATGGTTGTATTGTTTTTGTTGTCAGTCTTTTTCAAGGTCGCTAGCGGACATGTTTGTTTCATTATTTTGTGGTTTACTAGTATAAGCTACATGCTCTCATCTAATGTAAGCTAGCACAATTTTTTATACTCATCCAATATTTAATATATAATTTAATTATAGAGTTGATATTGATCCTAAATATAATATTTACTTCTTTCATATATTATCTTTTTTTTTAAATTGCCCTTATTGATACTTTTTCAATAACAATTTGGTATGAGTTATACATTGAGGAATCTTACAAGTTAAGTTAGGTTTATAAGTTCAAGAGATTCTCTCTTCTAATTAGTTAGTCTTTTATGATAAATTTTCTCTTTAGGCTTATGATCATCATATTGGTACTTTTATTGAGAGTCTGATGTTAGAAAATGTTACCTACAGAGGGTTCTGACCGGTAAAAGACCAAATGAAGTGTTGTAGTGTAGATCTGACTAGGACGTCATCTCTTAAGGGGTTGACATTGTTATAATTCATTTATTGGGGAGCCTCACAAGTAAAGTATAGTTTATAAGTAGGGATTATTCTTCTTAATATGTTAGTCTTTTAAGATAAATTCTCCGACTTTTGATTATCACATAATTAAGATAGGGAAAGATGAGAAGTTAAGAAAAATGATAAAAATATTGTCAAAAAAATATGACATATGAATTAGCTTAATTAATATTTTAAATATAATTAGACTAGTTAAATATGTCATATATTAAATATTAAAATAATATATCCTTTTACTTTTCTTTTAATTTAATAAATTTTCCTTTTTATAAAAAAGGCAAAACATCATAATGTTTTATTTAGGTTCATAACTTTCTAACAATACAGTTAAATTAAAATTAGCAGCTTTTTTTGTAAGTTGCCAAAACACTATTTATCTTATACTTCTATATCTTATATTGATATTAACAATATTTTTATCAGTATTTTAGTGTCATCATCATTAATTTAAAGTACGTGTATATTCATTTTTGCCACAAAATTATAGATATTTGGACAAATTCTTTTAATAGGGTGAATGCACAAATCCATTCATAAAGTAATAAAGTATTTCGTGGGCATGAACACCATAAACTTTCTTCATATATAAAAATATATATGAATTTTTAATATGATACAGAAATATCACTACAGCTAACTAATATTAACTGTTTAGTAAATATATCGATAAAAAGAATAGTATAAAATATATATATATATATAAAATTTTTAAAATTGTGCAAAAATACAAATATATTTTTTTTAAAATTGTGCATAAATATATATAAAATTTCTAAAATGATGAAAAATGGTCACAATTATTAAGTTAATTAATATTGATTATTAAAAAATATATTGCACAACATTTTCACTTCTAACAGTCCTATTTGCCCTATAAGGTAATAAATGCAACTCCCCAGTATCAAAGCCACCCCTCCCTCAATTGCCTCATCTACTATTCTTTTTTTTTTTTTGCTTTGCCATTGGTAGTTTCACCGTGGAGCAAATGAATTGCGAATTAGGGGAACTGTCGTTATAAATTAACACGTCCAAATCTTTTGATAATATTCATCGACGACAAATAAACTAAAGAAAAAGAGAGGGTTGTGGAGCAATTGTATATCTTGTAGAAGAATCGTAGTGGTAGATAGAGCTATTGGCAGCAAAAACGTTACACAATGCATGTGGGGACTAATTGTTAAACCGTTAATATTACTTGACTTAATGGGAGTGTATTTTCACACAATTTTAGAAGCGTCATGCGTATTTTAATTCCATTTTTTATTGTTAAATTGGATAAACGGTTAACATTAATTGATTTAGCTTATTTAATGAGTAACATTTTTGTACTATTTTATAAATTTCACGTAAATTTATCCCTTAATAATTTTTTATTATATTCATCTGTATACAGGAAAAGACGTTGAGATTGTGTGCGCGATTTCACGTAAATTTATCCCTTAATAATTTTTTATTATATTCATCTGTATACAGGAAAAGACGTTGAGATTGTGTGCGCGATGCTGATATGGAGCCTATTTAGATAAATTTTTAAATATAAGTTTACGAAAAAAAATGATTTTTAGATAGTTTTTAAAAAAAGATTTTTTTTTAAAAAAAAGTTTATAAAAAAATGGTTTTAAATAAATAAGTGTTTGGATAGTTATTAGTAGAAGGGCTTTTGTGATTAGTAAATTACTAAAAAGAATATAAGATAAAAAATATTAATTAAATCAGTCTACACTATTACCTCATTGTTCTCTCTATTCATCGCACTGTTCACTCTCTTCTTTCCTCTTCCGCAATACTATCATCTTCTTCTTTCTTCCACCAATGACGAGGTTGAAGACGATACACTACCCAGTAGTTCACACATCGATGGAGATGACATAGAGATAGTGATGATGAGCTTTAACGATGACAGCGACAACGAAGAGTAGACGATGGCGTGCTAGGTGGAAGAGAGAAGAGGGAGATAGTAGAGAAAAAATAAAGGTAAAATAGTAATTAGGTAGTCCATAAGCTCTTTTACTATTCTAAAAACTAGTATTATTAGCTTATCCAAAACTTTAGTTTTAAACTATAATTTTGTCCAAATTTTTTTTGAACAAATATAAATATTTATTTTAAAATTTCTTTAAATTTATATTTTAGCCAAAACAACTTATAAAACTACCGTTTAAAAATTTTCCAAACACACCAACAAGTTATATCTCATGGAAAACAATAAACAATGGGACTTTCTTTGATTATGAAACAATAGGACTCTCCAAATATTGCTTTTATACCATAATATCTAATATAAAATTTACTTACAAGGTTTGTATTTAATATTTGATATAAGATTTTAATATATATATTTTTTATATTTATTATTTTTTAAAATTAATTTATCAAATTCATAAATTAATAAATAATTTTTATACTATTATATAAAGAAAATTTTAGAGAAATTATATTATATTTATTATAATTAAATCATTTAATTTATTTTTTAATTTTTTCAAATTAATTATTTAGATTAGACAAGATTTCTTGGTGTAGTACAAAAGATTTCTTGCTCAAACAAATTCTCAAATAAAATATTACATCATCATGGTGACCGAAAAAAATCCAAAAGAATAAAGCAAGAAGGGAAGTTGAGCGAGAGAGTATCCTAATTGGAGCATGAAACTCCCCACATTACCAGTGTCAACCCTTGAGTTGACGCTGACACATTTCCCAGACTAGATAAAGGGCCCTGATTTCTTCTCATGCTCCAATCTTCTTCATCTCTTCTATCGGCTCCCTAAATTTCTGTGGGACCCCTTCTCTCTCTCTCTCTCTCTCTCTCTCTCCAAAAGCAGAATCTCAAGTCTCGTTTCAGGGCCCAAGCGCAATCGTCCACTCCTCGTGTGTACACATACTTTTTCTCTTTCCCCACAATTCGATCTCCTGCTCCATCGACTCGTCAATGCAGGTACCTAACGGTCGCGTTTTCCACTTTTTCGGGAATTTCGAATTCCCAATTTTGTTGTTCCGCGGGTAAAATTTCACGGAACCCTAATTGGTAATTCTCGCCGGAGTTAGGGTTCCGAACTTTGTGACGTTTGTTTGCGGGAGTTTGTGGGTTCAATTTTCAATTTTCGAGCTTTGAGCTAAACCCCATTTTTGGTTTGTTTCTGTTTTTAACGGTTGCGTTCGAACTTTTCTAGACTTACAAAGCCTTTTCTTTTGGCAATAATGTGTGGGTTGCTTAGTGATGCATATTTTCCTGCACTGCTGGGTATTCTAGCTCAGACTATTTTTTTTTAATTTTTTAATGCGACTTTAATTTGACATTGAATATGACTCATACATTATTCTTTAATCATACTTACAATTGATAATGTGAGGTCTGCTGTCTTGGTTATTTATTTTCTAAAACAACATTCGTGTACTTTAGTATCTCCACTCTCGTAAGTTTATTGCAATCAAAACTGTCTTAAAAGTTCTTTCACTGAGTTGTGTAAATTTTGATATTGCGGTTGCCTTTCACTCTATCGGGCAGATTATACTGAGTTATTTAAATTTCAAACGGTAGAATTTGTATGAACTTGTAAAATAATTCTGTTAATGGGAATTGCAGATATTCCATGCATCTTAATACTCTCACTTGTTTCTGGTTTAGTGACTTGTCCAAGCTGCTACTCATTGCATGAGTCACTAAAGTGGAATATGGTGGAAAATACTCTCACTTGTTTATGGTTTAGTTACTTGTCCAAGCTACCACGCATTGCATGAGTCAATAAGCTGTAATATGGTGGAAAATACTCTACTTTTGACTTGGTTCAAATATCTTTAACATATGTCGGGAAACTCTAGATTTGATTTAAGCGCTGCTAGTCCAGAGGAATTAGCTTTCAAAGGGACCATTCTGAATGGGCAGAGGGGAAATTTGATGAGTGGCAGTTTGGACAGGTCTGGAAGCTTTCGGGAGGGCAATGAGGGACGGATGTTTGTTTCTGGTGCTAGTATGTTCTGGGGAAATTCCACTTCTGCATGGGATTTGCCTCCACTATCTCAGTGTTTGATGTTAGATCCTATTAACATGGGAGATCAAAAACTCATTCGGTCAGGTGAATTAAAGAAGGCATTGGGGATATCTGGTGGAAGCACCCTTGAAGATTGTTCTTTTGGAGCATCTAATCTGAAGCCTTCATCTCCAGTGGCTACAGAGGACCTGAAACGTTTCAAAGCAAGTGTTGTAGAGGCTTCTGTCAAGGCTAGGTAACTTAGGGATCACTTTGCAATACCAATTGTTTATTCACAGTTCAGATTGTGCCAACCACTCTTCTTTATTCAATAAAATTTCCAGGTCAAATTGAGAGTTTGCGTATGCAGTATGCACTTGAATGCAAATGTAGGCTGCAGCACCACAGCTTGCTGGGCAAGGCCACAGCTGTGTTGCTGCATATTTCAAATGGCACACCTTGCACTAGTACCTATGGCAAGTGCTATGGGTGCCACTTGGAAGAGCCACGTTTATGATCCTCACTTCATTTTCTTTCCTCTATCACCGAGTTTTCAACCTCTTTGCTCTCTTTCTGTCTCCCCAAGCCATTTTATGTTTAGTTTCACTGTCTCTGTTCTGCTTTGTTTCTGAATCTGCCTCTCTTCATATGTTGTGTTCTCTTTCTTACTTTTTGTTTTTTTTTCCTGTATATATTTTCTGTTTTTTTTTTAAACTTTTTACCTCTTCTCTGCTTCTTTATTTTTTTATTCTGTTATTGTCAATTTTTATTTCTGATATATTTTCCATGTATATTTTAACTATAAGTTAATTCTTTTAATCAAATAATTTTTTGATAGAAATAAATAAAGTATATTTATGTATTTATGCATGTATGTGCTACTTGTCTTTTATTTTTACTTTAGATTATGTAATTGTGTGCACCATACTTTAATGTTGCTGTAAACAATGGCACATACTGCAAAGTATGGCTTCAAGAGTGCTTTGTGCGATGGTTGTCACATGCCCTTGACAATTATGCTCAATTGTGTATCATTTTCAATGCTTTTTCTAAATCATCAGATATAGGGTTGTGAGTTCCATAAATTTCTTAAAAACTGGTATACTTTCCTTTTTTGCTTTATTCTCGGTTCTGTAGTTATTCTGTGTAAAAGTTATGAAATTTGAAGATTCTTCTCAGGGGGAGGTCAAAAAGGTTGGATGAATCTCTGCACAAGCTAAACAAGTATTGTGAGGCTTTAAACTCAAAAAAGCAACTTAGGAATGAGATGTTACCAAGTGAGAGGTTGGGTGGGTTGAACTTGATAAAGATGGGAGGTCAGATTCCCCGCAGTGCTTCAGAACTTGTGAATCAAAGGCTGGAAGACAGATCCAAGAATGTCACTCTGAATAAGCGCTTTCGTACTCCAATTGCTGAGATATTGGTCTGTACTCTGTAGCCAGTTTTCTTACTCAGTTGCTTGATGATTTGTTTATAACATTTTGATTAGATATATTGCATTTCTTGCCATAAAGTGTTAGAGGATTGAGTCGGCAATTGTGCCGGGCTTTATAAGTGTCTTCTTTATGTGCATTGTAATGTGAACTTTGGGTAAGGGTATGTGTATCTGATGGCTAGCATGATAAGAAAGACATTATCTCTTGATTTTGATACAAGTAATATTTTATTTTTGCTATTATATTTTTTCCTTCTCACTAATAGGCTTCTTTCATTTAAAAAAAAAAAAGTTAGTTTCCTTGGGTGTGTTTCTCTCAACGTTTAGACACTAATCCTAAGCCAATAGTCCTCAGTGGCAAATGGGAAGAATGCATGAATTCCATTTAGTCTTATAGGTAAAAATATATACGATAGGATTTTAAGGAAGACTGAGTTGGGTAATTTAAGATGAGATGCTTTGAATTACTTCTGTGACTTATTTAAATCCGGCATATTAATGAAGGCACTAAAATTTTGTTATAGTTTATATTTACTACATATTAATAACTAATACTTTTTCCTACTCAATCAATTTGTTCTAATTTTCCCCCTTAATTCTCTAGGGATGAGCATTCTTCTATCTAATTTTGGCTTTACTGAATTTGAACTTTTTTGTGTGGAAAAACTCTAGGCTGAAGGACAAAATAATAACTTGAGGCAGCCTTTGGTTGCTGGAAAAGATAGAGATACTCTTAGGGACGGTACAGAAGGTTGTGATTTTGTTGAGGAGAAGATTCGTAGATTGCCTGCAGGAGAAACTTGGGACAGAAAAATGAAAAGAAAACGTTCCATGGGCACTAGTTTTTCCAGATCTATTGATGGTGAAGGAGAACTGAAAAGGGTTATGCATCTCAAGATAACTAATGAATCTGCCCTGCAGTCCTCTGATACTCAAGGTTTGAGGTAACACCTGTTTATAAGATACTTTGAATTTTAATGATGATGTGAAATGAAGATTCATTAGATCTGGAGAGTTATATAGTCGCACATAAACTAAGCTGATTTGATCACACTTTTCTTCCTTAACTTGCAGCTGTCTAACTGCATTCATGATGATTGTCAGTTGTGATTCTTAGATTTCGTTTAATCACAATCTACTTTTTTTAAATGATATTGAATATGGTTGTTTTGTGCCTTTTGTTAGACTTGTGTCTAACAGCAAAGAATAAACTGCTTGGAATTGTCTGTCTATTACAGATCAGCATCATCTGGCAATAATAGCAAACTTGATCTTTCCTCTCTGCCTGCTAGTTCAAATGGGTGTGCCACTGTCAAGAATGAGCAGGAAAAGGTCCAAAGGGATTCAGTTGATGGATCAAACAAGGAACGGGTTATACGGAGAGGAAACAAGTATTAATAAACCCCTTTGTATTCATGATATATGTTGAGTTGATCATTTATTTGATATGATTATCACATCTAACATTTCTTTTCCTTTTAGGTTTAATGTTCGTGATAATAATTATATTGGTGGTGCTTATCCATTGACAAAAGGAAAGGCCTCAAGGGCCTCAAGAACTGGTCCCTTAGTGGCTGCCAACTCATCTATTGCATCTCGTTCATCTGAAGCACTTGATTCCTGGGAACGATCTTCAAAGATGAACAAGCATCAGTCAGTTTGTGGGAATAGCAATCGCAAACGACCTTTGCCTACAGGATCTTCCCCACCCTCTATGGCCCAATGGGTTGGACAGAGGCCTCAAAAAATTTCTCGTACTCGAAGAGTAAATGTGGTATCTCCAGTCTTGAATACTGATGAAGTACAGATGCCATTGGAATATTGTTCTCCTTCTGATGGTAGTACCAGAATGGTTTCCACTGCTACAAGTGGCTCACTTTTTTCCAAGGGTGCTGCCAATGGCATCCAACAAGGTAGAGTGAAAAATGAAAATGGTTCCTTGCCACCCATGTTACCTGAAAGTGAAGAACCTGATGCTGTTGAAAGTAAATTAAGGGAGAAAGGATTGGAAAGCAGCGAGATTGATGAAAAACCTATTAATTCTCAGAATACAAGTTCTTCTGTCGTAGCTACAAGAAAAAACAAGACACCCAACAAAGAAGAGATTGGAGATGGTCTGCGGAGACAAGGAAGGAGTAATAGGGGATCATCAATACTGAGGACTAGCTTCTCACCCTCGAAAGAGAAGTTTGAGACTCCAACCTTGGCAAAGCCACATAAAAGCATGAAGCCTATTTCTGAAAAGAATGGAAGGTATTATTGGTTTTCGTCTTTTTATTTTCTGATGGAACACAAATGGTTCCTATAGATATTATGGTGATCTTTTAATTTATGTATTTGTAAACTTTCAGTTGATTTATTTGTTTCAGTAAGTCAGGACGTCCTCCTCTGAAGAAATCTTCCGAAAGGAAATCTATTACTCGCCTTGGGCATCCACCAACTGGTGATTCCCCTGATTTATCAGGTATTTATATTATTCTGTATATTTCAATTTCAACCTAATTTGCTACTGTGGTGAGTTTGTTTTTAATAGTATACTGATGACTGATCATGCTTAAAATCTATCTTTATTGACCTATTGGTAAGCAACCAAGTAAATCAAATTCATATTTAATTGTTTTGCTGTGTTCTGCATGAAATACTTTATAAAGGAAGAGAAATGCGAACTTCAATGTATCCTCATATCTTCCCGATAGCTGATTCTGGGGTTGTAGTTTTTAAGAAGAGAATGCATTGTTTTACGTTTTCTGATAGGGTGATCACGCAGCAGTAATGCAGGACAGCAGAAGGATTATTCATAGTGTAAGATCTGGGAATTTGTATGGGGATCATGGATTTAGGGTGGAAGACTGGTAATCTATTCTTTAGTTTATACGAGGTGGGGTGTGTGGGGGTAAGGGTTTTCTTGGATGGGGTGTAATATGCTGTGCAGGTTAATTACTGGCTTTTGGGTGCTGTGAGTGGCAAATGAGAATTTGTGGTCACACCCTAAGGTTCGTTGTGTTACGCCTGGGAATTGACTATACTGTAAGACTTAACCAATAAAATAAGAAAGCAATTTCCTGAATTAAGTTGAAATCTGATCGATGGCTGAAAAAAGATTAGGTCCATTTGAATAAAACTACTAAACTTAACTCCACATATGTGGGACCAAGTCATTGTGTTATATTGATTTTGAATTCTACTGCTGCTTATCTAGAGAGAAAATGAGGATTAATGTCTATACAACAAAGGTTGTCCTTGATCACAGACTGCAAAAGCTGCTGAGATTATCTTGGGAATGAGATTATGGAGTTGTTTTTTTTGGGGGGGGGGGCGCGGTGGACCAAGAGTATTAAATTAGCCAACATAGCATTTACATACAGCTATCAAATCTAGTAATTCTGATCTATCTAGTACGTGTATGACTATTAGCTCCTCATTTTTAATCTGGGCCAAAATATTGAGATCTTTTGGCCTTTAAGCTTATATTTTTTGGCTGTATCCTGTCTCACCTATGTAGCTCATGTTGTCTTTTCATTCTTCCTCTATATCTTCATGAGTTCCCTAATGTTACTGTAGTTTTTTGTTTTGGCTTCTGGGGAATAATCTCAGGAAAGGGGGTTAATGTGTTTTTGTATGCATGTAAATATATTGGCATTCAAAATTTTGATAGTTTTGTGATAAAGCTATGGTTATTGAGTATTGACTATTGAAAAAACACATTTCTTGGTGCTAAATGGGTGTAAAAGATCGTTATTTTTTTAATTTTTTTGAAGTTTATACCTTATCCTTGCTTCATATTAATGGTTTTAGCACTTGCTATATTATTCAATGTTTTCAGGGGATTCAGATGATGACCGAGAAGAACTGTTAGAAGCTGCCAATTTTGCGGGCAATTCCAGTTGTGTGTAACTCAACTTGAAGTTGGATTGTGTTTTTGCACTTGGTCATATATGTATCTGTATTTATGGCTTGAATGTTTCTTTGTTAGATGCTGGCTGTTCTAGTTCATTCTGGAAGAAATTGGAACCAATTTTTGCTCCTGTCAACTTGGCAATTGTAGATTACTTGAAGCAGCTGGTGGGTGTGTCAATCATGTTTTTGCTGTTGTGAAATTTAAGCAGAGCTTAAACTTTGTTTTCTTTTTATCAGGTTAAATCAATGGAAGAGGATCATGGTTTATCTCAGACAGTTAGTCTGACAAATGATGTCCCGGTAATATTTTAGAAGCTATGCTTTTCAGCATTTCACTGTAGTTGCTGTAATTGACCCTTGTAACTGGGGATCAATATATTACTCTCGGAACTGACTCTTCCTTATAGAATTATAGTCTTTAATTAGCATACTAATTTGCAGTTCTTATTTCTTTACCATTTATCTGCATTTAGCTTGACCTGCAATATTAGTGAATAAAAATCCCAATTCTGAGGCTTGCGATAAATTTATTAGCATACTTTCTGTCGTCGTATTTTTCATCTTGATGTTTCCTATTTTCTGTCTTTTTCTTGATTTTTCGTTGTGATGAGCTTACAGCTCACTGGCACACTTTTGTTGCCTAATGTTAAGTGATGTGATTAGACTTATTTAGTGTCGTGAAAAACTCTGGAGTATATATGAAATTTACATATTTAAAGGAGACATGAACCTAGAAAATATTTCTGGGCTGTATTTAAAGTATCCTTTTTTTCCTTCTCAGGATGGACTTTTGCTCAAGAACAACTTTCTGTCGCAATGTCAGAAGGAGAAAAGTATTTCAAGTCAAATGAATTCAAAAGAAATATCTTCAATGATTGACATGGATGGTCAGCATCTGGATAGTGGCTTTTTGCACAGACAAGTAGATTCAAGGGAAAACAAAGTTGCACCATTGTACCAGCGAGTTTTGGCAGCTATTGTCCTAGAAGATCAAGTTGATGAGAGTGATGATTCTCTGGATATTGAACACAAATCTGTGATAGGGGCTGAATTTGAATCTCATTGTATGTCTAGCCCTCAAGTTAGGACTCAATGTGCTTCTGATGTGCTATCTTGTAGTGGGAATATTACATTAACTAATGGCTTGAACGTCCATGATCAAGAACTTGATGATATTTTACCAGCACATCAGGGATTGTTACATTCAGACACTGAATTGTTGCCAAAGCTATCTAAAAATGGTAGTGGTGGGTTACTAGCTGCAAATATGGATTCTTCACATTCATTGTCTTTTAATTGCCAATTTGAGAAAATGAGTTTGGATGATAAAATCTTGCTGGAGCTTCAGAGCATTGGCCTATATCCAGAGGCAGTGGTGAGCTTTCAATTTTATTTTACATGATATGGAAGGCATTCTTTCTAGCTTACTGGTGCTATTTTTTGTTGTAGCACTCTGCTTCCCTCCTTCCTTCCCTCATGTCATTTCTCTTATATAAACACTAACCATGCTATGGAAACAAGATCTTTTAGAAGCAGACCTTTTCACGTGGGCTTTCTATTTGTAGAGTTTAATGATCATCAAGTTTGGATTTGAAGATTTTGTACTTTTTATTTCTATACTGACTCATCTTTTTATGGTTGTCTTTTAACAGCCTGATCTTGCTGATGGAGACATTGATCCTATTGACCGAGATGTTGTTCATTTACAGAAATGTCTTGATCAACAGGTTTTGTTTTTTGTTTTTTAATGTAACGTTTGATGTTTGCTAAAGTATAAGGAAGGTATTCATTTAGTCATATTTTCTGAGGTGTATTGTCTATATATGCCCACTTTTACAGGTTTGTAAGAAGAGAGAGTACTTAATGAACCTTATTCAAGAAATGGAGAAAGTCAGGGAAACGGAACAACGGTAGGATAATTATAGTTTAGATGTATACATTTTATTAGGTCTCCAAACATTTGAGATATATAAATTGGAAGGAAGACCATGTATGCATATACTTAATGAACCTTTGATGATGCTCATGAATGATTAACATATTGTATTGCAGAACCCTTGAGCCAGCTGCTATGGAGAAACTTGTTGAATTGGCTTATAAGAAGAAGCTGGTAATTTGTTTCCCTTGTTCTTTTATTTCCTGGGTGTTTGGCTCTTTTACATATTTGTATTCAATCATTGTCTGCCACATCATATTGTATTATAGGCAGCCTCAGCATGCATGATACCTCCGATATTTTTTTGTTTGTATGAAAGTTTTGCTTGAAAGATATTGTACAGATATATTTGGAACAAGCTGGGACTTGAATACTTGTTTAGCGCTGCTAGACTGTTAAGTGATTTGTAAAGTGTGCATTGTTTTTTCTAGACTGTTATGTTTTTGTTAATGATTATGCAGTGATATTGCATTGGTCTTCAGTTTCCCTTTTGGAACTTTCAAGAAAAAATTGCAGTATGTAATGACCCTATACTTTTGATAGGCTACTCGTGGAAGTAGTGCAGCAAGAAATGGAATCCCTAAGGTATCAAAGCAAGTTGCCTTGGCTTTTATGAAGAGGACTCTTGCTAGATGCAGGAAATTTGAGGACGCTGGGAGAAGTTGCTTTATGGATCCTGTGCTTAAAGATGTTCTTTTTGCGGCGCATGCTCATGACAACTATCCTGGCTCAGTTGCTGCTATAAATGTACCACAAACTCAAAATTCTGAGGAAGAGGCTATGCTCTCAGGTTGTCTAATTTAACCATGATTTAAGTCTTTTCCTTTGCGAAGATGATTTATTTGGGTAGTGACATTCCAGAAGTACTTTAACTTCATATGTGTAATTCTGTTCATGAATTTTGCTATATTTTAATTGGGGATCAATACTTGTTTAAATGTCAAACAACTTGGTGCTTGGCGTTTGCAGGTTTCATTCCTTGCAGGGTGCAATATGGTCTTGATAATGATCAAATTGGCAGTAGTCCAGTGGATGTGTTTGAGAATCTAAACCAGCTCTCTGACCATGATTTTGCCAGAACAGGACCAATACTAAACCGAGGGAAGAAAAAGGAACTGCTGCTTGATGATGTTGGTGCTACTGCTTCTTTGAAATCTGCCCCAATTCTTAGTAATTCTTTCATGGGTGGAGCAAAGGGAAAGAGGAGTGAGAGAGAGAGGGACAGAGACCCTTCAGGAAGAAATCCTGTCACTAAAACTGGTCGACCCTCTGCAGGTTATTCTAGGGGTGAGCGTAAAACAAGAGCAAAGCCCAAACAGAAGACAGCTCAACTGTCTGCATCTATAAATGGATCTCTTGGCAAGCTGCCGGAAAATAATGATTCTGAGCACCATTTCGCTAGTGGTTCTGGTGAAGTGAATGACAATGGGAACGCCATAAAATGTAAACTTGAGCCTGTTTCCCATGGTCAGACTCATACATCTAATAATTTGTCCATGGAGCTGGGGCCAAACATTGACTATACAAACTTGCATGATTTTGACTCAATAGAACTGGGTGTAGATAATGAACTTAATGAGCATCAAGACCTGGGCTCTTGGTTGAACATTGATGATGAAAATTTACAAGATCATGATGCAGTGGGCCTAGACATACCAATGGATGACCTGTCTGAGTTGAATATGTTCTAATGGAGGCAAATCCAGGATATATACATTCCCATGGACAGTTTGACTTATATAAACAGTGCTGTGTCAGAGGAAGCTGCTAATAGAATTTATACCTCTGATTATTTGCACTTGTAATTATGCCCATTCTTTTTGTATACTTATCTACAAAACAAAAGAGAACCAGAAAAAGAAGAAGAAGCGTAGTCCTCAATTGTTTATATCATTCAGGGATTTCCCTCAGGTTGTAACTGCTACAGTTTAATCCAAAATTTTTTTTGATCATCTTGGTCCTATTGTTATTGCTGTTGGCTTGTAAATTTTCTCGTACAAGTTATTATGTCATGACCTGTCTACACTATGCATCTCAAGATGTTCAGATCGTTCTTGGCATCTTGAAAGGTTTTCGTTTGATTGCAGACCACTTTATCTGTTTCAAAATAATATGGCTGGTAAATTAGTTAAATTAGTCAAGTTTATTAACGAATTATTTCTAGGTTTATGTTGAGCTGAGGAGTGAAATTTCTCCAGGTTTTTCATGGATTTGCAAGTTCTTGTGGCTACTCCCTTTATTTTATTCATTTCGTAGCATCAATAATTTCTCCAATGAGATTGTATTGAGGATATTTTATGAATGAGATTGCATTGAGGATATTTTATGAATTGAACTAGAGTAGATTTTATGTGTTTTTACTATGATTTTCAGAGGCTGTAATTATTTTACTGAGTTTGTAGGGATTGCATTTCATCCTGACAAGTCAATTTTGTCCCACTGAGTCAAGCTGAAGGTTGCATATTTTGTGCTAACATTTCATGTCTTAATAATATCATTTTTTTTTTAAAAAAAAGTCATTTTTATTGATATTAATAAAAAAAGCATTACCACCAATAACAGAAGTCAATAAAATAAAAAATTAAGTATTGGTCAGTCAACTTTTCAACTTTTCATTTTGTACATTAAATACCAATCCTTAAGATGTTGGTGTTGGAATATATGGGTTGGCACTACACTATAGCTACAAATGTTGATCAGTCTCTTTATGGATGCACAATCCATCTTCATCTCATTCTCTCTAAAAACTCTCAATTCCTCTGACATTGCAGCAAAAGCTGGAATAAAGGATTCCACTTCTCTGTTTTTCAAACTCTGCTAAACTAACATCTTTGTATCAAGGCAACTTGTAACAATAGCCATTGTTTTACCTGCCATACATTGATCATAAGTCATGGTTTTCTTTTCTTCTTCTCATCAGAAGTTCTTTCTCTTTGTTGATTCTCTTCTGTACTGATTCCTCTTTGTTCAAGGTTTTTTGCATGGCCGGCTTAGCTTGACACTTCTCAATCACTTGCTGGACATCTTCATGGTCCAGCCAAACCTCTGGTTCAAGATCAGAGGGACCATTGAAAATGATTGCCCCAATCTCAACACCACAAAGGATGCTAAGTTCACTTATTTTCTTCAAGATACTTCCTTTCCTTTTCTTGAATGTTGCTTCTCATTTTGAGTCATAAAAAATGTACTCATGATGTTTCACCACCTCTCTTGACATGGTTATGCTTAGGGAGACAATTTTTTGTTAAGCATATATGTTCCTTGTGATTGTCCTTTATACAGAACTATTTCACTCTCAATCTGAAATTACATTGAACCTATTTTTGACTCTTTAATGAGTGGTGTTGGAAAACATTATAATTTATGAGAGTATTCTGGTAAACTTTGTTTCAGAAATTTGAAAACTGAAAACAATTTCCCCAGCCTCAACACTACACTCAGCAAGATCAAGAGTCAAAAATAGGTTCACTGTAATTTCAACTTCAAAATGCGAAATATTTCTATATAAAGGACTCAGATATCAAGCAATAAGTGTGCTCAACAAAAACTGGTCTTGTTAATGGGTACATAACTGATGACTCGAAAAGAAAAACATAATACAACAAAAGGAAAACAAATATATGAAAAATTTGGGCAATCAAATTTTCATCAACACTAAAAGCTCCCAGCAATTCTTTTGCCATTGGAACATAGAATCCCACTTCTTAGCAAATACCTCCATCGGCACTGCCGCCGCCGCCGCTGTTGTCTGTCATCATCATCTTGTTGATGTTCCTCCATCTCTCTTGTCATGATTATGCTTGAGGAAATCAGTTTTTATAGAGCACAATTTTTTTCTTTAAGATTGTCCTTAAACCATCTCACATACATTGAACTTGAAATTACACACATTGAACCTTTCTTGGTTCATGTATATGTATTTATGAAGGATCCTAGACATTGAACCTTTCTTGGTTCATGTATATGTATTCATGAAGGATCCCAAAACAATTTTGTTCATGTATATGTATTTATTAGGAGCATTTAGTGAACTTATTTTCCATTAATGACAATTATGAACTATTTATAAAAAAATGATATGCTAAATAAATTAACATCCCTTGAGTTCATAAAAACTACGAAAATAACCCCTTAATTTTATAAATTACACAAATTTCCTATGTTCAAAATTTAATACAAAATTGGATGGGATGTTTGGATCTAAGTTTCATTCTTTCTATTACTTCTTCACAGCGAAGACTTGAAAGCTTTAAGCATAAATAATCCAAAGCTTTAAAATTTAGAGCCCATATATTAAAGCTTAACAGGAAAAATGATTTTGATTAAACTATAGGAGAAAGTTGTTGGGAGAACTTTAATCTAAACACGACGAGCTTATTTTGATAAATGAATTTTAATTCAAAATAATTGACAATTCGTCTTATTTAATATTAGTATCGTCTAAGAGGAAGGGAGACTTCGTCCTACTCTTGAATCGTGGGTGAGTCCAATCCCTTTCCAAAAATTTTTGTAAAAAAAAAAACTTCAATTCACAATGCATTGATGCAACACAAAATATAACTATTGTTAAAAAGGGCAACTTGCACGAGCACCAACAATGAAATTAGGAAGTTCAAATAAGAACTACGCCAGACTCTTGCATTAAGATTGCTTAATTTGGCCAACATTAAATCCATCAAGTAACAATTCAAATTCAAATCCTGCCTTATAATTACTTAACTCAGATTTCAAAATCACTCACATAAAGCATTCAATATAATGGAAACTTCATGCTTTATGTGCACTAGCATATGTAGAATATATCCTAAATTGTCAACCACTTCTATTTCCAAGACACAATACAAGGATCACTAAATTTTCAAATATGTGAAGTGAACTGAAAGCTAAATTTCTGAAATAATCTTGAGATCAGGCATGCTCTAAATGGCTTTCCTAAAAATCTATTTTCCTATATGTTTGGAAATATGTTTGGTCTAAAGTGCAAGTGAGAATGATAATGAGAACGTGAATGGGAATAAGTAGAGCCGGTAAAACGGGCTGGCAGTTTGCCAGCCCGTTTTGGGGCGCGTTGTACAACCCGCCCCTTGCTGGCCCGCCAGCCCGTTTTTTTTTAAATTAATATTATTATTTATGTTACTCAAATATTACTTTGAATACTTCCATTATCAAATACTAGTAAAGATGATTACTTATTTGTTGATATGTGTTGACATATATAATAATTGATTAATATTTTGTTAATATTTATTTAGATTTATAGTTATAAAATTTAAGATTTTTTTATAAAAAGTATGAATTTTTAAGAGTATAATATTAATAAATTTTTTATTATGCTAATATGACATTAAAATTTTTTTTATTAGTATTTTAAAAGTATAAAAATAATTTTTTAAAAAAAATTAAAAAAAAAAATAAAAAAGAGGCGGGCCGCGGGCTGGCCCGCCCCAAAACGGGGCGGGCTCGGGCTGGCAAAATGCCAGCCTGTTTTGGGGCCGGCCCGCATTACCGGCTCTAGGAATAAGCATGAGAAAAGGGTTTTTCCTAAAAATCTATTTTCCTAACTATTGTTAGGAAGTGTACCACCAATTTTTTAACATAATAATCACATAAGTCTAACTTTTCCTTTTGTTTTTTCAATTCTAGAAAGGACTTTTCCGCGTACCAAATACAAATAGATAATAAGGATCACTCCTATATATTTATAACAAGTAGGTATGAATATCCCTCTGCCAAATCTTTAAATATTGACATGGAGAACTAACCCACAGTATCCTATAGAATACATCATAGTATGCAATGTGGGCATGGAGGTAAAATCAGAATTATTTTCTCTTTCTAGGTCATGGATTGTAATTGAGAACAAAAACTTTCAGAACAAAAAAACAAGACATGGATACATAATTTATTTGTCCATTATACACAGAAACATCATAAATGACAGAAATAGACCTAAAAAAACTACTGAAGGACAGAGATCTGAATTCATGGAGAGAATGGGTTGTAAAACGATGGAACATATGAGTAATTTACATCATTAGTAGGTTGTGGCATCTCATTGAACCGATTCCCATATAGTCTTCTATATTTTTTATGTTCATGCGGTGTTGCAGATTTTGGTCAATCAGATTTTCATTCTGTACATGAAATACCAATCCTTGTGATGTTGGTGCAGTTGGAATATATGGATTGGCACTACAAGATGGCTGCACATGTTGATCTTGATCAGTGTCTTAATTGATGCACAATCCTTCAGAAGTTGGTGGAGCTGGAACATTATCAATGTTGAACTGCTGAGATTGGCCTATCAACGTCATCACATTCTCTCTGAAAACTCTCAATTCCTCTCACAATGAAGCAGAAGCTGGAACAGAGGATTAACCCTCTCTGTTGTTCAATCTCTGCTCAACAAACATCTTCATATCAAACCAATCTGTAAAAGTAACAGACGGAATTGCTTTCCCTACCATACATTGGATCACAAGTTGGGAAATCTCTTCCTAATGGTTTTGTTTTCTTTGTCTCATGAGAAGTTCTTTCCCTTTGTTAATTTTCTGCTGCATTGATTCCTCTCTATTCAAGGTCAAGGCCGGCCTGGCTTGACACTTCTCAATCACTTGTCGGATACCTTCATGGTCCGGCCAAATCTCCAGTTCAGGATCAGAGGGATCATTGAAAACGATTGCCCCGACCTCAACACCACAAGGGATGCTAAGTTCACCTGCCTTCTTCAAGACACTTCCATTCCTTTTCTTTAATGAGATTTCTCTTTTGGAGTTCTCAGTCATGTACCCATGATGTTTCCCCATCTCTCTTGACATGGTTATGCTTAAGGGGAAGTTGAGCATATTTGTTCTGAGAGATCTGTCCTTTATAGAGAACAATCTCACACTCTGAGCCTTAAATACATTCTGAACTAGTGAACCCATTTTTGAGTCTTTAATGAGTGGTGTCAGAAGAAAACATTAGAATTTATGACAACATTTTAGTCAACTATATTTCAGAAATTTAAAAACTATAGCTAGCATTAAGGGTGAAATCTGTGGGCTGGATTAAAGGTCCTAAAGTAATTAAATATTTGACATTATTGCTAGAATATTTAAAATCTAAATTTTGATATTTCCTAACTCTAATTCTAAATATACGAGTTAATTGTAGAGTTTGTTCTAATCATAGATATAAAATTTTAATCTCATCTAATCCTCTCCTTTATTACTAAACTTTTATCTAAAGTTGAATGACCGAATGATTAAAATATTATATTTTAATCTAATTTTTTTAATATGATGGTTTGCCTAATTATACAAACTAAAGTAGTGACCATTTCACCAGCTTTCTCGTATGACCAACTAGTTTCGTTTGGTTTTATTACCTTTAGTCAAAAGCATATCCATTTTCTATTTGATGAAAAATATGTAACCATTTGGCATGCCAGTAAAACTTTGGTTGGATTTCACTTCCCTCTTTAAGTTTAATCAATATTTATGTCATGATTACATGAGAATAAATGATATCCATGAAAGGATTTTTATTAATTTTATTCATTGAAGCTAAATTATCATATGCCTTTAATAAATTGGATTATGTATTTATTACAATTATGAATGAAGTCCAAAACAATACTCCTTCTGGTCCCACATATTGGGCACCTACTAGAAAGAAATCATGATCTCGATATAAGTCATTTCTTGTCTGTAAATACATCATTTATTCGATAAATATCTTTTTAATTACATTTTAATATAATATAAAAATATTTTAAAAGAATGTTTTTAAAATTAAGACAATTTTATTGTTTTTAATAACATATATTGATTTTAGTGAATTAGTTAAAAATGACTTATATATATATATATGGGAAAAACTATTGTGTATGTACTTATATTTTCTTTCAATTTTTATTTTGATATTTATATTTTTTTAATAAATCTTTTAATTATGCTTTATTAGCATAATTAGCTTATATATATAGGGTCTAACAATGTTAATAGAACAAAATTAAATAATTTAATAATCAGAGAAAATAATATAGGTATTAAATTAAAGTAAAAAAAAATATAAACACCTATATAATAGTTATATATATATAAATGACCCGGGGAAGTAGTAATAAGATGTAAAAAAAATTAATATTCCTTTGAGTTTATAAAACCGATGAACATTACCCTCTATTTTCAGAAATTACCCAAAACTCCTATATTTTAAATTTTTCAGGAGACATTTGAGACTTTTTATAGTTCATTATAATTAATGTATTGTAAATCCCTAGACAAATATTAAATACAATGTTAAAGAATAAAAGATGATGTTAGAATGGATAATCATGCAAGATACAACAGAGAATGCTAAACGTTAAATTATACAAAACTTCCTAAACTTTGATTTATTTATGAACGTTAGAATTTAAACTAAATCTTCTGCTCTAAATCAAAATCTATACAGTGACCTTAATAAAAACATATGAACGCTAGAATTTCAGTAGGAAAAATCTATTAAAATCTTCATCCAAATCCAGATTTATACAAATATAAAGTAAACCTTTAATTAAAAATGTGAACGTTACAGGTAAAATAATCATTATTTTGACGAAAATCTTTCCAAAATTTAGCAATTAATTATCAATCAATATTAAAACTTACGCAACCCACCGGACTTTTGACACTCTTTTTCTCTCCGGTTAAGACTTTTGGCCTTTCTTGACAGGCCCACCACCGCCTCCCGTTAGTCGTAGATCGTCTCGGCTCTCTTGACATGTTGAAAAGTTAACATATTATTTTATGAAATTTCAGCGGTGAATTTAGCTTGATGAACACGCAGCTGACCCCATGACCCATGACCCCTGATTTTGAATTGAAGACCCACCGACACACGAAACAAAATTGACGCTACCCACGAAACAAAAGTGACGCAACCCCCACTTTTCTTTCGGGTTAAACAACGGTCAAATTTTTACGCTTAGATTGGCTTTGCTCTCTTGCTCCTTCTTCTCTCTGCTTTTCCTTCTTCTCACTATCTGTGACTGTCTCCGATTCTTCGGTTGGAACCGCTTCAACAGCCTAGCTAATGACTCTGATGACTCCTACCTCTAATGTGATCAAAGGTTCCTCTTTTCTCAGTTCTTCGCCTTCTTTTTGTACCTTTCTTTCTCTCCAATGTTTTTCTTAGTTGCTAGGGTTTTCGGTCACTGATCCGGTTTCCCAATTTGACTTTTTCCCCCTTGCGTCAGCAGGAGGACGATGAGGTGCTCGTTCCCCGCTGGAACTTTTGAGAGGGTCCTCGACCAAGGTAAATACTCTGCATGTCACTTAGATGTTGCTATTGGGAAGTTTAGACACTGAATGTATATGATGATAATGCTTAGTACGAAGGTAATCTCCCTTACTGTTATCAGATCATACATATCGTTTAGGGCATTCCCTTAATGTAAGTTGAGATCTAGGCCTAATGAACGAGAAGTAGTTAGCAATATTCATTTTGTTGTTTTTCTGTTGCCGGTTATCTATGCTTGGGTCGACCTTTTGTATTTTATAGTGATTAATTAATGTGGTTAATGTCATTAATGCATCTCCTTTGATTTTATTGGGGATGGCTGGGATGTGTCTGCCAACATTAACTTTATGATCATGTATTTGAGCTTCGTTTTTATTATTCCATTTGCATCCAAAATCCAATAACACTCCGGATTTTCCTATTTAAGTTCACCACCTTTTCTTTTATTGTTTCAGATATGACTTTTTTGGTCAAAGTTTGTATGATTAAAATAATACTTTTTCAATTAAAAAAATAGTGCTATAGCTTCTATTTTTATTGCTTTCATGATAGATCTGCTGAAGTAAAGTATAAAGAGAAAGAAAGAAATTAAACAAAATACTAGACGTACTCCACTTTTGTACAAATGAATCTACCTAAGTAGAATCCACTTTTGTTCATTCATTCATTTGTTAGTGCCACACCTACTTTTCTCAGTAGATATATGTGCCGCACATCATGCCAAATTATATGTTTACTGATCTTCTACAATAATGCGTATAAGGTAGATATATTGATTATAAGGGCGTGAATCTTATGTGTCTTTTGGCTTGGAGGCAGAGACGGATGTAGAGAAACCTTTGAATTTGAGGGTGTAGAAAGAGAACACATTTGAAGACAATATTGTAACAGTAAGTTAGTGTGGATGGAAAAAGGGAGAAGTCGCTAGTCCCTGTTTGGATATGTAGCATGTTTGTCATTTAATGTGTGTCGGAACCACTCTAATGACTCCTCTGCCACTAATGTGATCAAAGGTTCCTCTTTTCTCTGTTCTTCACTTTCTTTTTGTACCTTTCTCTCCAATATTTTTCTTAGTTACTAGGGTTTTCGGCCACTCGATCCAGTTTCCCAATTTGACTTCTTTTTTTTTCTCTACATCAGTAGGAGGACGACGATGATGTTCTTGTTCTCCACTTTGACTTTCCAAAGGGTCCTCAACCTATGGAAGGTAAATGCTCTACATGTCGCTTAGAGTTTGCTATACTCTGATCAGTGGTTACAAATGTCACCTTGATTTTTGCCGGTATGTACTATTTTTGGGTGGATTAATATCTTACAATATTGTTTTTTATTCGGTGAATTGCTATATGCCAATGCTTATTAGTTGCTAATATGGCTACTAGTGTGTATGAGTGCTAAATTATGCTGGTCTTGACTGTTGGTTCTGATTGCCATTAAATTGCACTGAGAACAATTTTGATCATATGTCAATGCATTTATGGAATTTTGCCATCAAATTTGTGTTGGTGATGGTAAAAGCTCTTGAGGAATTTTGCAGCAGAAAAGCTGGGATCCCATCACCACCACCATATCTGTCATTGTCTCCACATGATGATGCTTTCCTCAAAGTGATCAACTTTGCTTATGGAGGAGCTGGCATTCTCAATGAAACTGGCCTTTATTTCGTACGCTCTAAACTCAAATCAGTCACCTTCACATCCATTAACTGTAATCAAGCTTATAACAGACTAATAATCTCTCTCCCTCTCTAATCTTCCAGATTCAGAGGCTGTCTTTTGACGACCAGATCAATAATTTCAACAAAAGCAAACAGATCATGAAGGCAAAAGTTAGCCAAGAAGCCGCCAACAAGCTTTGCGTGAAATGTCCAATGTCTTTGTGGTTGTTTTTATCAATCTAAAAGCCTAAACTATGTTTTAATATATTCTTTTTTCCAACAAAAACTATATTCTTTTTTTCCAATGCCTCCGTTGGTTGCGGTAAATTTTAGAAGACTTTTAATTAAGGGGCATTTATTACTCCACTTAATATTTGTATAGATTTCAATTTAGTCTTTGATGCAGCTCTTTTTTTATTAGTTTGAAATCTCTCTCTAGCATCTTTGGGTGGTGCCAGGAAGTCAATTTGTGGAGGTGCCACCATGTACCACTCCTTCTAATTGAAAGCCCTGCAGTAAATGTAACAAACCAAAATCACTTCCAAAACCAGGTATGCTTACACTTGTGATAAACAATTATGCTATCACAATAACAAACAAAATATATTTATATTTTTGGGAGGGGGGAACCTAGTGTGTGTATGCGGCTTAAGAGTGTTGAAATTGAAATTCTTATCCTTGATGAGAAACATGCAACACTCGAGGTGCTCTTTTCTTGAAATCTCTCTCTAGAGGACTAAGTCTATGGAACACTATTTTTCTTGCTCTCAGCTCTTACAATCTCATACATACATAAATAGTCATTTCCATCAGAAGACTTAAATCTTTCATGACATAGTCAGAATGGTGTATGTTGGTGATGCATAATGTAAAAGGGGTGTGATTTATGCCGTTAGTTGTTGAACTAAAGTTTTTATCAGAAGCTCAACGTACTCATCATGAGTGTATTGTTGACTATCTGCTAGAAATGGCTTCAAGTAATTGTTCACATAGCCATTGCTCCCTGCAAAAAACAGCAATTAAAAATATGGTTTCTTGCTCAACTTTCCTAGCCGTTGTGTTATCTAGCAGATGTAATTTGAGCAGAAATGCTTATTTCTAAAACAGAAGAAAATACAAACCTTATGCGGTTCAAGGCTATAATGGCTCTAAGTGCACTACAGATCCTGTCTTCGATACGATCTACTTCTTGCGTGACAGTATCTTGCTTTGGCTTGAAATTGATAGTCTTCTGGAGAGGGTCCACCAATGAGTCTAACACTGAGATGGGAATCCAAGTTAGAGAACAGAAACATTACACAGCCAAATTTAAGCATGTTCAAAGGCACATCCCAAACCTACTAATACTGCAGAGGGACACTTAGCCAGTTTTGAGAGTATGAGGTGGCAAGGCATTTTAACATCATAATGATCTGAAAAAAAAAACAATTTATATTGACACAATTAGCAGTACATCATCAAAGACTCGCCAATCAACTACATAAAGAAAAAACGTCAAATTCAATATCAAGGGGAACATTTTTACATATAGATGGGCTAAAAGGAACCTCACAAGGTATGTTATATAAACAAAAGGAAATAGTGACATAATAATTAGTGTTTTAAAAAATGGATGACCATGCATCATATCAATTTTATGTCTCTATAAGCTTGTCTAAATGAAAAGTGATAAAAAGAATACGCCCACAAGTAAAATAAAATAGTATATCAGCATCAGAAGCAACAGAGGGTATTAGCAGGATACAGGGCCAGGAAATAAACAACTTGAAACAAATGCTCACCATCCAAACTAGATTAAGGAACGATAAATGATGAGGGGTTGACTTGATCGAGACAACCGTCCAGCAATGTGTCTACGCATTCAAAAGCAGCCTTCCTCAATTCAAGTCCTTCATCCACAGTATGTTTGAAAGGACCAAGATCAAGGGTCCTTATGAAAAAATTGTGAACATGACGTAGGTAATACAGATCATAATTGCTTTCCACAAAAAAAGAGACAAGTTCCCATGTGATGATATAATACACAACAAATTTCCATCTAATAGACTGCTAGCACAAGTCAAAGTTACCTGCACAATTGTCTGATCATAAAGAAGAGGCAAAATATCAGGAAGAAGCCCCTTGATTGGGTGTGGCTTGCTGTAAGAAAAATGTGTTCAGCTCGTCTAACATGCTGCTTACTCATAAAATCAGTTCCCAATAGGTTCAAACCAAAACGCACATATACATCTAAAAACAGATTGTGATAACATTTCTTTTACAACTCACTCTGTCATTGTCTGTAATAAGCATCAGAAATGATGATATTTCAGGGTAATTGAGAGCATATGATGTCTGTGTAATTTAGAGCATATGATGTGTGTAATTGAGTCAAAACATAGAATTCCACTTGTTTGCCAGATACCTCTATCAGAAATCATCATCATCATCTTGTTGATGTTTCTTCATGATGCATCCTCTCCTTTTAAAGCCATCAGTGATATATACTCATGTTTCTACTTCTCTCTTGTCATGGTTATGCTTAAGGAAACCAGTTTTTGTAGAGCACAATTATTGCTTTAAGATTTGTCCTTAAACCATCTCACATACATTGAACCTGAAATTACATACATTGAACCTTTCTTGGATAGTTGGACTCATTAATGATAGGTCTAGAAAATACATTAGAATTTATGAAGGATCCCTAGTAAGTGTTATTCATTTATGTGTATTTATTAGGAGCATTTAATAGATTTGATTTTCCATTTATGACAAATATGAACTTCATTTTTTTTTTGGAAAAATTAATCCTTAGGTCCCTTTAGTTTTGAGTCAGTTGTAATTTAATTTTTAAACTTTGACTTAATGCAACTCAATTCCTATAATTTTGATTAAGTTGAAACACGGTCTCTAAATTTTATTTTACCACGACCCAATCCTTATGGTTTTAAATAGTTAAACTATAAGGATTGAGTTGCATCAAATTAAAGTTCAGGGACTAAGTTTATAGCTTAGGAACTAAGTTACAATTAAGTTAAAATTGTTGAGACAAAATATTAATTTTCTTAAAAATAAATTCACATTTGTCAAATGGAAAATCAAATTTATTAAATGTTCCTAATAAACACACATAAATGAATAACACTTACTAGGAATCCTTCATAAATTCTAATGTATTTCCTGGACCTATCGTTAATGAGTCCAACTATCCAAGAAAGGTTCAATGTATGTAATTTTAGGTTCAATGTATGTGAGATGGTTTAAGGACAAATCTTAAAGCAATAATCATGCCCTATAAAAACGGGTCTTCTTAAGCATAACCATGACAAGAGAGAAGCAGAAACATGAGTATATATCACTGATGGCTTTAAAAGGAGAGGATGCATCATGTAGAAACATCAACAAGATGGTGATGATGATTCTGATAGAGGTATCTGGCAAAGAAGTGGAATTCTATGTTTTGACTCAATTACACAGACATCATATGCTCTAATTTTTTTGTAAAACAACTCTTACAACCTGCATGAGAACCAGCAATGAAATTAGAAAGCTCAAACAAGAGCTACGCGAGGCAGCATTAACTAACAAATACCATGAATAGGAGAAACAAAATACATCAAGTAACAATTCAAAGACAAAGATTCAGCAAGGCAAGATAAAAATGAAAAGACAGTTTAAAGTTACAAAATTTATCAAGTATAATACCATGGATAGGAGAGACAAAAAATACCTCATGATGTAGAAATGAAATGTGTATGTATATATATATAGAGAGAGAGAGGGATTAGGAATTCTCTAGGGAAGTAGAGGTCAAATCCTGCCCTGTAATTACTAAATTCTGATTTCAATATTATGCTTATAAAGAATTCAACACAAAGGAAATTTCATTTATATGTAGAATATAGCCTAAATTGTGAACCACTTCTATTTCCAAGACATAAAACAAGTATCACTAAATTTCCAAATATATGAACTGAAAGCTAAATTTTTATAGTAATCTTGAGATCGGGCATGTTCTACATGGCCTTGGTCTTGTAGTAGCTCTAAGCATGATTTGTGAAGGACTATGGCAATTTTGGGAGTATGAAAAGTGACCATAGTGCAAAGTTCTAAAAGACTCCGGGACACCATTCTGTAACATGCAACACTGAGGAGAACACTGAAACACTACTGCACCCTAATGTAGGAGAACAGAGAGGATCTAGAGAAAGAGAAAGGAGAGAACAGAGAGATAGAGATTGAGAGAGATAAAACAGAGGGAAACAATCCACTTTAATCAATAAGGGAATTCAAATCATATGTTTGGTATAAAGTGAGAATGAGAATGGGATTGGGAATAAGCATGACAAAAGGGGTTTCCTAAAAATATATTTTCCTAATTATGGTTAGGAAGTATATCACCTATTCTTGACATACTAATCACACAAGTCTAACTTTTCCTTTCGTTTTTTTATTTTAGAAAGGACTTTCTCTGTACATTATCATGAGTCTCATATCGGGAAGGTTATCTTAAAATAAGGGCTTTATATAAGGTTTTGGGCTCCCTAAACTCCAACGGCTAGATTTTTGTGGTATAGTTCTTCCAAGGATTTGTGCTTACTACACTGGTAGCCATGGGACTTGTAACAATCACTCCAAAAGCTTGCCATTAAAGTTGGAGAGCCTAAGGCTTTATAAGAACCCTGCTTCAACGTGGGACTCATGACAAACACCCATTATAATACAATTTTAAGAGTATGAATGGCTTTTGTGCAATGTTCCTATCCTTGAATCTCAAGAAAAATGCCCACCGAAACTTATAGATTTAAAAACAAGCTTCAGCAAACATGGCTGAGAACAGAACATGCCATATACCATATGAGGGGCATGAACACATTTATCATAGAAAATGAGTTTGTTAAATAGAAGGAAAAATATTAATAACTGACATAATAGAAAGTACAAGGGCTGAACAAGATTCTCCCTTAAACCCCAAAGTTCTGCATCATGTGATTAATTTTCATCAAAAGGCTAAAGAATTAGGGAAATGACAGTATCCTAGCACTTTATTGCTCTTAAAACCTGCAGAAACAATTGCAGTAAAAATATCCACACCATCTGGACATATCCAATGCTCATAAAAATGCCAATACCTCTAATTCAGATATCTATTGAAATTCACAGTGCAAAAGGTGATTGTTAGCTGGTCAAAACCAGTCAAAAAATTGAGGAGAAAAAGAGAGGGAACAAACCGTGCCTGGATCTAGGTCGAACCACTAAAGCTTTGAAGTACTCACACAAGGTTTAGACTACTAGAGCCTAAATTAGAGTGACACAACAGATGCCCCACGCAAGAGAGAAAGGGAGAGATAGCCAGAAAACTCTATGGCTGGGGTGAGGAACAAGTAAGGGAGGCACTCCCTATTTATAGCGTCATGTCAACAATATTTTAAGGAGGTGAATTAAATGCTGATTAATCTCTTTATTTTATTAAGGAAGGTTTTCCATTTCCTAATCAAATAATCCGGCCCATAAGGGCGGACCTGGACCCGGAGTCCAACATCCCTTAGCAAATAGAAATTTCTGGAGCTACACTCAAATGGAATGGAGAACTAACTAATCCACTGTATCCTATTGAATAGGTCATAGTATGCAATGTGGCCATATGGGACTCCATCACCCTACCATTGACATTGGAGGTAAAATCAGGATTATCTTCTCTGTCTAGGGCAAGGTTTACAAAGAAGCAAATCTAGGGTTGTAATTGAGAACATAAACTTGCAAAACAAAATGAACAATGCATGGATATATAATTTATTTGTTTATACACACAACTTTGCCTCAATGGCTAAACAACCTAACTATCATACACAAAATCATCATATATGACTGAAATAGAACTCAAACAATTACTGAAGGACAGAGATCTAAATTCATGGAGAAAATAGGTTGTAAAACAATGGAACATATGAGTAATTGGCATTGTAAGAAGGTTGTGGCATCTCATATGAACCAATTCCCATATAATCTTCCATATTTCTTATGTCCATGCCATACTGCAGATTTTGGTCAACCAGGTTTTCATTCAGTCTCTTTATCCATCTCCTTTATTATTTTTTTTCTCAAATTATACCTATAGTTAGATTTAAAGTTGAATGACCACATAATTAAAAGGTTGTATTTTAATCTAATTTTTTTATATGATGGTTTACTCCATTACACAAACTGAAGTAGTGACCATTTCACCATCTTTCTCATATGACCAACTTGTTTGGTTTGGCTTTATCACCTTTGGTCAAAAGCATATCCATTTTCTATTTGGTGGAAAAAGTGTAACCATTTGGTATGACAGTAAAACTTTGGTTGGATTTTACTTCCCTCTTTTAAGTTTAATCAAAATTTGTTTCATGATTACATGAGAATAAATGATATCCATAAAAGGATTTTCATTAATTATATTCATTGAATTTAATTTATCATGTATTAGCATTTAATAAATTGGATTCTGCATTTTATTACAATTATGAACTAATTCCAAAACGAGTATGCATAAATGACTAATATTAACTATAGATCCCTTCATAAATTCTAATTTATTTTCTAGCACTACTCATTAACAGTTCAGAGAAACTCAATGTATGTAATTTTAATTACATTGATGAATAACATAAATGAATAATATTGACTAAAGATCCCTTCATAAATTCTCATGTATTTTCTAAATGTAAGCTCTTGTAGTGAATATTTCAGGACATTTTCAATTAAAAATAAAAATATAGACAAGTATATATTACATTTACTTAACAATTAATATTATATTATATTTGGCAATATTTATTTATCAATAAAAGGAACAAGTTGAATCTTAAATTGAAAGAGTTGAAGACACGATTTTTGTTCATATTAATTTGTGACTTTTGGTTAGGAAAAGTGAAGATTGCAAGTGTGAGATGTGGGGTTTGGAAGCAGTCGCAAGGGATGACTTTGAAGTTTGTAGTTTCAGAAATGGCAATCTTATTGTTTTGATGAGACCTATTAATAAATAATAGGCTAATGCCAATAAGTGTAATAAGTAATAGAAGTACTAAAAGTTTGTGATTAGGATAGTTTTAAACTTTGTTATCTTAATTATAAAAAAATCATAGAAGTACATGTATTTTTCTTAAATTTTTAATTTGATATCTATGTATTTTCTTCTCTTCTTTAGTTTTGATTTGTTAGCACAATTAACACTTGCATAAGACACTGTTAACTTTTATATAAGGGCTAACGATATTAACAGATTAAAGTTACAGCAGTTAATTATACTAACAAGTAAAATTAAAAAATTTAACTGATAAGAAAAAGGTACATATACCAAATTAAAAAATTAAAAAAATGTAGGTACTTCTAATATAGTTTTTCCTCTTTATAATTATGTTCTTCATATTTGAATTTTTTGAATTATAATTATGTTTATTATGTGCTTTATGATTTTTTCTCAATACATATATACCTACCCTATGCATATTGTATCATGTTTTCCCTTAAAGGGAGAATTAAGGAAGACCAAAGAAAAATAATAATGATTAGAAAGTATCTTAAAAAAATTTATTTATTTAAAAGGATTAAGAATTAAAATAAAAATTTATAATTACTAAATAGCCCTATAAAACAGTTTTTTTTTACAACTGTTCCCTTCTTTTCTTTTCATACAGCATCTCCATGTTAAATTACTTATTTTCTCACAAGTTTTATGAATCTTCTTTACATTGTGTCAAAGTTTACATGACAAATTAACTAAAATGTTATTTCTACGTTAAATTACTTATATTTCTCCCACAAGAAAGCCTCTCATGCTGTAGAATTATCGCAACAGTCAAATCCATATTGACTTTAATTTTTTTTACTAAAATTTGCATAATATCCAGGCGCTAAGAAATATAATTTATTTTAGTGATTAATATTACTGTATTAATTTAAATCCATAAAAAATAGATTAGTGAGAGGAAACTTCAATTAATACCTAACCATCAAATAATTGAGATTAGTGGAAAAGAATGTAGGAGTATAGGTAGGGATAATTTAGTAATTATAAATTTTTATTTTTTGTCCTTCTAAATAAGTACACTTTTTAAGATCTTTTTGAATAATTATTATTTTTCCTTGGTCTTTCTCCGTAATTCTCCCTTCATTAAATTGCACATTGTATCTATGTATCATAAGCGATATTAAAATTTAACATACAAATTTACGAGTTTCACAATTGATGCTTGATAGGTATATAACGATTTCTTCATTCGTTCAAAGAATTATCTTCTTCATGACCGACCTATATTTTTAAGAAAAAAATTGATTTGTAGATTTTATTCATATATACTCCATCCCTTCCTTATTATAAAGCACATCTCCAAACAAATAGAAATAGATAACCTTTATTATTATAAGTCACCAAGTAAGGTATTAAATTAATTATACATTTTTTTAAAATTATTTATATTTAAAATCTCATTGATTACAAATTTTATTATTCTTTATATATAATTCATGTTAATAAATATAGGTAAATTTAATAGTTTCTTTTCTCTTTCTTTTTTTTCAGTTTTAAACAAAGTTCATGTCTTTAGTTCTTAACCACCTCTCTCCTTAATAATAGTAGTGCATATTAAACTGATTCATACTAAATTTTCATGCAAAAACATAAAAATGATTTTACCATTATTCGATATTCGTATAAAACCGATTCCATTTCATATATATTCCTTTTATTTATATAAAAGACAAAATAATAATAATAAAATAATAGAGTTATATTACAGATAAAGAAAACAAGCTTGAGAATTAAAAGGCCTTGACAAAAGTGTAGGTGGTGATATTTGAATTGTGACATTAGAAAAAGAAACCAGCATTGAGAGAATGTCCTGCCAAATAATATGTATTTCAAATCTGAATCATAGCGATTTAAGTGAATAAATTGCTTCGTGATGCAAATTAAATAATCTCTAGATTGACTCTTCTTGAGTATCAAATATTTCCACTACTTAAGACCCTAGACAAAGCAGTAGTGAAGCATTGAATTGCAAAAACATTACTCCTCCCTATGTCTTAATTCTAAATATAAAATTTATTTTTTATATTTATTAATTTTTTCACAAATTATTCTTATTGATACCCCATCAATAATAATCATATAAGAGAGAGAGTGATAAAATTAAGTAAGATGATTAGGGTATTTTAAAAAAATATGTCGTATCAATTAACTTTCTTAATTCAATCAAATTAGTTAAATAAATCTTATGTTAAAAATTGGAGAAGTATTAATTTAGCATATTCTGACCAAAATTTGCAAGTAAGGAAAAATCATATAGTTATACTGCGATCCTTAATATAAGATATATTTAACTAATTTAATTGAATTAAGGAAGTTAGTTAATATAAGATGATTTTTCTGAAATATCATAATTATTTTCCTTAACTCCCTCCCCCTTTTACTCAATTATTTTTGGGGAAATGTCAATAGGTATAATTTAGAAAAAAGTTAGTAAATATAGGAAATATATTTTATATTTAGTATTAAGATCAACTTTCCGATTAGATCCTATATTATAGACTGAAGGAGTAAAATTTAAAGAGCCATGAATTTCCTGTATGATATAGAGTGAGGCTGCCTAATGTTGCTATTAATTAGAGTTATATTCACTCATTGCACTGGCTTCAGCTAGTAAATTGGTGAGATATATAACTATTTGGAGCGTGTTCGATCCCTGAGGAGTACTATTTTATTGTGATTACATTCGCAGCGCTTAGGGAGGTATCCTAGCTCTAGGTGCTTAGATTTATGCTTATGGGTAATTGACGGCTCGCTCTGCCCAACATTGATATCGTCTAGGAGGAAGGGAGACTTCACCCTTCCATTGGATTCTAGGTGAGCTCAACCTCTTTCTAAATATTTTTGTAAAAAAAAAAAATTAGAGCTATATTCCCTACCTCATTTCAAAGAGTCCCAAAATGCTGCAACTTATATATAATACTTGGGATTAGGTTTTAATACCATGATTAGGAGGATATATTACTAATAGAATTCTCCTTTATATCTTTCATCATTCTTGAGCTGATTTCTTCTTTTTCCACTTAACCTATATGACCAAACCAAACATGGTTTATATATATATTATAGCATGATCTTTATATATTATTTAGCACTGCAGAGGGATTTATAATATCACATATTATGATGAACTATGTACCTTCTTACTTTAAAGAATAAATGAATATTAAGTTTCATGTATGTAAATATTTGCCCCATATTAAATTGATTAATATTGGTAATGAATTAGCCTTAAACAAGTTTGTATGATTTTTAATTTATATATATGCATACCTAAATGCTTTTGTAAGCTAGGTGTTCATATTATTTTTGAAAATTTGGGTATGGAATTTTATAACAGAATTATATTATTAAAAATTATTAATATGAGGAAAGACAATATATTAAATTTGGGTATTCATAAGTTCTTATTAGTTTTGTGGAAACCTTTGCATGAATGTTGATTTTTGGTAATAAATTTAGACACGTATACTAAATTGAATACTGTGCTTAAATAATACTTGTTGTATTTAGTTTTGTTCTATAAAATCCTTTTTAAAAGTTAATTAAATAATCAGCCTTTCAAGCCTATTCATATATCCTATCCAATTTTATATTATAAAAAATCCTCAAATGTCTCATGAAAAAATTAAAATATAGGAATTTTGTCTAATTTCTGAAAATAGATGATAATTGTCATTGGTTTTATAAATTATAAAGTCAAAATAAACGAGAGAGACAAAAGAAGCTAAGGTTTTATATTTACGACAAAAACAAACAAACCATCCAATTAACTTTACATTTATAACTAAGCATGTTGAATCGAAGTTTAAGATTTCAAATATTTAATTGCAGTAACACCTTTAATCTAGCCCACAGATTCCATCCCTAATACTGACCATAGTTTTCAAATTTCTGAAATAAAGTTGACTGGGAATACCTCTCAAAAATTCTAATATTTTTCTGACACCTCTGCTAAAAATGGGCCCACTGTTTCAAGTTCAAAGACTGAGATGGTTCCATATAAAGAACTCAGATAGTAATCAATGAGTGTGCTCAACAACAAAAAACTCGTCTCCTTGAAAAACTTGAGCACAACCATGTCAAGAGAGGTGGTGAAACATTATGAGTACATTTCTGATGACATTAAAAGACCAACATCATTCAAGCAAAGGAAAGCAAATATCTTGAAAAAAACATAAGAACTTAGATCCTTTGTAATATTGAGGTTGGGGCAATCGTTTACAGTGGTCCCTCTGATTCTAAACCAGATGTTTGGCCAGATCATCATGGTAGCCAGCAAGTGATCGAGAGGTGTCAGTCGAGGCCTGTTCCGGAGAGGACCATGAAGAGGGAGGAATCACTACAGAAGAGGATCTCCGAACTTCTGATGAACAGAAGAAAATAAAACGATGAAGAAGAGATTTCCCAGCATATGATCCAATGTATGGAAGGGAAGAAATGCCTACCCTTGAAAATTGGAGTTATATGAAGATGTTGGTTGAGCAGAGATTGAAGAACATGAACTGCACAGTGCATGAATTGGGCAAAGAAGTGGAATTCCGTGTTCCGGCTTCTTCAGTGTTAGAGGAATTGCCAGTTTTCAAAGAGAATGAGATGTTGACTGACCAATTTCACCAGTTCAACGTAGATAATGTTCCTGCAGCTCCATCAACATCTGAAGACGGATTGTGCATGCCATATAGTCCAACACCACCAACATCTGAAGGATTGGAATTTAATGTGCTGAATGACAATCTGAGCAACCAAGATCTGCAATATGGCATGGACTTGGGAAACATGGAAGATTATTTGGGAATTGGGGCATATGAAATGCCACAACCTTTTGACAACACCAATTAACCACATGTTCCATCATTTTACAACCCATTTTCCCGTGAATAGAGATCTTAGTCCATAATTATTTTCTTTTAAGCATTATTATCAAACTCGCAAATTAACTCACTGAGTTTACTATTTTTGTATTTCTAACTTATAAAACTATGTCAACTTGCTCTTAAACTCGTATTAGCTTTTTATATTTGTGATGGATTTAGGAGCCCACTGGGCCCAATTAGTTGGGATTTAAAAGTGTATATATGTATGCCCAAACTGTTGTTGTACTACTGATTCATTACATAATAAAAGGATTATTTATTTTTTCTCCAAGGCTCCGTCAGCCCAACAATTTGATTATATTTAGTAACTTCATATACATATGTATAGGGAATGCCAATACAAATTGACTTGTATAGTGTTGCATATGCCTTGTGGTATTCATTAGTGACCATTCAAATGGTTTCTTACCTTTCATTTTCTACTTTGGCGAATTTGTTTGGTCTGTATGTTATTTGTGTGGAAATTCTAAGATGAAGCAGATGAATGGCATGCCCTCGTCAGTGAGAACATAAGACACTATCCCTATAAGTTCAAACTGAAACCCACAAGTATTCCACAAAAGTAACTGTTTCCCATTTAAGATTTGAGAAAACTTTATATTCAAAACTGACATTTCACTCTAATAAAAAACAACATAATCCTACAAAACCAGCTCACTGTCAAAAGGAACTTTATTCTCCTTTTGCTGCCTAAAATCCGTAAAAATACTGAATACAACTATGATTTTCCATATAATTCGCATGGAAGAAGAAAGCTTTAAAAACTTAGTCAGCAAATGCCAAGTACCATATGTGAATTGATTTTTATCACAAACGTATTATCTTAATCAAAGGATTTGACATGAACAGATCTTGCCGTACGTTGGAAATTGTCATGATTGAGGTTGACCCATACTACACTTGCCAGTCTTGAGGTAGTTTCTTCATGTTATATGCACTTGTTTATGTTAGGTTGAGGGAATCTGTATAATCATTGGATATGGTTTTGTTATGGAAAGTGATTATTTCCTGGAATCGTTTTTATGAAGTATTTCATTAATCAGTTACAGAAGATGTGTAGATTCTTTCTATAACAACCTCCCAATGTAGCATATTATTTCAAATGAAGAACTGAATAATTTATACTCATGAAAATCTATGATAAGCCTGCGTGTAGCTCTGTTGTAGCATTTGTATGTAGGTTAGAGTCAGGTTTATGGGCTATTATTGAAGAGATTTTCTCAGCTATGTTTCCTGAGGTTCTGTCTTCAAAGCTATCAGTTGCAATGTGTTGTTTTGAAGGCTGTTAGGTAGAATAGGCCTTTTTGCTTGATATTCAGGGCCATGAACATTCCACAATAGCCATTCATACAAGTTTTCAAAAAGGTTGTGTTGGTGTATAGAAAGTGGCACTTTTTAATCTTTAATGGTTAAAGAATACTTGCCATTGGACATAGTATCCTATGTAATTTAATAATTTCATAAAACTCCCTCCTTAAACTTTAAGCTATTTGTATATGACCCCATGACATTTCAGAACATAGGATATTTGTGTAATTTATGAAACTAAAGGGTTATTTCCATAAGTTTTGTACACTTAAGGGATGTTAATTTATTTAGCATCTCATTTGTTCAAGATTCAATGTATGTCATTTTAATTACATTGATGAATAACATTGACCAAAGTCCCTTCATAAACTCTAAGGTATCTCATTGATGAGTTCAACTATTCTAAAGAGTTTTAATGTATTTATTAAATACTCTAATAAATACACATAAATAAATAATATTAACTAAGGATCCCTTCGTAAATTTTAATGTATTTTCTGACATAACTCATTTTCTCCATGAGCCCATATAATCCTAGAATTGCTTCTTCCTAAACCTTAGCCTAGACACAGAAGATAATTCTTACTCTTACCTCCAATATCAATGGGAGGTCCCACATGGGTCTTTTTAATGTAAATTCCAGTCAAGTCTATTTGTTTTATTGAATAATTCTAATTTCCTTACAGAGCATATTATTGTAATTGCAAACTGAGGTCAATCATTCCCTGAAAATTAGAAGTAAAATAATATCTTAACTGTAAATAAATTTATTCCCCACGAAATCTCGTTCAATCATACTAGGCAAACAACTTTGTCCAAACCTTATCTACACATTACTTGAAATAAAACGCTGCAAACCAAACTAAAAGGATTCATGATATATCATTCCTCTTGCATATTTGATACGTTCTTGTAGGGTTATTTACTTATTTTTTTTTAATAAATATTATTCATTATTAAATAATGATTATAAAATCATAAGAAATATCAATATATCATATTATAATTATATAAGCTATTATTAATACTTCCTCTGGTCTCTTATCCTTATTATATGACATTTTTATCCACGTGTCAAAGGAAATAATTAAAATTATTATAAAATTTAAACAATATCCAACATTAATCCTATTAACTACACTAAATTTTATCTATCATATTAATTTTTACTCTCTATCATTACCTTTATTAAATAAAGACATATATAAAAAAGAATAATTAATACTCATTAAAACTAAACAAATGCTTTATAAAAAAGATCAAGAGTACTTGTTAATTATTACCTTATAATAAAGACTAAAAAAAGAATAAATATCAATATATCATGTTATAATTATATAAGCTAATATTAATATATTACGGGTTCAACAGTTGATATTTAGGAAAATAATAAAAAAAAAATTTAAAAATTGATAAAATCTAAATCTAGTCCCTTCCTAATAATAAATTAAATATTATCAACAATAAATCAATTTGATCTAGATTATTTTTCTCCTAAGGTTTCATACTTATATAACTATTTGTTTTTAATCCATTTTCAACTTTTCAATAAAAATGTAGCTGAGCTCCTATTAAAAAAGATGTCGTTGAGCTTCCTGGACGGAGAAACCAAAGCCTTCCTGCATCATTGGCAGAGAGGCAAGGAGCAGAGGAGCCTTGTATTCTCCATTTAGTTTATGTCACTCCGTGTTCTCCATCTTCCTCCTCACTCATTCCGCTGCCTCAAGATACTCACTGAAGAGGCTTGCGAGTATTTTGAAGGCCAATAAAAGCTTTCCCTTTCACCGTCGAATTCATACTTAATTTTCTGGCAAAAAAATGATTCAGCATTCGATATTTATTAAACCTTCTTCTGTCTCATTCCCATCCCCATTTCAAAGAGTCCCCAAATGTTCCAACTTGTATAATTCATCAATTCGATGTGAGGCGGCGGATTCATCGTTATCGTCCTCTAAGGTTGGTGGGGAACAAGCGTCATTGTCGTCGACGACAACGTCGTCTCTTCCGGTGGTGGCAAATTTGATGGAATCGGAGAAGAAGAGTGGGCTGTACCCAGGTGGGATGGGCCCGTTCACCGGAAGGGACCCGAATGTGAAGAAGCCCGCGTGGTTGAGGCAGAGAGCTCCTCAAGGTGATCGGTTTGAAGAGATTAAGAAATCGTTGTCCCATTTGAAACTTAACACTGTCTGCGAGGAGGCTCAGTGCCCGAATATTGGGGAGGTTCAATGATACTTGCTCTCAATTTGTTCAATTATCCTTGTTCTTTTCCAATTCAATTTCATAGCTTATATCTTTTCTCTACTTAAGCACTAGAAAGAGGAAAATTCTATAAATTTATTAATAACTGATAAGAACTGATTTGATGAGCAGAGTCGTAGTATTCGACTGTAAGTTTTTATTTTTTGTTCTTGGGAACTTCTATTGAATTGAAGTATGTTATTGAATTGAGTTAATTCCTTATATATTGCAAAATTTAATCTTACATTAGCTTATTTATCCTTTTTCGAACTGCAAGCAATCCAAAGGTGAAAAATGACTCTGTAAATTGCTTCATCATTTGGGCAGTGTAAGAAATTGATATATTATGAAATTGCATTACGTCAGCATGAAGCATGTTATTTTCTCTGCGTTTAATTTTAAGCAATATGATATCAAGGAACGAAATCAAGAAAGAATATATATATATTAAATGTTTTATGTTAGTATTTTGAAGGGCAAAAATGACGTTATTGACATTTGGATTCTAATGGACAGTGTTGGAATGGAGGTGGAGATGGTATAGCAACAGCAACAATCATGCTTCTGGGAGATACTTGTACCCGTGGGTGCAGATTTTGTGCTGTGAAGACCAGTAGAAATCCAGCGCCACCTGATCCAATGGAACCAGAAAATACTGCCAAGGCCATTGCAAGTTGGGGGTATGCAATTATTATGTCAAACTTTATATTACACTCTCGAATGACATGCATTTTCATTTTCCTTTTTAAACTTTGATTTTTTAACTAACATCCTTGTCATATCATCCCAACTAGTCTAAGTGATGATGCGTATGCATCTGTGGTCTGTATTTTGTAGTATCAATATGCTTGAGAGGGAAAGAAGTAGCACTTTCTTACTTGCCTGTGCTTCGCTCATTGTTATGGAGATTTCTATTTAAGTTGTACTTTGGTGTATTTGTCTTAAATCAAATGCTTGACCAGGGATTTGCTTTCTATGGGGAAGTGTGGCTGTAGCTTGACATGGGTGTTTTAATCTTGACATTGTTTTCCTATGGGAAACGGTCATCAATTTTAAGTCTCCTAAATTTCTATGTAAAGTGACTGGAACACACAGGCGTCCTCATTTGTATTTGTTCAGTTATATTAATTTCTTCTGTGTAGCCTACCGACTGCTAGATGCTTTTCATAATCTTTATATCTTTTATGTTGCACACTTTATGAACTGTAAGGAATCCATAATAGAAAGGGATAGATATAGGAATAATTTTCTTGCAAAAATGTACCACTAACCCCAATCTCCCAGTTATCAACGTGTGGCCTGATTGAAATTGACACCATCATAATCATTTTCTTTTGATAGGCAAGCGTTTATGATTTAAGAAATCATCCTGGTAGGTGTTTGTTCCTTCAGCACCGATGTATATAGAACACTTAAATTTTTCATAAAATTCTGTAGTTTTTGAAATCTTATAAAGTTCACACGGTTGTGCAAGTGAATTTCCTATCAAATCATGTACATCTTTTTAGATTATTATAGTTTTTATATGAATTTTACTAGATGTACTTCCTTGTTAATTACAAGTTTGCAACTTTTTCAGTGTAGATTATATTGTCCTAACAAGTGTAGATCGTGATGATATACCTGATGGAGGAAGTGGGCATTTTGGTCAGACTGTAAAAGCTATGAAGGTTCATTAATATTTTGAATTGTTGGTTTAAGATGCATTTTGACATCTATTGCAAATAAATACAAAGTTGTTTCTATGCTTGTTTTTGCAGAAGTTGAAACCCGAGATCATGGTTGAGTGTTTAACATCTGATTTCCGGGGTGACTTGAAGGCTGTAGAGACTCTGGCTCACTCAGGCTTAGATGTCTTTGCTCACAACATTGAAACTGTGAAACGGCTTCAAAGAATTGTTAGAGACCCTAGGGCTGGGTGAGTTGCATTGCTAATCCAATCCAACTATTTTGTCATACAAAATAAGAAAATCAACCATTTTTAGTTATCCTAAGGGTATTATCGATCTTTTTTTTCTCTCAATGTCGTCATATCGATTCAGCACAATGTTTGATTAGTACTTACATTGTATATGTGCTTCATATACTGAAATTCATAATATCAAGTCGGTACTGCCAAATCAGTTTATTGTTTGGCACATAGAGCTAGATGAACATCAAAAGGAAAAAGGAAGAAGGTTCCGCATAAAAGACTGCAAAATGCCAACCCCAATTTAAGCCACTGCTTTATTGCTTGGGCAAGTGATGCATGATTTAAGGCGTAAACCATATGTTCTCTTAGGCTTGTGTTGCTTCATTCTGAATTGTCATTTGCTCAGTCCCATCTGCCATCTCTTACTATGGTTGCAGGTATGAACAAAGCTTATCAGTTCTAAAACATGCAAAACATAGCACGGAGGGCATGATAACAAAAACTTCTATAATGCTGGGCCTTGGAGAGTCTGATGATGAGGTGAAGGAAGCTATGGCTGATTTAAGGTCCATTGATGTTGATATTCTGACACTCGGTCAGTATTTGCAGGTGCGTGATGTAAAATACTTTAGTGCTGTCTGTTCCAGCATGCTTAAAGCATTAGAAATTGGATCTTAAATTTCTGTCCAATCTTGAATCTCCTTCTTTCTCACAAAGAATTTTCGCCGTAGCATTTCATAATTTTGGAATTGCCATAACATGTTCCGAGTCATCTTCAATTTCCGCAATGTACAATTGTCTTGGTTGACATTACAAATTGTTACTTTTCTTGTTAATTCAAAATATGCTCTCATTGCAGCCAACTCCATTGCACTTGACTGTCAAAGAGTATGTCCCTCCTGAGAAATTTGCTTTCTGGAAAGAATATGGGGAATCTATTGGTTTCCGATATGTAGCCAGTGGACCTCTGGTAAGCTCATCACCAATGCAATAGAATGCTAATCTAGTATCCTCTTTTTGCATGATTTGTATGCATGATCATTCCTGTTCTATTTTGAGACTAAATACAAATCATTCACAGTTGGACTGAGGTTGTTTGGATTAGCTTCTCAGAAGCACTTTCATGCAAGCAAACACAAAACTCCCCTCACAAACTTATCTTGTATGCTGTGAAATTACTTTCAAAAAGTTAATCCAGACACACTTTAATGTACTTTGTACTTTTAACAGATTGTCCTAGATAGCCAAGATCAATAATCAGTGTTATATATGTATGTTTATGGGCTGGATTAGGCTTGGGCCGAAGTCCAATAAGGTTTTAGTTGTTGATGTCAAATCTGTGTTGATTTATTAGAATTAGTTTTTTATATAGTGATAAAACAGGAAGTGAAGAATGAATGTAATGCAAAATTTGAATAGTGAAAAAATGATATATTTTTGGGTCAAACCAACTTGGACTTAAAGTGCATGGACCTAACAGGATGGGCTTGAATCTATATTGGGTCTAGCAAAAAGGGTTACTCCCTCACAATATGACAATCCAAGGTTCGAATCTTTATTAGGAGATGTACCTATATTTAATGCCCGACAGTGTCTCAAATAGAATTGCTTCTAATAGGAGAATATCTGTGCGTTTTGCAAAATACATATATATATTTTTATCTCATCTTCATTATTAACTAATGAGATCCTTACTTGAAATCCCTTATTGTGTTTCAGGTACGATCTTCATATAGAGCCGGGGAGCTGTTTGTGCAGACAATGGTGAGAGAGAGGACAAAGAATGCTAATGGCTCAGCCTTGTAACTTAGAGCTCTGTGATTTTGGAAACTGGGCAGCAATGAAGAGATTGCCACATATATAACTGGTGTTGAGTGCGTAGCCCAACGGTTAGGATATATACTTTTATTGTTAATTATATATAATCATATTAATTTCAATGAGAAATTCTGTGCAATTATTTCTTATTTTATGAGCATACTTATTCATTATATGCTGGAAACACAGAGTGATCACATTCGCTGATCATTATTCTTTCAATATTAATCAGTGAAAGGTTATAGGCTATAGAACTTGATTATTTGTGGATTTTCTAAAGCTAAGGGCTATAGAGTATTATTTACAATTTGATTTGTCCATATGATAAATGTGTTGTATTATTTACAATTTCTAAATGACAAAGTGTACCACTATATATTTTTGTAATTTAAATTGATTGAAATGTTGATTTTTAAGATCTTTTAACGTAAACTTTGCTAAGGTTGATATTTCAGATGTAATTTTGTCATATCAAAATCAAAAGTTAAGATAAAAGCATGTATTGCGGATACTGAGTAAAACCTGCCACTGACGTATGATTTAATTGGTGCCACGCAAAAACGTTGGTAACTTATGAATGGAGAAGTAAAAAAGATAACATTAAACATATTTTAACATCAATAAAAACTGACTAAAATTTTATTGACATGTGAGTGAAAGATGTCTCATTCAATCATGGTGAAGGGTGGTCACAACACATTCTTGCTAGTTTGCTGTTTGAAGGCCTACTTTCTTTGATCAAAACAGAAGCAATTGCTTAGCATCTTCTGATCTAGGCACATCACAAGGCAACCAATGACAGGTGGTATCTGAGACATTCAAATAAAATATAAATCTAAATGGGTATAAACACGATTTAAATCTCTAAAATTACTATCAATAATATTCAATTCTTACAGCTTTTTTTAAAAAAAAAAAAAAAGAATACTGTTTATAGTGGATTGCACATGGGAGTCATGAGAAAGTTTTGTTTTTATTTGATGTTTTTAGTTGTTTTCTTTGGAGAACAATATTTTGAATCATTTAATATCTGTAAGTATACAATAGGAGACATGACATTGACATTTTCAATTTATGTAATGCCTTTATTTACCTCTCCTTTTTTCCATGGACATGTCAGTCTAACCTATTTTAAAATCTTATCAGATCAAGGAATCTTACTGTTCCCACATTGATACGTTATATTTTTATTTATATTAATATATCAATATATAATAAAAAGATATACTATTTATTTGTTTTAGCTTGATAATTGATAAGTTACCCAAAAGTCTTCTCTTAAATTCATATACTACCAAGAATGATCATCATCCAATATATTGGGACCAGTTGAAAAAGGAGTGGGCTTTTTCAACTACTTGGATACTTAATTTTCACATCAAATTCATTACTCAAACTAATAAGCAATTAATGTTCTTTCTTTCTTTCTTTCTTTCTTCTTTATCATTTTTTGAACACATTTCCCTCCACCAAATTTCTAATAATACCAAGCGCTATAGATGAAGATATCTTTCACTAGGTATTTGGTTTAGTTGAAGGTTAATTAGACTAAAAAATGAGAAAATTGAGGTTCAAATCCAATCTTATTAAAAAAAGACTTCTGATGAGAGATATTTTGATCACAAAATTTTAATCTAAATTAATGTTTAGATATATGATAATATGATAAAAAAATCGCTAAACATCCAGTGACCTAGAAGATTATAAAAAAAAAAAATCTCCCAATTGGTCCGGGTGCCAACAATTCAATTCAATTTTCATTCTTTTATGATAGGTGTGCTTTAAGCAATATTCAAATCGGTTCAAAAAGAAGAAAACAACTCAATCTGAGTTGAGTTGGTACATCAACTAGTTCCTCTTTCTTGCAATCCAAACAACACAGTTCCTCTCTCTCTATAAGTAGATTCATTCCCCAATAATTGATGCACTAATCAACCAGTAGTTCATCAAAGCTCAAATCTCGGTCACCATCTTTGTGAGCCAAAGCTTTGATTTCTTTCACAGATCATCAACAAATTTCTGAAACTAACAATGAAGATTATAGCTCTGATACTTGTTTTCTTGCTTCAATCCATGGTTGCTTTTGGTTCTGACCCAGATCCAGTCATGGATTTCTGCATACCCATTTCACCATCCAACCCTTTCTCCTGCAAAAACGCGTCCTTAGCCACAGTCCATGACTTCACATTTTCCGGGATAAAGTTTCCCGGAAACTTCAAGAAATCTGGGTTTTCTGCCACGCCCGTGAATTCCAAGCTCTTTCCAGGTCTCAACACTCTCGGAATGTCGTTCGTGCGTGCCGATTTCGATGTCGGAGGCGTCAATGTGCCTCACTTCCATCCTAGGGCAACAGAAATCGCGTACGTGCTTGAAGGTAAGGTTTATTCTGGATTCATCGACACGAACAATAAGATTTTCGCGAAAGTAATTGAGAAAGGAGAGGTCATGGTGTTCCCAAGGGGGTTGGTTCATTTCCAGATGAACGTCGGGGATTCGCCGGCGGCTATTCTCGGCAGCTTCGATAGCCAGAATCCGGGGTTGCAGAAGATCACTAATGCAGTTTTTGGATCTGGAATCAAGGTTGAGATTCTGGAAAAGGCCTTTGGGTTGAGCCCCAATGAGCTTTCCAAGATGAGGAAAAGGTTTTCTTCTTATAGCTAATTTGCGTAGTCATGCATCAATTATTCATACATACAATTACGAACACTCGAACACAACAATGTGTATTGAATTAAATTAAATAATGATCATGAAGGGTTGTCTGAATCTGGAAAGTATAAAAGTTTCAATCTTTTTAGTGTTGTTGCTTCTTAGAGATATTATACTCTGTTCATTGTTAGATGGGAAGACAAAGAGGATAGATTATCTGAATCTTATACTGTAGAAATAGAAAATATGTTTCATAGCAGTTGTTGATGATGATTAGCTGTAAAGAGCTTACTAGAGGAAGTGTATTTGAATGTTGGTATGTATGCCATGCAAATAATTTGATATTGCTGCATTGTGAGGTTACCATTAAGTGTCCTCCACTTCCAAACTTGTCCTTCCTTTGTGTTGGGTGGAATATGATCATTTGCCTGAGTAAAGCCTTTTCAAAGTCGGAGAATGAGAGGGGCCGGGACATTTTTTAAATAAATATAATAATAAAAAAAAATTAATCTTCTAGTTTATATATATATACACACATATATATATATATAATTTTAACTTTATTGTAACTCATTTTTTAAATTTTAAATTAGTATAACTCAATCTCTATAATTTTAATTATTTAAAATTTTAATTCTTAAATTTTATAAAAATATATAATTTTATGTTATAAAATATATAGACTAATATTTTAAATGATTAAATTATAGAGATTGAATTTTATTTAGTTAAAGTTCATCAATTAAATTATAATCGAGTTAAAATTATAAAGAATGAGTTATGTGAAATTAAAGTATACAATTGAATCAAACCTATAACCATGAAAAGATTAATTTTTTTTTCAATAATAAATTTAAGTTTTGCATGATTTTAGATTGCTAGTCATAAATACGTTTAAGAAAATGAATAGCATTAAGACCAACTAATTAATAAACACCATTTTGTGAATCTAGTTTACACTTAGCCATGTCAATTTAAGAACGCACACCAAAAATTATGTCTTTAGCACTTAGCAACTGAGTTGTAGGTATGCTATTGAGAGTCTCCCATAATCTGCCCTTATACCAAATTTATCCTTGAATAATTTGGAGAATTTGAAATATGATACTTTAATCGACAACATCATTTCAAGGGAGTCGGCAACTTCTTCAAAAGTTATTTGTGGTGAATGATGCCTATTGTGTTTGTTGGACATGTGGTTGTTGCACTCATTGGACCAACTTTGTGGTCTCCCATGCGCATCTTGGTGCCATTTCTTTCTTCGGAGGACCAAACTATCCGTAATCTTAGGCTTCATCAAGTTCAAAAAGTAATTGATTGACTCTTCTCTTTGATTTTCTTTCACCAATCAAATACTCATTTTTAACCATTCTTTTCTTCTCCTTTTTCACTCAGCAAAAGTGGTTCCCAAAGAGTTTCCAAGGATCTATTGCTTTTTTCAATTTTAATTTGTGTATGAAACTCACTTTTTTCTATTCAATTTTCCTTTTCTTTAAATCTCTCTTACTTTTAAAACATTTCACAAACTTGTAACTTATGATAAACAAATTCATCACTCTATTTATACATCACACTCATTAAGATATATGAAATGTAACATTTGATTCAGAATGGCAAGAGAAGATACTTTGGCAGCTTGTGAAAATTAGAATGACAAATCCAAGCACAGTGTTATCCATATGATAACATTAATTAAAAATAGAAAACCCAAATCAGCCATGCGCTAGCAAGAGTAAACCAAACTTGAGAGGCTCTAACTAGATGATAAAGATATACCCTGACCTGGAGTAGTTGAACTGTACTGGTTAAACTTAAAAACCACAGAAAATCTCCATCACAGTTAAAGCAATGCATTCAACATCTCATTCCAAATATCAGGCACCCCAGGGAGGCACCAATGGCTGCAATCAGAGGAAACTCCTTTTAGTTTCTGCTTCTCCTCTTGGGTTATCAACTTTCTGTAAATTGAAGGATGTCCATCTCGTCGGAAGGCTGTCATTGTTGTAATATCCTGAAGATATACTGGAAAACTCATTCTCTTCAACACTCCTTGTAGAACTACAAGTGGTTCAGGAACATGCAGGTGACTGAAAAATGGCAGAGGCTGCTTCTGGTTGTAGCATTTCCATCCATTTTGCCTGCGCATGAAAAATCCATGATCCAGAAGAGCATAGCACAGCAAATATTGGAGTCATTTTGCACGTCTGACACTCCCATCAAATACAATATGATAGTTTAAATTGTATCTGGACAGTGTCATGATATTTAAATATATATAGTAAAATAATGCACGTGAAGATGTAACGTAATCCTTACACTGTTAATACTTTAGGTTTTATATTTTGAATGTATGATGTAAATTATCCGATTTTTATTCTATTCGAGTGGCATCTTTGATCTTTAACAGGAAAGAGATGATTAAGGTGAAATATGAGGCAAATGAGTGTAACTTGTACCTGTTATGCCTTGGTGACATGCTTCGGAAAATGACTCGGGTTTTACGAGGATCAACATTTAAATCCACCCATTTTGCCCACGTACTGAGTCCTTTCTGATAAGCAACCATGGGGTTCATGTTTCCAATCAAACTGTTTCCTTCCATGTAATAATCCCATCTGATGATGTTAACAAAGACTTGACTATTAGGATGTTATTGAGTTTGGCTAAATTGGCAACCATTTATGGGGAAGAAGTTAAAAGAGGCCAATGTTTATTGATAATTGAAGTTAAACTTGAAGGAAAGAAAACATATGAGAAAGCTTTCTTACGAGCTAGCTTGATCAGAGTGAGTCCACCAATGAGCTGAATCAAACACGAGAATATCAGCTCCTCTCCAATATCTTGCATTCTCTTCAATCAAATCCAAATGCAAAATTCTCTTATTTCCAGCCCCTCGTTTGAGTTCTACCAACAATGGTGCCCAGAAGAACTCAATTGAAGTCTCAAAATCCTGTCAGTGAGAATTACAGGGTCAATCACTAGTAGTTCTTCTAGAGAAGGAAAAGAGAACATGTTTGATGGATGTCTTACCATAGCATGGAAACCCATTGAAGGACCATTATAGGTTACCCTCTTCCTAGCAGTTGGAATAACTCCTTGTACTAAGCAAACAAGAGATTCCCATTGGTTTCTCATGATAGAATCACCCACCAGCATTATTCTCTTCCTTCTCATTTTAGCAAGAAACCTCAATGCATCAAATCTGTGTTACAAAGAAACCACATTTCTAAGTTAGACATTAGTATGAAACTGATTTACAACCTGATATTTACACAAGATTCCCATGCCTCTACCAGAAGCTTTGAAAACAGATAATTAAGAGAAAAAATTGAGAATTATGCAGTTTGATCCTTGCAATATCTGCAAACTAAGACCGAGTTGCCACAGATTTCTCCACCTCTTCTTATAGTAATGAGATTGTAAACATAATATGTGCTTGCTAAGAGTTTTGAGCAATGGCTCATTTGTATACAAACTAGCAAAGCAGCAACAATACGATTGTTCATTCAAGCATTTAAGCAAACAGTTATGGTGATGTGAACAGAAATGTACCTTGGGATAGAACAACCGTGTGGCTTCCAGTTCCACTTCTCATAATCGGAATCAGGACGTCCGTTCTTCTGACAAGTAACGGCAGTGCTGAGATAGGGACAGCTTGAATCGTAGAGAGGATAAGATTGATCGAAAACCCATTTTCCGACTGAGAAGTCACATTTCTTGTTCCATAAATCTCCACGAGTCTGGACAATGTTGATGTCGTCGGCTTGGACGGCGAGGCCAGGTTGATGATCGTCTGGGTTGAGAAGGAGAAAAGCGGAGTGGAAGAAGCTGAGGAAGATGATGGTTAAGAAGAAAAAGGAGGAGTGAAGAGTTGGTACCGCCATGGAAGAAGAAGAAGAAGAAGGGGAGAAATCAGAGAGAGTGTGAAGGGTCCCAAAGAAGAGAAGGCTTTTTGTAAGAAAACATGATTTTGTTGGGAAGAAGGAAAAGTGATTCATCAAGCCATGACTTACGGCCGTGGACCATCCTTTTACCTCCTTTTTCTTCTTACCCTTCTTCCGTTGATTGATTTCCTGAACTACTTTGTGTCTTCTTTTTCTTCATGCAACTAACAAATCCAAATTTATTCCTCTAGTCTCCTCTTTTTTCTATATGCAAGGAATAGTTTTATACTTAACATTGTACTCGGACTAATCCACTCCAAGTTCAATAGGAGCAGGACAATGAAACTTTCCCAACAACTATTTATCCTATGCATGGGCAATGATTCTCTCCAAGTTTTCCTCCAAGATAAAATACATGCATGACGCCTCTTCTGTCGTGGATTCAAATCTAACTATTGATGTGTCTTGTTAGTAAACGATATCGATACGATATCCATATCCAAGGACTTCTATAACATGGAAGTATGATCTAATTCTAGTAAGTTTTGACCTCAACTCATTTGAATCTTTTTTTTACTTTAGGTGTCTCTTAATATAATAGTTAGTTGACGTTTGTTTAGTAAATTAAAAAAACTAAATAAATCAGTTAATTATAATTAAAAATAACCCTTAAGATAAGCTTATATTATATACTTTTTAATTTATCCAAATTAATTAATTAGTTCTTATATTAGTTCTAATTAATTGATTTATTCGACTTCTTTAATCTATCTAAAAAAATAAATGACTCTTATATTAAGAATCGGAGAGAGTATTAAAAAATATACTTGGTAGATTTGGACACTACCCATCAAGAGAGAATTTTCTCTCACTAATGTATATTAGGATTTGAACTCAAGACCATTATTAGTTAAGCAAGACTCTATTGGCTAAGTTACATGCTAATTAGTTCCTTCTATCATTTCTTTTATGTGCTAGTATAGTTTGATAATTCTCAATTTGTTTGTATACATACCTACGTATGGATTTTGTACATTAGAAAAATGATGATTTGTTAGAGCTTTTATATTTTAAATTGATTAATTATGAAAAGAAATAATGATGCCCTCCAGTATCAAAGCATCATTAGCGTTAAACCCCCAGAATTAGGCACTATTATCGTCAACTATATATATATATATATATATATAAGTTGTCCTTCACATTCCCTGGTTCCTTTTTCATTGTTTCACTTGGATTCGCATAAACAACATACCATCGTTACCGTTAAGATCCCAAGTCATCAAACTAAATTATGGGGTTAAAAACAGTTGAATTCGGGCCATGCAGATGATGGATCAATCCAATCCCAGAAAATAGGCCTTCGAATTGGGCCCAAACAAGCTCTTCTAAATGACTTCAAGCAAGGCAATGAGGGTGAGAAAGAAATGTGCACAAAATGTGTTGTGTCACCCCTCACTTGGGTTCAGATAGTAAAAAGGTGAGATATATAATTATTTAGAGCGTATTCGATCTCTAAAGAGTATCACTTTATTGTGGTTCTAGTCGCGACACTTAAGGAGGCATCTTAACTCCTAGGAGTCTAAATTTACGCTTAGGGGTAATAGACGGCTCACTCTGCCTGAGATTAGTATTGCCTAAAAGAAAGAGAGACTTCGCCCAACCCCTTTTCAAAAAAAAATTTTATCAAAAAAAAAAAAAGTGTGTCAGCCAATGAGAGAGTTAACATAGATAATAAAGAATAGAATCGTATCTCATAAAGACGTGAGTTCAATTTTCACTACTGTTGTGAAGACTCCTTTGATAGGTGATCTCGTAAGTCCCCTATAAGTACTCTCTGAACCCTAAAGCTATACCCCAACCTTAATGGGAGACCGATATCGAACCTATCTAAACTTGTTTTATACCTACCAACAAATGTGCTGTTAATGGAATGTAAAGTTTTCTGTGGGTTAGGTTAAAACTTATAAGCTAAGTCAAACATGTTCATAACATGCTGAATCTCTTAGATGTTAAGAATCTGAAGAAAGTTCAATAACCGAGAAACTTATGTCTTTTCTTTTATTTATTTTTTTAATTTTTGGCCAAAATGTCTGTTTCTTTTTACCATCTAGCCTTTTTCGCTTCCAATGGGCACTTCTGACATTCATCAAGTACTATTAATAGAATTTAGGAAGATTTTCTTATAATACTAACATGCATAAGAGTTTGGCGCATGTGAAAACATGTGAAATTTTAAAAATGAAATGGAAAGGGAGACAAAATGCCCCAACATCCATGTTTGGTAGCATAAAACGGACAATCTCAAGATCGAGGGTTTATCTTATCAGGGGTGGTGATACTGAGCAATCTCGTATTGTGCAATCTTAGGACTGTTGAAATTATCACATGTAATACGATAAAATGGACAATCTTAGTATCAATACCAATATAAATTCCCTAATGCTTCGTACCAAATAAGCCTAATTGATTTGAGTTGAATATAGTTTTGGGGTTTGATTAAGAAACATAACATACCAGATTACAATAACTATTTATGAACCAAAAATATCCTTTAGATTAATGGCGCGAGCTGCACCATGTGCTTGCTCTCACTTTTTAAATTATGTTTTCGTTGTACACAAGCATCCGCGTGTTTCACGCGCAACTAAATTGTAGTCTTATCATTCCTCATCGTTAATATGAAAAATAATGATTATATAAAATTCACAAAACTCAGTCGCGATACTTAAGAAAGTATTATAATTTTTAAGTATTTAAATTTATATTTGAGGGTAATAGATAGCTCGCTCTGTTCGATATTAGTATCATCTAGAAAAAAGAAAGATTTTTCCTACCCTTAAATCATAAATGAATCTAATCCCTCTTTAAAAAAATTTATACAAAATATATATATAATTCACATCAAACACTTCTATTATTTCTAAAAATTGAATCAAATTTAAGAAAATATCATTAAATTAATTTTACGTTAATAAGTAGTATGAAAATTTAATTATAAATATTTTCTATTACTGTTAAATTATTTGATAATTCTTAATTTTTATTTATAAAAAAATTATATTTGATGTTAGTATGTTAGAAAAATTAGATATATTATAATATTTTGAGTTATTCAAAATTATAATAATAAGAAAAATCTGAATGCATGCCAAAAAGTTTCGTGAAGAACCGAACAAAACGGCGTTAATGACGAGCGGAGTCAGCACTCAGCAAGCAGCAGGGAAGCTCTCTTCATCATTTCTGCTATATAAGCACCTCCAACTTCTACATTCAACTTCGCTCCCTTCAATTGCTATCGCCTATTTGATTCAGATCTCTCGCGATTATTCCCATCTCTTCTTTTTGTTCTTCTTCGTCTTCGTCCATCATTTTCTTCTTCTTTTCTGCTGTTTTCTCTGCCATTTGATATTCCCGGCAAACACTTACTGATTCCTCAGATTTAGATTTCTCATTTTTTAAGTTTGAGTGTCTATCTTTAATCGCTTGAATTTTTGACTGGATTCTCGTGGAGATGGGAATGGCGGGTGAGTCGCAGAATTGGGTGCTGATGGTCACTGCTCAGACTCCAACCAACATTGCTGTCATCAAGTATTGGGGAAAGAGAGATGAAACACTAATCTTGCCTGTCAATGACAGTATCAGTGTTACGCTTGACCCCAATCATCTCTGCACCACCACTACTGTTGCTGTCAGTCCCAGCTTCCAGCGAGATCGCATGTGGCTCAATGGCAAGGTAAAATTGGAGTTATACTGATTTGTGTTTTCTGCGCCCTCTTCTTTTATTCGCTTCCTTAAGTTTAAACGAAAGAGAAGATTCAATACTATGAATGAGACTTTTATCTACTAGGAACTTCCCCGCCTTTTGGAGGCTTAAAGCTAATTTTAGGTTGCATAGAGCTAAGCATATTAGAAATTACATATGACCGCCTATTTTCTAGGGATCAAACTAGATCAGGTTGGTTGTTGTAAGAAACTTTCACTATTCGTCCTCCTATGTTGATAGGGTAACTTAAATCCCAAACATCATCTTGGTTTGGTGCCAGTGTCACAGTTCAAATAGATTTTCTTACACTGTTCAAACGGATTTTTACTAGTCGATTAACTTAGTATTTCATTAATGATGGGCTGCAACTTTGAGTAAAGCGCACTCTTAAGTTTGTTAAGTATGTAGAAAAGGCAATTTGTAAAGCATTTATTCTCTTCATTTCGGTGGCACTGGCAAATTTAACACAATATCATTCTGTTCTAATTTTCTTTTTGGCAAAAACAAACCTAGAAGGTTGCTTCAATTCTAGCTGGTAAACATCTTGAGAATGTTGCGGATGCAGATCCCCGTTTATTTTCCTCCCTATCCAAGCGGACTCTTTTTGGTTTAAATATCATATTTAATTGTATATACAACTAGGAAGATGAGAAATGATTATTACTTAAAAATACGTAGTCAGTAGTAGTACAATTGTAAAGAATACTCTTATAATTATAGTGGATATTTACCAATAATGTTCTCTATTTCGATGTTACTTTCATACTCCTAAAACTTCTAAGCCAATGAGAACTGCTTATTTCTTTTCTTTTTTGCTTTGTTTTTTTTTTTTTTGCCCTGCAATGTTCTACTGAATTTTATCTAAAATGATAAGAAGAGAAAACAGAGGAGACTTTTAGGTGTGCAAGATTCTGGTATATAGAATTAGAACTGCAATTAAGTGTTGATTCAACTTCGTTTCTTCCCCTCTTCATCATTTGGTTGATTCGTGGCATTTGGTTTTCCTGGTTAGTGTAGGAGATTTCTCTTTCTGGAGGCAGGTATCAGAACTGTTTAAGGGAGATCCGCAATCGTGCTTGTGATGTTGAGGATAAGAAAAAGGGTATTAAGATCCCGAAAGAGGACTGGGGCAAATTGCATTTACACATTGCTTCATACAACAACTTCCCTACTGCAGCTGGACTGGCCTCTTCTGCTGCTGGCTTTGCCTGCCTTGGTAATACCCATGTTCTTTTATTTTTATTTTTATTTTAAATATGAATTGGCTTTCTTTCATGCAAAGTTGTGACCCTAAAGTTGGTTACATTATGGGGCTTCATAGTGATGCAAATGTCTTATGTTATGCAGTTTTTGCACTCGCTAAGCTTATGAATGTCAAAGAAGATCAAAGCCAGCTATCTGCTATTGCAAGGTCTTTCTTATGTCAACGATTTTAGAATTGCAAGTTATCAGAAGCTTGGTTTGAAAATCTAGTACTTAGATAAATATTTAGTTGCAATTTTGGAAATTGTTGTTGCATGTAGGCAAGGATCAGGTAGTGCATGCCGCAGCTTATATGGTGGATTTGTCAAGTGGATAATGGGAAAAGTAAGTTTATTTTTCTCCTTAATGATTGCTGCATTTTCTTTTTAATAATATGGACCAATATCATTTGACAATTCAATTTGTGATTCCATTTTTTTGACATTTGAAGGAGGAGAATGGAAGTGATAGTCTTGCAGTTCAACTTGCTGATGAAAAGCACTGGGATGATATTGTTATTGTTATTGCTGTGGTATGTACCTACTTTATTCTTCATTTGATTGAATGAATTTACTGTTGACTGGGCACTGTTAATATCTTCTGGTAAAAATGCACTGTTCTTCCGGTTTCTTAAAGTAGAGCCTCTAGCTTGTGCCAGTCAGTTATTTTTCTTGTCATAAGAACTTCATATTCAACTTGGAACTATGTGTGCACCCTGTATCAAGTCTTATACCCTTTCCTTTTGACGATTTTTTGTCATTGGTTTCTAGGTTAGTTCACGGCAGAAGGAAACTAGTAGCACATCTGGAATGCGTGAGAGTGTCCAAACTAGTCTGCTTTTACAACATAGAGCAAAGGTAAGTCACTTCCTAACATAGTATGAGTTTTTCTTCAACCATGAAACCCCAGCTTTTTTTGCACTAGAGGCAGGCGTGCCAATTTTTATACATAGAAATAATATTCTCCTTAGTTTCTAAAATCCAGTATAACATTTTTGTAGTCATTCAAAAACTTCCTTTCTTGTTTTTGCATGTAAACTTCCCATTTCAAGCAACTTCCTACTGTTAATAGCGGAACTATTGACTACAGTGCTCAATCAGTTTCAAGTTTGAATAAAACTAGAGTTACGCAGGAAGCTTAATGTTCACTGGTGCTTTGAGCACCTGTTCTATAGCTTTAATTATATGAACAGCTGTCTCCTGGTATTTTAGTATGATTTTTTATATTTGTCATTTGAACTGAAACAGGAAATAGTGCCAAAGCGCATACTGCAAATGGAAGAAGCCATTAAAAATCGTGATTTTGCATCTTTTGTGCAACTGACCTGTGCCGATAGTAACCAGTTTCATGCAGTCTGCCTGGATACATGTCCCCCAATATTCTACATGAATGATACATCACACAGGTAATTTCGATAATGTTGAAGTGTAGATAGTTTTATTATATCTATTTATTCACCGCGTGTAGCATAATTCTTGTTTCTCAAAATTAATTATCAATTATTACATTACACTTCAGGATTATCAGCATCGCTGAAAAGTGGAACCGTTCAGAAGAAATACCCCAGGTTTGTAACCCAAAGACTCAATAATGAAAAGACTCACGATTTTGAAGTGGTATACCACTCAAAAGTCTTTTGTAGGCAAAACTGAAATCTTTAATATAGTAACAAAGGCAAAGAAATGAAACCGCAAACTTTTCCCATCTTCAGTCTTTGTGGCACTTGACTTGCTCCGTATTGATTGTCAGTACTAGCCAAAAAAGTGAACAACATGGTTTGAAGCACAGGGAAATCAAGTTATATTTAGGGCTTTAATAAACCTATTTTCTCTCTTCCATTAGGTTTTCAAGTATTTCCTCTTCATTTTTATTCCATAATTCAGTTTCCTGTGACATCATGCCTTCATGTGCAAATTATGTATAAACATATTTAAGTAGTTTGCTCACATGCTTTACTTCTAGCGTCCATGTATTTATATCGCAGACAAAGACGCAAACAAGTATGTTTGCATATAATTTATTCAAGCTTTTTCATCTAATATTAGTGACTACTTTTCACTCCCAGGTAGCTTATACATTTGATGCGGGGCCAAATGCTGTCCTAGTTGCACGCGATAGGCAATCTGCTGCCCTTTTAATTCAGAGGCTGCTTTACTACTTTCCTCCAAATTCAGATGACCTTAATAGGTATTTCCTGTCAAAGTTTTGCAGGCTGCATTCATACGGAAATATGATTGATGCCAATCATGAGATTTCTGAAGTCTTCTTTACCCTGGAAAATTTTCTTCATGCAGTTACGTTATTGGAGATAAGTCAATTTTACAAGATGCTGGGCTAACAGGAATGAAAGACGTTGAAGATTTGCCACCACCTCCTGAAACTAAGGATAATATTCCATCACAAAAATACAAGGGGGATGTCAGTTACTTCATCTGTACAAGACCTGGAAGAGGACCTGTTTTGCTTTCTGATGAAAGTCAGGCTCTTCTCAACAGTGAAAATGGGCTCCCCAAGTGATTTTGTCGGTAGAATTCCCATGGTTGGCCACTTACTGATCGCATTTCGTTTACAGACTCTTACTTGAAACATGTTCGCTAGGTTGCCCATTCTTGGGTATTTGTTCTTTCCCAATTTTCAGTTTGTGTTATTTTATCCATGCTTCTGTAATCATTTTCAAGTATAGTGAGGCTATTTTCTTGGATATAAGCAAGTTTTGGTTATTTTTACTATTTGGGTGAAGAACTTTCGACCCACTTCAGCTTATAGGCAAAATTGCCATCTTCATGTGTGAAGCATGTCTCTGCCTTTGCCCCTACTATCTTCTGTAAATCCTTTGCTAAAATACCTAGGATGCACGAAGATAGTACGAATAGGGAGTAAAGGGGAAGTTGAGGAGGATGGGTGGATGAATGTCGATTGAGGTAAGTGAACAGGTAGCATCCTGTTAGGGATAGACTGCTGAATGGAGACTGTAGAAACCAAGGACTGGAAAAGGAGCTTAAGATCACTGATGCTGATGATGCCCTCGAGATTGAGCGTCAATGTTTTAGCTTGAAAAAGAGGGTGTACTTCAATCAAAAATGAAAAAGTGGTTGCGTGCTTGAAAATGTTTTTTTCATACAAAAAATTTAAAGACATTGATTCCTTACTAAGGTTAAGGCATGACCTTAAAATTAAGAAAGTACTTATAAGGGACTTATAAGATTGCTTACCAAAAGAATTCTCACAACGGTAAAAAAAATCGAGCTTGCGTTCTTATATGATAGGAGCCTATTTTTTATTATCTGTGTAAACTCTTACTTAGATTGAAATATTGGTAGATGCCACACACTTCAAGCCCAACTTTGGGGTATTCTTGTCGTTGATGGCCTCAACCTGGCGTGGGAGAGGGGTTTCAAACAAGTCAAGCTTGATATCCATTGTTTACTTGCATTGTGAATACTCTCTATTTTACATTGGAAAAACTTTATATGATAAAATAAGAATAGAGAAGACAATCTATGGTGGTCAAATTAAAAATAACAAAAACATGAATCAATTAACTTGATAAAAAGCACATGAGGACCTTCGACTATATAAGCTGGCTGAAGATCTAACTTCACCAATTAGTTAAAGCGCCTAATGTTTCATAGAACTCAATGGGAGACGAAACACTAAGCAAAAATTTTGAATATCCTTCATACTAATTCCCAAAGGTTTATAAAACCACTCAATATGCCAGCAGAAAGGAAACACAATTTTTTTCCATAATCACCAGCACTTTCACTACTTGGCCCCTTTGATGCTATTGGAGTTGCCTTTTGAACGCCAGAAGTTAATCAGAAAAGAGTCCATAATAATCTATAAAAAGAATTGCGTTAGCATGACAAATGAGAGATCAGAAACAACTTATAGAGAAAACAACACTATATCAATAGCCTTATAGCCTAGTGATATATAAGCTCCCTTGTAAGTGGTTATTCGTAGGTTCAATCTTATTTGTAATCTCAGGCAATTAGTACCTACCTCTTTAATTAAAAAAAAATAGAGAGAGAGAGAGAGAGAGAGCATCAATAACCTGGTTTAGATGTGCTGCAACACAGGGAAGAACCAATAACCCAGATTCACCAAGTGCTCCGCCTAGTGGTTCTATTACTGCCACCATAACTGGTAGTGTTTTCTGAAAGGAATGACAATTTATTTATTAAGTTCCATAGGCTTTCATAGAAAAAGTCCACAGTAGGAATATTCAAATGACAAAATTTTCCAGAAGAAAAAAGCCTACTATCTCATGATTTGATCCTTAATTCACAAGTACTCTGAGAAATTGACAAGAAAACAAAGATTTAGTTTTCACCTGACTTGCAACTAGTATAAAAGCAATCGCATTTTCTTTCCTAGAAAATACTGATTTGCTACCACCAGTGATGGCTGAAACATTTCGCACAGCAATGGCATTGAATAATAGCAAGCTCAGATGGAGAAGTCTGCGAAGCATCAAGATATCAAATTCTCAATTATCCTAACTCGTATACCTCCACGTCCTCTGATAAGAAGTCTAAGGAAAGCTTTTATTTCAACTGCAATGCTAATCAGAATTAACATGAATTATCGCAAGGAAATTGAAAGAATGTGGAAGCTAATGATAAGGCATTCCCAGTATTATAGCATTACGAGAGCTGAAAAAAGGTGTATAGTACATACGTTCCCAGTCCAATTGCTACAAGAAAAACTCTGGGTTTCACCATTAACAACAGTGACCTAGACTTGCTCACTTGTATCAATGGCACCTGCATGGCATTAAATTCAACAATAAATTGCCTATAAACTTCAAAGGTTGAATTGAGCCAAAGGAACTAAATCAAAATAGATCTGAAAACCATTTCAGCAGACCTTTGAAATCAAAGCTCTCCAAATAATTGTTACATTCATGGAATATACTCTCCATATGTGGAGGAGTACAGCTTCAAATCAAAATTTGACAATTAGGGAATGTAAGCAACATCTGCACATGGTGGTGGGATTGGAGAGACTGAAGCTTTGTACTCTTTCAAAAGGTTGACTTTGGCAAACAGAAAAACTAATTCATGATTCATTGGTTTTCCCTTGAAAATAAACGGCATTCAACTTAAGAAACAAGGGGACAAGAAACGGATTTGCAAGTTTCATCTAAATCAATTTACGCTAGCTTCATCTTTACACTAGATTTTGTCTTATTGCAACTCTACTTTAATCAATTTGAATACAATAAATGACAAAAATTGAGTTTTCAGCATTGCACACTAGGGACCAGAGATCTCAAACAGCATGGTTGCCAAAATGATGATAATTCAGGTAACAAGCTAGGAGTGGAAAGGAATTTAAACAAATTATTTGAGAACGAAAAATCAACAAAACTCAACTCTTGATAATAGACTTTCTCTTTTTTCAGTAGGTGAGAGAGATAATGCAAAAACTTTATTAACAAGAGAAGAGAATATACAGAGTTAATGGATAAGAATTCCTGAAGGAGAAACTATGAGATGTATTTCTTGCATTCTTTAAATTAATATTCTGAACAGAAGATAATTTAAAGAACCCAAAAACTCAATCACTCTTCACGCCAACTTGAAGCAAGGAAATGAATTTACACTGTATAGGTAATGGTCTTACCAAACTAAGAAAAAACGCGTTGATCCCGGAGAAAAGCTTACGGTTTTTGTCAACAAAGTCAGCTACACCTGCATACAGACTCTTTTTCATGAAAAGCTAATTATAATATCTGAAGCTTACTTTATTGCTCAGAAACTGCAGAAAAATATCCAAGAAAGAAGCAAAAATATAAAAGACTCCAATATTTCTGCTTGTCTAACCAAGAAACATCCAGAACAACCTGTGACAAAAGAAAATACAGAAACTTTTGACCAAGGAGAAACTAATATAGCGTTAAGTACATACAAGATAATTATCTAGGAGCAAACTATTTGACAAACAAATATTGAGTACTCCTTGTGCTATAAATTCTTTTAGAAACCAGCAGTCCTATTTCATTGTCATAACCATTTATGTAACAGTGAGGTTCAGTTAGCTTGATTCCATCTCGCATAGCATTATTAAACAGATAAACAGTAGAAACAAGCTTAGGCAATGGCACACACCTTTAAAAGATTCACGTACAACCTGACCACACAAAGGAATAAAGCCAAATTAAAATACTTTTAGGTAGCTAATTACAACACAAGGATGCTAGTATTCTTCACAGACCAAATTAAGCTGTAAGTTACAAAAGTGGATATAGCCACTATGGTATATATATATTTGAAGACAAACTGGCAATGTAAAAAAAAACAATTTGAGATTCAATCAAGATAAAAAGTTGGGGAATGTCAAGTGTCATTTTTTTTACAGGACAGCCTTTATTGTTTCTCACTCTCATGAAGTTATCAGTTATACAAGATAGCAAACAGCTAAAATATGGTTTCAATTAGTCACTTGATATAAGCAAATGAGACACATTTCTATTGAACATTGGTCATCATAGAAGGATCACATTAAAATGACATGATGGGAAAAGTAAATTAATTCAAGAAACCGAAAGGTAAACTTATCATGCAATAATTTGTAGGCAATGCCAGTTAATCATTACAACTTCCAAACATCATCATCAGAATAAGTTCAATATCTCGAAACATTCTAATAATGGGAATTAAACCTACAAAGCCTAAGTATATAAAATATGTCTTTTTAGTCTGAACAGCATGAATTTGTGAAAATCTAAATAATAGAATCCTTCTATCAAAGTTCTATGAAGGAGAAAACAGCTTACCTTCCCTAAAGTTAGGGGGACTAATATGGTCAGAAGAAGACTTTTCAATAAATGACCAGTAGGTACAGTTACTCCAACTCCATCAGCTACATACTTTGTGATGGAAAGTGGGACCTAGGAAGAAGATGAAACATTATCATAAAAATGCAATAAGAAGCACACTAAATAGATCAAATGGACAAAGATTGAAGAGCCAAAATAGTTAAAAATAAAAAAATAGGAGATAAGGATTAAAGAAAAATCTCCATAGAAGTAAAATGAAAAATAAATGGGAGATGAGGAGAAAAGCCTGCATGTCACATCTAAATGAGTTTTGCTGAAATTACACAGATATACCTTCTATTTTTAAAATATCCACAAACCTCCCTGAAACAAAAATTATCTAGCATTTTAGGCCAATAGAGATGTTGAACAAGCTACCTAGTCTTTCAAAGTTTGGGGGCCTATGATACATGGTTGAAAGACATAAAAATATAATGTTAGCAGTAAGAAAACCCAGTTGCAGCAACATGTTTGTTCTCTTGAAATTTACACAACAATACAAAAACTTGAGGATAAAATTGGAGAAATGTTATTAAACTCTTATTGACTCACAATCAATATTCCTAGCAAATTAGATATTACTGTCATTGCCAGAGCCAGAGCAGAGTTTCCCCCAGCAACCTGCAGAAGCAAAATGGAAAGACTCAACAAAAAAGTAAATCCAGGCCAGATCTATATCTGTAGGAACAAGACATACAACAACTAATAATACAAAGGTAAAGGAAAATAGAGGGAAAATGGATAATCATTACCTGAGTAAGCGCAACGCCACTTGATAATGTAGTTGGCATACAACTAAATACAGCCAATCCTGTAAGTCCATAGAGAATTTTTTATCAATGTTCAAGCAAGTTACAGACTGAAATCGAGATGTCAATGACAAATACATGGACCACCAACTACCAGTAATCAGAATAATATGCAACATATAAGATGAAAATGGTGGGGAGGAGGATGATAGAAATCACTAATAGTGTTGAAAAGAAAGTAAAGATGGATAAAAAACCAAACATGTAGTTATTGGATGTCATTTGTTAAGTCTTCACAGTCAAAATATTTTTAAGTTAAAAATTAAAACTGAAACCCTGAGTAGCAAGCACTAAGTATATTAAGGTGCATTGTCTTGGGTGAAAACAAGTTTTTGTTCAATAACTTGTCGTATCGCAAGGAGACCCAAAAAGCGCATCTCCTCTTGCATTATATATTCTTTTGTTGGATTGTGATATCATCTTTAAGTTGGGGGAGTGTTTTCCCCAAATGAATTATGAGATTATCAACAAGTAACAATTAACTCTCTCACTGATAAATGAAAGACCCATTAATAGTTTACATGATCTCTTAAGTCTATAACCCATTTTCAATGCTTTTTATGTAACTAAAACTTTTTATTTTTCTTTGATAGAATTCATTGCTAGAATCATTATAACAATGCCACCATCAGATATTCAAAAGACTGTAAAGACATGAAAATAATCCAAATAGCATTATAACAAAATTACTCCTGCTTTAAGTAGACCAAAACCACCAAACCTGTAATAAATTCTTGGGGTTGGAGCTGAATTTGCAATATTGCCCTAGAAAAGTTAGGCGACAGAAACAGTATTGACACCTGTATGGAGAAAAATCGAGAGCTTTACCCATATATTCCAGCATGAATGATAAAATCAATGCAAGTGATTGCCATAAACCCAACTGGAAAACAAAGAATAACAAAGACAGAAACATAGAACAACCCAATGTTATTTTTTTAAAAAAAGAAGAAGCACAAATTGCCTTTTGTCCCCTCAATACTATTCAACTCTAACCTCAGTCCCAATAAGTGAAACTTCCCAATGTTGTATCCTTTCATCATAAAAATGTAAATCTAAACACAATTACACCATTGAATCCAAAGTTAATACAAAAGGAAACTATTGTGGAGAATCAGCTTACAAAAGGCAGAATTAAGAAATTCAAGGTCATACTAGCCCAAAGAGTCCGACGGGCCATGCTTCCACAGCTGCACCAATTTCTTTACTCCGCAACATTAATCCTAATTGATAATGCATGAGATGAGAAAGATCAGGTACTGCGAGATGGGAATCATAAAAGTAAAACAGCATACAGAGAGAGCAATGCCCTTCAAGCCTAACCTGAGATTATAAAAGTCCCAAATGGACTAAGTTTTGACAGAGAGTATTTATCAGCTAGACAGCCGAGACTAGGATATGCCAGTCCAAGTGTCACTCCAGCGGTTAGAACTACATATCACAATCAGCACATAAAAAAGATTGTTAATCAATAAAAATTAATTTACCAAAACATAAATCACTAAGCCATTAAGTAACTGACAATTTTTTCAAAAAATTAAATGCACAGAAGAATTGCTACCCAAGGGTAAAAAGTTGTTTCCAGCAAATCTCAAAATAGGTTGCGCCCAACTCAATCCCTTCGTCAGAGCCGAGAGATTGGTAGGATTGCTTCCATTATCATCTATCTGAAACCAATACAATTTCTTTAAGCCACCATACATATCAATACTTTACAAGTTGCAACCAATGATTTTTAAAATTAAAAAATAAAATCAAAATGGGCCTTTGTTAGCGTGTATTAAAAACCCAACATCATAAATTCCAGTTGTAACATTGGCAAAAAAAAAACTTCCAGTTGTAATCTATATTTTCTCTGAAGAAACGCAACCGCCAGAACTATACACAAATATAAACATAAGTTCATCAGAATTTAACCAGAAAAATTCTAGCCATTTGAACCCAGATATGAGTGCAGGCACAAAATTAGAACTTTGCACAGCTAAACTCATAGCCCGGCTCAAATGGCCCCATTTTTAAATTTTCCTGTCAAACTAGAAAAAAGCATGACGCGAAGTTGTGAGAAGATGTGTATTGTGAAATTAACAGCTGTGCAAGTAGCATCGTTCGCTCAATGATAATTTATTGCACAATCGCAAGAAACAAAGAGCAGTAGAACGAGATTGAACCTGGTCGGACCGCTGACAGGCTCTAACAGTAACAGGTAGGAATCGTGAATTACGAGCATCGCGAGTCAGTGAGGGAAATGTGAAGGAAATACCGCGAAATTTTACATCGACTGATAGTATATAAGGGTTCCGGTGACGCAAGGTAGAAGCGGTGGCGGGAAAACCTGTTACGGTTAGAGCCTGGATGTTTCCCGCCATTAGACTTGAAACAACAGCGCCGTTGAGGTCAGTGGCTGAGCGGAAACGTTAGAGACAGATGATGCCCAACCCAAGTTGACTTGTAGCTGAAGTTATGCCTTGACGGTATTCGTTTGGTCTCTTATTTAAAAAGAATAATAATAAAAAAAAAAGGGGGGCTAAATTTTTTGTGCCAAGAAAAAAATGTATATTTTCTGACGGTAATAGTAGCTGAGCGGATAGATAGGTATGGCCCACTTGGGGTTGGAGACAAATTTGCTACTGCTAATCATTATTTAATTTTTACTCAAATTTTCAAATATTTTAACCAAAATATATTTCATCTTTAATAACTGAATTGATGTAAAGGTTTGGATATATTGCTTGGGTAAATCTTGTGGTAATTAACAAAAATGAATATATTGATATTTTTAAATTATCAATATATATTCTTTTCAGTGTATAAAAAAAAGAATTATGAATATATACATATTCAATCTATTACAAGCATGGTTTGTTGTTTTGATTTTGAACTCTCATTCGACTAATGGAGGTTTCTGATGTCTCCCTATATATGGTCCTTGTAAATTGTGGTGTATGGTGTGTTTTGTTTTGTTTTTTTCTTTTTAATTGCATGTTCTATGTACAAGCCTCCCTTCTCCACCATCTTTTCATGGTTTTGATGGGGGCCTTTTCTTTTATGTAACATTTTATCTTATATTTAATAAAAGTTGACTGTTATAAAAAAAAATCTACTATAATCATCTCATAAAGAAGGAAAATTCACATGTACATATATCTATAGAACTTGCAACCCCTATCTCTGTTGAGGATTAAGTGATGCCATTGTGCAATTAGACAATTGAGGATTGTTAATATATTCCTCATCATATTTTTAATATAAGATATAATTAACTAATTTAATTATATTAAATAAATTTAAATTAGTTAATATAATATATTTTTTTAAAAGCACCATAACACATTTTTTTTAACTATCTCTCCCTCTCTTATTTAACTATTGTCAACAGAATATCAATATGGATAATTTAAAAAAATTAATAAATATATAAAATATACTTTATATTTAAGATTAATATCATATAGTAATCGGACGAGTATTTTAGTTACATGTGTAATTTTAAATATTGAGATTTGAAGTAAATTTGATGCCACCATTAAACAAATGAAAACATTCATCCAAGTAGTAATTTGTCATTCTTAATAACCGGATCCGTGTAACACAGTTAAACATGCAGGCATGTTTCACAAAACTTACGTTCAATTTCATTAAGAAACAACTTAAAGATAAGTACACCTCTAGTCTTTATTAATATAAGAGAGTTACTTACTTTTTTTTATAAATTAAATAAATTATTTAATTATAATTAATATCAAAGTTGGTTAATTAATTTAAGTATATTAATGAGTATATAATACGAATTAATTTTAAAATATTAAATATAATTATAATTAATTTATTTATTTGATTTCAATAATTTATTAAAAAAGTTAAATGTTTGAAAATTAAACATGAAACCGTACGAGAAAAATAAATCATTAATTATTAGTGCAATTTTGCATAACTCTTAAGAGAAAACTATATTGATAGAATTGAAAAAAAAAAAACAGCTTCATACCGTACTTAAGAGTTTTAAGATTTAACAAATTAAAATTCTAATTTCCGTTGATTAAGCGATTAGAGATAGACCACACGATGTTGCAGAGATTCCTAAAATCTTTGTTATTATTTCTGATGGGCGATATAGTCTTAGAATCTTTCTCCACAGTTTCTTCACAAGTTTTCGCTCTCAGCTTCGCCGTAACCGCTTCAAGTCTCACTTTCCGATAGTTACCAGACGCCAAGTTTTGCTTGGCACCTCCAAGTTCAGCCATGGCTTCCTTGTACTTCTCCGCGCATAACTGGTACTTCCCTCTCACGCTCCGATCGTCGGTGATGTCGATGATCGAACCTATCTCGTTGTAGGTCTTCCTTGCGTAATTATGAGCCTTATTGATCATCGTGGTAGCCAGGGTTTGAATGTTGGATATGTCGACCCGAGGATCCGAGTTGAGGGTCCGAAAGCAGAAAGGAGGGTCTCTGGTTTGGAGGCATATCACTTGGATTTCGTGTTCAATCAATTTGGCCTTCGACAGCGTAACAAGCGAAAGAATAAACATGAAGAAGAAGATGGTGATGAATGAAAGAGAAGCCATATCTTTGGCTGGTGGCTTTGGTGAATGAACAAGCTTTGATAAAATAGTATGGGAGAGGAAGAAAACAGTTTTAATATTAAGTGCAGAGATTAAAGAAGGAGGAGTTATTTCTGAATTCTAGGGAAGTTTACAAAGAAGCTGGTCAGTTCTCAGCTCCTCTTCAAGAATGTTACAAACACATGCACATATATACCACTATGGTGCTATATATGAGTCCATGGCTGAAAATTTTTATCTTTAATATATTAAATCCACTTAAAGATATATTAAACGAGTGTCTTTCAATTTTACTCCTATTAGAAATGGAGAGACAAAAAGAATAGGTGAGAGAAAATATAAAAAACTACTCATTTTTAATTAAGAGCAAATTTAGGAAACAAATTAAATTTAAGACATATTAAATGATTTAACTAACATTTATTGATATGTAAAAATTAGTTAAGATAGACTTATATGTAGGATAAGTGTAATATATTTGTTGCCAAAATGTCATATAAAAAAAAGTTATGCCCTCTCTCTTTAAAGTGTGGGCAACTATTCACTTTCTTTTAAATTTAATTCGTATCTATTTATTTGAATTATTGGTTACAAATTGGGCTAATGGCAAATTTTCTTTTGAATACAATGAAAATTAATTTATAATCTCAAAACTCAAGCCAAAACAGTAATATTTATAAAGTGATAATTTTACTTTATTTTTTATTTACTCAAAAACATAAATACTTAGTTTTGATTTCTCTAAATAGAGTGATGTTGAGGGATATTTATAGACAATAAAGTGATATTTTTTAACATATCTATCATAACATATGAGTTCTTTAAAATATTTTTTTCACGAAAAATAATATAATTCCCTTAACATAACATTTCACCAAGTGTAGGAGCTTTTGTTCATACCCTTCTATAGGTGTCATTCAAGAGAGATATGTTCTTGGTGACTTAAATGTAACTCCCTGAGCAACCCCTTCGTATAAATTTATTACTAATTTGTAAAGATATCACTTTTCAAAAAATGCATTTGGTCATTTTAAAAGTATTCCAACAAAATAGAGAGAGGGGGGGATTAGAATATGACCAGAATCGAAAATAAGGAGTATATGAGGAAGCAAGCGTAAAGCAACTAGGCCATGGTGTTCATCCCACCGGCCAATTTCGATGAGGAGCTTGGTGCAAACTCGAGTGGACCAGACCACAAAAATAGCGGCGATGACGAAAATGGCGACACTAGCTTGAGGAAGGAACAAGGAGAGAACCGAAAGAATCACCATGGGAAGCATGCAATAGCCAAGCAAGCTAACACACCTGGGCAAATCCAAAGTCCCATTACGGCCTGCGAGCATGTTGAACACAACGTGCAGGAAAAGCGCCGCCACCGTCACCCACCATAAGATTATCCCGAAATATATGAATCTTCCCTGCCAGTAATTGGAACAATCCGAAAGCCATCAACAGCAGAAACGGTCCTGATAGATCGGCGTAGTCGTGCAGGTTCGGGTCAATGCGGACCAGGCTTAGGATCGAGCTCGTTTTAATTTTCTTCAGATCTGTTCTGTGTTGATCCCTAGTTCTTCCAGCAGAAGCGGTTCGCCGATCACGTTGGTGTTCGAACTGACGTTGACGAAGATCGACCCTAATTCCGTGGATGGGAATGGCGTGGGTGAGGCGGATCCGACGTCGAATGACATGAAGGAAATGGTGTTGGTGGGTCGTGGCTGAAACGGCGGCACTGGACGGGGTTGTTTCAGGCCGGGATTTCCGCCGGAAGGGAAAACCACACAAGGGACATTGAATTCGTTCGACATTGGTCGACTCTTTTTTCTGGGGAAAATTGGCTTCACTGGATGAAAATTCTCGGGAGGGAGAATCAAATCGTGATTGGCAACAAAGAAACTGATCGAGAAAATTGAGTCTCTTCAATAGAAGAAAATTCTCCGGGAGTGAAAAATTTGAGATTGGAAAAGAAATTAGAACTTTCCAAGAAAGAGGACTTTGAGAAAGTAGAGGTAAGTTAAACTTCAAATTCCAGACGATCGCTAGGAAAGTTTGATGCCTTCAAAGGGAATGTCAAGAGTAAAATGTGGCTTTAAGAGGAATAGTGAGAAAAATAGAAAGGAATGGTTCCGAGTGACTTAAAAACTAAACTGTTATAGACGTTGAACCCACAAAAACAGTTGCGAGCGACTCTGCGTAACTACCGTTACTTTCCCGCTTGGATTTCGGACACAGTGTGACGGTCTTTTTTTTTTTTGGTTTCTTTAATAAAAAGTGCAACCAAATTTTGGTTTGTGATACAGTTTATTATTTATGGAATTTGGGGAAAAAATCTTTATCAAAAATTTTATTGGTGATAATAATCTAAATTAAAGTAATGATATTCTGTATGTATAAAATTTATAAAATACCAATGCTTTCTTATTATAAAAATTTAAATTCTTCTTAACAATAAAATTTTTAATGGGATTTTATTTTCAATTTTTCCTTTTAAGTTAATGGTTTGGTCTGTTTTTCTATCATCTTTAAACCAAAAGGGAAGTGTGGGGAAATGGTGGTAAAAAAAACAAGAAGATAAAAATTTGTAATATAATATATATATATATATATAGAAAAGTTAGTAGGCATTTATTAAAAAGAAAATAGTAAAATATTATTTAAAAAATTAGTGAAAATAAAAAACTCACACGCCTATTATATATATATATAATCGAAGTCATAAACTTAAATTTAAGAATTTTTTTTAAAGATATGCTTAATATTATTATAATAAAACCTATCTATCTCCTTATTTATGTTATTATGCAACTTTCCTTTCCTTCATTTTTTTTTTCTTATTTTTTTTCATAAATTTCTTTTTAAATGAAAACAAGTTAAGAAGGATAAAAAAAAATTATATTAAAAATATCTATACTCTCTTTAAATTTTTAATTTAGCACCTATAAATTTTTTTTCTTAATTAAATCTTTAATTTTACTCTATTAATATAATTAACTCCACTAGCAATATTAATAAAACAAAATTATATGAGTAATTGTATTAATAAAATAAAATTAAATAGTTTAATTAAGAGAAAAAAACTTACAAATATCAAAATAAAAATTTGATAAAAGAATAAGTACCTTTAATATATTTTTTCAAAAATAATTATCAAAACGTACGAGGCCAGAATATAATTATCTTCAGTTCAGGTCCCAAAATCAAAGCTATCTTCAAACTACTTACCCGACTCAACTGTAGCAATGTTTCTGAGGCATTAGAACGTTCATATAATCGTTGCCGACGCAACTGAACTGAGCTTTCAGAATCAACTGCGAAGAAGAAGATGGCAGCGGTGTCTCGGCCGCATATACTGCACTCTTCTCCGATGCTTACACCCTCCTTGCTCCTTCGAAAGCTACCTCGCTCTCTCGCTCATTGCTTCTCCTTTCCAAGTACCATCCCTTGCAAAATCTCCACCACTCGTCGCTTCTGCTCCAACTTCGAATCTGTTCCAGAGGTGCCCCTCTGTTCGTTTGATTTTGAATCCGTTTATTGAAAAATTTGTTCTTTGCTTTAATTACTTTTTTCGAATCTAGTGTTCGTCGCCGTGGAGTGAATCAGGCGCCTCCATAGTTGGTGATCTTCTCGATTATTTAAACGAGTCCTGGACACAATTCCATGCTACTGGTAATCGAATTAAACAATATTACGTCTTTTGTATTCGGAGTAACAACTAATAATCAAAATCTATGAAACGGCATTTTTCTTTACGATTACACAACTCCATGCCTCCATAGCGCCCCCGTGCAATGCTATGGCTATTTCAACCTCTGGAGGATTCCTTTCTCTTGGTTCTGTATTATCATTTGAATTACTTCAATTTTAAGATTGGGGAAACTTTGGGGCTAGAAACTACCAGCTTGATAGAAGCTCGGTTCGAGCTTGGAATATGATTCACATGTCAGCCTAGTTATAAGTTCTTAAAAGAGAAATTAGTATACTAAATGTAGCGCTATATAGTCAACTATCTTATATTATGGTTTCATTCACCACTTATATTTTTCCTGCAGCTGAAGCAAAACGACAGTTGATTGCTGCTGGTTTTTGTCTGCTAAATGAGAATGAAGAATGGGACCTAAAGCCTGGTGGACGCTACTTTTTTACACGAAATATGTCTTGTATAGTTGCTTTTGCTGTTGGTGAAAAGTGAGTGAAAATCTCGTCAGTTGGAAGTATTAGTCTTCCAATTATAAAAGGAGAATTCAGCAGGCTTCCTTGATAAATTCATTTTCGTTTTTTTTTTGGTTTATTGTAGAAACATTACCAAAAATACCGATACCAAATCATTGCATACGATACAATAAAGAACACTGGGCATTATCTTTTCTGTGTTTCTAATTATCTTCATTTCTGCTGATGTGCAACTCATTGCTTTCCATGATTTCTAAATTGCCCTTTGAATATGATCGTAGATATTAGGAAGTCAATACATCTCGCTTTTTTTTTTGGACAGTGTGCTTCTCTTGTTTTAAACTGCCCATTAACTTGTACATTCTGTTTTTTGCAACTTGAATGTGCGTTTATTTATGATAGCTATTCATTTTCTAATTGTTGGCAAGTTGAATGGAAAAATATTGATTAAATGTTCTTATTTTTGTAGATATAGCATTGGCAATGGTTTTCATGTCATAGCTGCACACACAGACAGCCCATGTCTAAAATTAAAACCAAAATCGGCATCATCCAAATCAGGCTATCTGATGGTCAACGTGCAGACATATGGGGGTGGATTATGGCATACATGGTTCGATAGAGATTTGAGTGTTGCTGGAAGAGTCCTTGTGAGAAGCAGCAGTAACACTTATTTGCACAAGCTTGTCAAAGTGAAGAGACCTCTTCTACGCATACCAACACTCGCCATTCATCTTGACCGGTCTGTTGCAGCTTCATATTTTGTCTTTGTTACAACTTCATTCCATTAGGATTGCAACTTGAATAGCATTTATATTCTTGCAATATGATCATACTGTGTTGTCAAATCTTCATTTAGAGTGAATTTTTTAGTACTACGTTGTATCAGCACCTTTAAGATCTAATTACAGAAAATAAAAAAACTTTTATGGTATTTACAGTGAGAAAATCAACCCACTTAAATACTCCATAAAGCGTCTCTTACTACTCAATGTGGGGTCTAGACATATGATAGTACCTTAGCCTCAATCAATTGGCCCTCCTTGGAGAGCCGAGGTCCTTATGTTTACACTTTGACACTTGACTTTTCTTTCTCATAAGTCAGAAGTGTTTGTAGGTAGTCCTTTTTTGAAACCATTGAGGCGTTGACCACTATATTTGATACCGTTTAATAGGTAACTAATTTGAATGGAGAACTATTCTCCAAAAGTTATCAATTGAGGGGGAAGAACCTCAAAGAAGCCACTTAAATGATCGATAGAGTATCCTATACTACTCATTTTGAGATTTAGTCATCTCATACTACCTTAGCCTCCATCTAGCACATATTAAAATGGGTGTCAATTGGCCTACGGTATTCTTCCCTCGCCCCCCCCCCCCCCACACACCCAAAAAAAAAATTGTCTGCGGGGTCAATTTTCAGCAATAGAAGTATAGAATGTTGATTCCGTTAACCTCTCTTCTTGTTTGTTTTATTGTTTAGCAAAGTGAACCAGGATGGTTTTAAACCCAATCTAGAGACTCACTTACTTCCATTACTCTCAATGAAACCTGAGGAAACTTCTGATTCAAAAGAGAAGACTGCAATATCCAAGGCTGCTCATCATTCATTGCTTATGGAGGTAATTCATCATTCCTATGTTGAAGTTAAACATAGAGTTTTTTTTTTTATATGGGAAGGGCTTGAGGAAATTAGCAGAGCATGATAGTGCTTGGCACATGGGCTCAAGACAATGATTGTTGACACTTGCTGAGGACGTAGGCAGAAGTTTTTGTCTTCAACTGTTAGGCATAGCACATGTAAATGGGGACTCCTAAGGATAGAGGCTTACTTGGAGTGGTACACCTTGTTAGTTAGATTAGCAGGGCTTCCTTTTCCCATGAAGAAGCTAATAGGTTTTGCCTTGATGTTTTGAAAATTTGTTTAGAGAAAGTAATTAACCATGGATTGCTAGGTTATATATTCACATAGCTGTTTATTAAACAATGATTACTCTGTGTGTTTTTTTATGTTGATAAAAGCTTTCCTCTGGCTAACTTGTTTAGAGGCGATTGCTGCCTTACGATTTAAGCCTCATCCTTTCCAAAAGCTTGTTTTCGTTAGCTCTCAATATGAATGAAGAGCTAAGTTTTGAGAGGATCTTGCCTTTTGCAAGTATGCTTGTAATTGTTTTACTTCTCTAGCTTATAAGCTTCGTGAAGAGTTATGGGGATAATATATCTAGCCCACCTTTTGATCTTGGACGACAAGCCATTAATAAACCTAGCACCTGTTACACAAAGCTCTCATTGAACATCACGCCTGAGCATCAACTTCTTGAACATTCAATATACTCAGACTTCAAAATAATTCTTGACTTTTATTTTCAGGTTTTGTCAGACGAGTTGAATTGTCAGGCTAATGACATAGTGAGTGTTGAACTGAATGTTTGTGACACTCAGCCTAGCTGCCTTGGAGGTGTAAACAATGAATTCATATTTTCTGGAAGATTAGATAATCTTGCATCAAGTTTTTGTGCATTGAGGGCACTTATTGATTCATGTGAATCTCCTGGTGATTTAACCAACGAGCATGCAATACGAATGGTTGCTTTGTTTGATAATGAGGAGGTAGTTTTTCTTCTTCCCTTAATTAACAGCCTTTGGGTTTTTTACAGACTAGATATCTTCCTTTTATGTTATATCGGATGCTAAAAAAATGTTTTAAATATTATTATTTTCATTTTGAACCAAACAGTTACCTGTAACGTATGGAATGTGCCTAAATTCTTAATATTTGTTAAAACTCCACATTAACCTTGGAAGCTTCATGACAATATCAACTCTTCTCTGTTTAGAGGATATTACATAGAATTTGTTTTATTGGAATAATAAAATATCGCGTTGTTCATATCTGATTGCTATGTCTAACTACTGAAATTTAGGTGGGTTCAGGTTCTGTTCAAGGAGCTGGTGCGCCAACCATGTTTCAGGCCATGAGACGCATTATAAGTGGCTTAACGGATGGCTATGTTGGGGAAGGCTCTTTTGAGCGCAGCATTCGCCAATCATTTCTAGGTATGGTATTATGTTTTTCAAGTAACTTCTGACAATTTGCTTCATGATTCCATCTTTGATTGCTCTTTTTCAAGCTTCTTCTAGTATTTGGTCAAAGATATTGACAATTTAACATATGGTTCGATGCCATGAACTTAGTACAGGTGTATTGCGAAAACAACCCATTGTCATGTGATGTAGGTAGACTGGAACAGCAAAACGGGCTTAAAGCTCATACATCATGGATTTAGACTAGGAATTAATTTGTTTAAAGTTCATTAGTTATGAAATTTGGCATGCAAACTGAAGAGAGCATTTTCGTGGGTGCTACAATTCAAACAAAGTACTAAGCTAAATGTAATGTAGTGCAAACTAACATAGGTGTCGGTCTCTTTTGGGAGCCAATTACACTCCTTGATAATGGAGTGCAACTTAGCAAATTAACCAAGGTATGGGGGGTGTATTCCTATCTACGAACGAGAAGTATCCCATTTTTGTTGCTTAATTTAGCATTCTAGATGGGACTGCTAAAGCATCTTTTGTATTCTTTCTCTAATAGTGTCTGCAGACATGGCCCATGGAGTTCACCCAAATTTTACAGAAAAGCATGAAGAGCATCATCGACCTGAATTGCAAAAAGGACTTGTTATTAAGCACAATGCAAACCAACGCTATGCTACTAGTGGAATAACATCTTTTCTTTTTAAAGAAGTTGGGAAAACCCATAACCTTCCAACTCAGGTGAATTTATCTATGTCTAAAGTTTTTTAAAATTTTCATGATGTCTTAAGCTTTATGCCGATGTGGTCCCACGTCACTTGATCTGAAGTATTCCTTGAGCTTCCCCCTCTTTGTCTGAAAGCAAGTTTCTAAATCGTTATATAGGAGGAAATTGAGTTATTTGCTTTTTCACTTGCAGGATAGATTGATACTATGACATTTCTTTGTTTTCTTTGTCTCCCATTGAGTCTTGTATGGGAACATATGAAAGTTAATATTTGTCGACCTTTAATGTAGGAATTTGTGGTTAGAAATGATATGGGATGTGGATCAACCATAGGTCCCATACTTGCATCTGGGGTTGGCATCCGAACTGTTGATTGTGGAATTGCTCAACTTTCAATGCACAGGTACCTCTTTTCAATAAAAAAGCACATGTATCAAATGATTTTGCATCAATTTTTAAGCATTTTACAAAATTTCAGCATAGACTATATGTAATCAATAGCTTCATAAATAAGAACTTACAAGAATCCATCGTTCATCTAGATGGACATTATAGAGGAAATGTACTTATTAGTCTCTGAAAGTTACATGCAATTCGTAGAAATAAGCCATCAATCTTGAACAATACATGGTTTAACTATTTGGTTCCTTTATGTTATAAATACTTGATTTAATCCCTTGAAGTTCTAGATTTCATTGCTCATGAATCCCTGAAGCATGTCTTGATTTGGAGAGCTAATGAATAATGAGTCAAACAATATCGGGACTGAAACATGTACTTTTAACATTGAAGGACAAACTAGTTGAGGCATACATCTTTTGGAATTGAACCATATATTTATAAGATTTAATGAACTAATAAACGATGTATTGGTCTTTCAGAGATAAAAAAACAATTACATTTCCCCCATTTTATATCCAAGAGGAAATGCGCCATGTACCTTTATCTCGCTGTACAACCACGCGCCATTTATTTAAATACTGTCGCGGTGATGCAAAATGCAAATTCATGCACTAGAAGAAATGGCCTAAGGTGTAAGGCAATGAACCATACTGCTTTTCACTTCACCCATACCATCTAGAATACTGGTTGGCACTATTCATACTTCAGGAGTGATGATCACTTCTATTTAGTATGCCATCCTATCACTTGAATTTTGAGAACCAAGTACTTGTTTGTTATTAGTAACCAATTTTGGTCCCACTGAGATTCTGTGTATTTTTCATCATTTCTAGTTAAATTTCATGCTTAAAAGAAGTACGTGGCTTGCTGTTGTTGCATTCAATCTTAGGCTTGTTCCATATTTGTTCCTAACTGTTACCAATCCTCTAATTGCAGTGTGAGAGAAATATGTGGAAAGAAAGATATAGACATAGCTTACCAGCATTTCAAGGCTTTCTATAAATCTTTTTCAAGCATAGACCTGAAGATCAGCGTAGATTTCTGAGCTTCTTGGATCTCCTTCGTAGCATGGCATATAATCATGGAAGGGTTCCGATTCACTTCTGAGTTCAAAAGGTGCACAGTCCATAGCTCCGTTGACCCATCCCCCAATTTTGCTTTAAGTTTGTTATATAGTAAGGTTGGGGATAAGAACTTGCTTCGAGGTAAATGATTTATGCATCTAAATCGGCTCAGAGCTGGCTGTGAATCAGAACAAAGCAGCTTCTTCTTTTTGCTTTTTTCTTCTTCTATTTTTTTAGTTTAATTGCGGGGTTCAGGATCTTCGCATAATTCAAACAATAAGCTTGATTCGCATTCTTGAATGAAGCATTTGTATTTTCTTGCTTATCTAATTCTCTGTTGCATTATGTAACAGTTGCAAATAAAGCAAATATGTGTTAACATCACCTGCTCAAATGGTTTCTGTAATTAACTTTTTTATAAAAATTTGTCCAAACTTTTTCTCTGGAACGTTAATCCAAACACTTATTTTTTTCGTCCTTTACACGCACTAATTTACAAATGCTCTATTCTTAGAAGTTGATTTGAACTCTTACCCTTCCAATTATAATCACATCTTGTCTCTGTCTCTCCAGTCTTCTCTTTACCTCCCAAATATTAGGGAAACCGTTTCTCTCCACAAAAGATATCGCCGCATTCAAAGGCTTTTGGATTGAATTTTATAACGTCAGATTCAATAAATTTTCAAATTACTAAATTTGATCCCAAAAAAGGTATGAGCAAACAAACCCAACTCTGGTTTTCACTCGTGCAGCACCTCGCACTAACGGAAAAAATATTCCCTATTTCCCTTAGAAAACTATTTTCCTGGGAAGAGAATTAAAAGAGCAGAAATCAGCCATACAACCATATATAAAAAATAACCATGAATGGAAATTGAAGTATGCGACTAATAGAAAGACAGATATTCAAATTAATGGCAGAATGCGAGTTAAATATACAATCTAAATCCAGGAATATATATCACGTTAAGGATTATTCCCCAGGCTACTGTAAAATCTATAATTGGCAACTGGAGCTTGAGCAACTCCGGCCAGACAAGCATCAAAGCTCCAGCAACGCAACAGCAACTGACCTGACAATTCCTTGAGCGCTGAAGGTAGCTGCAGATTAAAGAAGGAAAATTTCATTAATACTCAATTCCAGAAATTTTCAGAGGGCTAAATGTTGCAATAACTTATGGACTTGGTGATGAGAAGAATAAGCACTCAATCTATGAATTAGAGCTGCTAGTGATAAGTAAGTTGGTGAACATCGTCTCCTGATTATTGACTTCTCACAATGTTAACATGTATAAGTCATTCAACTCTTAAAATAGATGGAAAACTCTTGTGCAATTAACAGGACATACCTTCGTCCAAGTCAAGCTCATACTTCATCAGCTCCAAAATCATCTTCAACTCATTCTTCATTAGCAGCAGCAATAAATGAATTGAATATCCACAGGGAATATCAATCACTTAAGATGCATAACGCATCCTTACAAAACCGAGCATGGGGAAATGGATTGTGGTGGTCCAGAATAATGAGTCCATTCCAATCCAACTCGGCCTACATGCCTGCACTCCAGTCAGCTTTAAGTGGGTATGGAGCTACGGAAGCCCATCATCTTTGCATCATAAAGCTCTGGCTGATTGGGCGCAGGCATGGCCCAAGCCCCTCACCGGGGCCGAGCCAATCCAAAGCTTGCATCAGGCAGTTGTTGATGAGGCTGCAGAAGCAAGAATACAGCAATCAGAAGAAAATAATAAGATCCAAATAATAATTAAAAAACTAATGACATTATGAAACATATCAGACATTAGGTGATCCAAAAGGATGCAAATGTATTGACAAAACCTTATTCTAATTTGTCATGACTAATTTATGTCCTGTTCAAAATAAATTATTATCGTCATAGACAACAAAAAGTTTCTCCAAACTGAATAAACTCCGATGGGGCCTAATAAATTTAATAAACAAAAGTATGAGGAACTAAGAAGGTTGGATACAGAAATGGTGAGACTAAAATCTTTCGAGTGTCAAGGACCATATGATATGAGGGGTCATGCTACAGCTCCTTTGTTTTAGTACCTGAGCTCCAAAGCTAAAGAAAGGCTATCACTTACAAGTGAAAAGTGAGGATAAACTTAAAATACTTGAAATTAAATTACAAGCTTGAGAAAAGAATACAATCCTCAGATGTATTGAATTGAATAACCCCTTCTCTTATAAAGCTACGAGAAAAAAGACTGTTATCACCACAAATTTACCTCAGGCCGATCTTAGAAATTATTTACAGCAATAGTGCACACCTATGAAAGGAGGACTAAACAAAAAATTCTAGAATGTTATTGTGGTTCCTCAGGAAACTATAATAGTAAAGATAAAAAGTACAGAAGAAAACAAGGAGACATTGAAGCGGAAAGTAACAGGTCAAACATAGGATACTTCACTCCATTGTCATCACTGTCAGACGGCAAATCTCTCACCTTAATGTACTATACTATACAATTTTAATGTGGCATTGGTTCATATATTTTTTTCTTTCAGAGTAAACATTGGTTCATATATACATAAACTGCTCTTGGTGATGCACATACACAGACATAGATGGGCAAGCACTATGCCAAACATTTAATGGAATTTAACCAAACATAAAGGTTGGACACCACACCTGTGTAAAGGGCGGGTGAACATGTTCATGATGGATAAAAGGCATTCCAGGGCACTGACAAGGATACTGAGACGAATGCAAGAACATAGTTGATGAGGAATGTGCACCAACTTGATTGGGACTGAATGGAGACATCATAGGCTCTGGATGTCCATACCCAATCCCAGCAGGTGCTGATGGTGCAGCCCATGGTCCAGGAAGATGTTGAGGAATTGATCGTGGCTGGTGTTCAGTAGAAAGTTGAGGTCCATGTGTAGATCCAAGCTGTGGAAACTCAGTGTTGTAATTCAACACAGGTGCATACATTGGCTGAATGGCGTATGACCCTCCATTGAACCCAAACCCAGGATCAAATCTTTGCATGTACCTGAATGCGGTGAAAATATCACAACCTAAGTAAACCAAACATACAGGACTCACGACTTCCATATTGATGGTTTTAAACTATTCTCGAAACAAATATTAAAAACTTCAAAAAAGAAATATGTAAGCATGGCTCTAAAGTTTAGTTACATAGTTTATTATACCCCAGGATTTATCTTAATTCCATTTCAGCAAACTTTGTAACATGAGGCTGATTAAAGTTTGGGCTTCAATTGACAGCTGAGCTATAGTGACTAATACCGCTTACTTTTGGTCCAACTGTCATAAGTCCCAATTTTACACCAGGACTATACTGACTTATTTGTTCCACAATAGATTTTAAACATATTAATGATTTTGCCAAATTATCCACAAGTTAATATTCCTCTCCAAAAAACTCCAGTTGTTCTTCTCCATTAGAACTCAGCTTTAATCTATCTGACATACCAGCATAAACTGTGCTCTTACTAACTTCTGCATTTATTGATAAAGCATATTTCAATAACCTTAACCTAAATAAAGGAAAGGGCAAGCACATAACTGCAATTAATACTGATCCAAGAGAGAACTGAATTCCAATCAGTTCTTTTCATGTATCTAGCATGCATTATGAAGCAACACACCTAAAAACATTAAAAGAAAATAAATAAACACAATGCCTACTACCAGTTTTGAAGAGATATCAGTTTATTCACGTCTAAGGCCAAATACCCTTTTTTAAATAGGAAACAAAGACGTAAGGTCATAAACAATGTCAGCATGCATGTATATGACAAAACAAGATATACCTATCATAGCTTCTATCATAATCAGGATCCTTGCGATCAGTATCACGATCCCGGAAAATAGCCACCCTATTACCTTGTCTGTACCTTACAACTGGCTCCTTCTCTGCTGCCCTACTTCTAGCCCTACTGCTATTTGCTGAACACTCAACGAGCCCCCTTCCATAGCTTACATCAGATACAGAAGGAGATTTATCTTCCACCCTAGAAATTCCTAAGGAAACAGGCAAAGAGTTATCATGCTGCCTTGCTTCACATTCAGGCTTCCCCCCCATGTTATTAGCGTTGCTGCCAGAATTAAATATCCTAGCACGGGCCCTATTATATTCCTCTTTCCTTTCCTCCACACTTTTAGAGTTGCTACCCTTTGCTGAGCTTGAATTTGAACTATTAACAGCCTGTGAATGCTTCTGTGGCCTCTGTTTAATGGCAACTTTCATAACTGCTGCATTGTCTTCTGAAGGTAATTTCACAGGAATGTCAGCAAGACGAATAGGAGGAAGCCGACATTCAGAAGTCTTGCGGACAATTATTTTGGAACCAGACCCATCTGGCAAACTATTATCCAGTAAAACCATTGACTGCAGTGAATAATGCTGAGCAACCCGGTGTGCAGCCAACCGTAGATAGGAAGTTGGCAGCTGCTGAAACTCAAGCTGCTGTTGTTTAGGATCCCAGATAAATTTCTCAACATCTTGCTCCATCCTCAAAACTAGATAAATTGTATTTTACAAACTTTGTCAGATAAGATCAACATATCATTCTCAGAATACATCTAATGCACTCATAATTTTATAACAAAATCACCAAAAGTGGCATCATCAATAGCAATAAAACAAACTGCAGAAAAACCAATGAACCAAAAGAAAGAAACGTAAAACAGACCAAAGAGCACAATACTGACAGATTTTGGAGGAGCAATATTTTTTTCGCTTATCCTTATGGTAGGAGAAATCACTCCTTTACTTTAATTTAAGAGATTAAATTCAAAACCAGGAATATAGACACCAGCACAATGTCACTAAATTCTAAATGGGCAAGCTATTATCATCCACACAAAAAGTGGTCTCGCCAATGAACATACGGACAGCTATAATTCTAAAATATAGTCAAGATGCACAAAGACAACAACGATCCGCCTCAAAAGTAGACTTCCCCATGGAGACGGCATTCCCATTAATCCACAGAATTTCACATATTACGACACCCATCAAGCCCGAACACAAAATTATAAAACTATCCGAATTCGTGCGCATGCTCATACAAATGACTTTCTTTGACCAGTACATATGGTCGCACAGATTCAATATCTAACGTGCATACATACACATAACATACTTGATAACCGTTCGCGAGGGTTCTGAATAGCTTCGCGGAGGAACTGATCAACCTGGTTGATGACATCCTCCAAAACCTTCTCTCCAGGCGAGGAAGTAGACGCTGATGACGAAGACAAGGCGTTCGCCGAACCGGAGGCAGCTGACGAAGAAGAGGCGTCAGGCACTTCCGCGGCCTCGGAGTCTTTGTTTGAGGAGAGCATCAACCGTCGCATAGACTCGTCCAAATCGGCGGCCTCCCATGACTCCGGGGCTCCGAGATCCTCTGCAGAGCCCTCCATGGCAAGGGAACAGAAATTTCTAGGGTTAGGAATTAAGGCCAATTATTAGAGAAGAACAGCGTCAGAAAACGGGATTACCGACGAAATCATAGAATCTAGAAGAGAGAATTTCATGAGGAGATTCAATTAGGGATAGGGCGAGGAGGAATTGAGGACCAGAGGGGTTAGTGATCAGAAGAAGAGGGAGAAAGCCAGAGAGGGAGGGGAGATAGGGTTTGACGCCGATGGAGGATGGCGTGCGGGAGTTACTCTCACACACGTGTCCTCGCGGTACGATTTGCTTTTATATGTCCAAAATTATGCGGTAGATGCTACGGTCCTTCACAGTACACACAAAATACTGACAATACAAATACGATCATCACTGTACGGTTAAAATCATATTTCAGATCTCCAAGGAATATATATATAGTCATCTTCAGATTTTCTAATAAAGAAAGTGATGATATGATGTGTATGTGTATGTATGTATGTATATATATAATACGATAATTCTGAATTAATAATTAGTTGAGTATTTGATTGATTAAATAATTAATGAATTAATTTCTAATATTAGAAAAAATTGTTAAAATTTCTCTATTATAAAATTTATTACTAAATATATTTAAAATTTATTTAAGAACTTAGATATAACGATACAATTTTTCAGTCGTGCAGTCTTTTTTTTTAAATGTATGTAAAATAAAATATATTTATATAGGTAAAAATATATTGTATATAATTAAAAAAGAGTTATACTCATTATTTAGTCTTTAAATATTATTTTAGTATTCTCAATAAAAATTATAATTTATGGCCTAATTGTATCTTCTTTTTCTTTTTTTGTCGTTCGTGTGATTAAAGTATAGATATCCAAATACTTAGGGCTCATTTTTATGCAAAAGTACCCAAATATTGTCATGGCTTAAATACCTAAATCCTTGTAGAATAGCTCATTTAAATTATTCAGTTGACAACATCAAATTTTTAAGTGGATCAAAAACATACAAGTGGAGAAATATGAAAAAGATTAAGATAAAGAAAATTACAATATATATTAAAGAGGTAAAGGTGGTAGAGTGTACGGGAATGATGCAAAAATTCTCTTCTCTCATCTCACAAGTTGATTTTTTTTTATACAAACAAGTTGATATTTGTTTGTATACTAAAAAGTTTAGGTAGGTTTAGCATCGATCTCCTACTAAAGTTAGGGTATAGCCTCATAGCTCAAAAAATATTTATAGGGGACTTACAAGATCGCGTACTAAAGAATCTCTCGCGAAGATAGCGAGAATCAAACTCACATCTTTATGGGATACGATTATATTTCTTACTATATGTGTCAATTTTTGTTGGCAAATTGATGTTTTTACTTGAACATCACTTCACATCCTCCCATGGCGCCTCTCCATATTTATTAAATAAAATGCATAATGGGCTTCTAATTTTGGGCCTTTCTTAGTGACTGTTTAAATAGATTTTAAAAAATGACTTATAAAAAAAATATTTTTAGACAGCTTTTAAAAAATAATTTTTTGAGAAGAGCTTATAAAAATAAGTAGTTATAAATAAATGAGTATTTAGATAGTTATTACTAAAAGAATTTTTGTGATTGATAAATTACCAGAAAGGGTATGAAGAAAAAAAATTACAGCACAGCATGTCCCTCTGCATTTCCTGTTCATCATTTTCTCTCTTCTTCCTCTCTCCTTCCGACGACCAACTAGCCATGACGAGATAAGACGCGACAGACCAACTAGGCTAGACGACGAGACGCGACCCATGGCAATGGAGATTCTGGAGAAGGGGAAAGAGGATAGAGAGTGGGAAAAAATAGAGGCAAAATAGTAATTAGGTAGTCCATAAGTTTTTTTACTATTCTATAAGCTATTATCAGTAATTTATCTAAATCCATAATTTTAAACTATAGTTTGGTTTAAAAACCTTTTTGAACAAATATAACTGTTTGTTTTAAAAAAAATTTAAACTAAGTTTTAGAGTAAAAGCATTTTTAAGACCTTAGTTTTGGTGAAATCCAAATAGGCACTTCGTAAGAAATGATTGAAAAAAAGTATCTTTGCATCATAGAAAGCGAGATAGACGTTAATGAGAGTTATCACAGATAGTAAAAAATAGACTTGTATCTCATAAGGACTCGAGTTTGATTCCTGTTACTGTTATGAGGGCTCATTTGGTAGCGATCTCGTAAGTCTTCTGTAAGCGTTCTCTAAACTCTGAAATTATGTCCTGACCTTAGTGAGAAACCAGTGCCGAATTCGCTTAAACTTTTTTATACTAACAAAAAAGAAAGCTAGATAGGCTTGCCAATAATGTTGTTACTTAATACTATGTAAGTTTTTTTATACGTAATAGGGTGTTAATTTAATCCTACTTATAACTTTAGCACATTATATATTCTGGCAAGTGCTCGTAGCCCACTGGTGAAAAGTGTATAGGGAACAAAATAATGTCATAAGCAAAAGGCGCTATATAATGATAGTAATTCACCATCAAATTTAATTTCCCTATGTATCGTCGTGGCTTTTAATCCTTAATTTTGGCATTGAGGGAATGACTTTTATGGTTTATCTCTTTACAGGCTAGCTCTAGACTTCATGTTAGTAGTATACATGTTGGGTGGGTGGGTGGGTGGGTGGGTGGGTGGGTGGGGGGGGGGGGAGTGATCAATTTCCTACTATACAATTAATTAATGGGTAATATATCATATCATTAATACTCAAATTATTTATCAAATTAATTTCTATATAATATAGAAGTTAATATAGGTCATATTTTTTGTACGTAGAGTCAATGCGTGACTTAATTCTATATTATTAAGTGTGCGTAGAATGAGGAGTAGAAATAAATTTGATTAATTAGAATTTCTAAAAAAATAGAGAGAAAATAATAAGAATAAAAACAAAATAAATAGAGGATATTAACAATTTAAAGACGATCGCTCTCAATGATTGATGTACGACTATTATCGTTCAATAATATATCGAAGTTATAACAATTATATATACTAAATCCTTAACATATACAATCGTTATGGTTATAACCATAAAATCCATAATTATATATAGATATAGTATACAATTGTATCAAAGATGATTATTTAAAAGCTCCATGTGATAAATTAAACAATAAATAATTTATTCCTCTAACATAAATATCCAACTGTAAACCTTATAACTAAACATATGAACTATGAATAATTATAAGAGAAAACTAAAAATTATTTAATATCCTGATTATTTATATTTCTTGAGATGCAGGCTTATGCTATTATTTTAAAAGCATCAAGCTCATAATCAGGTTTGTTCCTCTTGCTTAACTTCAACAAATATAAATTAAAAAAAAACTTTTGTGCATTTTATTATCCCCATTTTATAAATTTAAGAAATAAAATATAAATTAAAATTTTTATATTCTAATCAAAATAAACCTCTAACTAAATTAGAACATAGATCTATAGCTCATTTGCTATCTCCTATGATCATGAGATCATTGACATATAAGAGGAAAATCATCTTCAAATTGTTGTTTAATTATTAAACCATCTTAATTACACATTTCAAATTAATAAACCTCATAATTGCTATATGTTATTTTCAGCGTGGTTTTTATCTCGCGGTGCTCCTTTTGATTGCAAAGGATTTGGCTTAATATGTGCTTCCATAATCATGGTAATTAGTAATTAACTAATCCTTTTTATACTATGTGCGTTTTAATTGATTTTTATTAATTTTAAATTTGCTCGCATGGAAACCCTTTTGTGTTTGTTCTTGATCAGATGATTTCTCTCTGTTTTACTTGCCTATTGGAGCCTCGATCTCACTCAATCGATGACGTCCAAGACGATCTTGAAGCTCCTTTTATTAATTAATGGTGATTAATTTAATTCATTATAAAATTATAGCATCAATATCTATTAGTATATTGAAATTTGAGCTACCCCTCTTCCCCTTTTATGTTAGAATCATGGCAAACTTGTTTAATTAGTCAATAAATTCCTACCACATATGCGTATTTTTTTTTTGTATAAGTTGAAAAGAATTTTGTGTATAGTTAGAAATGAAAAAAAAAAACACAAATTTTTGAATTTTAATTTGAGTTAAAGATTTAAAATATTTGTCATAGAAAAAATTTCTCCCTGGGAGGCTGCCGCCAGTTTGATGCCAATGAGGTCTAGTAGCATTTATGTTCTGAATGTTGTGATGGAAGCTTGGAACCTTTTGGCTTAAAAAAAATAAAAATATAATAATCATTTTGAACTAATTTTAAAAATAAAATTAAGACTCTAAAATATTATATCCTAAACTAATTTTAGAAATATAATTAAGTATTTAAATTATTACAATTTCGCCTATTCGTTAACAAAAACATAAATTTTTATTTGATATATGCCATGTAAACTTTTTATTTCGACTCATTATTATTTAAAATATTACATGTGTAATATTGTTTTAATAAATTACACTAAATAAACTATAAAAATTTTTAATATTCACATATAAATTTTATTCAATGTCAATTTTAAGGTTGATTCAGTACTTTTTTTAAATATATAACACATATAATTTTTTAAATAATAATGTGTTAAAATAAAAAATTTATATGATATGTATCAGACAAAAATTCATGTTTTTGTCAATGAAATGACAGAATTATTTTGATTTAAATATTTTAATGTGCTGGTCATACTTTTAAAATTAGTTTAGAATATTAATTATACTCTTAAATACTTTAGATTACTAATTACTCTTCTAAAATTAATTTAGGGTGTTAGATATAATTTTACCCTCTAAAATATGAAAAAATCTGAAAATTTCTTCTAAGAGTTGGGAAAACTTTATCATTTTCACTTGATTTGGATTATTTGAAAGAGATTCTATCAGATTTTCAAACTTTATCATATATTCAGATCAAAAGAGCATAACAGCTCATGTCAACAAAGGCATGAGTTTTTATGCATTTGATTTTCAATCTTTTCACTGGTATAAGAAAAATATTTCTACTTTAGGTCTTTTATATCAGTTATTACAAAGACCATATAAAAAAGTGTGTCATTTTAATAAATACAGTAAGATGTAAAAATGTTGTTGACTTGCTTCAAATGATGTTAAATAAAAAAAATAAAAAATAAAAAAGATAACATATAAACCCGCTCGCTATTTCACAATTTCAGCAAGTTTGGATAATTGCCTCCGGTGTTGCCCACAACTTGCAAGAAGTTTTAAGGCAGAGTGATAATTCAAAAAACTTGTATCATGAAAATCAACCCTGAAGTTGAAGGAGAGTTTTGAGCCGAATCAAAACATGGATGTTCTATCGATTTCGCTTACGTTAAGTGAACCTATAGCCTTTTCCATTCTTAAACCTCATAGAATCCAACTTCACCACCTTCCCTTAAACCCCAGATTGCGCAATACATCAAATAACACAACCCATTTCAAGTTTTCTTCTTCTTCGACTTCGTCTTCCTTTTTCTGCAAGTGTTTCTGTTCTAGAATAGCGGCAACTTCATCAACTACTTACACTCCCTTAGCTTCTTCCACCACTGAGAACCGCCACTGGATTGTAATCATGGAAAAGCCTCCACAAGGGGTGGATTCCAAGCAGCAAGTCATTGATTATTATGTTCAAACTCTGCAAATAGTTATTGGCAGGTAAATGTATCATGCGCTTTGCATCAAAACGATATTTTATTTTATTTTTAGTCCTAAAAGTACGATGAATTTGATGGACCAACAGTGAGAAAGAGGCTCAAATGTGTATTTACGATGCTTCGTGGGATACCCACTACGGTTTTTGTTGTGACATCGATGAAGAAACTTCTTCCCAGCTCGCCCGTAAGTTTTTTATTGAAAAAAATAACTATTTGGCCTATTTAGCATTACTCCTTCAAATTTTGTGAGTGGATAAGTTGTTTCTGGAAGTAACAAACTTTATTATACATTTCTCCTTTGGGATTCTTGGTTCATTTAACGAAAGACTGATGGACAAAGAGTTTGTTATTTTAAAAGAACAACTTTTGTACTTACTAATTTTTGGAGATTAAAGCTAATTGGGCCTAGCAATTTAACAAATTGTTACCATTCTCTTGTTTTAATTGCAGTCTAATTAGCTTGGTTCTTAGATGATGGAGTTCATCTTAGGATGAATTTATCTGCACTTGCTTCTAATTGTTATGTTTTATGGTTCCCTCAAAATGGAAGTTGAAGTTTGGTTGGTTAAAATGAAAGTAATTGTTTGTATATATATGTTTCTAGGTTTATCTGGGGTCATTTCAGTTAAGCCTGACCCAGATTTCAGTTCTCCAGAAAAGGATTATAGGTCATCATATGGGCAGGAAGAGAATTTGTCAAAGCTACAAAATGGATCCACTTTGTTGTTCCCTGCTGGGAATTCAAAACATTGGCTTGTTCGAATGGATAAACCTGGTGTTGGGGTTGTTACGAAGGCCCAAGTCGTGGATTTTTATGCTCAAATTCTAACCAAAGTCATGGGAAAGTAAGTGAAAGTTTTGATCTCTACTGTTTTGCTTTCTTAATTACCTCTCCTTTCTTTCCCTCATATGACAATAATGTTTTGCAGTGAGAAGGAGGCACAAATGTGTATATACCATGTTTCTTGGAAAACCAACTTTGGCTTTTGTTGTGAGCTTGATGAGGATTGTGCACGAGAACTAGCTGGTTAGACTTGTGAAGCTTTACTATTATTATAAAACTATCAACTATCAATGATGCAATTATCATATTTGATCAATGCTTCTTGTTGTGTAGGCGTCCCTGGTGTCTTATCAGTTCAGCCAGATAACAATTTTGAGTCAGAAATTAAAGATTATGCAGGTTTGTGACAGACCATGATGGTGTAAATATTTGTGCTTATATGATTGAAATTATGGAGGTACCATTTGGAACATGTTATAGGGCAGAAAGAAAAGGAGGAAGATCGGCATTTAGGCATGTTGATACTATTTTATTGACAGAATGTAATGTCACCACATGATCAACTTGTCACCTTGTATTACTCTTGCGATATTATCTCTTTTGGATGGGCTTATTTTTGGTTCATATGAGTTATTATTCAGCATATTCTGTGCCATTAGTTTTACGTAAAGAGCTACCTACTCAAAATGGACTTATATATATAAACACTTGAACATTTTACCCAAGTGGACCCATATATCTATCTGAATTCATTTACTAATGTGGTATTGCTGAATAGGTGACATTGTATGTAATTTATTGTTCCATTGATGGCAGTAGATGCGTTATATTTTCTTGAGGCTTACTCAATAGTAGAAACTCTAGTACAGAAAATTGTTATTAGTCAATATTATCTTTCTGTTTTTATTATTAGTTTTTATTATATTGAATGGTCTTCTGTTAAGGTGTGATCTCTCTTACTTAATCCCTCTGCAAGAATCTCACAAAGACATAAGGTAAAAGCCAAGAGAATCTCCGAGTTATTGATTCCTTTTTTCCTCCCCCAAAACAAGAGTCAATTAGAGATATAAATAGACGTAGAATAACCTATGACTCTCCTATATTTTTGGCAAACATGCCCATGACTAGAGAAAGTGGACTGACTCAACTGACTCCCCACTAATATAATGGGATAAACAAAATAATTACTAATTAAATAAATAATTAACTGCCTAGACTTAGTCATAGAACCCTATCAATACTTCCCCCTAATCCGCCTTGTCCTCAAGGTGGAAGTCAGAATCTAACTCCACAAATTAATAATGAGAAATTTTTATTAGAATATGAGTAAGAATCTTAACTCATATAACTAATAAAACCTAAGGAGAATCTCCTAATGAAAAAATAAATGGTAAATTAATTTCTGCTGGAATCCCCATTCTTGGTCGGCGTCTCTATCATTGGAGCTTGACCATCGATGACTTCCAGAAGTGAGAGGGAGGCGGAGGTGCAGCGGTGGCTTGGGCGGAAGGGGTCGCCGCACCTGAAGCATAGCCCCTTGTCCCGGCGTTGTTGTCTGATCGAGTCCCATCCATTCTGTCGTGAAGGCTTCGACGATGATGGAGGGATGGATGCCGGCGATGACGTTGATGCGTTCGTGTGCCATCCATTCTGCTTCGAAGGTCCCGATGCCCAGGGAGGGGTGAGAGCCGGGGACGGTGCTGACGAGTCGGCAATTGGGTTATGGGTATTGGATCTGCCGAAGGATGGGTTGCTGGAATGGGTTTGGCCCATAGTTGACCCTGCTTTGAATCCATGACCCGACCCTGAAGCTTTTTCTAACTCCAGTGCAAGGCTCGACGCACGATAGACGGTTCTGGGTTTGTGAAGACGCACCTCTGTCCGCAGCTCCTCCGTCAAACCGTTCAAGAACACTCCGAGAAGGCAATGGTCTGGCCAATTAGTCACTCGAGCTACTCTCCTAGCCCACTCCTGTCTGTACTCTGCCACAGTACCTATCTGTTTGATGCTGCAAAGATGTTCCTCGGGGTTTAGAAACTCCGGTGGTCCGTAGTGCTCGTTCAATGTCTTCACCAGTTCCTCCCAATAGAGTAAGGTCCTTTCCGAGTTCATCCAAGAAATAGATCGAGTGCATCCCCTTCCAGATACATCGTAGCTATCTCTACTTTGTCATCCTCCGGTGTTTGATAATACCGAAAAAATTTCTCAGCTTTCAGCACCCAACCACGCGGGTCACCGCCACAGAATCTGGGAAAGTCAATCTTGGCATAGGGAGTTCTGTTTCGCTGGTATGTCTCCCCTTCCTCTTCGGGTTCATCTCCCCAGTGCCTTATCTTCTTTTTTGCTGAGTTCCGTGATTGTACTTCTAGAGAAGCCACCTTATCCCTCAACTCCTCTATCATATCAATTTTGGCAGCAATGACCGCCAGTGGGTCTCCTCCAGTAGCATGAATTCCTCCGGAGTTAATGTTGTGATCTGTGTTGGCAGCAGCGGAAGAACGTGTTTCAACCATTCTAGCTCTGATACCAATTTGTTAAGGTGTGATCTCTCTTACTTAATCCCTCTGCAAGAATCTCACAAAGACATAAGGTAAAAGCCAAGAGAATCTCCGAGTTATTGATTCCTTTTTTCCTCCCCCAAAACAAGAGTCAATTAGAGATATAAATAGACGTAGAATAACCTATGACTCTCCTATATTTTTGGCAAACATGCCCATGACTAGAGAAAGTGGACTGACTCAACTGACTCCCCACTAATATAATGGGATAAACAAAATAATTACTAATTAAATAAATAATTAACTGCCTAGACTTAGTCATAGAACCCTATCATCTTCATTCTTCTGGAATAGAATACATTGGAAAGATCAAAGGTCTTACTACTTGCAATTTATTATATGGATATATGAATCTGAAAGCTTTAGAGCTGGTTTCAATACCTTACTAACTCTTTTTGTGATGAAGAAAATGGTAGCAAGGCTAGTTTATTCTAAGACTATTCAGTTAGAGTGCTTAAGGCAGCTAATTCTTTCTGTTAATCAATGATGTTTAGTGACTGTAAACTTGGTATTATATATGATAGAGTTGAAAATGGTGAGACTCCTTATGGTCTCATGATTTAATTTTCCTTAACAATTCAATTACTGTTAGCTTCCACTAATATTTTAGTAAACCTGTTTGTGGTTTTCTACCCTGACATTTATCTTATGGTAGTTTTCTGTTCTATTGTGAACTTACCACATATCCTACAGGTGTAAACTTAGGAAACAGTTTGAATGTGCTGAACTCTTCTGAAGCAAGTGAGACAACTCCTTTGAAAACTAAAAAGCTTTTTGTGACAGGTACTCTATTGCATGCAAACTTTATTTATTGCTACATCTTACATTTTCTGTCCACCTTGCTCGTCTTGTAGTACTTATAAAATAAAAAAAGCACATGCATATTATTGAGTCAAGAGTTTGTAATTTGGTAGGAATCGTCCTTTTAAAAATGCAAAATATTTTTGTGATACTACTTGACAATTATTGCCTTTCTAACAGGCCTATCATTTTATACATCTGAGAAAACCTTACGTGCAGCATTTGAAGGCTTTGGTGAGCTTGTTGAAGGTACCTTTACATGCACATGCATGTCTATATTTATATTCATTCCTACTCTGTCTCACGATGTAAGTGAATGAGACCGGGCCTTTACTGATGGATTGTTATGTTCAACAGTTAAAGTTATTATGGATAAAATTTCTAAAAGGTCCAAGGGTTATGCATTTGTGGAATACACAACAGAGGAGGCTGCAGCTGCAGCATTGAAAGAGATGAATGGCAAGGTAAATCTCTCTCTCTCTCTCACTCTCACTGGTAAGTTTGCTGTCATGTAACTTGGAGGTTACAGGTTTAAATCCCAGAAACAATCTCTCTGCTTGCGAGAGTAAGGCTTGGTACAGTTGTTCCTTTTCAGTTCTTATCTAATGGGAGCCTTGTGTACTGAGCTGCATTTTTAAGTCTGCTCAATAATTGTCAATGAGAAAGAGTGAAAAAAGAAAGTGATGGACAGCATGGCAAGAAAAAGTCTTGAATGTTTTAGGTGTTAATTTGACAGATTATCAATGGCTGGATGATAGTTGTGGATGCTGCCAAGCCTAGCCCTCCCAAATATAATAGGGGTCGTGCGAGACCTGTAGCCTGACAAGCGAAAACCATGTCTGTCTGAGGTATCGACTATTTTTCAGCTCTGCTGTAACAATGTTATTTAGCAGTTCCCCTGGAAATGCATTATTGATTTTACATACTTTTATAGGCCAGCCATTGATTTCAGGGATTGACATTGTAAATTAGACTCGTTAATATGCTAATGAACTGTTTGATATTATAGCTTTGTTACAAAATTCACAACCTTCTCTAATTTGTATGACTTTTGTAAATCTCTTTTAGCATAATTAGACGTGCATTGCACAGAATTTGAGGAAATTTGTATGTCTTTAGCATATTGATAGTGCAATTTCTATGAATTATATATATTGAATAGATTGAATTGATGAGTTGACTCACAAATAAACCTACTGGAGGTCCTTATGCTTTTAAGTTCAATCCCTCTTGTCTGTAGCTTGCCTTCAAACTGCATATATAAAAGCCATTTGGGTTTGGAAATTGAAGTGGAAAGATTGAACTACTCTCACCACATGGTCTCTGAAACTCTCTACTGGGGAAAAGACCATTTCACTCAAATGCTCAACATATGTAGAGACCCATGACTGATTTTATTATAATCCCTTTTACAAGCTACTTCATTTTAGCTACTTTTTCATGATTGACTTGCTGAGATTAGAGTTGTAAGCAATGCATGCTTGGTTAAAGGAAACTTGGCTTGAAGAGAAATATAACATCTCTGCATGACTTTTTTTTTTTTTAAAGAAAAAAAAATATGCAATGAGATTTCTAACAATGCACTAATTTCTCCAAGTATGTTTCAGGTGATCGTTCCAAAGTAAGTGCTCCTGAGCAGTGAAACTATATTTAGAGACCTCACCGCTTGAGAGTCCAAAACCCAAAACAAGAAAGTAATTATGCTGCAAATGATTGGTGTCATATGATAGTTTCAACAACCCTTTAGTCTCCATTGATGGGCCTGAATATAATGTAAAGCCTTGGGGCAGTCACAAAGTTATTTCTGCAGAAGGCTTTTGCACCCATATATGTATATATAAACCACCAAGTTATTTTATCTATAATTTTTTTAATTTAGTATAATTTTTGGTACTTAAAAAATAAAATTATGTGTAAAATTATACCAAATTAAAAAGATTACAGATAAAATTATACTAAATTAAAAAGATTATAGGTAAAATTGTACTACAAATAAAATTAGGATACTGAATGCATATGAAAAATAAGATTATTTGATATTAGGTTTTATATAACCCTTTAAAATATTTGCATTCAAATTTTTTATTGTGGATATTAACATAATATAAAAAGATTTAAGAGTTTTTAATTATATACAAATCATATATAATATAATTTATTTTCATGTTCTGTACTAATATATGGAAGTTACTCTAATTAGCACAACTACTGGGCCTTATCATTGCCAAAATCATTTTTTAGAAATGTTAAAATAATTTATATACTTGTATATTTAATACAAAATTTATAAAAATTAAATTGTTAATAAATTTTGAATAGTATAATTAAATTTAGATTTCATACAATAAATTGAGATTATGATTTTTTTTAACTATGAATTGTTTAGAAAGTCAAGGAGGTTAGAAAAAGAAAATAATATTTACAAAGTTTGCTTCACTGATATGAAATATTCAAAAAAAAAAAAGTTGAATTTAAATTCTGTTGATAACTTATAAGAAAGTTAAATAAAGGTTGGGGGGGGGGGGGGGATATTCGAAGGTTCGAATTCTGTTCAGGGTCTCCCTGTAATTCTCTGATAAAAGAATATATTCTCCTATCGTTTAAAAGAAATTTAAGGCCTAAGCCAAACATATATACACACTCAGAAAATACCTTCTGAGGAAACAAACAACTCTTTGCAAACAAACTCAGGTGCTTACAAGAAATAGAACTTCTATTCAGGTCTCCAATCAACCAAAAGATCCATCGTAGGCATATCATCCTCTTCTCAAAAAAAGGATTCTTTACAAGGCTAAGAGTATTACTAGAACTTCCTATCTATGCGGTGGTGACAATTTACAAAGATACGTTATCAAACCACCCGATATCCAGAAACGACATTAGACTCCAACTTTGTGTCAAGCTAAGAAGGACCATAAAGGTGGCAAAATTCTCCCAACAAGTATTTCACATATTTGCGTATTCAAAGCTCAAACCTGAAACCATTGGTTAAGCTAGCATAACCCCATACCAGCTATTTATTCTATTTATCAAGGCTTGTCTATTTTATAATGTCCAAAACTGACCGCTTATTTCATTTGATAATAGCAATCAACCCTCCTCCCCAAACTCCTGGGTAAATCTCTCATGCACCTCGAGATCAGCTTTACTTACCGTTGGCTTCTGCCTTCTTAATACTTCATCAAAATCTTCTCTTGTTATTGGTGGTGGCACAATCTGCATCAATCCCAGAATTAAAATGAAGAAAATCAGGATAGATATTGAATCACTTTTCCGTTTGTCTGTATTAACAAAGAGTACCCAACTACAAATATTCTGTTTTGAATAACCAATCAAATCAGATCAGATCACGTAACCATGAACATAATATGCAGATAAAAATATTCTATTCTAAACTTGAAATTTCCTCTATCTCACAAAATTCAAATAAGGATTCATAAAATCAACTTTCTAACTGGTCTCAAACGGCAAAAGAGAAGTTGCGCCACTCACTTAAGACTTTTGAATAAAATTCCTTCAGGTGGCATACTTACTTGGTACTTAATTCTCCCATGTTCATGATGCTCATGTCAGAAGAGAGATTATAGATGCAATTTGTTTTTGAATCCATATCTCTCCCTTCATAGCCATTATGTCAATATGAAACATAATCCAACATTTTCTATAGAAACCTTTAAAACCCCTCATTTCCCCACCCATTATATACCTCTGAAGCAAGGCCTTGCGCATCAAGTTCTTGCAGGCTAATGTTAACAGCTCCTTTTTCAGTAGGCTCGCAAGGGATCCACATTCCCTTAGAGGTTTTCCTAAAGAATTTGGAATCCCTGGTTTTACGAACTGGTTCGAAAAGTACATCCTTAACCTGGAAGGGGCAAAAAAGAAAAAAAAATGGAAATGAGAAAGCTTGAAGGCTTAGCATTGCCAAAAGTTTATACTCGAATTGCTGGTTAACAGAAAGCCAACACTTGAATGCCAATCAAGTAATCCAAACAATACAAAACGAATGAGTACTACTCACACAAACAGAAATGTCTGAACCAGAAAATCCATCAGTTTTGCGAGCCAATTCCTCAAAATCTTTTTCAGTTAAGTTATGTGGGGTATCTCCAAGATGCACCTGCCCATATTGAATATACTTAAAAGGATGGAATTGTAGAAATGGAAGACATTGCCATGATTATTATGTTCCATGGACGCACAAGGATATACATGTCATGGAAAATTTTCAAACCTTAAACATATGTTGCCTGGCCTTCATATCTGGGAGAGGTATGTATATTCGCTTGTCAAAACGACGTCAGATGGCCTGCATAGATTTATTTTAGTCTCAACCAAACAATAATTACCATGGAATTTTTTTCTTCAGTATCTGCCAACAGAAGTTCATAGGTTTGTTTACCAACCTGATCAAGAGCATAAGGAGTATTGGTGGCTGCAAGAATGAGAACTTTATGATCTTCTTTACCCGCACCCTGAAACGGACTCAATTGAAATAGAATTTTGATACATTAAAATATATCACTACTTATAAGTTAAGATCTTCTTGAATCAAGAAAAAGTGTATACAATACGAGTATATGCCACCAGCCAATTTGTACAGAGAAATAAATCATCACAAAACCCATTCACAGAGAAAGCATATCGAAACATCAATTGATTTGAGTTCAAAACCAGCCGCTGTTTCTCAGTGTTTAAGGGCGTGATTGATTGAGGGAGAATGAAGCATTAATATTAATATTGCCAATGGTTCTTCCTTCTTGAGGAAGAAAACATTTCCAAAATCTAAATGACTATATAAATTATCGATCTTAGAAATAACCCTCTAATATGTAACTATAAAAGGTCCAAATTATACAGACATAAGTTGTAGTGGCCATGTAAGATAGGCCTTTCAGTTAACAAAACCTACCTGCATTTGCACAAGAAGTTCAGTTTTGATGCGTCTAGATGCTTCACTTTCATTGCCTTCACCTCGTTGGCCACATAAAGAATCTATTTCATCAATAAAAATAATTGAAGGAGCACTTTCACGAGCCATTTGGAAGAGACTGGAAACCAGCTTTTCGCTTTCACCCATCCATTTAGAAACTAGATCTGATGATGAAACACTGCATACGAATAGCAAAAAGGATTATCAAACAGAAACCAACTACAAAATCATTTATGTAGATGAAACTTATATCCACCGTGGGTTTATGTGCATGATACTTGAGAGTGATGCAAACACCACTAAATTGATTATTTGGGACAATAAAAAGTTTAATACCTTATGACTAGATAGCTTAAAGTTTGACTGGTTAAACAACATGCAATTAAAATAACAAATATATGAATATAAAAGTAAATAACTCTTTCCCATTTCCTTCTTGCAAGTGCCATAAGCAAATAAATGGCTGATTTGTAGTCCTATCCTAAGTTTTGCTGTGATGAGCTGAGAAATTCTATAATATGCATGCTTCTCAAAGGTTATCTGGGAGAGTGAAAAATAAAATCAAGGAATACAATCCTTTGGTTGCATTTAATATAAATGAATATAATACCTGAAGAATGTTGAGTCTGCCTCTGTAGCTACAGCCTTTGCTAAATATGACTTCCCTGTTCCAGGGGGACCATACAATAGAAATGCTCTCCATGGTTTTCTCTTCCCTAAGCAAGTAGGAGATTACATGAAATTGTAACCAGTAAAACTGAAAAATGGTGGGATGCTTCATATGCTAAAAATTCTGACTGAGGATGATCCTAGAAGACTCAAATCTCCAATCAAGAGTTCTCATAAAAAAATTCAGTTGAGTCAGTAATTATCTATCACCAATGAACTTCCTCACTTGGAGAAAACATAAATCAGATCTGATGATTGTTGAACCATCTGATTAGCAAGACTCAGTTCATTGGTTATGAGATTAGTGGTTTTTTCTACTTAATTTGGATACCTCAGAAACAACTGAACACAGTTTTTCATTGCTAAATTTACTCTTAATTGATATAATTTTGTAAGAATACCGGCAGTATTGATATCTGACACGATGTGTGTCCCAACTTTAGGATATAACAGAAATAAAATACTCTTCCAATCCTTAATATAAATTAAGGACCTAATTGGAGAATTAATATAGATATTAAATATAAGACCTATTTCTCATATTTATCAATATTTTCCCAAATTACCCTATTGATATTCTTTCAACAGTAATCAAATCAAATAAAAGAGGGGGAGGGAATTATAAGAGATGATTAGAATAATTTAAAAAAAATATGTCATATTAACTAACTTAAGTAACTTCCTTAATATAATCAAATTAATTAAATATATTTTATATCAAGTACTGAAGGAGTACAAGAAAATTACCTGAGTAACTTACCCGTAAAAAATTGGGGGAACTTAACAGGCAATATCACAGCCTCTTGTAATGCCTGTTTGGCACTCTCAAGCCCAGCAACATCACTCCATTTGACATTTGGTTTCTCTCTGATTATTACGGAATCAAGACCAGCCTTCAGCTTTGCTTTCTCTGGATCATCCTTATCACTAGCTTCTCCACTCTTTGGCTTTGTATTTTCCTTTGGTCTCACAACATGAGATTGAGCTGCACCACCAGGTAAGTTAGGCCCAATTTCTCCTCTATCAAGAAAGGCGCGTATCTCCTCTGCCCTCCTCAAGTATTGAACAAATTTCTCGTTTATTGTTTCCTTAATCCTGGGGTTCTTCTCATACTTCAAATGGGTCTTTAGGTATTCCAATGCATTCATATAGAGAGTAAATGCCTTCTTATAATTTCCAGCATCATCCTCTTGAACCGCCTGCTTCACATACTCTGATGCATGCTCCAAAAAATTGCAATACATTCTGCTATAATTTCAATCAACGCAATTTCCTCTAGCCCTTTCACGAGTAAAACTTCAAACTCTCAAATCTGACTTACGCTATTTTTATCACAATAACAGAGAGATAATTGTATAACTACAGAAATTCCACACTTACGACGCTAAGGAAGAAATACCGACATGGCTTCGCTTCTAGGTTCTACGACCATCTAATACACAAGTAAAATAACCATAATTCAGCAATAATCACAAAAATATTATATATTTAAAGCTCAAACTCCAAAATACCAACCACCTCAATGATCATCGTTTAGCGGGGTAAAAAAGCTTAATTCCTTGAATATGGTGGATGACGTGAATAAACGGCCGAACAAGTTACAAATAATATCTAAAATCTTGAAGCAGAGAAGAGAAATTACATTTTGAACGGGATCAGGATAGACGTTTCCTTAATGATGAAGGAGAGGACTGGAGATTCAGTTCAAGGATCATAAGCCCCCACGACTACTGTTGCCAGGAAGGTAAAAAAAAGAACAGGACAAAACAGAACAAATGGACTTATTAGAGAAATTAATTATATTGTATAGTCCTTATAGTTTATCATTATTTTTCATTCAGTCATTATAATTATTAATAATTAAAGTACTTTTTAGATAGCTTCCTAAAGTTTTCAAATATTTTAGGATGAGTCAGTATCAACTATATATAAAATAAAAAACTTAGAATATAATAAAAAAATTATTATAAAATTTAAAAAAATGTAATTGATAACAAATTTTATAATGAGAATAAGTAAATAATATGAACATGTTATTAGGTTCTAAAGTAATGTCGGGCATCTAAATTATAGTGAAAAGGAATCTAATATAAGGCAGAGGCTTATTATAAAAGGCCATGCTAGTTGTAAGTCTAGACATAAGTTTTTAAATTTGAGTTCAGAGTCTCAATAGTCATTTGAGTATTCTGAGTTTACCTCTTGTTTGTATGAGTATTTTTATATCTCTTTTGTGTGAGCATATACTTGGTTTAGAATATCAAAAGAAAAAGTATATCCTTGGTTTAATGTTGCCGTGGTCTTCTAGATTAGATAGGCAAAAGGTTGGTTCATGATGGGGGCAAATAAGAAGCCGCCAATGAGGATGAAAAGGAGGTTCCTTCCTGATAACTAGGACTGGACTTTGTGGTTGGGACTGTGGGTATAGAGATACCTGTGGCGCAACGGATTATGATGGTCTATTACTAATTAGTTGAACTCACTTAAATGGATTTATGGTGGTTTTTTTTAAAGGGTGTTGTTATCTCAATGTTGCAGAAAGATTGGCCTGTTTTGCTGCACACCTGATTAATATGTTTTCATCTTTATTCTCCTTTTCTTCCGTAGTTATTATTCTTTTTAAGGAACAAAGTGTAACTGTTTCGTTTAAAATCTTGCAGTTTGGGGTGCATGCAATCATGCTTTTCATTTGCACCGTATACTGAAATGGGTGAATTCTCAGACTTCACAAGCTCATTGCCCAATGTGCCGTCGGGCATGGCAGTTTAAAGGATGATATAATGCTTGTACATTTTGAACTCTCTCTCTCTCTCTCTCTCTATATATATCTCTATCTCTCACCACCTTACAGTTTTATATGCCTTCAACATTAAAAAATGGATGTAGCAAACATTGTTAGAGAACAATATTGAATGAGTGAGATCAAGTGGAACTTTTGATAGTTTAAGGATTCTGTTTTGTTTTTTTGTTGAAAAGTTTTAGGATTCTAAATTGGGTAATAATTGTTGTTTGTGATAACAAAGCTAGAAGAACTAGCCTTCTACAAAGGCTAGTTTCAACCGAATGAAGTGCTCTCTGTATTTATATGTTTTTCACGTGCTATTGATGCTAATTCTAAAAACACTTTAACATATATGGAAATAAGGGGTTTTTTTTTGAAGGTATTGTCAAGACGGTAAATGTTTTTCTTTTTGTTCGATGCTTTATGAGGGTTTTTTTTTGTTATATAAAAAGTTTAGGTAAATTGTATGCCGGGGTTTATTAGGGTAAGATGTACACATCTAAACTATTCGAGTGCTTATAGAGATACTTATAGATCATCTATCAATAATATTCTTATATTAGTAGTAGAATTTGAACTCATAATTTTATAAATTATAAGATAATTTTTTATCAACTAGATTAATATTTATTAGCCTGCGAGAGACTAGTTATTTTTAGTAGACATCAATTTTATAGGTTCTAAGTTGCACCTTACAAATGTGAAAAAGTGGGGTCTCAGGTCCAATATGAGGCCCACTAAGAAAAGCATAAAGAGAAGGATAAAAAAAAACTAGGCCCAAGGAGAAGAGAACCGCTGCTACTAATTTCCTTATTTTCATACTCCCCTAACCAACCAATGGGGGTTGGTCCGAGTGGTAAGCGGCTCGGTATCGCTTAAGCGAGGTCTCGAGTTCGAGCCTTGGCGAATGCAGAAAATTCTCGTTGGGAGACTCACCCACCATAGCCAGGTGCGCGACGCGGGTTGGATCCGGATGTAGTCGGGGCAAAGCTCCGGTGAACCGGGTGGGCAACAAAAAAAAAAAAAATACTCCCCTAACCAAAGCGGGACGTTTAGGGTCAGTTTAAATAGTAAATAATTTAGTATTATTTAAACGAGATCTTGAGTTTGAGTCTCAGTATATGCAAAAAATTTCTGTTAAGAGACTTACCCACCATAGCCAGGTACGCGACACAAATCGAATTCAGATATAATCAGGATAAAACTCCGATAAATCGAGTAGACAACTAAAAAAAATAGTACGTTTATCTTTAATGCATATATCTTCATTATCAAATCTAATAATTTTTCAATTATATATATTTACAAAATATTATTTTCCCCAAGAAATTTCTAGATAATGCAATATTGCAATGTGTGTGGTGACATAATCGTAGAATATGGTTGGACCAATAAAGTAAAAAAGATGAGTAGATAACGAACTTTGGTTGAAATTGCAAATCAAGGGTGAACCAACCACCACAAGAACTTTTGACCAATTTTTTTGTTTTTTTAAAGTATGACAGATCTGATAACTAAAACGAATAATTAGGAATTTGCTTAAAGTAGAAGTAATATTATATTTGGTTCCTTGTTTGATGTTGGTTTTCTATTGGTTAGCCTTGCTTTTGCTTGATATGGTTTTATGAAGACATATTCCATTTCACTACTTTGCGTTTATTTTAGATGTTCCCCTCGCATTGTTCCACGAATATGATATCCTCCGTATCATCTTTAATATAATAGTTAATTAATTAATTTAAATAAATTAAAAAAAATATAAATTAATTAATTATAACTAATATAAAAATTAATTAACTAATTTGAGTAGACCAATAAATATATAATATAAATTTATTTCGAGATTTAAATTTAATCATAATTAACTTATTTATTTAGCTTCTTTAATCTACTTAAATTAGTGAATTTACTCTTACATTAAAGACAAGTAGAGTATCATTTTTTTCTACTTAAAAAAACTAATATTGAGAGGATAAGTTACTGTATTATTATTGGAGGTTATGATATCTTTATATCAATATAAAAGTATACTCCTTTAATCCTATTTATAAAGTAGAGAGAAATTTTTTATATAAATATAATATTTTACTCTTATATTATTATGTTGACTTTATTTCTATAAAATATAATGTATATTAAATAAGAGTAAAGTTAAAAAGTTATTAAATTTAATAATATACTATTTTTCTTTGATCATATGAGCATTATTCAAAAGTTATGACTTATGCTATTCCAACGAGAAAACATCCACTTGCTAATTTTTATGGGCAATAATAAAAAAGCAAAGAAATGAGCATACGCTTGGTTAATGGAAAATGTCACCACGATGTCCTTATAAGAGTTTGTTTTGTTTGGAATACGTTTTTCTAATATATATATATAAATATATATAATAAATAAATATAAAATATATATTTTGGGAATACGGAAATAAATGTAATTTATTTTTGTCGTATCTGGTGCAACAGTTAGTAGGAGGACAACATATGACACAGTACAAAAGGGGGGTTACGTTGTACTGTACTGCTTCATTCTATGTAAAGAAATCAAATCAATCCACCAAATCCTTCACATCATTCTCCTAACCCATTCCTCTTTTTTCATTGACTTATTTTTTATATATATTTTCTCCACCTCCACCTGAAGAAAAATATGTTAAAAATATGTACAATGATACGTATATTTGTACTGAATCCTCCGTATATGATATTTGAATAAGTTGTCTAAGCAGATCAATTTTTTTTTAAATTAATTATAATTAATGGTGTTATCGTTTGATATGATCAATGTACTTTTTGTGATTTTTTCCTTTATTTATGATTTGTATGTGTTTGTATTTTGTACATAACAAAATGGGGACATATAATCAATTTCAATGTCTAATCAATAAATGTTTGGCTTTCACTGAAATAAACATTTCAAAAAATTAATAAAACATTATTCCTCTTCTAGCTGAAAAATTATCTTTATTCAACTCTTTTTTAAATGAAAAGTACTATTGTTACTGATTTTGAATTGTAGATAATTATTATTATTATTATTATTATTATTACTGAACTTTGCTTTTGAAAGAAGTTTCATTTTCTCAAAAATAAGCCGAAAAAAGAGTCCAAAAACAAAGCATGCAAGTTCGTCACGACAAGGAACTTACCAATCATAACCATCTTTCGGTTGAGAACATCATCAGGGTTGGTGATACACAGTACTACTCCCGGGTATATATATATATATATATATATATATATATATATGATAGAATAAGAGAATTAATTTTAATTTTAAATATAAAATATATTTTTATATTTATTAATTTTTTTAAATTACTTCTATCGATACTCTCTCAATAATAGTTAAATAAGAAATAAAGATGGAATTAATGAAGATTATTATAATATTTTAGTAAAATATTTTATATCAACTAACTTTATTAATCTAATCAAATTACTCAATGCATTGCTAATTATAAGAGCTAGACGTGGGTTAAATTTATTCCTAAAAACAATATTCTAATCCACTTTGTCTCTCAAAATTATAATTTTCTTCAATGTATCCCTATATAATTGTATATATAAAGGGATATCTAGCAAGAGAAATTCAAATGTATATAATTAAAGGGATATTTTAAGAAAACTAACACACGATTATTATAATTAACTAATTTAAATAATTTTTTTAATCTACATAAATTAATTAAATAAATTTTATAATTAGAAACAGAGATAATAGTTAAATAGATTCCATATTAAAGATTAAAAGATTACTATACAACTAAATTAATTATAGTTCAAATAAACTTTGGTGTTTTTTTAACAATTTTTTGAGAGAAAATTGCTACAAAATCTCCCGTCATAAAATTTATTAACCAAAGGTATTTAAAGATTTAAGTCGTGCAACTTAGTTTTAGATATATATAAAATATCTTTAATTATATATAAATATTTTTTTATAAATAATTAAAAATATGTTTCATTTGCTGAAGATAACGTGTACATCCATCCTTAATAAATTTTAAATACCTTTATTAATAAATTTTGCAATTTTAATTTTTTTTAGTAATTTTCCCTTTTATCCTTAAAAGAAATTCGTAATCCATGCAACTTCTAGTTAAAGCTAAAATGTTGGACACCTAAGAATTATTATATTATAAAAATGTATGTATTTATTTAAAATAAGGGTATACAGAATGTCACAAATATATATATATATTTTTTGGTAAAGAAATGTCACAAATATTCGTAATACCATAAAGAGAGAATCTCAAGAGTGGCCAATGTTTGGTCGCCCAACTCTGGCCAGCCCAACCTCCACCCATAACTATAATTTTCATAGACTTTAAGTTAAAGGAATATATTAAAAAAAGTGTGAATTTTTTATAATTATTTTAAAAAATTTTAAAAATGCATAAAAATTAGAAAAGAAATTTTAAATATTTTTTAGATAAATATATTTTAATTAATTTTTTTTAATATCTTTTATCAATTTTAAAATATTTTTGAGATAAATATATTTTAATTTAAAATATTTTTGAGATAAATATATTTTAATTTAATTAGACGTTCTTTCAAACTTTTTTCCTTCGCACCATCATGCGTCTCTGGCTATAAAAGATTCTTTCGCGCTTCGTCTTCTTCACAAACACCGCAAAGAATCCATCATCTATTCATTCGATCACTCCTTCTTTCTCGATTTCTTCTCCAGCTTCTTCCACACCCATTACCATGGCTCAGGTGCTTCATCCTCCCCCTTATTTTCCTTCCTTAATTCTCCTTCTATTTAATGCTCTCCACCTCGTGGTTTTGTTCATTATAATTCAATTCTGGGTCTTTCTATTTCTTCACATCTTTGTTTCTAATCTATGATTCTATTCCATTTTCGGGTTCTCGCTCATTGTTCTGAATATTTGTGCTGAACTGGGGTGAATTTCTGATCTATGAGGATTCGTTGAAGTGTAGTTTAATAGAATTTTGGGAATGAAATTTGAATAATTTGGGACCATCGGAAATTCATGGGTCTTATTTTAGATTTTGAAATAGCTTAGAAGGATCAAGGTATCCTCATATGGGTGTTTTTACAAAGTTTTTGAACCGGGCTGTTTTCAGCCGTGGCTTGTGGATTAAGGTGCTTTAACTTATTGGTTATGCTTTCAATTCTCCTGATCCACTGGGAGCTCTTTGAATGGTTTTAAATATTTTTTATGATCTCTAAAGTTAATCACAAATTCACAATGCACTAGCATCATGAGCTCTTACTTTTTAAATATTCCTTTTGAATATGAACACATAATGCTGGTTCCTGTGGTTTATGCGGACCTTTCAACTATTATTCTTATCCATACATCACATATATGACCGTTAATGCATAAAGCAGAAAGTGTGAAGCAACAAAGGGTTGTTGTGTTTTGTTGTACTCTCAGGCTAATTTTGTTGTTACCTGTCTGCCGTTCTCTGTTTCATCTTTTTAAAATGATTTCAGTGTTTTCCAGTTCTAAATAATTTTGAATGTTTTTCTTTTATGTTTGTGTTGGTTAGGGGGTAGTGTGTAAACATGGTTATATGGCTTTTTCTCCTTTTCATTAGATTGACCCAAAATTTTCACTATGTGGGTGTAGACTGTTGTCCTCAAAGTTGGCATGTCATGTCAAGGATGTGCTGGTGCAGTGAGAAGAGTTTTAGACAAAATGGAAGGTATACTTTGCTTGCACAATGAACTTTTTTTTTTTTTTCTAAATTAACTTTCCACTTTCCAGTGCAAATTATTTCAATCTTCTCTGCTGTTAGATTCCTTTCTCAAGTGCGTTTATGCATATCATGCAATACCTTGCTCTAGACACTTGAGAGTTTCTGCAATTCCTATCCTTCAACTAGTTATCATTTGTCTTCCCCAACAGTTTTTGGTTACAAGTGGTGGTTGTGTGTTTCCTTAACTCTGAAGCTTCCTGTAGTTTCTATCCTTTCCTCTTTCCCCTGTTCTCTGTATTGTATTCCCTCGATATGAGATCTTGCTTTACCTCACTTGATGGATTATGACATATTACCAGAATAAAAAGGTTCAGCATCACAACTTCTTGCTAATTTAGTGTTCTCTTGAACTTGTTTTTTGCTTTATATGTTGCTCTACCCATAGCCCGGAAGATCTGTTAAATCTTGAGCTTGCTTTTGTCTTACTCATTACTTCATTTATTACAACAATTTTTTATCTGACCAGTTTCTTGCTTATTGGCTCAATCATTTTGGTTCCCTTGGTAGAAGAGTGTGATAGAAGCAAATTTGCAGAGCTGACCTAATTTTCCATAATGGCTCTATTGAGACCAGCTATTATTCCTCTTCAGATGTCCCATTATAATGGTGTTGTTATCTGCAGGTGTAGAATCTTATGACATTGATATGAAGGAACAGAAGGTCACAGTGAAAGGAAACGTGAAGCCAGAGGCAGTTCTGCAGACTGTATCCAAGACCGGGAAGAAGACTGCCTTCTGGGAAGCCGAAGCACCGGTCCAGCCAGAAACCAAGCCGGCTGAAACAACCGTGGCACCAGCTGAACCTGAAAACAAGCCTGCCGCTGAAACTGCGGCACCAGCTGAGGCTGAAATCAAGCCTGCTGCGCCGGTTGAGCCTGAAAACAAGCCTTCTGAAACTGCAGCATCAGCTGAGCATGAGAATAAGTCTTCTGAGACTGTAGTTGTTGCCTGAGAGAAAACCAGTTGGTTGGTTCAATTCCCATGTGGGAAGTAGTTGGCCTGTTGAATCAAATCTATGCTTGGGGAACTTACAATGATTAATAACTGTATATCAGGCCATTTGAAGAGAGTTTTTAATTTTATAGTGTGTATGCTTATACTTTGATCTAAAGCTGTAATAGCTTCTTGATTTCTATAATATTGTTATGTGGCTGCAGCAGCAGCAGCATAGTTTGCTGTTTTACTCAGGATTCAACTTTCTATCTCTAAATTATGTCCTTCTTAACTGTGGTTTACCATAAAAGATGTTATTTTCATTAGGAGATCATTTTATTATTATTTAAAAAAATAAAAAATGTGTTTTATGGGGGAGCCACATTAGCAATAACATGTATTATTGAAGTATTAATTTGAGAAATTGTTTAGAATGGAAATTATAAAGGAAATCCAACAGAATAAGAGAAAGTAATATTTATTTCTTATCAACTAAGCCAACTTAGTCTTGTAAATTATAGTTATGACTTGTGAGGATCATACTATTAATGAGGGACAATGGGTTCTTAAGCTTTTTTTTTTTGTGTAACAACGTTAGTTCTTAAGTTTTTTTTTCCAACATTAATATTCACCCATATTACTTGATGATCAAAATCAGAGAACCAACATTGCGATAATAAAAATTAAAATGCTTTCTTAGACCAATTAAAAAAAAACTAAACAATTGACAAATATGTTAAGAAAGGTAATTACGAACTCTGAAATTAAAATATTTAATAATATGATCCATTTAATATTATTAAAAAAATAAACTAAATAATTAATTCAAAAATAGTTCTTATATTTTGCCCATTAAATTTATAAGAAAAGCAATATATATATAAACTTTTAATTAAAAATAATAATTTTATAATCCAATTTAGAGATTGTACATCTACTTTCAAAAGTTTGTATTTATGATAGAGAAAATTACTAAAAGATTCCCCATCACAAAATTTATTATCTAAAGATATGTAAAAACTCACATTTTTAAATGAGTGTAACTTTTTTTAACTGTAAACAACATTTAAATGTCTTCTATTTTATACATCATGAAAGATGAGTTGAACACAATTAAAAGAAGAGTTACACTTGCTAAATATAGATTTGACATGAGTTTTAAAATAAATTTTAAGTATTTTTAGGCAATAAATTTTGTAATAATTTTTTTTAACAATTTTTCCTTTACTATCTCTTTAATAATTTTTTAAATTAGAAAATATTTATTAACTTTTATAAACTATATTCTTTTTGTCTTTCTATTAATTTAATCATCATTGAATATTTGAATGGGTCCAACGAGTGATCCAATATTGAATTAGCTAAAAGTTTAAGGTTGAGGAAATATTACAAACAAAAGGGACGTACGTAGGTTGGGTCGTGAGTAGTGAATGGAAGAAGCACATAGAATAGGTCGCTGGTACGTTACTAGCTGGCTGCCTTCCTCATACTATTGTCCTTACGTGACATTCTCTACGCTCAAACCGGCCCTTCCTCTCTCCCTCTTCTTCGAAAATGTCGTCATCAATCCAAAACCAAGATTCCCATTTCTAACAACCTTCGTATTCCCCCTTTTCTCCAATCAAACATGAAAAAGGTCTAATCTTGGCGTGTGTTCTGGATTTTGTGTTTTCCACGTTGTTGGGGATTTCTCTCGCATAGCCCAGGTATGTTCGTTTGATCTCATTGAACCTATTTCTTTCTCTTGGGGTTATCCACACACTTCCTTACGATTGAATCCTGTCAATTTCTCTTTTTCTATTTCTTTCACGTGGATCTTTTTATGGCGTTTGGTTCTGGATATAAATTGATTTTTGGGCAGTTCTTTCCTTTTTCTTATCCTCTACTTTCCCTGATAAACTTGGTCCCTACAGAATTATTATATATTATATGCAGAAACTAAAGATAAGCTTAATAGTTCTACAGCTCACTATTAGTTTACTGTTATCATTTTAATACCAGTTTTATTTGTGGAATGTTGGCTGTGCTTGCTTTAGCATATGATTTGTGACAAGAAGAGTGTTTGCCTATTCCTAGAATATCAATGTGCAAATGGATAGGAGAAGAAGGAGAACTGTGACAGACAATGGTGATGCTGCTGGTGGGCAGGGTGAGGACTTGGTTCTAGCGACTTTGATCGGAAATGGAGAAGATCTCGGTCCTCTTGTCAGGCACGCCTTCGAGATGGGGCGTCCCGAGGGTCTTCTTCACCAATTGAAACATTTAGTGAAGAAGAAGGAGGCTGAAATAGAGGAGATGTGTAAGACACACTATGAGGACTTCATTGTTGCAGTGGATGAGCTTCGAGGCGTGTTGGTTGATGCTGAAGAGCTCAAGAGTGAGCTTCAGAGTGATAATTTCAAGTTACAGCAGGTTGGAAGTAGCATTCTTGTGAACCTTGAGGATCTTTTTGAATCTTTTTCCATCAAGCAGAATGTGAATCAAGCTATAAAGATGTCAAAGTATTGTATTCAGGTGTTGGAGCTTTGTGTCAAGTGTAACAATCACATATCTAATGGCCAGTTTTATCCTGCATTGAAGACTGTGGATTTGCTTGAGAAGAATTACTTGCAGAATATTCCAGCAAAGGCACTGAAGAAAGTGGTGGAGATGAGAATTCCCGTGATAAAATCTCACATTGAGAAGAAAGTATGTAGCCAAGTCAATGAATGGTTGGTACATTTAAGGAGTTCTGCTAAAACAATTGGACAAGCAGTGATTAATCACGCTGCATCGGTTCGCCAAAAGGACGAAGAAATGCTGGAAAGACTAAGAAAGGCTGAAGAGAATTCTTGTTCAGAGGATCAAATTTATACCTTGGAGGTTGAGGAAGCTGATGAGAATTCTGTTGTCAAGTTTGATCTCACGCCTCTTTATCGCGCTTGTCATATACACGATTGTCTAGGCCTTAGAGAGCAGTTTCGTGAATACTACTATAAGAACAGGTTGTTGCAATTGAGTTCAGACTTGGAATTATCTTCAGCCCAACCTTTTGTTGAATCACACCAGGTATATTTGGCTCAAATTCTAGGATACTTCATGGTAGATGACAGAGTTCTAAGAACTGCAGGTGGACTATTAGTCCCAGATCAGGTTGAAACAATGTGGGAAACTGCTTCGGCGAAAATCTCATCGGTTTTAGAGAAACAGTTCTCGATTATGCGTTGTGCTACACATCTTCTCTTGGTGAAGGATTATGTGACACTCATGGTATCCACTCTTAAACAATATGGATATGAAGTTGGTCCTCTTCTTGAGGTTCTTGATAGCAGCTGTGAGAAATATCATGGGATTCTTTTGAGAGAATGTAGAAAGCAAATTCTTGATCTCATTGCAAATGACTCATATGATCAAATGGTTGTAAAGAAGCAAGGTGACTATGAGAACAATGTTCTATCATTCAATCTTCAAACCACAGATATCATGCCGGCTTTTCCCTATGTTGCTCCTTTCTCCTCCATGGTACCGGATACTTGTCGAATCGTGAGATCCTACATTAAAGGTTCTGTTGATTACTTGTCTTATGGTATAAATGCAAACTTATTTGATGCTGCTAGGAAATACTTGGACAAGTTTTTGATTGATGTATTGAATGAAATATTGCTTGATACTATTAACAGTGGCAATATCAGTGTATCTCAAGCAATGCAGATAGCTGCAAACATAGCTGCTCTCGAAAGGGCTTGCGATTTCTTCCTCAGACACGTGGCGCATCTATGTGGAATGCCGGTTCGCGCTTTGAAACCTCAAGTTGCTTTAACCGCGAAAGTGGTGCTCAAGACTTCAAGGGATGCAGCTTATCTTGCTCTATTGAGTTTGGTGATTTCCAAGTTAGATGAATATATGGCTCTGATAGAGAAAATAAATTGGACTTCAGACGAGATAAAACAGAATGGGAATGACTATGTGAATGAAGTGGTATATTATCTTGACTCTCTTATGTCTACATCACAACAAATGCTACCATTGGATGCTATGTACAAAGTTGGAAGTGAAGCACTTGAGCATATTTCTAACTCTATTGTGGCTGCATTTCTTAGTGATAGTGTCAAGAGATTTAATGAAACTGCAGTAATAAGTATCAACAATGATGTTAAAATGTTAGAGGCTTTTGCAGATGAGAGGTTTCATGCTTCTGGGTTGAGTGAGATTTACAAAGATGGGAGTTTCAAGGGATGTTTGGTAGAAGCAAGGCAATTGTTAAATCTTTTGTTGAGTAGCCAACCCGAGAACTTCATGAATCCGGTGATCAGAGAGAAAAACTACTATGCCTTGGATTACAAGAGGGTCTCTCATATCTGTGAGAAGTTTAGGGACTCTCCTGATGGCATATTCGGAAGTCTTTCGAATAAAAACACGAAAACAAGCACGAGGAAGAGATCCATGGACACGCTTAAAAAGAGACTCAAGGATTACAATTGATTGTACTAGACCTGGTGAAAAATTCTTTTATTTAAAACTAGAACACAACAGGGGGGTGAGCTTTGGCGTTGTAGTAAGATTGCTACCATGTGATTTGAAGATCATAGGTTTAAATTCTAGAAATAATATTTTTACTTGTGAGGGTAAGACTGCGTATATCTAATTCCTCCTTAGATGCACCTGGTAGGAGTCTCATTCATTGAGCCGCTCTATTTTTTTTAACAAAAAACTAGAAAATAATGTTTGTAGTACACTACTTCCCTCTTAGATGTTATACGTATTGATTTGCATTCCTTTGTTTCGCACATGAATAAGTGTGTTTATCAGTGCCTGGAATAAAGATTGTGTGCTTTGTGCTAGAACGTGTTCGTTGATCCCATGGCCTGAGTATGTGTGTGTACTTGTGCAAGTATAAGATAAATCACCATAAGGGTTGTTCATTGTCCATTGACATCTGAATCTAGTGATCTAGAATTATGTTTGTTCTTGGACATCAAGTATTTCATCTCATTTTTAAAACAGTTTCTCTCAGTATTTAAATTTGCACAAGAGCAATTTTCACTATGTTTGGAGTGACGTTGCGGGACTTTAACTTTTGCTTCCAAAAATCACTTTGGGCCATTTATTCACGTTTGGATGGCTTTTACAAATAAGAGCGTCTGGCTAAAAAATCACTAAAAGTCATGTTTAGGGTGAAGCTAATTTTTATTGCTACTCCTCTATACTTATTCGCCTCTGTCTATTCTATCAGTTCTTAGATTTGTGAGTGGAATGGAAGCTAGTAAGGATGAACAAGTGTCGTTAGATTTTAATATTTTTATTTTTATTTTTATTTATTTCCTTTATCGCTTCATTGTTTTTTTTACATTAGTTATTTTATATATTTTTAGTGAAATAATTTGTCCATTGTTCGTTGTTCATTCCCCTCTGATTTAGAAGTGTGTTTTTCATTAAAATTCTCCCCATGGCATTGCCATATGAAGCATTTTGCTACTCAAAAGCTTCAAGCACATTATCACTTGCATGAAACTTTTTAAATCATTGCCATGTGAAACTTATTAAATCACAACATGTTATGATAAAATCATCTTCATCATTAATATCAATATAAAATATAAAATCTAACCGTATAATTTATTTTAATTATTATGTAATGTAAGGCCCGTTTAGATAGATTTATGGAAAATGACTTATAGAAAAAAAAAATTGAACGACTTTTAGAAAAGGGTTTATGGAGAAGAGCTTATAAAAAAATAGTTCTAAATGAATGAGTGTTTGGATAGTTATTATTAAAATAATTTTTATGATTAATAAATTATTAGAAAGGGTATGAGATAAAAATAATAATAATAAATTACCCATCGCTAGCCTCACATTCCACCCTCACTATTTATCTTCTTTCCTCTTCTTCTTCTTCTGCGATAGTTTCATCTTCTTCTAGCGATGAGAGCAACTCCAGAATAGGACAATGACGAGAGCATCTTCCAGCAGTAGAGTGATAACGGGGCCGTCAAGGAGCAAGACAGTGACGACAGTTAAACTATAACTAACGGCGAAGGACAGCTCCAGCGGTGATGGCACAACGACAGCGACAAAAAAGAGCAGAAGACGGCGAGATGAGAAGAGATAAGAGTGAGAAAAGGAGGGAGAGAGTGTTAGAAAATATAAGAGTAAAATAGTAATTAGGTAGTTTATAAATTTTTTTACTGTTTCAAAAGCTATTAATAATAATATATTCAAAATCATGATTTGGTCTAAAATTTTTTTTGGATAAATATAACTATTTTAAAAAAATTTAAACTAAAACTTAACTTAGAATTCCTTTTAAAATTTTTAATTTTGAGCCTATCCAAATAAGCACGGAGAGGAAATTGCGTCTGGCTTCATATTATATTATAACTACTTTGTAAAAGGCAATAAAAAATGAGTTAGGAAATTTCTGGTCCTCCCAATGCTATTACCAAATGGCACCTATTTTTGGTCCTCCAAACATAGTTTTCATTTCAAAGAGAAACAATTAATAATTGATTTGGGTGGATCGAAAATGGAAATAGTTGGGAAGCAACTTTGTACAAAATCAGGAATTTGATCTTTCTTTCTTTTTGTCCAACTTCTGGAAATTGGAATCCTATGCTGCTTTTGAATTGCGCATATAGCTCTAAGGATTTTTCTTTTCCTTTTTAGGCTATTTACTTATCTTATTTTTAATATAAGGCTTAATTAAAGAGTTAATTTTAATTCTAAATATAAAAATATTTTTTATATTTATTAATTTTTTTAAATTATTTTGTTGATATTCCTTTAATAATAAGTAAATAAAAGATAAAAGAAAGGAATTAAGAAAAATAATTAAGATATTTAAAAAATATATTATAATATTAACTAATTTAATTAATTTTTTTAATATAATTAAATAAATTAAATAATTTTTATATTAAAGATAAAAAAATATTAAATTCCTTGTCTTATCTTGCGCAAACATGTCCACTTCTAAAGTATGTGTTACTTTCACCATTTTCTAAATCTTTGAAGTATTCATGACACGATTTTTTTATTTTTTGAAGATTTGAAAGGAATGCTTCACTGCATTTCTTTTGATCTTTGCATCTGTTAGAAACCGAGCATCCTTCAACAAACTAAACAGCAGGAAAAGGGCGCTAGAGAAGCTTTAAATTTTTTAGCAAAGGCTGCACTCAACTCTTCTTCTTTTTTTTTTTTCCCCGCCCGGTTCACCGAAATTTTACCCCGACTACATCCGGATCTGACCCGTATCGTGCACTTGGCTGTGGTAGGTGAGTCTCCCAATGAAATTTTTTTACATTCGCCAAGGCTCAAACTCGAGATCTCGTTTAAACGATACCGAACCACTTACCACTCAGACTAACCCCGTTGGTGCACTAAACTCCTTATTTTCCAGTAAAAACACTACATCTAGCTGGGCCCCATTATGCCTGAGGACTTTAAAAATTGGAAAAATTATTGAGAGAAGAAAAATTATTTCTTAAAAGTTCTATAAACTCATCGAATAATTAAAAATTCTTCAAGACTTAGAGATAATTAATTTAATTTATATAATTATTAAGTTATTTTTATGTATAAATAATAAGTTACTACATGCGTGATAATAATTTAATATGGTATAAATAATAATTAGGGACATGCAATGATAATTTAATATAACAAAAATAATAACTAGGGGTTATTATGACGTATTCCTATTTATCATTTATGTCACATCAAATTATCATCGTGTGCTTAGTAACTTATTATTTGTGTTATATCAAGTTGTCATCGCGTGTTTAAGAGTAGCTTAATAATTGTATAAATTAAATTTATTATCCCTAAAAATTTTTAAATTTTTTTAAATATTTAATAATTTCACAAATTTTTTTGGTAATAACTTATTTTCTACGGAACTCACAATAATCCTTTCCTACAAATTTTCAGCAAAGGTTACACTCGACTAATAGCATGGTATTATAAGTAAAATTCAACGTACCCCCTCCCACTTACAATAAAATTTTCCTATCACTGAGCTATAAGTTCATTAGTATCATACTTGAGGACTTGGGTCTAGTGTAATCACTTCTTGTGACTGCCATTAGGGTGGATGTAGGAGACAGCTGGCACGATGCAGTTGGGTCAAATGCAGGATGACATGGCAGAGAAGGAATGGTCAGTGGGGTTTTCGTTTGAACTTGAAGGGTCGCGATCTACTACAATCTGAACCGTTTATAAGGATGAATCTTGGCTGTTTAGAGAGAGCTATCACAATCTGTGAGCGTGATATGACCATCCGATCTTATAAGTACGTTTTCCGGCTTTAAGTCACGATAGATTATCGAACGCAATAACTACCTCCAATGCATCATGCATACAAGCACTATCACCCAACTCAAGGCAAATTAACCCATATATTTAGCAAGATTCTATTTAATTATTAATAGTAATATATATACTACGCGTATGTAAGATAAATTTTTTTGATTAAATTGAACGAGATAGATACTCCTTTAATAGATACAATTATATAAAATTTTATATTAAAAAATAAATTAAAATCTTATATTTATAAATAAATTTAACCCTAATCTAATTCTTATAAGAACAGAGGGAGGATAATTACATTAATCATTTATAAAATTAATTTTTTAATTTATCTCCGAATTTATAAAAATAATCTATTTAAGCTTAAAATTTCTTGTCTATTATGGACATGCTACATTTATATATATATTACATTAATCATTTATAAAGTTAATTTTTAGTTTATCAATGACTTTATATCCTGACTTTCTTAATTTAATTTTTCAAATAATATCATCATCTTTTGTTTTCCAAAAGTAAAATTAAATGCACACGACTGCAAGCCCTAGAACGCAATTTTTACAGTGATCACCAAACTAAGCAAGCTATGAGCATTGCGGCTGATGTGATCTCAAATTTTGTTTTTCCCTTAGCTTTTCTGGCTATCACAATTCACAAGCTACTGTAACACCGGTGACATTTCCTACAACTTCTATTTTTTGGCCAAAATCTTGAACTCAAACAAACTGTAATTAATAGAGACACAAAAATGTGGTGAAAATCTAGATTAGCAGGTTAAAAGAAACGATGAGGAGAAGGCAAACATGTTTGCTATCAGTTTCTTCAATAACAACGTAACATGTGGAGGAATCATTTTTAAAAGATCAAATCATACAGAGCTGAGCTGTAAAACATTCATGTTTATTCTCCAATGAATAGAATTTGATAGCAAACATCTAAAAGTTACACTTTTTATCCCCAATTAAGTGTGTGTTTGGATAAGATTTTAAAAAAGAGTTTATAAAAAAAACTTTTGGACAGCTTATAGAAAAGGGCTTTTAGAAAAAAAATTATGAAAAAAAAAAGTGATTTTGGATAAATGAGTATTTGAATAGTTACAAAAAAGGGTTTTGTAATTAGAAAATTATTAAAAAAATAATGTATGAGAGATGAGAGAGGAGAGAGGGTAAAAAAGATCAAGTAGAGAGGAAAAGAAGCGATGAGGAGAAGGCAAACATGATTGCTATCAGTTTCTTCAATAACAACGTAACATGTGGAGGAACCATTTTTAAAAGATCAAATCATACGGAGCTAAGCTGTAAAACATTCATGTTTATTCTCCAATGAATAGAATTTGATAGCAAACATCTAAAAGTTACACTTTTTATCCCCAATTAAGTGTGTGTTTGGATAAGATTTTAAAAAAGAGTTTATAAAAAACAAACTTTTAGAAAAGGGCTTTTAGAAAAAAGATTATGAAAAAAAAAAGTGATTTTGGATAAACGAGTATTTGAATAGTTGTTACAAAAAAGGGTTTTGTAATTGGAAAATTATTAAAAAGGTAATGTATGAGAGATGAGAGAGGGTAAAAAAGATCAAGGAGAGAGAAGAGAGGGTGGAGAAGATAGAGAAAAGATGAGAGATAGTGAAAAAGATAGAAGAGAGAGAAGAGAGGGTAGAAAAGATAGAGGAGAGATAGTGGAAAAAATAGAGGAGAGAGGAGAGAGAGTGTAAGAAAAAGTAAAGGTAAAATAGTAATTGAGTAGTTGAAAAGTGTTTTTACTATTCCAAAAACTACTTTGACTAACTTATCTGAAACTATGATTTTAAACTATGGTTTGATCCAGAAGCCCATTTGAACAAATATGGCTATTTATTTTAAAATTTCTTCAAACCGAGGTTTTGCCCAAAAAGGCTTTTAAAACCATGGTAGCAAACCAAACAGGCCCTAAAGAGATAAGCGAAACCTTTTCACTATACTCTGTCCAACTCAGTACTGTGTTTGTCCAACTGATCTTTTAACTCGTTTCTCCACCCCTCAATTAGATTCTCTTGCTTTTCAATCAGCTCCGTTTTCCTCTTAAGTTCCTCTTCCATCACAGTAATCTCCTGCTTACACAAGATATAACACAACTTTCAAGTTTGGATGCCAATGTATAAGGATCTCAATAACTTGCTGAATTGAGAACAGTTTGCACAATGCCTATTTCTGTTTACTTACTGTACCTTTCTAAGATTTTCAGCTTTTGATGGTTGACTCTCTCGCAGCAGGCTGATAAAATAAAGTTGAAGCTTCTTGGCAGCCTCCATAAAATCTCTGGCATGCCTCTCTACGTCGACTGCAACCATTTTCCAAAGGAAAAATAATCAATTAGGTTAGATGATGAGTACACTATGCTTAGGATGCATTACAAGATGAGCAAAACACTTTCTTTTTTCTTTTGGCCAGGGAGTAAACCACTGTCAAAACATATCAGTTTGTGCCAAAGAAGCTACACTAGAGCAATGTCAGTCAACAGAGAGCCTTTAAGCTTACAAATCAATCCAATTTACAATAAAAGAAAGTTCAACCAAACCAAGGCGGTCAAATAGCAGGTTAACAAATAGAAATTTTCTTCTCAATGTGAATTAAAAAGGGAGTTTCAATAGCTGCTTTATATGGTCTCGTCATAACGCTAACTGATCAGTTTCTCTCCTAATACCAGGTAAAGTCAATAGAAATTAAGCAAATTAGGGTCTTGAGTCATGTGAAGAGAGGTAGATGAAGACCACAAAGAGGACTTAAAGAAGTTATTGAATGGGACATTGCTAACCTTTATCTAGCATTAGCTTAACAAGGTTACTGATAGAGCCCAGAGCAGAATAGTAGGAAAACTGAGACTGATTTCTATTAAATCAAATACTCTTCGCCCTCAATGAGATGAAAGAGAGTTACAAAAATATGAAAACTCACCCACGAAGCTTACACAGATGATACAGAAGGAAGCACACTGAAACTGAAACAGAAAATGATGAAGAAAAATGATCTTCCTCCACCCCACACTGGCATTCGAGAGGCCAGAGCTCTTCTAACTACACTCTCTCATTACAAAATAATCCCCCGCCCCTGGAGAAACCAACGACTATTATAAGTTCAAAAAGTGATTCTCACAATTCCAACACAACCCTTTCATAGGTCCGGCCTATAGCAACCCTAATGTAACTCTAATTCTTAGTTTCTTTCTCCAAAGAGTAAGAATCTTGAGGTCAATAACCTGGACATCAGAAAGTGGCATTCCACTTTCTTGTATCTTCCTAGTTTTACTTTTGTATTTCTGACCAGTAAAAGCAACTCTATCAGTTACCATCTAACCGTGTATTAGAAGAGAGTCAATTAAATTACTTAACAACCGAATTGAAATGGTTATTTATGTATGGTGCATGTGACAACCTAGCCATTGCTAACCTGCTAGCAACTCAATTTATTATTGAAAACGATATGACATAAAAAAGACATCCGATGAATTTGAATATCAAGAGACTTAAAACTTGTTGAAACTCTGAAAGTCATTAACCTAACTTCCTACTTTTTACTTGAGGTATCGGAATGAAGAATTTAACATAGTTGGGCTGTTAACACCGAGTGAAAATGGTACAATCCTGATTACAAGCAGAAAAATTACTCACTTTGATGTGAAGGGTGGGGAGAGCGGTCTATAGCTTGAAGTTCTCTAGCAGGCAAGCAAGGAAGCAAAGCAGCCTCCAAAGCCATCACACAAGCAACCATATCATCCCTCGAAGGAGGAGAAGAAGGAAGTGGAGGATCAACTGGGTGCTGAGGCTCCACTACTTGTCGATCACCCATATAACCCTCTCAACCTGAATTTTAAACAAGCAACACGAAGAGCCAGATAAATGACGAAGAAAATCAGCGAAATGCTTTTACAAAAATTTCTAGTAGAAAATCATAAAATGACAAGAAAAGGAAGGAGGAGATATCAACGGAAGTTGAAAAGAAAGAGGGGATATTTAACTGCGTGTGAAATCGTCTTCTCCGTCCCGTTCCCACTTTCTGGACCACTCGCTGCTTCGCTCTTATCAAAAGCACAGCGTTTCTTTCCTGCTGCTTCGCACTCCAATCCTCTCGATTGCTTCTAGAAATTTGCGGATTCGCCAAAATCGCCAAAATCACTGCCGAAACCACCAAGACTTGTCTCCGGCATTTTTTCTGAGGAAGGGTTTGAGGCTCGGCTCGTAAAAACTCAACGCCGAATATCCTGCGTTTTGACTCAAGTTTTTATGTTGTCTTTATACTCCTATGTAGGAACATTACACCCTTCAAATTTTTGTCTCATAATTAAACATAATAATTTGAGTTAATTTGGTGTGTATCAATATACTAGTTCTTTAGGCACTCAGGCCATTGATTTGGATTTTCAAATTTCTTTTATCATCGATGATGAAAAGGGATATATTACTATTTGATCTCTTGTAATTCCTCTAACAAATGACATTTTTTATCCTACATATGTGGCTCCAAGATCAATGAATGGTGGATAAAGCATATGAAAAAGTGAAGAAGAAAAAGAAGCAATTCATAAAGCCTTTGGCTAGAAACATTTTAATAAGTTCTAAATATAATTAATAGGAGGGGTTTTAGTTATTTAATAATAAATTCGACTTTTAAATCTACATAAATATAAATATAGAAAATATTTTTAGGATATGTATTCTCAATCAGATATAATAATATTTTAATATAATTATGTCATATACTCATGCTTTTAAAAGATTTTTTAACAGATTTTGGGAAAGATATTTATAGGTATATTATTTACTCTAAGTGTGTGTTTGGTTAATGACAAAATCAAGATTTTAAAAGAATTTTTGGTCTAAACTTTAGTTTAATTTTTTTTAAAATAAATAGTTATATTTGTATAAAATAGTTTATAGACTAAACCATAATTTAAAATTATAATTTTAGATGAACTAATAAGAATATCTTCTGAAATAGTAAAAGAACTTGTGAACTGTCTAATGACTAATTTCCCCAGATTTTTTCCACTATCTCCTCCCTCTGCACACGTCTTCTGTAGCTCATTTTCTGTTGTCGGTCATCCCTTGGTGCTTCCGTCGTCCATTGTCTGTTGGTACTTCTATTTTTCATCATCTGTTGATGCTTCTGATTTCTATCATCCATTGTCCCTTGATGTCTCTGTCGTCCGTCGCTCTGGAAGATGAAGCCTAGAATTTTATACGAGAAAGAAGAGGAAGAAGAGTTTGACACTGATGAGAGAGAGAAGATGACTTGTAAAGTGATATTAGGAGAGAGAGAAGACGTAGGGAGGCATATCGTGATTTTTTTTATCGTATACTAATTTACTAATAATAAAAGTCTTTATAATAATATCTATTCAAACACTTATTTACTCATAACTATTTTTTTTTCATAAACTCTTATCCAAATAGTTTATACAAAAAGTTTTTTTTAGATAAACTCTTTTTTAAAATTCTACCCTAAGAAATTTGATACTAGAAAAATTAGCTTTGTGATAGCCTAAAAATTAAATTCATAATAAAATTTTTCTAAATATATTCTGCATGTAAGAATTAGATTACTATATTTCTAAATTTATATTTTATTAAAGTACTATATATAAAAAATAAAAATTATTTTAATAATAATAACTGGATATTATTACTAATTTGTGATTGTTGAATTAAACTCAAGGTTTAAAAAATTTAACACAGTGCTAAATCAACTCTATTCAATATGGAAAACACATAATAAGAAGAGACTAAAAAAATATAAAAGTGCGTTGAATATATATATTTATATAAAATCTCTAGGCGCTGACGTCTATCATAATCAAGGTTAAATTGGGCTTTTCATAGCCTCCAGTTCCTCACTTACGTGTCCTAAAATATCCTCGGCTTCCATCCCTCTCTGCCTCTCCTGCTTTTTAGACCTGAAGCACGAAACGCTTTTCGTAGCCATCTACCTGTTTTAGGAGTTTAATCGATCTCGTCCATTCATTAATTTATCCAACGGATCCTATTAGTCGGCGGGTGGTTACCCCCATCTTCCTCAGTGGTTTTAATCATAAACCCTAGCCGATACTCTTCCCACCCTTCTGTCTTTGCGGCCACAGCTCCTTCGATCCTCTATTCTCTATATCCTCATCCGAACCAGATCTCACTATGCGATTCGCTTCTTCTTTCGATTCCGAACCTATCTTATAGATGTTCTTCTATTTTATTGCAAGTATTTAATTTATATCAGACTCGAACCTCATGTTCCTTTTTCGGCGAAGATTCTGATGTTCACTGCCATGGCGTATTCTCTTTGTTATTATATTTTAACTCTGCGCTTAGCCTATACGGTTTATGTGTTCGGGTCAAGGTTCGGGTCCGATGTATTTTTGGAATAATTGGGCTGTGGGTTATTTTCCGTTGTTTTCCGTGTGTATGAGACAATTAGGCGCTGGTGAATCCGCTGGGTTTGATTTTGTCCTGTGGATTTAAGGGTGAGTCAACTCAGCTTCGACTCGGTGACCCAGTAGCCTAGATAATATCGAGTCTCGGTTTGTGTCTTTTGGAAACCGTACGGCAATGCCGGCGGTAGGGATGAGACGAACCACGAGGGTGTTTGGAGTTGTGAAGGGAGCAGACTCTGCCAGGGTCTTGAGGTCCGGGAGGTGCCTATGGCCGGAATCCGATGACGGGAAGATCAGGAGGGGTAACTATGAGTGGCTGAAGCCGGTCAAGACTCCTGGGAAAGGCGACGCTTGGCCTCGTGGAGTTGTTAAAACAAAGCAAGAAGTCACAGTTATAGGGAAACATGCAGACTCTGGTACGAAGAAGACGAAGCCAGTGAAAGAAGGGAGATCTTTACGCGACGGAAATGTCCCCAATAAAATGTGTCGTCTTGTATATGGTAGAAAAAGGAAGACACCTGTCTCTGAAAGTTCATACTTTTCAGTTGATGCAGGGGCCAAGCGAAGTCTGAAAGATAATAAGCGGTGGGGCTTGTATTTTTCTCGTCGGCAACGAAGGAAGCTCTCTGAAGATAATCAGAGTGTTCTTTCTGTTGTTGTGAGGCCCTCTTGTGGCAACAGTTATTGGCTTTCGTCTTTCTTGGCGTTGGTGTTAAGGTACATTCGGCGGGTAGGGTTGACATTTAAGGATCTTTCGGCCTTGATTCTAGTTGAGCCCTTAAGTGGTGCCTATGCATCCCGGGGTATACAATTCCTGCAGGTAATTTCCCCCCTGAACTTTGCTTGGTGATCTGTTTTACGTTACATCTGTACTAGTGCAATTTCATCGGCCAAACAAAATTTTTGCCGTTTTGCAAATGTGGTGTTTTGGGTAAGCCAAATTCATGTTTTTCTTTTTTAACTTGAATGAATTGATTCCTTTTATACTTTTATAACTCTTGTTTTTCTGCTTCAGGGACCACCTACTACGAACGTTGGAGTTTGCAAATTTTTTGGAATCACGGGATTCGACCCATTGTTCAGTTTGGATTTCTCCGCCGTCCCCCTTTCTTTCATGCACTTGCATTCTGCAATGCTTTTGAGATCTTTTTTTTGGTCATTTTTACTTGTAAATAATTTAATTAGTGTGCATAGTGACGATGAGGCGGATAGCGATTCCCAAGAATTTGAGAGTGAACAGCAGAGTTCGTGCCATTCTGCTGAGAGAGCACCTTCTGGGAGTGTAGCCATCACATCTGATGTCATTGAAATGAAGGACAATTTATTGTTACATGCACCTGTTAGGGGTTCCAGGATAGCTGGCCGAAATGGACAATACAGAAATATATTAAATTCTAGAGGAATTCAGAGGAGGAGAAGTTCACTTAGGAAAAGGAAAGCTCGAAATCCTTCACTGTTGGGTGTACACAAAACTCATGCAGCATTGGCTTCTGATTTAGGGGATGGCAGGAAAAACAGCACTCCTTTTACTGGGGTAGCTTCAAGGAAGAAGATAAGAAGTTTGGTTCACAGTTACTCCCCTGGAAGCTTTGAAGAGACGAGGTCTTTCATGGTTGATTCAAATGATGGCCTAGATTCGTCCTTGTGTTCTGCAAATCTATTAATCGCGGAGTCCGACAAATGTTATAGGGTAGAGGGAGTAGTAGTTAGTCTTGAAATGTCAGCTTCAAAAGACTGGATTCTCACTGTAAAGAAAGATGGTTCGACAAGATGCACTCTCAGGGCAGAAAAAGTTATGAGACCCAGCTCTTCCAATCGGTTCACCCATGTGACAATGTTTCCATTGGACCATGGTTGGAAGCTAGAGTTTGATAGGCGACAGGAATGGATTCTTTTTAAGAATATTTATAAAAAGTGTTCTGATCGCAATATTTTAGCTCCTGTTGCCAAATTCATTCCAGTACCGGGTGTGCGTGAAGTCTCTGGCTATGCAGACAGTAATAGTGTTACCTTTCACCGACCAGATAGCTATATTTCAATGAATGGTGATGAGTTAGCTAGAGCTTTGGCCAAGAGGACTGCAACATATGACATGGACTCTGAAGATGAGGAATGGCTAAAAAAGCTCAATTATGAGTCTCAAGAGCATGTTTCAGAGGATAATTTTGAGCTAATGATTGATGCTTTAGAGAAGGCTTATTATTGTAATCCTGATGGTTTTTCTGATGAGAACTTGCCTGCCAATCTTTGTCGGGATCTGGGTAGCAATGGTGTTGTGGAAGCTGTATATAGTTATTGGATGAAAAAGCGGAGGCAAAAACGTTCATTGCTGCTTAGGGTTTTCCAGGTAAAATTGCCGTTTGTTTCAGATAATGTATTGCTTGTAGAGAATGTGTGATAGTTTTATTGTAGCTATTACTTTGTAGATGTTATTGTTGCCAACTCATTTTGTCAACATGGGAAAAATTCAGGCCTTATGCAAAATAAGGTTTAACATTTGTATTTTCACGTCAGCATAGAAAATTCCCTTATATGTACTAGTATTATTGTGTGTGTAATATACCTCTTTGAACCTGTATCTCTGAACTGTGGTTTGAGGTTGTAGGTTAATTTGTTTCTTATCTCTGTGTCAGTCAAAGCTCATAATTTTTTAACCCGTTGTTGGGATGATATTGCTTTAGCCGATGCAACCGTTCTATGTAAATTTGTTTTATACAACAATGCATTTTGCATGTTGTTTGGAAAGTATGACAAAGGGAAGGACAACTTCATTTGGAGTAAAATACAACTTATGTGCAGTTTGATACTTAATCAAGTTGTTCTTTATTGTGTTATTCAACCTTCCTGTATTATGTTTTTATATGAATTTGGTATCTTGTATCCAGGCATTGATAGAAATAATCTCAATATTTAAAATGGAAAGTTTTTAACCGTATCTAACAAATTGAGCGTCCAGAAGCTGAAGTGATACATAATTTCATTAATGAAAGCGTTAAATGATCTGCAATTCATGTGTTTTTTACCACAGCCGGTTTAATGGTGATGGTATGAGAGGGTTGAACAACACACTTAAAACCATATGATTATGCAACCCCGATAGCACAGGTATTGATTTATTAGCAAAACTCTACCCAAGGCCCAGTACACTTAAAAGTACATCGCCATACAGTTCTTTTTTCTCTAAAATGGATACAAATGATTCATATGTGTACTACGGAAGTAGCTTTTCACTTCACTTCCTCCTTCATCTCTTATAAATTGTACTTTAATTTTGGAACCCTGATTGTAAATGGTGTTTTAAACTGCTCTGCTACTTCATTATCTGATTTGCTTGGATAATGTCTTACGGACAGGGTCATCAAACAAAGAAAGCTCCACTTATACCTAAGCCTTTGCTAAGGAAGAGGAGGTCATTTAAGAGACAACCAAGTCAATTTGGTAGAGGCAAACAACCAAGTGTACTGCAAGGTACTTGATATGTTTCTAGCTATTAGATTGACTGAGGGTTGTTTCTATCACTAGTTGAATTAAAATGTTGGATTATCGGCAATTCATTAGATGTGCTGTTATCAGACACTCTGGTCTAGAAATTGTCTTTTTGTTCCATACAGTATGTTTTGATGTTGAATTTTTATAGCGGTAATTTTGGGTCAACGTTGAGATGTTGAACATTTCTTTTGTCTTGACCCAACTTACCCTTTGCATCTGCAATGGCTGTTTGATTTCATATCTTGTTTGGTTGGCTTTTCGAACGTTTTATTTTTATACAGTTCAGTTGTTTGAGCCTACGACGCATGCATTTTTTGGTTTTGGGCTACCATCCTGTTCTCATTTTGTGGTTTCACCTGACTAGCATTTATATTGCAGGCATTTGCGTATTTGTTATAAACCTTTGTCTAATCTTCTGTATCCATTTACAGCAATTGCTGCTGAACAGGATGCTTTAGAAGAAAAGAATGCCATGCTTAGAGTTGAAGAGGCTAAAGCTTCTGCAGACAAATCCATGGAATTAGCAATACTGAAGCGCAAAAGAGCTCAGGTTCTCATGGAGAATGCTGATTTGGCAACGTACAAGGCAACATTGTTAATTAGAATAGCCGAAGCAGCCCAAGTTGCGGAATCAACAGATGTCTCGGCCGGATACTTTCTCGATGATTGACGGGTAGAGGAATTGCTGAAGCTAAGCTAATTGTTACGACCAAATTTTTATTATAGAAAATGTGCAAAGCAGATCTGTTGATGCTCTGGTTTTTTTATGTAATTTTGTATAGATTTCTATTGTATGTACATTATGTATGAAGATATTGACCTTCCCAATATTTTGTACAATTAGATTAGATTAGATCTAAGTAGATTTAAAGAATGAATTCTAAGAAAATGAAAAAAAAAATATACAGGATTTTCAAACTTGTGTCTGACTCTTGCTTTCCTGAACAGTCTTTGATTCTCTTGTTCATCTACTGATTGAGGGTTTAAAAGTTAAATTTCTATTGTCTGGCCGGTTGAATCGGTAAAGATGGAATTTTTAGGCGTAGATTCTGTTTTTATAGCTCATAGCCTTGAAGACCCTTGTTAATTAAGGTATATTTTTTTAGTTATAAGAATTAGTTGATTTTTTTAGATATATTAAAAAAATTATATAAATTAATTAATTATAATTAATATAAGAGTTAATTGTTAATTTAGTAAATTAAAAAATTTATAATATGAATTTATTTTAAAGATTATATTTAATTATAATTAATTAATCTATTATATATTTTTAATATATCTAAAAAAAATTATTAACTCTTATAATTAAGATTAGAAATAGTATATATTACTCTTTATATTTTTAATAAAAATATATTTAATTAATTTAATTAAATTAAAAAAATTAGTTAATTTAGTTAATATAATATTTTTTAAATATATTAATTATTTTCTTTAATTCTCTTTTTTATTATAGTTGAAAGAGTAATTTAAAAAAATATATAAAAAATATATTTTATATTTAAGATTAAGATTAACTTTTTAATTAAGAAAGAGTATTATATTATTGTTATTATTTAACTATTTAATAGCAATATTCCTATTTATATATATATATTTTTGTACATGAGAGTGTCAAAGCTCAAAGGTAAAGAAAATTAGGCTATTAAAGAATTGAATCTTATTAATTCTGAATTCACTAAGTGCCTCAAATGTGAAGGACACGTGTCAAATATAGCAGATCTAGAAAGACCTTCATTTGCTAGTGCATCCGCAACTCCATTTGCCTGTCTAGGAATGAATTGCAGTTGTAAATTCTATTGTTTACATCTTAACTCCTCAATCTGCATAAATACTAAACTACCTCTTTGCTTGATATTAGTTTGAGCCAAGATATCAATGATAAACTTAGTATCAGATTCAAGAATGACATTCCTGAATCCTTGATCCCACGCAGTCTGGAGCTCTTTGAAGATGGCAAATTCTTCTGATTCAGTTACAATGCAGACTCCAATAAAAAGAGAAAATCCATATAACCACTCACCATTATAGTCTCTAATCACTCTTCCGAAACTAGCTTTATTCATGTTCTAAGTCATGGTACTATCTATATTAATCTTAACTTAACCTATAGGCAGTGGTTGTCATCTCGAATTGTCAACCCATACCAAATATACATATAATCTTTTTAAATTTGTAAAATGGCCAACTCTAGTTGTTCAGGTGTCGTATATATGTTTTTCCTATGTAGCAAACAATTCCAAGTCTTATGTCACGGGGCGACCATCATCAACGACGTTGAACAAGACGTTGAACAAGTTAGAGAAAAGAGGAGAAAGAGCATATACAATGAAGAGAAAGCAAGAAAGAGGCAGATGAGGAGAAAACGAAAGAGGACGATGGTGGATGACGGCGCCAACCAGGAGGGGATGACGGCGCCAACCAGGAGGGGATGACGGCGCCAACCAAATACGAGGGTGGGAGTCGGCAAAGTTAAGGATCGATGCCTTCAAAGTTCAAACTAAATCTGACCTCACAATATACAGGGATCATAGAGATGATGGAATTGTTGGCGGTGGTGTCACAGGTAGAGGGATGAGAAAGACATGGACTACTTAATAGAGAGGGAGGAGGTGAGGGCCATACATCATGTCAAAAAATATCTAATTTTAGGATATTTTCCAATTTTAAACAAGGATGAATACAATATGGAATCTTTTAAATTTTTAGTTTTAATCACTCAAATTTTAAATTATGAGTTTTGATTACTTAAGAAGTAATATTATCTAAATTTTTATTAAATTATAGTGACTATTATTTTAAACAAAAATAAACTTAAGGGATTAAAACTTATGATTTAAAATTTAAAAGATTAAAACTAAAATGATGACTAATTTAAAATATTAAAGATTGTATTAACTTTTTGAATAATTGAGATTGGACTCCTTATTACCCCGTTCCAAAGAAGAAAAAATGATACTATCTCCAATCATTATTCTTTAATATAAGATCTATTTAATTAATTTTAACAGATTAAATAAATTATTTAAAATATTCTTTTTAATCATATACATTTATACTACCTTTGATATAAACCTTATAATATGTTCAATCATACATACATAGGATATTTGAGAAGAAAATTATAAATTTAAAAAATAAAATAAATTAAAATTTTATATTTTAATTTATCTAGCTTTTATATTTATTAGGGAAGGGAGCATTACCAATTCCAATCTGAACCCCTCAATCCTACATACTAATGTAATCAAGGCCTTTTTTTCCCCCTTATCAAGACTTGGGTTTAGTCTATTCCGCTGAGTTTGGAAAATTGAAGGAATTTGATTTTGTACATTTTACTTTTAATTTCATTTTTTCTACATTTTTTCAATAGGATATAATTAGAAGTTGGGTTATCTCAATCCGAACCCCTTCTCAGTAGGAGCAATATTGTGACTGTGATATTTATTCATAATTATTCCATTATTGACTTATAATTTTGGGATAAAAAATAAAATTTAGGGTGACTCATCTCTTGCCATTTCATTTTCTCTTCCAAAAAAAAAAGATGTGCGATAGCAATGACTTCATCTATGGGCCAAGATTATTAGACAAGATGGTGTAATATTTATAGCAATAATATCTAATTGACTTTTGCATGTCAATTCTCATTAATCTATTTTGTTGATAAGATTAAATGATGATAAAACATTTTCTTATGTTTAAATCAACGTTATAAAACACAAATTTAAACCTTGGAATCAAAGGTGCATTTTTTCATTGGAATCTATATACCAATACTCCCTCAAATTTTTAATATAAGAGCTACATAACTAATCTAGATAAATTAAAGAAATAAAATAAATTAATTAGTTATAATAAATATAACATAATCTTCTTATAATACCCATATAAAAATTATATTATACTTCCTCCGGTCATAATTATAAGAGTTAGTTAATTTTTTTTAGATAGATTTAGGAAACCAAGTAAATCAGTTAATTATGATTAAATCCAATCCCTCAAGATAAATTTATATTATATACTATTTAATATACTAAAATTAGTCAATTAACTAATTTATTTAGTTTTCCATATCTATCTAAAAAAGTAAACTAACTCTTATAATTAGGATATGAAGTAGTATATCAGTTTATAAGTTAGTCAAATTAATTTTTTAAAAATTATAAAGGGTTATATAACACCAAATATCCCGATCTTATTTTTCATATGCATCAAGTATCCTAATATTATTTATGGTGTAATTTTACCCATAATCTTTTTAATTTGGTACAATTTTACACATAATTTTATTTCCCAAATACTAATAATTATACCAAATTAAAAAAATTATAGGTAAAATTGTACCAAATTAAAAAAATTATAGGTAAAATTGTATCACAAATTAGATTAAGATATTCTATGAATATAAAAAATAAAATTAAAATATTAAGTACTATATAACCTTATTATAAATATAAGAGACAAGATAAATTAAAATATTATATTTAAAATTAAATTTAACTGTCTATTAATTTTTATATAAAAAATTGAGCAAATTTGTTAAGTGTTTTTTTTAGTCCGAACGCATAGTTGACTCTAGGCAGCCTCCACCATCCAACTCCCCAAATTTTCTGTAATAAAAAAGTATCATTATTGAAGCCTAATGCAAATATATAGAAATAATTAATTATTGATGTTGTTTAATTACCTCCAGGATTCCTTCAATTTGGTTGAGTTTATGCCTAATAATGCCCAGCTAATATATGTATCTTCAAAGGCATTCTATAACATATTTCATAAGTACACATGATGAGTCATCGTGTTCTTATATGATTCAATAATTATTAACTTAATTAAATAAAACTTTGTATAGTTGTCTGATCCTGACAATCAAACATCACCTCTGACCAATTCATTTCTTCTTCTTCTTTTTTTTAATCTCTTACATAGATATTTTGATACTGTTTAATAATTAAACTAAGTTTCTTAATTTCCTATTAAACTATGATTTAATTTGATAAATTAACGAAAGTACAAACAAATCGAATACAACATTTTGTTTCAAAAAATTTATGTCAAAAAATATTTTTTTCCAATAAAATATCATGTAATTAAGTATTCTATGTTGACACCAATTTTTACTAATTTCTTTAACTATTTTCATATAAGAATGTCATCAAATGTGTAATAAGAGTACGGAATTAACTAACAATGTAAGCCTGCTTGTGGCAAGTTATATCCGTAATAAATATATAAATTAAATAACTAATTTATAAAAATTAAAAAATTAATTAATTTATTAAAAAAGTGTATTAGTTTCTTAAAAATATTATTTTTAATCATTATAATAGAAAATTATTCTATTGATAAAAAAATCTGTTTTAACATGTATAATTAATAGAGATGATTTAAAATAATTATAAATTTAAAAAATAAATTAAATTTAAATTTTATATTTATTAAAGCAAACCACCCTAATAACTTTTAAACTATGAGGGGGAGTATATATATATATATATATATTAAGATTGTCTGTAATTAGAGATAATTAAATTTGATATAATGATATTGCCAAATAAAAAATAGGAAAAAAATTTAGAATTAAATAAATAGAGAAAACGATATGGTTGGTGGTAGGGCTGGTAATTTGGGTTGGGCCCGCGGGCCCAACCCGCCAACCCGCCAAAAACTGGCGGGTTGGGTTGCAAAAATTGCAACCCACATTGATGCGGGTCTTTTTGACCCGCACCCGCCAAGCCCGCACCCGCGGCGGGCTAACCCGCCGGGTTGGCGGGTTAGCCCGCTTTTTTTTTTTTTTTTTTTTTTTTTTTAATTTTTTTTTAATTTTTTTATTATTTATATTACACATTTATACCTTACTAATTTGAGAGCCTTAGTTAAACAAGAGACATTATACTTAATTTATATTAACTTTATCTCATTGAGTCATTTCTTTCTTTATATATATTTATTTTATTTTATTATAATTTTTTTTGTGATAGATTTATCTATAGATAGTAACAAAATTGACTAAATAAATATTTTGACGACTTAAGACATGATTCGAATTTAATTAATATTGACATATATAATTTTTTTTAAAAAAAAAGTTGAAAAAAAATTTAAAAATTATATATAAAAAAAAAAAAAAAGCTGGCGGGTTGGCGGGCTAGCCCGCCAACCCGCCATGGCGGTCTCGGGTTGGGGTTTCCCCAACCCGCCTGGAGGCGGGCCGGTTTTAACCGGCCCGCCTCCCCCCCAACCCGCGGCGGGCCAACCCGTTTTCGGCGGGTTGGCCCGCATTACCACCCCTAGTTGGTGGCTCATGAAGCACGAGGATGCGCAAAAAATGAAAAGATTACGCAATTGTGTGTTAAGTTGACAATCTCACTACGTGACACCTCATACACACATGACCTTTCTATTTCCCTAGCCTGTGCCACTCTAATTTGCCTTTTTTTTAAAAAAAAATTATTTAAAATTTAAGTATATTTAATCAAAAAAAATATTGGGTAATCAAATATAAAATAATTTAATTATTAAAAAATCTCATAACAAATGAATATTATATAATTTATTCTTATTTTTAATATTAAATTTTGTTACTGTATACAAATAACTTATTCCAAAATTTTTGAATGATTAAACTTCTTTAAGTTCGAATTGTATAGAAAAGTGTTTATATACTCCAAAAGTCTTTGCTATTTTAAATATGTAAAAGTGCATATTTTAAAAATATTACGATAGGTGACTGAAAAAATATTTTATAAAAATAAAAAATTAAAATAAAATTTTAAATAACATTAAATGGGCCATTTTACACTGAAATAAAAGCTAGTATGTGTAATTCTTTAATTTCTAAATAATACCATAATGCCGACATGAGGGGGTGAAAAAACAAATATTAAAATAAAATAATTAATATATTACGTGTTTCTCACCAATATATTAAGAACGGTAACTACTTTATATATTATGATTAAATGAAACCATAAATAATTAAATCTTCGTACATTTTGGCGCTACTTGCCAGTCTATCCTTGAGACACATAGATGCTAAATTATATATTTTTTTAATATATACTTCTAACTAACGACTTTGAATTATATACAACAATTTCCACTCATTATATTTTTACTTAACAATATTATTAAAATAAAACTGCACCTAAATTTTTCTGTCAGCACTAACAGAATTGAAAAGTATCTTATGAACTGTGAAGATTCTCAACGTTCTCTTTCTCTAATTTCCTTACTTCATATTTCCATTTGTCATTTTACGGTCGTAGTTTTGAAGTTTATGATCCAAACAAAAATTCTTTGAGAGAAGCTGTTACCTCTAGTTTTCACAAAGCTTGAGACTTTATATAGATTCTTCGTCTCTAAGCTATAACCCACCACTCCATAGTTCTTCCTTCATCTTTTTTCGGCCATTTTCAGTTTCAGAAACCTTTCTGGATTTTACCCATGAACGACCCCTGTTTCCATATGTTACTCTGTTCTGCTCTATTCTGTTCCTCTACAAGTTCTGAGCTTTAATTCCGATTATTCTTCATCAATGCCCAGATAAAAACTCCATAATGCTTACTTAATCCTTTTTAGGCCATTTTCAGTTTCAGAAACCCTTCTGGTTTTTACCCATGAACCACCTCTGTTTCCATATATTACCCTGTTATGTTCTGTTCTGTTCTTCTTCAAGTTCTGAGTTTTTGTTCTGAATCTTCTTCATCAATGAACGTATAAAAACTATTTCTCTAACAGAAATTGGAATCATCATCTTTGATGAGTATGGCTGCAGAAATTCTGATGGCAGAGGGTGTGGTGAGGTCAATGAGTGAGGGAAGAAAGAGGTCGAAATCTGGGAGGAGATCTTCGAGTCTGTTTGATCTGATGCGGAGATCAGAGGATGTGTTTCAGAGAAGCGGGAAGGAAGAAGAAGATGATGAAGAAGAACTAAAGTGGGCATCAATAGAGAGACTTCCTACATATGATAGGATGAGAAAAGGGATTCTGAAGCAAGTTCTTGACAATGGAAGAATTAACTATGAAGAAGTTGACATTACAAAGCTGGGCATGCAAGAGAAGAAGATTCTCTTGGAAAGTATACTCAAGACTGTTGAAGAAGACAATGAGAAGCTCCTCCATAGATTAAGGGACAGAATTGATAGGTGGCTTCTTTAACCTCCATGAATACAAAAGAGTTTTCTTTGAGGTTATCTGGTTTGTTTTCTCCCAAGTTTCATGTTTTGCTTTGTATGTGCAGGGTTTCAATTGAGATTCCCAAGATTGAAGTCAGGTTTGAGAATCTTTCATTGGAAGGTGATGCATATCTTGGTACAAGGGCATTGCCAACACTGCTGAATTCTACTATGAATGCAGTAGAGGTATTTCCATTTGAAAGATTAAGGGCCTGTTTGGTTTTGGTTTTGAAACCAATTTTTTTTTTTTCAAAAAACCAAAAACATAAAAAAATGTTAGGAAATGTGTTTTGAAAAATGAAGAAGTTAGAGTTTGTTCTGCAAAACAAAAAAAATCATAACATCTTTTTGATGTTTCGTTACTTTTCTTTCTACAAAATTAGAGAAGAGTCGAAGATCATTGTATTTTCATTAATGATAATCATGCTATAGAAGTAAACTATCTTTTCACCCTTCACTTCACCATTTTAGATATGTTTTTGAAATAATAATTTAAACATATTTTTTAATGTTTTGTCCCCAAAACTGTTCTAACAAAAATTACTCTACAAAATTGTTCTACGAACATAAAAATAGATAATAGAACCAAACAATCCCTAATTAAGGTTATTCACTATTTTTCTACTATCTTGGTTTGGAATTTTGTAACATTTTATTTTATCTTTTTCCCCTTGATGGTGGACAATAGGGATTTTTGGGATCAATCAAGGTTTCCCCTTCTAAGAAAAGGGTTGTGAAGATCCTAAAAGATGTTAGTGGAATTGTAAGACCATCAAGGTACAATATTAATTTGCAAATTCATTTGCTTCAACTTCATCATTCATGGGTTTTGGTTATATTAGCTAATTCTCTCTCTCTCTCTCTCTAGAATGACTTTACTTCTGGGGCCTCCAGGATCAGGGAAAACCACATTGCTGCAAGCACTTGCGGCAAAGCTGGACAAAGATATAAGGGTATGATGACATTGTCACTTGTTTGTTTGTGAAGGTCTAAATAATGAAAGTATTCTGACTGTGATGTCAAAAATACATTTATCTTGTATTTATTTTTATTGAAAAAGCATGCACGTGCGCTCTTCAAAAGTATAAAGTTCCTCCTAACACATGTTTGATGTGTTATAATTATTTCCTTTCCTATGTCTTTTTTCCCCTTATGCTCAACAATACCATGATTCTGAAGCCATTGATGATTTACTGTGCCCCTATCCTTTGGAATATAAACCAAAAGCCAGTAAGATAATATGTTTAAGGGTTAAGTTACATCCTCAAATCTTATTCCAATAGTACTCAATATTCTAAAATAATTTATATTCATCCAACATCCTAAAATATTTTTATAATAGCACTCAGTATTCTAAAATATTTTTTCAATAATTTTTGTGTATTCAGCAATCTAAAGTATTATTCTATTAACACCCAGTATTTTAAGTTTATGATGTTTATTGCTTCTATGAAAAGTATTTTAACTCAGATGAGAAGTAAATTAGGGAAAAATAATATTAGGAGGAAAAACTCCCAAAAATAGTAAATATTTTTTACCATTTTTAAAAAATTTCCTTTCTAGTATTCTTCTCACTTTTCTATATATCCAAATATAGCAAAAGGGCAAAATTGTATAAAAATATACATTAGGATACAGGGTGTTACTAAATAATATTGTAAGGTACTAGATGAACTATAGATTAGTCTAGGATACTAAGTGCTACTGAAAAAATATTTCGAAGTGTTGTATGCATCTTAACCCTATGTTTAAAGCAGATCCAAACATTTAACTCTACATGATACAATTTTATCAACAGGTATCTGGAAGAGTCACGTATTGTGGTCATGAGTTATCAGAATTTGTTCCAGAAAGAACGTGTGCTTACATAAGCCAACATGATCTTCATCATGGAGAGATGACAGTGAGAGAGACCTTGGACTTCTCAGGACGTTGCTTGGGGGTTGGAACAAGGTATGATCTTCTATCAGAGTTATCAAGGAGAGAAAGAGAGGCCGGAATCAAACCGGACCCCGAGATAGATGCTTTCATGAAAGCCACTGCAATGGCAGGTCAAGAAACCAGCCTTATCACAGATTATATTCTCAAGGTTTGAACTCCATTTATGTATTATAGATGTTTTATTCATCAGCAGATCACTTTCCTTGCATAAAACTTTTATAATTCAATGTAACAGATTCTTGGACTGGAAATTTGTGCTGATGTTTTGGTGGGAGATGAGATGAGAAGAGGCATATCAGGTGGACAAAAGAAGCGTTTAACTACTGGTATGTATTCATGAATCAAGCATGTATTACTGATGTGTATCTAAGTGAGATGGAAACCTTACTCCAAAATTTAGCTATTGAGGTGAAAAAACTAACTTACCCCATTGAGCATCACATCCTATTTATTGTGGTACTTAGTATCTCATACTTCTAAGTCCCTCATAGATAGCTCTCTCCAAAACCATCAACAACTTAACTCTAATGTCAATTGATGGTTATCTAAGTAGGATGGGGAATCCTAGCCTAAAAGCTAACTGCTGAGGTGGAATAACCCATCCACTTAAATATCTCATTAAGTTTTCTGTCTTACTCATCGTAGAACTTAGCATTCCATACTACTAAGTTTCCATCAGTTACTCATAGAAATATTTTCTTTCACCAACTTCAATTGTCATTCCAACACAAGAATCTTAAATAGCTCTCTCTCTCTCTCTATATATATATAGGGCCTGTTTGGTAAGTTATCAAACCGCGGTTTTAAAAGGGCTTTTGGCCCAAACCTCGGTTTGGGGAAATTTCAAAACAAACAGGCTTATTTGTCCATAAGTGCTTTTGGACAAAACCATGGTTTAAAACCATGGTTTTGAATAAGCTATTTAAAATAGCTTTTTCAACAGTAAAAGCACTTATGGACTATCCAATTACTATCTTACCCCTACTTTTTCTTACACCCTCTCTCATCTCTCCTACTTTTTCTTAACCCTCTCTCCTTTCTCCTCTCTTCCTTCTCTCCTCTCTCTTCTCTTTTCTCTAACTCCCTCCTCTCTCTTACTTTAAATCAAATCATACCCTTTTTGGTAATTTACCACCATAAAAAGTCATTCTAAAAATAACTATCCAAACACCTATTTACTCAAAACCATTTTTTTTTCCATAAACTCTTCTCCAAAAGTCCTTTTCCATAAGTTGTCCATAAGCCCTTTTTTTCCATAAGCCCTTTTTCAAAATCCTTTCCAAACAGGCCCATATTATACCTTGATATCTTATACACTGATCTCTCCTCTCTCTATATATATTATACCTTGATATCTTATGCACTGATAAACGTCAGATAAATGTGCACCAAATGGCTCTTAATTAAGTGTGTGTTACCTTTGCGTTTATCTGATGTAGGTGAGATGCTGGTTGGACCAGCAAAAGCACTTTTCATGGATGAAATTTCAACTGGTTTAGATAGTTCTACAACCTTCCAAATAGTTAGGTTCTTGAGACAAATGGTTCATATCATGGATGTTACCATGATTGTCTCTCTTCTACAACCTGCACCAGAAACCTATGACCTTTTTGATGACATAATCTTACTTTCAGAAGGCCAAATAGTCTATCAAGGCCCTCGCGAAAACATCCTCGATTTCTTCGAAAGTGTCGGCTTCAAATGCCCAGAAAGAAAAGGAGCTGCAGATTTCTTACAAGAAGTTACTTCAAGAAAAGATCAGCAACAATATTGGTTTAGAAGGGACATACCCTATCAATATATCAGTGTTCCTGAGTTTGTGAATCACTTCAAAAGTTATATCATTGGTCAAAAGCTTTATGATGAACTTGGAATTCCTTTTGATCCTAAAAAAACTCATCCTGCTGCATTAGTGAAAGAAAAATATGGGATCTCTCAAATGGAACTCTTCAAAGCATGCTTTTCAAGGGAATGGCTATTGATGAAGAGAAATTCTTTTATATATATATTTAAGACTTCTCAGATAATAATAATGTCTCTGATAACAATGACAGTCTTTTTAAGGACAGAGATGAAGCATGGGCATCTTGAAGATGGAGGGAAATTTCTGGGTGCTTTGTTCTTTAGTTTGATCAATGTGATGTTCAATGGGATGGCAGAACTTGCAATGACTATTATGAGACTTCCAATTTTCTTCAAGCAAAGAGACTTCATGTTTTATCCAGCTTGGGCTTTTGCTTTGCCTATTTGGGTCCTTAGGATTCCTCTCTCTTTGATGGAGTCAGGTTTATGGATCATTCTTACCTATTACACCATTGGCTTTGCTCCAGCAGCTAGTAGGTATGTACTCTATTGCAATTATTTGTGTGTCTTCTCTTAGACAATTACAATTTACTTTAAAATGTGTCCTTCAACAACTTCTGTTTCATACATATAATATACTACTCTTTTAAGTCATAAATATAAGACATGACTTTATTTTATTTATAATATTTATTATTTTTAATTTCCCAAACTATTTTTTTAACTCAAACAAATATATAATATAATGTTATATGAGAGCATTGAAGAGACATCATGTTATATTTATTATATTTAAGTAATTTATCTAACTTTCTTAATTTACTCAAATTAATTAAGTAACTTTTAAATTAAGAATGAGAGAAGTATTATTAAAAGTATAAATACATATCATAGTGATTCTCTTTGAGTTTTCATATTTGAAAAAAAAAAATAGAATCATTATCTCTGTGTACTCTCCACAATCAGTTTAAGTGTATGGGTTAATGTTGGAATAGCATAAATTGAGTGATATCAAAATAATATTTTCAAATATTGGGACAACTAATAAACATACAATATAATATTAAGACAAAGCAAAAACTTTGATGTTTAATGCTAGTTAAAAGTTTACTTTTAACGGTAGTTTTGAAACCACCATTAAAAAGTAAACTTATAAGCCGCTTGTAAAACCGTCGTAAAATATTATTTTTAACTGCAGTTAAAGATATTTTTTTAGTAGTGTAGCTGCATAAACTAATTTTTTTATCGTTGAAGTGATAAAACAATTTCATCATGGGACAATTGTAGTTGAACTCTATTTTATTTTCCTTTTTTTTAAAACAAAGATTATTCATTTTTATTGATTTATAAAGTAAAATTATTTGGTACAGGTTTTTCCGGCAATTATTGGCATTCTTCAGTGTGCATCAAATGGCTCTCTCTCTTTTTCGCTTCATTGCAGCCATTGGAAGAACACAAGTTGTGGCAAATACACTTGGCACCTTCACATTACTAATTGTTTTTGTCCTTGGTGGATTCATTGTTTCTAGAGGTAATAAGTTAAGCCCTTCTGTTTTTCTTTTAGTATTTTCAAAATAATCTAAAATTACTAAAAAAGAAAAAAGCAATTATAATTCAAGTCATCACCATATTTGGTCATATAATGATAAGAATAATTTCAAGCTGTTAATTGAAAACTCGTTAACAATTGGAAAAAATAATCTATAGGTTCTCATAGTTTTATTTAATTTTTAATTAGGTCCCTATATTTTTTTTTATCAGTCACTTAAAATTACAAAGACCTAATTAATAATCAGGGGAAACTATAAAGTTTCGATAAAAAAAAAAAACTTATAGGAACCTGATTAAAATCATGTAAAACCATAAAGACCTAATACAAAGAAAAAAAAAATAGAAACCTGATTAAAAATAAGGTGATGGGACTTACATATTAATATTAATTTTACCTTAGTAATTTTAAGGCTCTCAAACATTACCATATATCCAAGAATGAGACTCTTCATGTATCATTTGATGCTTCTTATGAAACATTTTTTGTCTTTTTTTTAACAGATGACCTTGAAGCATGGATGATATGGGGATATTATGTTTCACCTATGATGTACGGACAAAATGCCATAGCCATCAATGAGTTTCTGGACAAAAGATGGAGCACTGTAAGATGTTAACTTTAAGGATTATTAAGGAGACGCCTCTTGTTCTATCTAGCCTATGACATTCCATTAGTATTATAGTTTGCTGCTAAATGCTGATTCTTGGTTTATGTTCACAGCCCAATAATGACACAAGAATTTCTGAGCCTACAGTAGGAAAGGCTCTTCTCAAGTCAAGAGGCTTGTTCACTGAAGAGTCTTGGTATTGGATATCTGTTGGTGCCCTCCTTGGCTTTTCCTTACTTTTCAACATATTATTCATCCTGGCTTTGGCATATTTGAACCGTAAGTTTTTATACTAATCTTTTGTTTTTAACCCCATATTTGAAACGACTCACTGAAATTTGTTTAAAATTAAATTGCAGCTTTGGGAAATTCTAAATCTATTATTTTGGAAGAAGAAAAAGAAGAAGACAACAATGCAAGCATAAATTCGTCATCCTCCAAGGAACAAAAAATTGCAACAAAAGCTGCCAAATTTGAAGGTAAGAAATTTTACCTTTATGCATGAATTTCAACTTCATAAGCTTGTATTGCTAGTTTATCCACTCACATGTGTGTTTAGATTTGTTTTTGAAAAAAATAATTTTAAAGAATAGATGTCGAATATAATAAATTTTATAAAAAAGTTCTATTAATAATTGAAAATGTTTAGATAATTATTATCAGAATTATTTTTTTATATGTAAATTACTAAAAATGATACACGTTAATATGATAATTACAAAGGAACAAGAAGGGTTAAAGCTAAATGGAGGGTATTTTTGGTATATTGCCCTTGACACAGTCATTATTTTTCTCAAAAGCTAATCACCCTGACTTCATGAAGAGCCATAGTTCTAGCATAATAATCAGTTGTTGGATGGTTTGCATGGTTGGAAATCATGATTACCAAGAAAAAAAGTGCCTTTTTTTTTTGCTTACAACCAAACACTCTCTAATGACATAATGAAATGCTTAGCTTCTTGAAACTTTGTGTTATACATTACTCATCTTTAAAAGATGCAATTTAGCAAAAAGGTAACAAAGTAATTACACTTATTATTACAGGAAACATCCCAGATGGTTCAAGTCCTAAAGCAACAGATGGTACTGCAAGAACCAATAAGGGAATGGTGTTGCCATTCCAACCCCTGTCTCTGGCTTTTAGTCATGTCAATTACTACATCAATATGCCACATGTATCTCTCTATACCCTCTTCTCTCTTTTAAATTATATTCTATCTCATCATCAGTCTCTAAATTTTAATTCGATTATAATTTAATTCTTAAACTTTGACTCGATACAACTCAATCCCTATAGTTTAACCATTTAAAATATTAGTTCATATATTTTAAAAAATAAAGTTATATATTTTATAAAGTTTAGAGACTAAAGTTTTAAATAGTTAAAACTACATGGACTGAGTTTCAATGAGTTAAAGTTCATAGACTAAGTTTCAATTGAGTCAAAACTATAGGGTCCAAAAGATTAATTTTTCCTTTGTGCAGTAATCATTGCTAGAAAATGGACCTTCTAAACCAGTTGAAAATGAGCTTCTACACCAGTTGTACGACCGGTGTAGAAAATTAACTTTTTTTTTAAAACGGTTATTCCATACAATCGATTTAAAAAGTAATGTAAAAATAAAATAAAATCTAAAATTGAAGTTCTTTCCTTCTTCGTCATAAATTTGAAGGAGAAGGAGTGATGAACAAGAATATATACCTTTAAAACGCAAGCAGAGAACAAAAAAAGGAAGAATGAAAAATCTAGAGAACCCAGAAATAAAAGAAACGAAAACCCAGAGACGCTGTCACCTAATTGAAGACATCATAGAAACGCCGTTACAATTCCTCCGGCTTACCTGTTCAAAAGAAAACAGAAATATATTTAAACAAAACCCAAAAAGAAAGAAACAAGAAAAACATATACTCACCATCGCAGATCTGGGTCTTTTTCTCTGGCGAGCTTTAGATGCGAGAACAACGGACTTCAACAATAGAGAACAATGAGCATGGGTATGGGTCTTCACATATCTAAGTTTTCTTCTTCAGCGAGCTTTAGATGGGGTGTTACGAAGGCAGAGCTTCCTATCACCATGTGTTCTCTCTTGTCTGGTTTTCTCCATGGATGACGATGATTTGTGGAGATAGGGAAGCGCAAGAATTAGGGCTTTTTGTTAGATTTTTAATAGCAAGGATATTTTACACTGGATGTTATTCTATCAAGTGTAGAATATTTAATCTTTTACACAAGTCACGTGTACATCAGGTGTAAATATTTCACCCTTATCTACATAAAATGCCAATACTCATTTCTTTTACACCGGTCACGTGTACATTTGGTGTAAATAATTCACCATTATTTACAAAAATGTCACCGCTCATTTTTTTTACACCGGTAACTTGTACAACAGGTGTAAATATTTCACCCTTATTTACAAAAATACGACCGCTCATTTCTTTTACACTGGTCACGTGTACATCATGTGTAAATATTTTACCTTTATTTACAAAAATGCCACCAGTCATTTTTTTAAATCATTTTCGCAAGTACCAGTTTAAAAATGGGGTTTTAGAAATCCTATTTTGTAGTAGTGAATAGCTTCTATTATTGTGTTAGGTTCATTCATTTGATAGAAAATTTGAAGTTTATGAGTATTTTTGATATCAGGAAATGAAGCAACAAGGAATTGAAGAGACAAGGCTGCAATTATTAAGAGACACAAGTGGTGCTTTCAGGCCTGGAGTTCTAACAGCATTAGTTGGTGTAAGTGGTGCTGGAAAAACTACCTTAATGGATGTGCTTGCAGGTAGAAAAACTGGTGGATATATTGAAGGAAGCATCAGCATATCCGGTTACCCGAAGAACCAGGCGACTTTCGCTCGGATTTGTGGTTACTGTGAACAAAATGACGTCCATTCTCCAAATGTTACAGTCTTTGAATCTCTTGCATTCTCTGCTTGGCTACGCCTTGGTAAACAAGTTGACAAAGAAACGAGAAAGGTATTTGTATTACTTCTTTGGCCATTTGATGTGTAAATGAATGGTAGGTTGTAGAACTTGCCACTTGTATTACTTTGTTAGTTTCTTAGCTGGTTTTGGTAAACAAATTTCTTATTCTGTCTATGAAAGAAAAAAAAGGAAAAATCAATAAAAAGTTTTTGTTTGAAAATTTTACTGGCCACAAGAACCATATATATTTTTATACAAAGAAAGTATCAGTATCATGAATAATTTATATAGAGAGAGTTCTAATATTCAAACTCAAATCCTACTGACTAATAAAATTTTTAAGTAGGAGCGTTTACCGATTTTCCCCAAAAAAAAAACATAAAAGATCAAAGCCACATGACACAAGAAAACAACTTTCATTTAGACCAGTTCACTTGAAAAGTCAAAGTTATAGACAGATGTTTATTCTCATTATTGATGGTTTCAATTTCTATGTTATAGATGTTTATTGAGGAAGTTATGGAGCTTGTGGAATTACAACCAATAAGGAATTTTCTAGTAGGCCTTCCAGGAATAGATGGCTTATCCACTGAACAGAGGAAGAGACTGACCATAGCTGTAGAATTGGTTGCCAATCCTTCCATTATCTTCATGGATGAACCAACATCGGGTTTGGACGCTCGAGCCGCGGCGATTGTTATGCGTACGGTTAGAAATACAGTTGATACTGGACGAACTGTTGTCTGCACAATTCACCAACCAAGTATTGACATATTTGAAGCTTTTGACGAGGTGCAATATCAATATCAAGATTTATCAGCGGACACTGTTTTTTTTTCTCCTGTGATTGCTTTGAAAATGATATTATTTCTTACCATCTTAAAATCATCTTTCCTTTAGCTACTTTTAATGAAGAGAGGAGGTCAGATCATATATGGTGGTGCTCTTGGCCAGCATTCTCAGAGCCTTATAGGGTACTTTGAAGTAAGTCTCACTTCTAATCTTTTTCATAAAAAGTTCTCAAATTTTTAATAATTTGTCAATATCTGCTTAACATTTTGTAGGCCATTCCAGGAGTTTCTAAGATTAGAGATGGGTATAATCCTGCCACGTGGATGTTGGAGATAAGTACTCCAGCAGTTGAGTCTCAACTTGGTGTAGACTTTGCTGAATTATACACAAAATCAGATTTATATCAGTAAGGGGAACTAAGTGCTGCATTCCTAGATATTCCTGTTTGCCTTTTTTGAGGGAAAATTAATCTTTTTTGTCACTATAGTTTTTATTCAGTGATAACTCAGTCTTTAAATTTTAATTTAGTATAACTTGATCTTTATAGTTTTGATTTAGTTATAACTCAATCCCTATAGAAAATAAACTCATACTTCATTAAGCTTAAGACTAAAGTTTTAAATGGTTAAAATTATAGGGACTGAGTTGCATGAGTCAAAATTATAGGGATTGAGTTACACCGAGTCAAAATTATAAGGACCAAAATATTAATTCTTCCTTTTTTATGTTAAATTTCTGTTAATATTGTTTTTTTGTTATATTTACTATTTAACAGAAGGAATGAAGAACTCATTGAGGAACTAAGCACACCGTTGGCTGGAACTAAGGCCCTTCACTTTCCAACAAAATACTCACAATCCTTCATCACTCAATGCAAAGCTTGCTTTTGGAAACAGTACTGGTCCTACTGGAGAAATCCACAGTATAATGTTGTCAGGTTCTTCATGACAATAATTGTTGGTGTCATGTTTGGCCTTATATTTTGGAATAAAGGAGACAAAACGTAAGTCCACTCATGTTTCAGTCTGACGCAAACTTTCTAATACATTGTAGGATCACCTAAAGACATCATTCTTATTTTCTCATAATGTTAGAGAATAAGGGAACAATTAAGAATCTTGTCGACATTAATTGATAGATAAAATTACCCATAAATACTTGTTTGGAGAATTCATTGTCCAATAGTATCTGTATTTTCTATGTATAAAATCTTTCATAGTACTGGTATTATTTGTGTATAAAAAAATATCAAGTACCATTGGGTAATTAATTCTCTAAAGAGGTATTTATGGGAAATTTTCTCTAATTGATATTATCTGTTGAGCTTGCAACATTGATTTATTTTCTCACAATTAATGTTTGTTTTTCCAGACATAAGCAACAAGATCTTTTGAATCTCTTGGGAGCTATGTATTCAGCAGTTATATTTCTTGGAGCCACCAACACCAACTCTGTACAGCCAGTTGTTGCAATAGAGAGAACTGTCTTCTATCGCGAAAGATCAGCCGGAATGTATTCAGAATTGCCTTATGCAATAGCTCAGGTAAAAGAGTACGATCTGACTACCTTAGGTGGTAGGTATTAGATTTTAGAGAGATTAGGTATATATTAGGTATCGAAATAGTTTAAGTAAATTTGATAGGAATTACCTTAAAGTTATATACTTTTAATTAATTATTTAATTAGTCGATGTGGGACTCTTTAATATATTCTAATAGTAAGGATGAGGCAAAATGTGGGTAGATTTTCAAGGTTCAAACCCTTCTGATGTAACAAAACTTTCAAACATATAACAGAAAGCATAAGAAACAAAACTTACACAATTGGGTATATTGTTTGTTGACTTGCAGGTAGCAATAGAGATAATTTATGTTGCCATACAAACGTTAGCCTATTCTGCTATACTCTACTCAATGATTGGGTTCCAGCCTCAGGCAGACAAGTTCTTGTGGTTCTACTACTTTATTTTCACCTGCTTTGTGTACTTCACTCTCTATGGCATGATGACTGTAGCTCTCACACCAAACCACCAAATTGCTGCAATTGTTATGTCATTCTTCCTCAGTTTCTGGAACCTCTTCTCTGGATTTCTCATCCCAAGAACGGTATGTCCTGCAAAACTAAAATCATATTATTGTGCAAAAAATTCAATTCAGATTTTGGAAGTCTTTGTATCATTGCTTAAAGTTCATCCATCATACAAAAATAGTCTTGAGCTACTTGATTTAGGATTAACCACAAGCCTATATGCCCCTATCTTGTTTACACCCTCCAGCCCTAAATTTATGAGTTAGTTAGTTAGAGAGTTTATTTTAGTCATGAATATAAGACCTCAACCCCCTCTCTCCCTCATATTTATTGATTTTCCCCAAGATACCCCCATAGGTAGATTCTCATATGATGGCTATGTTGGTAATACTTCATGAGAAAATTGCTAAAAAATCCCCTATTATAAAATTTATTGCCCAAAGATAACTGACATTTGTTTAAGGACTCAAGTGTAACCTGTTTTCAATAAATGTAACTCTTCTTCAGCCATATGCAACCTATCTTTTTGTACATAACTGAAGATGAGTTACCCACTCAAAGATCTGATCTTTAGGTATCTCTTGTGGCTAAATTTTGTAACAAGGGATTTTTCTTAACAATTTTTCAATACTTCAATTTAAATGAATGAAAGGAGGGTTTTTTTAGGAAAAACACCATGAAGTTTTACGAAAAAATAATTTACCTATTTTTTTAATTTGTGAGAATTAGCTAACTAATTCTTATATATAAAATTGAATGCAGTATAATTACTTCTGAAACTCTGATTAATTTAACTTGTGCAGCAAATACCAATATGGTGGAGGTGGTATTACTGGGCATCCCCAGTGGCATGGACAATATATGGGCTAGTGACTTCTCAAGTGGGAGACAAAGAGTCTTTAGTAGAGATACCTGGTGGAAATCCCATATCAGTTAAAGAATATCTTGAGAACCAAATGGGCTTTAAATATGACTTCCTTCCCCAAGTTGCTGTTGTTCATATTGCTTTTGTTGTTATCTTCCTCTTAGTCTTTGCTTATGGCATCAGGTTCCTCAATTTCCAGAAAAGATAAAAGCATCATATACATATACCCATGAATATACCAAAGTCTTTACAAGTTTTGTTCAGTTTTGAGTTCGACTCTGTAATATATATAATTTTTTAAAATAAATTGTAAGATATTGTGTCATGGTTTAGATTTTGTCGTTTTATTTTTTTGAGGAAAAGTGGTGTCCCACTGTGAAAAAAAGATCATATTTACATCAAATTTCTCGTATCCATTACGTCATGTTTTCCATCACATTATGCCATTTGTACTATTTTCAATCTGGGTCATTACAGATTGATTGACTAAATCAGCCCATTTTTCACTAATATGAGAGAACTATGAAACTATAGAGACTGACCCAATTATATCTGAATGATATATTTTTTTGGTTGTCCGCCCGGTTTACCAGAGTTTTGTCCTGACTATATTTAGATCAGACTCGTGTCGCGTACCTGACTATAGTGGGTGAGTCTCTCAACGAAAATTTTCTGCATACGTTAAGGCTCGAACTCAAAACCTCGCTTAAGTGATACCGAGTTACTTACCACTCGGACCAACTCTCGTTGATATCTGAATGATATTGTTAAGCTGCATGGGGTGTCGAACTTCATTGTATTGGACTGAGATCCATGATTCATGCCAAACTTCTAGAAGAACTTACACGACACCTTGGGTGTACAGTTGAAAATTAGCACCAACGATTTTTTTTAGAATTAATTTTTAATTTTTAAAATTAAATTATAAAGTTAAAATTACTAAATAAACAGTAACCTGATATTAAAAATGCAAATTTTACATTGACTGACTTTAATTAATGATTCGTCTAAACCACACCGCTTCAGGTTGTGTCAGTTTCCCTACATAGAGCTATTAGTTTTATATTCATTGTTGTAAATGTTTGTATCCTACACATAAATGATGGGTCAATTTTTATATTTAATGTTATTGTTTTCCTATAAGGTGGTGTAAATTTCCCAACTAGAGGTGTTATTTTTCTCTTAGTTGTTGTAAACGTTTGTTTCCTACATGTAAATACGTATAAAGTATTATACGTAAAGATGTAGTTTTCCTATAAGATGGTGTAAATATAGTTATGTAGAGGTGTTAATTTGTTATTAGCTGGTGTAAATATTTGTATCCTACATTTAAATGAGGTGTAAATGTTTTTTTTTTAAATAAATTTTTTTAGAAAGGAGTTAGACTCACTCACGATCTAAAGATAAGGTAAAGTCTCCCTTCCTCTTAAGCAATACTAATGTCGAGCCGGGCAAACCGTCTATTACTCTCAAACGTAAACTTAGGCACACAGAAGCTAAGATGTCTCCTTAAGCGTTGTGATTAGAACCACAATAAAATAGTATTCCCTAGAAATTGAACACGCTCTAAATGGTCGTATATCTTATCTTTTTACCAGTTGAACCTACATATGATACATAATGATAGCTAATGAGGTGTAAATTTTTACACGTAAGTGGGGGCTAATCATGACGCAATCTAGATCATTATGAGAGAACTATGAACTGTAGAGACTGGCCCAATTATATCTGAATGAGACTGTTAAAGTAGAACTATAAGGTTGGAATTACCAAAAGTATAGTAGAGCGATATTGATAATGCAAATTTTGTATTGATCGGCTTTAATTACTGATTCGTCTAAATCATATCACTTCCGGTTGTGTACTAAAGGCGTAAATATTAGGGATGTTTCAATTTTTATAGGACCATACTTACATTAAATTTTTTTTTATCACGTTAAATTCTCCAATCACATCTAGTTATATGTGGTATTTTTTTTAATGTGAGTTTAAGTTAAATAAAAAAATATATATAACTAAGTGAAATTGGAGAACTTATCAAAATACACCTAAATAATTTGATTTAAGTTTCCTACTTTTTCTATAAGGTGGTGTAAATTTCCCTATATAGAGCTGTTAGTTTTCTATTCTTTTATGTAAATGTTTGTATCCGACATGTGAATGAGGGACCAATTTTTATAGTTAATGTTGTTGTTTTCCATTAAGGTGATGTAACTTTCCCTACATAGAGGTTCTATCTTTCTATTTGTTGTTGTAAACATTTGTTTCCAATATGGAAATAGATGTAATCAACATTGAGATAGTTGAGTCCGTAATGTCTTAGGTTTAAATTAAATCATATGCATGAAAAAAAATTTATTATGAGAGGTAAAATCTACTTTGGTGATCTTTACGTTTTAAAAAAATTAATCTTTAAATGATCGATTAGAGAATATCGCCTGATTTTTATAAAAAAAACTGTGTAAATAGATGTAAATTTTTATATGTAAAGATGTAGTTTTTCTACCAGGTGGTGTAAAGTTCCTTAGAGCGAAAATAATAAATTTAAGTGAGGATAAATGGAAATAAATAAGTTATTTTCCACTTGAAGAATTTTAATTATCTAAATATTATAGGATGTGTTTATTATTTAAATTTAGTCTTTTAGATTTTATAGGAATTTTAGAAAATCATAAAGATTATGAAAGATAATTTTAGAACTGTCAAAAACTTAAGATTTATGAGAGTAAAAGAAATAATAAAATAAATAAGTATATGAATGAGGAAGATAAATAGATAAGTAAATAAATTGAAAATGAAATGATAAAAAAGAGGTGTCAATTACGTGGACCTTAGGTCCATTAGGCTTGATGATTATAATATACACACATAATTTCAAATCATATTCACCCTTAGTCAAAGGTTTGATCTTTAAATTGTATAGAGAGATAGTCGTATGGTTAGTACTAAATTTTTTTTAAAAAGTCTATAATGTAAGGTAATTACTCATTGTTTTTTACAGTAAATACCTAAGCTTACCTTCAAAAAAATCATATCCCCACAATTGTAATTTTTTTTTTTGATAATAACACAATTGTAATTTTTTGAAATCAATTTAAGATATTTTTTTTAGTTGCCCACCCGATTCACCGGAGCTTTGTCCCGATTACATCCGGATCCGACCCGCGTCGCGCACCTGGCTATAGTGGGTGAGTCTCCCAACAAAAATTTTCTGCGTACGCCAAGACTCGAACTCGAGACTTTATTTAAGCGATACTGAGCTGCTTACCACTCGGACCAACCCCGTTGGTAAATCAATTTAAGATGTTTCATGGTTTAGATTTTGTCGTTTTATATTTTGTAGAACTTCTAAGCGTTTGGACCGGCCATGTAAATTGTAAGCTCGAAGCCTTGAATCTTATTGGTGGCATGGTTGGCATTGGGCCAGCCCATCCTCACTTTTCCCCCCCCTAATTTTCAGAACAAGTTTTAGTTTTTCCCCTTTTTTGTTACAGAAAATATTGATCTTTATCATAGTCCATTCTAATATTTTTTTTCATCTTTTTTTGAAATTGTAAGTAAATTGGAGTAAATATTTGAGAAAAAGATCAACTCCCAGAAAATAAGAAATGAGGTAATCTTTTGAATCTCTCTCTCACATTTGATATGATCAAATTTTTTGATAAAACAAAGTTAAACAGATGCTAAAATGACTTAATCTTTTTATATGATCAAGTAAAGCAAAGCAAGAAAAAACTACACATTTACATGTTTAAAGTTAAACAGATTCTAAAATTTTTAATTATTTGTAAAAAAGTTGTTATCAAATTTTATGAAATTTATTTTTATTTTTAAAAAATTATAAATTTTAAGGAAGTTACAATTTTAAGCAACTTAGCACTTAGTAGTGACATCTTGAAGAATCTTATAAAAATACGTAACAATTTTAATATTCATAGATAATTATGATTTTTTTCAATATTTAATTAGACTTTTCCTCATATACTCCCTCTGGTTCTTTTATAAGTAACATTCTCTCTTATAAGGGTAGTCTTATATATAAACAATAATTTGTGTTTATCTAAAAATTTAAAACACTTTTTTATCTTTACTTTTCAATTAGTTATATGTCTCTCTTTTACTAATTCTCTCTCATTTATTTTTCTAATTATTCTCATTTCTCATAAATAAAAATATATTTAAAAAATAAATTATAATTTTAACATATTTATTAGTTTTAATTAATTTTAATAAATATTTTAATTGGCGTGATTTAAATAGTTATTATTTATAAAAGTGACTTAATGGAGGGGTAGTGAGGAGGAGGACAATTTGGAATAATGTGTTGGTTTTGTGATTTCCCGTTATTAATTCCCAAATATGGGTATGTTGACTTCCTAATCGACAAAAAAGCTAAATATCTTTTACCCTTCAAATTAAGGAGAGTTCTTTACGTTTACATTTTTCTTGTAAACAAAAAAGATAATTCTTTTATTTGTGGAAATTGATACAATATATCTCAAGTAATACTGTTTATAGAAGTTATTACAGCCCCCTCTTATTATTTCTTTTCGCAAAGCAAACAAAGGTAAGAAACACAAAATAGGGAGATTTTTTTTTTGGTAGAGATCTTCCCTCAAGTGAGCACGAAATCCAAGATAAGGATATCTCATAATCAATATGTCTTCAATCAAATGGTGGGCTTCTTTAGCCGAAAAAATCTTCATTCTTATAAATAGCTTCACATTGTGTATATATGATTTTCAAGTCCCAATCTCAATCCGAGTAAAGCATATCTCTCTAACTTCATTTATCCTATATCTCAAATGGGGATTGAGTCTTTCATCTCTTAATACGCTACCAAAGTATCAGTATAGGCAAGAATTTTTGCAAAATCCTGTTACTAACGTAGTTGAAGACTCGTCAAGAGGGCAAACGGTTCTATAGAAGTTCAGGGAGTAAACCCTAGTTTTCTCTGGAAGTCTAGTAACCATGGGCCGTTTGGTTTAATCTATAGAGAAAAGCTTACGGAGAATAAATTCTTAAAATTAGTTTTTGAAAGAAAAATTATTCTAAAAAAATAAGTCTTTAGGTAGTTATTATCAAAATAATATTTTTAGTAGGTAAATTATCAAAAAATGCATAGAGTAAAATGGCAGAAAAAAAATACAAGGATAAAATGGTTACGACATAACCAAAAAGTACTTTTCTACACCTAAAAGGTAATTCCACAAGCTTATCTAAAATCATAGTTTTAGACTTCTAAAATCATATTTTACTCTAAAAGCTCTTCTAGACATTTGATGACTGTTTGTTTGATTTTTTTGCCCAAATCATAATTTGACCCAAAAGTACTTTTCAAACTATGATTTAGCTTAAAACCAAACAAGCACCACCCGTTTGAATCTATAATCAAACTTCCACATAAAACATATCTAGGAATATTAGTTGACACAGATAGTAAAAAACATACTCGTATCATATAAGGACGCGGTTCGATTCTCTCTACCGTTGTGAGAGCTCCTTTAGTAGACGATCTCATAAGTCCTATATAAGCGCTCTCTAAATTTTGGGGCTGTGCTTTGGCATTAAAAGGAATTTGTGCTGAATCTACTTAAACATTTTTTTATATAAAAAAAATGTCTAGGAATGTTTACCAAACCATCCGAGCCCAAAATAGTTGACTAATTTTAATTTAAGATATATATATTTGTCTATGTATGTATATATGTGTGTGTGTCATTTGAATCATATATTATTTGTCGATATATTTGCAGCGAGTCAGTCCCTTGGATTTCTTTTTCATAATCATATTCCATAAAAAAACAATTTCTTATAATACATCATTTGGATCAAATAGATCCATATCGATTGATAATCATCACAGAAGTTGCTTATTGTAATTGTGATTATTTTACCGTACGTTTATCATACGAGAGTAATTTTAAGAGCAATTTCTCAATTTGTCTATTATTAAATTTATCATACACGTAAAACAAACTCTAATCTAAGACGTCAAGAGAAAATGATAATCTTGAAAAATTTTACCACCTTTCTTATCTATAAATAAGATTGATTACATGTTTTAGTCATTGATGCATTAGTGTAAATTCTCTCTTAGGGCACACTCAACATTTTAATCGGATTTCAAATTTTGTACTTATCTACCCAATTATGCTCACTTTAGTGTTTGATCTTATATCATCAATAGCTAAAAGAACATAAAAGGAAAAATTATTATAATATTCTAAAAAATATATAATCAATAAAAAGTCTTAATAATAAATAGACCGCATAGACCTGTTGTTATTGTCTGCACTGAAACTTATCAGTATATACTATTTACTTATAGTAAAACTTTTTAATAATTATTACGTTCATTCATTAATATCTCATGATAATTTTCTCAATATAAACTAACAACAAAGACCCTAGTCCCATTAATTAAAGATAATATTACTATAATCTATCAGCATCATCCAGGCCAACTCTTTAAATATATTATTCACTTATAACTTTTACTATTAGACAAATATTTTTTTTTTTATTTCTTAACCAAATTGTTTTTCTCGTGTTTCTTGCACCATTCAAAAACACAATTTATGTAGTAATACGTAGCATTCTCAAATATGTTTTCATTTCTTTTCTCTTTTTTTTTTCTTTTTGGTGAACTAGGCTTTGATTTCTAGCAAGAGATATGAATATCAATTTCTCCGCTTTTCCCTAGGTAAACAGAATAAATCATCTATCAGGAATTTTGGATAGTGCTCATCCTTCATCTAAATTATTAAAATCAAAGTTGAGTAAATTTCATTTTAGTTTTATAATTTTAATATATTTTTATAGACTACATTTTCAAATATATATAATATGAATCGTCGAAATATTTAAATGAACTAAATTCTATCTTTATAAAATGAAGAAATAGTGCCAAAATTTTAACTTATCTATTAATCGTTACTTAAAAATTCAATTTGCTCATCCCCAATCTTGTTGGTCATCAAATTTTATCTCTTTCAGTATTGTCACAACCATCTCATTGCTATATATAATAAATGTTTTTTGGTTTTTTGGTTTTGAAAACATCGCCTTCGTTTCCATATATTAAGGTTACTATAACACATTGTTGTTGTACTGTCATTATCCTTCTTATTGCTTCGTTCCTCACGATTTTCCCGACCATCATTTTCACTCTCACTATTCCTAATAGTATTATGCTTTAAAATATTTTTTGGATATGAACGAGATCACAAGGTAACAGAATTCAGCATGCAGAATGATCAGAGGAGGAAAAGAGCGCTCGAAAACTCGAGCGGTGCACTTCCTCCTGCGAACTTCGACTTACATAGGACTCAGATTCATGGACGTTGGGCGTTAATCAACCACATTGATGATGATGATCAATTCTACCGTTTTGCACATTAATTAATCTCGTCATAATCATGGCTATAAAATCAGTTTTGAACGTTGGTTTTGAGCATTAACCATAATCATTAGGAATAAGTAGGCAGCAATAAGGTGCCGACCTTCTCTCTTCCTCTGATCATTCTTTCTGTTGAGTTCTGTTACCTTTTGCTCTTCTGTAATCGTGGTGAGTGATGTATCGTGAGTTGTAGGTAGTTGCCAATAGTACCTTTAGATAATTATGGGTGTCTTTAGTTGTGCCGTGTTATATGCATTTCTTTGTTGTACTTTCTTATATTTATGGAATGTTTGGTGGTTTATTAAAAATGGTTAATTTTTGTTTCTCAGGAATAATTTGAATCAAATTAAAAGGATCAAATTAAAGGCTATGCTTTACTGATAAAAAATTAATTATATATCCGCCTATATCAAAGATTCGACGATGACTCAAAATATTAAGTTAAGCGATCTACAAATTATAGTACAATAAAAAGTCAAACTTACTAACTAGAAAAAACAAGTGACATAACATTGCTGTATGATGGATGATCAATAGTCTTCGAGTGAGTGGAAGAGAGACTACTAAAAAAAGTCCGTACTACAATTAAAAATGATATTTTATGATTTTTTTTACCGACGTGAATTCTATGACCGTAGTAAATTTAACTTTTGATAGTGATTAAAAAATTGCTATTAAATATAATATTTTAACGGCAATTTTTATAAAACTGTCGTTATATATTTAGAATTTTAAAACGATTTTCAATAAAACCGCAGTTACATTTTAATCATATAACGACGATTTTTATGTTAACTTTCGTTACAGTTTATACTTATAACGTCGATATTAAGAAAAGTCGTCGTTAAAGGCTTAATTTTTTTTATATTTTTTCTTTTAATTTTTTCATCTATACCGCCATGTATTTGCTTTAATGAAGACATACTATAGGCAATAAAGTATGAAGTAAGTAATGAAAAAATTCAAATGAAATGTTAACATATAATAATGAACTAAAATATAATACAATCATATATACACACGAAATTGATGATTGATTAAGGCAAGAGTTCTCCAGGATAGTTTTTGCCAAAGCATCCATCATTGAGTGAATTTGATCATCTTCAAAACTAATTTTGTTTTGCTCGAACAACTGAAAGTTAGAAATAATAAGTAAATATTCAAGATGTGATAAATTGAAAACAATCTAAATACTAATCACTTCACACCTCATGTAAGCTATCCGTGATCCCTATCTTAAGAATCTCGTGCATATATCAGATTATATAATATTCGCACTCAACACTGTTAGGTTAACAGCGATACTAATAAAATAGAAAAACACATAGCAAATTAGTGACTAACTTTTGCCCTAATAAATTTATGAAAATTGAAACTTAATTATTTGAAAAGTACTTACTTGAGGATAAATTCATGAAGGATTAGGACTAGCTGAATGGCCTCTGAATAAATTGAAGCCTTACATAGCCCTATCTCCAATTGAAAACATATATATAATATAACTTACTAAATTTTTATGTTAACAAATCTATGAAGAAAAACTCACGTGTTGATGATAGAAAAAATCTCAGTATCTGGCCATCTAAACAATGAATTGAACAAGTACACCACATTAGCTTCAGGGGCTATAACAAGCAGATTCTAATGCATACTACAAAATATAAACGTTATATGTAAATGTAGACTAATATATATGGGTATGCCAAGTATAAGAGTATACTTACCCTTTAATGTAAAGTGCAAAATATATCTTCCTCCTTATACTGATCATAATATCAACCATGTACATAATCATTGAGCTCCTATTGGTACCTATCTCTTGGACACGTTGATGACACATGAACCCATAAGTGTCTCATTTTGATTCTTTCAGGCATATTTGATAGAAGAGGCTATTGTTAATAGAGAAATGAGTCAGTATTGCGCGAATAATTAAATATAAAGTATTAAAATAAAATTATAACTTATAATATGACACACTTTATAACAGTTGAATATAGCTCCTCAAAATTGAAGAATTGCACTCTGTCATTCTTGTGCAGAGTGAATTTGTAAATTTTCTTTGTGGTCAAAATCCCGAACATAATTGTAAAACTAAGTTTTTTAACTGCCGTGAAGTAACGCTGATAAGTGCTTTTCCTAGTAATGAGAATTTAATATTTTTAAGTAAAACACAAGATTTGAGTCTTTTTTTTGGGAAAAATAAGGTTTGAATCTCATAAAAGTTAAAAAAAAAACATATTGAAACTCAGCCACAGGTTTTACAACAAAAATTTTGAAAATTCATTAAAAATAGCGTGCAAAATTAAAATTAAAGTGGGGCTGCATCAAATTAAAATTGGTATAAATAACATCATGTGCAAATTAATGGGTAGGATCTTGTTGGAGTTGGGTGAGAAGTAGTTAGTTAGGGATGGAGTGAATTCAAATTAAAAAGTGAAGGTGTGGTTGGAATGAAAAAGAATATAAATGAAAGGGCATCAAAAAATGGGATACTTTGTGATCCTAAATATAAATATAAGATATAGTTAAAGAATTTGTTTTGGTTCTAATTTTTTTTAAATTATCCTCATTAATTTTATAATTTTCTTACTCTATTTGTCTTCTATATTTAATACCCTAATTAAAAGAGGAGTTTTTTTTGTGCCGACAAAAGATGAGTTTTTCTTAAGAGAAGTGAAACATATTTTTACACAATAATGTTAAATAACTAATTTATCTAATTTTTAATTTTTTAAATTAGTTATCTAGATATTATACTCTTTTCAGTTTTAGTATAAGACACCTTATAAAAAAAATAGATAATATTTTTTATAAGTCACTTGATGATGATGTGATATTAATTAAATTTTTCAATATAACTCTTATTTAAAGTATTAACTATTACAATGAATTACAAATATGAAAAAAATATTTAAATATAGGTAAAATAGGAAAATTTATTTCATTTTTAGACAAATGTACTCCTATAATTCTATTTATAAAATAAAGATGGAAGATTTTTTTCCATCTTGTTTACAAGTCATGTTAAAATTCTTCATATGTATATACAATTCTACTATTTATTTATTATTGTGCATATTTTCTTCTATTAGTACAGAGAGTATATTAGATAGGGTAAAGTTAGAAAATTATTAAATTTTAAAATAGAGTTAATAATATTTAAGATTTTTTATTGATTCTAACAAAACATGTTGAAAGTGCCTTAAAAATATGATCAAATGAGTAATAACTTAACCGCCTCTTCTTAATTTCGATAAGATAATTAGAGATACCTTATAATTCCTCCCGTCCCTATCATAAGAGCATATGACACCTTCTAGAGGGAAATTTATAATCCATAATGTCCATTATTTGGTGGGATTATTAATTAATTTTTTTAAATATAATCCCTATTACAATTTACTAAGAGAATATTTCAAGTCTAATGTAATATTTCTCTATGCTTTTAAATACAAGAAAAGTTGGGGAAAATTTATTTTTAGACAAAAATAATAAATTAATTATCTTTCTTTAATTTTTATGAGGTAGTTGGAAATGAATTATAAATAAGGGAAAGACCGAAAGGAATAACTAATAGGAATAGAGGAAGTATACGGGATAGAGTGAAATAGAATCTAAGTTTGTTTGATATAGCCATCAGCAAGTAAAAGCAGCAACCAAAAATTTATGAAATGGCATTCAACGCAAACAGTTGCACCTTAACTACCAAACATTTAATACTAACTTAATCAAAATTTTTAAATTCGAGCTTTGAGAATACATCAATGTTAAATGCTTAATGGTAAAGCTTTGTGATCTTACCCGACTTAATCCAAATTAATTTAAACTCTGATAAATCTTTCTAATTAAAATTAAGTTAGGTCTAAGATACCAAATGTTCGGCCGGGGAAAACAGTTGGGCCTTGAATGCTGTTTGATAATTCATTCATTGTGGAGCATCTGTATTTGATCTGTTGACAGTACTTCTACACCGATGCCTGCTTGTCTGCTTTTCTCTGCCTCTTCTTCTTCTTCTTCTTCTACTTTCTTTCTCTCTCCCTCTCTCCCCTAATGTGTCCATTCCCATCTTCTGATTCTTCTTCGCCCAATAAATTATCCATTAAGTTCCAATCTGATCTTGCAGGCTTACCTATTCCACCTCTTCTTTTTGTTTTTGCTTCTTCTTTTTACATGGGAAACATAGAATATAATTTTTTCCACAGTTAAATGTAGATGCTAATTCATAGGTTTATTTTGCATCTAAATATAAAAATTAAAAAAATATTTTAAAAAAATTAACACACATATATTATAAATAATTAATTTGACTAATTTTATTAATATTTATAAATTAGTTGTTTAGTTTTTATATTTATAGTTGGAGGAATTTTTTTGTAGAAAAGTATTTTTCACTTAAAATATAGACTAATCTCTTTAAAATAAGGATGGTTTCTAACTAAATTGGTTCAATATATAAGATTGAGAATCAAGCTTCTAACTATTTATACATAGTATGTTTGTATTGAAGTTGTAAATATGATTTTGGTTTTTGTTGAGGCAAAGTTAGAAAATCAGTTGGCAGTTTTTTTTTTAATTTTTTTATTAAAATTAAACTAGTTCTTCTATAAAGTCATATGTGTCTCCTTTTGCTTCTTTCAGGCATCTCTGATAGAAGCGGCTATTGTTAATAGATAAAGGAGTCAGTACTGCGCGAATAGTTAAATATAAAATATTAAAATAAAGTTACAACTTATAATATGATACACTGGATGACAGTTGAATCCAACTTCTCAAAATTAAGAAATTGTACTATATCATTCTTATGTAGGGTGAATTTATAAATCCCTTGAGTAGTCAAAACCTCAGACAGAATTGTAAAACTAAGTTTTTTAACTGTTGTAAAATAACACTATAATAAGTGTTTTTCCTATTAATGAGAATTTAATATTTTTAAGTAAAACACAAGATTTGAGTCTCTTTTTTTGGGAAAAATAAGGTTTGAATCTCATAAAAGTTAAAAAAAAAAACATATTGAAACTCAGCCACAGGTTTTACAACAAAAATTTTGAAAATTCATTAAAAATAGCGTGCAAAATTAAAATTAAAGTGGGGCTGCATCAAATTAAAATTGGTATAAATAACATCATGTGCAAAATAATGGGTAGGATCTTGTTGGAGTTGGGTGAGAAGTAGTTAGTTAGGGATGGACTGAATTCAAATTAAAAAGTGAAGGTGGGGTTGGAATGAAATCTTATATAAATGAAAGGGCATAAAAAAATGGGATACTTTGTGATCCTAAATATAAATATAAGTATAGTTAAAGAATTTATTTTGGTTCTAATTTTTTTTTAAATTATCCTCATTAATTTTATAGTTTTCTTACTCTTTTTGTCTTCCATATTTAATACCCTAATTAAAAGAGGAGTTCTTTTGTGCCAACAAAAGGGGAGTTTTTCTTAAGAGAAGTGAAACATATTTTTACACAATAATATAATATAAAATGACTAAATTACTACTTTTTTAATTTTCTTAAATTAATTATTTAGATGTTATATTCCTTTCCATTTTATTATAAGATTCCTTCTAAAAAAATAGATAATCTTTTTTAGAAGTCACTTGATGATGATGTGATATTAATTATATTTTTTAGTAGAACTCTTATTTAAAGTTATTAACTATTACAATGAATTACAAATATAAAAAAATTATTTAAATATAGGTAAAATAGGAAAATTTATTTCATTTTTAGACAAATATATTTCTATAGTCTTATTCATAAGGTAGAGATGGAAGATTTTTTTACATCTTGTTTACAAGTCACGTCGATATAAAATTGTTTATAAGTATATACAATTCTACTATTCATTTATTATTGTGCATATTTTTTACTCTTAATATAGAGTGTATATTAGATAGGGTAAAATTATAAAGTTATTAAATTTTAAAACAGAGTTAATAATATTTAAGATTTTTTATTAATTCTAACAAAACATGTTAAAAATATCTTAAAAATATTATCAAATGAGTAATAACTTAACCGTCTCTCCTTAATTTTGATAAGACAGTTAAAGATGCCTTATAATTCCTCCCCTCCCTATCATATGGGCATATGGTACCTTCTAAAAGGAAATTTATGATCCATAACGTACATCATTTGGTGGGGTTATTAATTAATTTTTTGACATAGCCATCAACAAGTAAAAGCAGCAACCAAAATTTATGAAATGGAATTCAACGCAAACAGTTGCACCTTAACTACCAGACATTTAAACACTTGATTTAATTGGTAAAAGATTATACCAACTTAATCAGAAGTTTTAAATTCAAGCTTTGAGAATACATCAATGTTAAAAACTTAATGGTAGAGCTTTGTGATCTTACCCGACTTAATCTAAATTAATTTGAACTCTGATAAATCTTTCTTTGATTTTTTTGTTACCCACCCGATTCACCAGAACTTTATCCCGATTACGTTCGGATCCGACCCGCGTTGCATACTTGACTATGGTAGGTAAGTCTCCTAATGGAGATTTTTTGTATACGTCAAGGCTCAAACTCGAAACTTCATTTAAGGATACCGAGCCGTTTACTACTCAGATCAAACCCCGTTGGTAAGATAAATCTTTCTAATTAAAATAAAGTAGGTTTAAGATACCAAATGTTTTCCGGGGAAAACAGTTGGGCCTTGAATGCTGTTTGATAATTCATTCATTGTGGAGCATCTGTATTTGATCTGTTGACAGTACTTCTACACCGATGCCTGCTTGTCTGCTTTTCTCTGCCTCTTCTTCTTCTTCTTCTACTTTCTTTCTCTCTCCCTCTCTCCCCTAATGTGTCCATTCCCATCTTCTGATTCTTCTTCGCCCAATAAATTATCCATTAAGTTCCAATCTGATCTTGCAGGCTTACCTATTCCACCTCTTCTTTTTGTTTTTGCTTCTTCTTTTTACATGGGAAACATAGAATATAATTTTTTTTCACAGTTTAATGTAGATGCTAATTCATAGGTTTATTTTGCATCTAAATATAAAATCCAATCTACGCCGGCCAAATATACAAAGTTTCTCTCAAATACTCATTATTAATTATATAGAGATTTTAATCAATATAAAATAATGATTAAAGAAATATTTTAAAAAAATAATTATAAATAAATAATTTGACTAATTTTATTATTATTTATAAATTAGTTATTTAGTTTTTATATTTATGGTTGGAGGAATTTTTTGTAGAAAAGTATTTTTCATTTAAAATACAGATTAATCTCTTTAAAATAAGGAAGGTTTCTAACTAAATTGGTTCAATATATAAAATTGAGAATCAAGCTTCTAACTATTTATACATAGTATGTTTGTATTGAAGTTGTAAATATGATTTTGGGTTTTGTGGAGTCAAAGTTAGAAAATCAGTTGGCAGTTTTTTTTTAAATTTTTTTTATTAAAATTAAACTAGCTCTTCTATAATTTATTTATAATAAATTAAACAAACTTACAATTTATGGAATCGCAAATAAATATAAGAAATGGCACCTAATTTTGTTTTAATATAAAAGGAAAACCCAATCTACAGATAATGAGACTAAGGGCTGTTTGGCAAAAGTCAAAACTATAGTTTTAAAAGAGCTTCTAGTCCAAACTTTGGTTTGGAGAAATTTTAAAACAAACAGTCATATTTGTCAAAACCTCGATTTGGACAAACCATAGTTTAAAACTATAGTTTCAGATAAGCTGGTCAAAATAGTTTTTGGAACAGTAAAAATCATTTTCAACTACTCAATTACTATTTTATTTTTATTTTTTCTTACATCCTCCCTCCTCTATCTTTTTTACTATCTCTCATCTATCTTTTTCACCCTCTCTCATCTATCTTTTCCACTATCTCTCATCTCTTCTCTATCTTCTTCACCCTCTCTCTTCTCTCCTCTATCTTTTTTACCCTTTCTCCTCTCTCCTCTCTCCTCTCTCCTCTATCTTTTTTACCCTCTCTCATCTCTCATCTCTCATATATATATTTTTTAGTAATTTTCTAATTATAAAACTCCTTTTTATAACAACTATCTAAATACTCATTTATTCAAAATCTTTTTTTTTTCATAATCTCTTATCTAAAATCTCTTTTTTATAAACTGTCTAAAAATCTGTATTTTTTATAAATTTTTTTTTAAAATATTATCCAAACAGAAACTAATTGGTGAACACCTTAAGTCCTTATTGAACAATCTATCCAACTCATGGAAGCTACTGGTAAAGGAATGAATCCCAAAAACACAAAAGCCAAAGCTCTTTCTGCTAAAAGATCCGCAGCTTCAATTGCATCTCTTTCAATATGGCTTAGAACCACATCCCAATCACGGCTGAAAATAGATTTGGCCTCAACGATTGTGTTGTGATCTGGGCGGCTATGAGAGCAACTATGTTCTAGCAAGTTAACAACATCCAAAGAATAAGATTTTAGTTGTAGGACACGTGCCATTGATCAAGCATCAAAATTCAAAAGGGAGGAGTGGTGTTGTTATTATCGAAAGGGATGATCAAGTCATATTACTGTTAATGGTGAGTTCAATCCATGAGGAACAGAGAGGGATTCATACGGGTTGATGTGAGAGATGCCTTCATTTATTTGGGTTTTGAAAAAAGCTGCCTTTGTTGTTTAACCGTAACGAACGCGACAGCACAACCAATGCCCCTTCGCTTCACCTTCCCTCCGTATCCCATCACCCATACTTAGGTTGGCGCCACATGTTGACAATTCGCGATTCCTCGTTAATTACGCTCATTAACGTTATCAACCATCACCAAACAAATTACTCCCTCATCTCCTTATTGTAAATACTTCATCCCGTAAATATTATAAAAGCCTTTTTAATTAAATCATATAGATTAAAAAATAATAGTTAAATTATTTAATTTATCATAAAATAATAAAAAAAATTAAATATACCCTTACTTAATTAAAAGTATGACTTTTTTATTTCTCTCTCTTACATTTATAATAAGTAAGGGTAAATTTAGAAAAAAAATTATTAATAATTTTGTTAAACTATTATAATATTGACAAATTTTCTTCTAGAAAAACTCTTATAATTTAGACTAAAATGAGTAATAGATATGCTGAAAATTGGATAGGTCAAGGCAATAGTTTAATGGTTAATGATTTAAATATAGTTCAACTCTAATTATAATTAAAATAATACAATTTAATTAAAATATATAAAAATATTTATATGTAATTTTGAAAAGAGTAATATTTAAATAAAATAGTATTAGTTCACAAGTAAATAAAATAGTTATATATAATCAATATATAATTTAATAAAACAGAATTAATAAAATAAAAATATAATGTAACGCTATTTTTCTTTTTCTTTTATAAAATTTAAAATGATTTTGCTTTAGGCTCAATGATAAAAGAAAAAAAAATATAAACTCTTGATTGGCTCAGTTAGAGAATTAACTCACTGGTATGATCAATTAATCTAGATTGAGTTTTTATGCTCATGATTATAACACATCTCTAACTAATTTATTGTAATCAAGGAAATGTAGTTAAGGTATGGTTTTTTTAAGGTAAAAAGATATAATTAGTACCCTACTTATAATAATGACCATCCTTTTTTTTTTTAAATATCTTATAATAGGAACCGAAGTACATGGGGTACTTACTTTCTCGGATCTTTTTTTTATGAGCTATTTGACAAATTTTCATGAGAATCAAGTCACTTAATTTTTTTTTATCAAAATTAAGGAGTAGCATAAAACCTCATTGATTTTATTTGAAAGTTTGATAGTGTTAGACTCTATTCATATCAAATTCACCATTTGAAAAGCCTAAGAGCTAAGTTTAAAAATATAAATCAACTTGAATAAAGACAAAATACGAGAAAAATGCAATAAATATCAGTACATATGATGCCTTAATAGAAAAAGCCAAGAAGTCCCTCTTACAAAAATGTAAAGGGCCGGTGGGAGTACTCCATAAACCTAAAACATCAAATTCAACAACATGAATTAAATTATAAATCGAGTAGTATATATTTAGATAAATTATATTCAAATTTTTACGGGTGTATTAATGATTTTTCCTCCTGTTTTACCTCTTAATTAAGAAATGAGAGATAATATTGTGTTAGAATTTAATGCACTAAATAGAGGCAGTAGTGTTGAAAAAAAATAATTCTTTTACAGATATAATAAGTAATTCAAGTTTTTACTTTTTTTCTAGTACATGGGACCTTTCTTAAAACATGACTTGTTTTAAATCTTGGATAAAGTAAAGTAAAATATATGGTACAGTATTTATCTATATGTGTCCCACAACCACGAGGTGGATCTCTGTTTCTCATTTAATTTTTTATGAAAGTATAGTAAATAGTGTTTCTTATATATCCCTAAACGAAAGACGTACGTATGCGTATCTTTCTTCTTCTCACTTGCATTCAAAGTCGTATGCGTATCTTTCTTCTTCTCACTTGCATTCAATGTTCTCAACCTAAAGATAAATGCTTTGAACCACTTGATGCTATCATTTTTTTTTTAATTTTGATTTAAAGCTTCACTTTGTATTGTACAACACTACTATTGTTTTTGACCATTTTGTACAACGCTATTAGTAACTATGAAAATGACATACAAGACTCCTGTTTTTTTAAAAAAAAGAAATATATAGGGGTTTCAAATTTGTAAAATAACATAAATTCCTAGGCCCTTAATTGTCAAAACCCAGAAAAAAATTCTAATGGATAAAATGGCCTTTACTCAGTCAACAACATGATACAATAATATAATATGTCTATAAATTTTAGAAAATAAGTTGTAGTTATTAAAAGAAAAATTAGTCTATAAATTCTTATAATTTCACCTTATTATTAATTAAATTTCTATAATTTTTTTATCATACCTTTATAATTTTACCTATTTTTTTATTAGGTCTCTATTTTTTTTTATGAGTCACCTGAAACTATAATGATATAATTAAAAATTAGATGAAACTATAAAAGCATGTGGATTAATTTTTCTAATATTAAATACTCCCTTTAATAATAAATATAGTAGTTTGTCAAAGTTTTATTTTAATAATAAATATAAAATCTTAATCTACTTTATCTCTCAAATTTATATTTTTCTCCAAACTATTAAAAAAAATTATATTTAAGTCCCATACAAGGAATCTAATTATAAAGAAGTCCCATAAAATCATAAAATGACTGTAAAGTTCCACAGGACTTGTGATTAATTTTTTCGAATTGTGAAATGATGAAACTACCTTTGGTAAAAATATCTTAGTTGTTATTTTTTCCCCCAATTATTATTCTTTCTTTCGGAAGTTGTCTTTCATATTGCTTGAGTTATTTTTTCTCAAGGGCAGTTCCTTCATTTCATAATTAAAATAATTAATTCTAAATCTTATGAGACTTCACAGTGATTTGATAATTCCATAACTTTTTAATAATTATATTCTTTACATAGAATTTAAATATAATTTTTTTAATTATTAATTACACGTATGTAAGAGAGGTTTAAATCAAGGGTTAATTTTAGATAAATGATTAAAGATGGTGCTCCTATATAAATTTGTCAAAATGATTGATTTTTTCTTTTTCCTGCCAACAAAAATGATAGTGTAGAAAATGGAGAGATGGGATGGGAGGGGGTAATTAATGAGTTAATAGGGAAGCCACTTAAGCTCTCAACCGTTTACAATTAAGAGGGTGCACACATGTTCCTCCTTTAAACTGACACCTACTCTTCCTTCCCCACCACCCCCTTCCATTTATTATCTTCTCTCTAACTCATCCCTAATTAATTTATTAAAAATAAATTCATAATTAATTATTGTTTCCCCAGAAAAATCATATTTACTCAATTCTATGACTTTTCAGTTTCCAAAATCAGGATGCCAATTTTGGTATGAACTTAGATCCCTACTACTACATCGTTGCGTGCACGTAAGGTATATTAGGAAGGAATAAATTTGGTATAAATAAATAAAATAACATAATTATTATTTTAAACATATTACATTGTCCATTGCAGCGGATTAATTCTTTTTGGGTGGGAATGAGGCGAAAAATGGTGTGGTTATTGCGTTTTGTTTGATAGCATAAGCAATGCATCTGTCAATTTATTTTGAAAGGTACATTTGTAATATTTCTAAAATTCTATTTTTTTTTATGAAGTTCTAAAATTCTATTGGCTAAAAGTTGATTTGACTTACTTTTCTGTGGATGTTTGTTGTGAAGACGTAATTTAGTGCTTATTTGGGTCCACGTTTGAGAATGGATTCTGGGGTAAAATCTCAGTTTAAAATTTTTTTACACAAACAGCAATTTTTATTGAGAATTAATTTTGGACAAAATCTCAATTTGAAACCTAGGTTTTGAATAAGCTACTGAAAATAACTTTTTCTTTGAAACTTAAGTTTTGGATTATCCAATTACTATTATACCCTTATTTTTTCTTACACCCTCTCTCCTCTCTCTTCTCTTTTCTTTATTATCTCTCCTCTCTCTTCTCTTATCTCTCTTTTTCTCTTTCCTCTCTCCTCTCTTATCTCTCTTTTTCTCTCTCCTCTCTCCTCTCTACACTCTCTTCTCTCTCCTCTTTCTTCTCTATCATCTTTCATTTCTCTTACTTTTAATCATATCATACCCTTTTTAGTAATTTACCAATATAAAAAATGATTTTACCACTAATCATCCAAACATCTTTATTCTCAAAATCTATTCTTCCCAAAATCTATTCTACCCAAAATCTATTCTTCAGAATCTATTCTTCCCAGAATCTATTCTCCAAAAACTAATCCAAACATACCCTTAGTCATCGAAAAATTCTAAAATTTTTTAGTTGTCAATATACCACTACCTGTTATTATTTTTTATATTAAATTTTATCATTTATTATGAAATTTTTTATTGATTAAATTGTTTGAGAGAATTGTGCAGCAATTCTCCCTACCTTTTAAAAGGTTACGAAATTAATTTTTTTAAAAATATATCTAAATATAAATTGTGTCACAATGACAAATAATTTTTTTAAAAATAAACTTTTTAATTTTTTTACTAAGTAGAAGTATATTTTTATTAAAGATAATTTTATTCTATTAGACACATTGCATAATAAAAATTTAAATTTTAGTTTATCGCGTTATAAGAGACTAATCTATTTTACTAAAAAATTTAAATTGATTTTTTTTAGACCCAATTTTGATCTATACATATGATTTTTTTGTTTGGTTAACTGCTAATTGTCTCAATGACAACCTACGCATTTAGAAAAGGTTCTGGATTTGAACCTGATCTCAACATACATATGTGTGTGGGAGTGTGTTTAAATTGCTTGTATAAAAAAATAATTTTTTCTTTTGTCTTTATGGGTATTTCGGTAATTTGTGGCTTATTTATGGCAGTATCTTATTCATTTTTATCATAAGAAATATTATTTAGGAAGAATGTTTGAATAAGTATTTCTTACAGATATATACCAATCATAATTTTGTTTTTCATATTTATCTCCATTCTATTCCCATCTCTCTTTTCTATAGGATGGCTTCCTCTCACTTTAGCCGTCCGAGAGAGAGAGAGAGAGAGTCGGTTAATTAATTACTCGGTTCAAATCAGATAATCTTTAACTCCCTTTTTTAGCTTTCCCTTTCAATACTGACAAAACATAACATATCTTCTGCGAAACACCCTCTCTCAAATACACTATTCATCTCACACTCTCTCTCTCCATTCACTCACTCATATAACCTCACATTATTTTCTTCTTACCATTTCACACTCTCTTTGTTGAAATCTGAAACGTAAGGATTTTCTCTCTCATCATCAGTTGCTTAACATAATCCTTGTTTGGTAGCTGATTTGGTTTTTAGCGATGATTTCAACTCTCCAAGTGTCTGAAACTTCCAATGTTCAGACGCTGTAGTTTTGTTTGGTAGATCAGATTAAGCTATGTAACAACCTTTGAATATATCTTCTTAATCACTTCTTCTTCTCAGATTCTGAAATCTGAAACCTCATGAAGGATTTTAATTTCTTCCTGGTTTGTTTCCTTAATTTAGAACCAACCCATATCAGTATCTTTTGGTTTTTTCTGCTGTCAGATTCTGAAACCTCCTTTTTCTCATCATATAAGGATTTTCATTTCCTTCCTCTTATTTGCTCATATCAGAAGCTGATGAAATCTCAGAAGCTTCCCTTGCTCTCGCATAAGGATTTTCATTTCCTTCCTCTTACTTTCTCAGAATATGATGAAGAAATCTCAGAAACTTCCATTGCTCTCGTAAGAACTTTCACTTCCTTCCTTCCTCTTACTTGCTCAGAAATCTTGTGAAATCTCAGAAACTTCGATTGCTGAATCTTCTGCCTAGTTTCTTAGAATCTTAAACCACTCAAACTTACACAAGGACCTTGTTTTGAGTCTTAAGAACTCTCTGAAGCTTCCATTGCCGACATAAGAATTCTCATATTTCTTCCTCTTAGTAGTTTAGAATCTTAGACCTCTGAAACTTACATAAAGGACCTTCTTTCTAAAACTCGCATTATTGCTGACATAAGGATTTTTTATTAGTATGACAGAAGTTGCAGACATGGAGAAAGGAGACAACAATGGAGGAGGGAGGGTGAACAGCAGCTTGAGGATGAGCATAGGATCAGGAGAGAGCAGCAGAAGGAGCTGGGTTACTGCGAGTATGAGGGACACATGGAGCGGCCATGGAGGAGTGTTTGAGAGGAGCATGAGAAGAGAAGATGAAGATGAAGAAGAACTCAAATGGGCAGCCATCGAAAGGCTTCCAACATTTGAGAGGATAAGAACAGGCATGATGAAGACGAAGAAGGAGCTTCAGGTTCTTGAGGATTTTTGGTCTTTTGATTATGAACAGGTTGATGTCACCAAGCTTGGGATTCAGGAAAAGAGGCATCTCTTGGACTGTATTCTGAAGAATGTTGAAGAAGACAACCTCAAGTTCTTGCAGAGACTCAGAAACAGGATTGATAAGTAAGTTTACCTCTTTCTTATTTTCTGTTCATCATCTTCTTCAACACTCGAATTCAACATGGAGATAAGTTTGATTCTTGTTTCAGATTAGTTGGGAGAAAAAAATATTAAATGAATCCCAGTTTGCTGTTCAGGTAGGTTTGAGGAAAGGAAAACCAATAACATAATAATTTAATTTTGACACTTATTATTAAGTTAGGGGATATGATACTATGATTTTGAATGAAAAATGATGGAGGAGATACGAAAATGAAAATTCAAATTTTGATGTTTTTATTGTTTTATTTTAAAATTTAACATAAAACTAATAGAGGATGGTGTAACTTGCAAAACATTTTCCCTCTCCTTTAAAATAATTTTCATTTTTTTGAGTTTTAGTCAATTTTCAAAAATATTTGTCGCCTTAGAATTTTCAATGAATCATTTCATGATTTTTATACTCATTTACTATTCACTAATAAAAATAATTAGGTGGAGCATGAGAAATAAGGGTATTTAATTTGAGGGCATTTTGGTTCAATAATATGAAATTTTACTATAATCTAGGTTCTTTATTAACTTTCTTAAGTAGTGTACATGTTTATAAAGTGACAATTATTTTGGGATGAAGAAGAGAATTTGTATAAAATTACAAAAATGAAAAGGCACCAACTAAGTTGAGTGAAATAGATTTGAAGCCCCTCAAACAAATTCTTAAATTTGAGTTTTATAGCGATAAAAAAATTATGCTAGGAAAACTACTTTTCATTTGGACTTCAATCTCACTTCAAATTCGAATTAGTTGACATATACATACATGATTAGTTAATCTTACCAACTAATATAAATTCAAGTATTGTTCATAGGTCCAAGGTAAAAAAATTAAATACAAATGGGTGCCTCAAATTTCATATAATACTAATAAATTTCAAGAAATTTAATATTTACAAGACAATATTTCATATTTACAAATTGAGTTGCGTCATTTACTAGTTAAACTCACCAAATTAATGTTTTCCGTCGAATTATATTATTTACAAGTCAAATTTATAAATATTAAATTCAATGAAACCTATTAATATTATGAAATTCAAGGACCTGTTTGTATTTAATTTTATTATTTGGGAGCTATAAGTAATTTTTGCCATCCTTTTCTATTTACCCTATTCTAATTTTAGTATTTGAAGAGAGTATTAATATTTTGATAAAAAAATAAATATACAAATATATGTAACTTACTTGAGTTCAAATGAGGTTTGATTTTACTTGGACTGATTTTTTCCCAGCAACTTTAAATTTTGGTTTTGTTAAATAGGGTTGGAATAGAGATTCCAAAGATTGAAGTTCGCTTTGAGCATTTGTTTGTAGAAGGAGATGCGTATATTGGAACCAGAGCACTTCCCACATTAATCAATTCTACTCTGAATGCAGTGGAGGTATTTTAATTTGATTAATTATCAACATTAATTATTAATAATTAATTTAAGACTAAATTATACACAACCGCCTAAAGATTATATCATGTATAAATAAACTCCCTAATATTTTAAACTTTGCAATTAACTCCCTAAACTCTTACATTTATACAAATAACTCCTTTATGATTGATTTTGTTAATTATTTATCAACACATAAATTAAAATTTGTGAGGGTTTATATGCATATAACTAGTGTTTGTGGGGTTGTAGTTGTATCAAAAAAATAATAATTAAAGGATATATAATTGATAGTTAGGGGTTATTTGTACAAACTTGGAAATTAGGGGGATTTATTATTAAGTTTCAAACTATATGACCTGAAGTTGAGTTTTGTGTAATTTATTAAGGTTTAAATATATAAAAATCCTTATGAACTTTAGGTCAGTTGCACATAACCTTTATAATTTTTAAAAATTTAAATTAAAGATTTTAATATTTTATATTTTAATTATCAGGCCCTATCGTTAAAGTTAACAATTTTTATCATGTCATAATTTATATTTTTTTATTATATACTATGTCATTTAAAAAATATAATTTAGTAATTTAAATATAATTTTAAGTATTTTTTATTTAAATAATACATAGTCAAATAAATATTTTAAATATTTGTTAAGTATTATATACTTTTAAGTAATTAAGAAATACTTTAAATTACATGTCAAGTTAGGTGTTATATAAATATTTTATATTTTTTAAGTATTTAAACAAATAAAATTATAGATCAAGTGTCAAGTTATTTTTTAAATAAAATGATATATAATAATAAAATATAAAAATTACTACAGGTTAAAAATTGTTAACTTTAATTTTTGTGTATTTTAGCTATTTATTAACCTATATTTAATTAATTATCTACTCTGTATTTCCTCTCGTGGACCACAATTCATTGGCCACAAATGGTGATGTTTTTTCCCTTTTATTTTTTAATATTTTGCCTTTCATCCATCTACTTTTCTTTCTTTTAATTTCCTCCGACCCCTTCAAGGTCTTAACTACAGATCGCAATCACAGGAGACCGAAATCAGTTATAAAAACAAAGGAGATTTATATTTTTTTCCTAGAAAGATGTAGTCTTTGTAAAGGACAAGAGTATTAAATTATTGCTGGGTACACAAATAAACACAGACGGAAAAGACAGCCATGTGCATTAGTACAAAATCAAAGCCATAAAAATTATGCCCCCCCTATAATTTTTTTTTCTATTTATAAAAATTTACTTGTTAAAAATATTTCTGAATTTCGAATCTTTTTCACTTATTCAATTATCAATTCAAATTGTTTAATTTTTATTTTTTGATCTCAAGATGAAAAATATTGTTTACTTACCATTAGAAGATTTTTCATTTTATGTTTTACTTCTTATGAAACCAAAAAAAAATCAAAATGAAAAAAGTTTTAAATTTTTTTCACCTTCTCTGAAAATAAAGGTACGAAAATCAAAGGATTCAAGTTCATGTGCATTGTGTTGCAAAAGGGGGAAAATTAATATGAATTGAGTTTTGTGGTGCCTAAGTAGTTCACCTAATTGCCATTGCAGGGATTTCCTCACATGATCCTTGTACCACAAAATAAAACAAATAAATTAATAATTATGTTGATGGGGTTTGGTTTTATACGATGAAAAATGAGATTATGTCCTTTTAGAACTAAGTAAGTCATTAATTAATTAAAAAAAACTATTTCATTAAACTTAATTTTAATATGCCTAGTATTATTTCCTTATATATATATTGATATATTGATGAATTGTCTCTTTCCATTGTTAAACAGAATGTTCTGGGATCAATTAAGCTTTTCCCATCCAAGAAAAGGGTTGTCAACATACTTCAAGATGCTAGTGGAATCCTCAAACCTTCAAGGTGCTTATAAACACATCATCTCTATTATATCACCCCCTAATTTCTTGATATCATTTCAGTTTATACAACTTCGGGTAAGATAATCTTTTGATCTACTACTACTAGTACATTGGTGATATAAAATCTCGATTATGAAGTTTCAAAATTTATAAAACGAGCTCTTATGGTAAATGATATTTTAAATAATTTATTATTGATAGAGTTTAATAGCATTATATACTTCATTATAGCAGAAACATGCTTGTTGATGTTAAAGTTTTAGAAATGACTTAATATTTTATACAAAAAAAGAAGAACTTTACTTGATATGAAATACTCCCTTCGGTCCTTAATATAAGAGCTAGTTGACTAATTTGGGTAGATTAAGAAAATCAAATAAATAAGATAATTATAATTAATATAAAAATTAGTTGACTAATTTAGGTATATTAAGGAGTATAATATGAATTTGTCTTGAAGATTTAGATTTGGTCATAATTAACTGACTTATTTGACTTCCTTAATCTACTAAAATTAGTCAACAAAATTTTAAATTGAGTACTAGAGGGGGTAATTTTCTAGATTGGAACATAATCTTAAGTTTTGGTATAAGAGATGATGAGAGAATTCTTTACCAAGACTTTAATCTCAAATAGTTATGATGACAAGATTTTTAGAATTTATCTTCACTTCTTTAACTTTATATTGAGAGATTCAACAGAGTTTTATGTTGTATTTTGTTGATTCAGTATTTGTATCACACTTTTTCAGAATGACCTTACTTTTGGGACCTCCTAGATCTGGAAAAACTACCCTGCTTAAGGCTCTTGCAGACAAATCAGACAAGGACTTAAGGGTTAGTCCTGCTCTTACTTAATTTCAATCACTTCTTTTTCTTTGAATCATGCTTTTGAGATCCCACTTGGGAGTGGTTTGAGGGATTGAATCTTATGATTGTTCAAAAATTTTGTAAAAAAGTAGTAGAACTTTACAATGATTTGTGCGTAGCAATGCAAAATATTCGTAATACTACCATTGGATAAGCAATTTAGAGCGATTCAACGCATAAGGTTCTCATTATGTAAAGTTTGAGGAGGAGTAGATGTATACAGTCTTATCTTTATAAGCGAAGATACTATTTCTAAAATTTGAAACTGTGACCACCAGGTCACATAACATCAATCTTACTATTATTATGAGGATAGGCAATTTGGAAGCAATGACTTCTTAAGAAGATTTAGAAAATGTTTGAATTAACTTTTGAATAATAACTTTAAAAAAAAAAAGTGATTTTAGTATAGAATAGTTTATGAAAAAGTAAAAAAAATTGGCTTAATGAAAAACCATAGTTTTAACCTTGAAACCGTAAGTGTTTAGATAGTTTTTCTTAAAACTATGATTTTCTTCTAAAACCATAGTTTTAAGAAGAACCAAACACACTCTTAGTCTCACTTGAAAATTGTACATGAATGCTTTTACATGTCTCTTTATGGTTGATTTAATGATCAAAATGAATCAACAGGTATCAGGAAGAATCACTTATTGTGGCCGCGAATTGTCAGAGTTTGTCCCTCGAAGAACATGTGCTTACATAAGCCAACATGAACTTCATCATGGAGAGATGACAGTTAGAGAGACTCTGGACTTTTCTGGGCGTTGTTTGGGAGTTGGAACAAGGTATGAATTGTTGCTGGAATTGTTGAAACGAGAGAAGCAAACCCGAATCAAACCGGACCCCGAGATAGATGCTTTCATGAAAGCCACTGCAATGTCTGGCCAAGAAACAACTCTTGTTACTGATTACATTCTCAAGGTTTAGTAGTCCCTCTATTTCCCATTATTTTCTTTCATTAAGTCATTATATAGCTTCAGTTCCTGGATTGTCTAACATATCAATAAAATGAAGGCAGATTCTTGGATTGGAAACATGTGCTGATACTTTGGTGGGAGATGAGATGAGAAGGGGCATATCCGGTGGAGAAAGGAAGCGATTAACTACTGGTAAAAGAAATATTTTTTAATCCTTAATATAAAATTTACTTAACTAATTTAGATAGATTAAGAAAATAAAATAAATTAGTTAATTATAAAAAATATCTTATGATGATTTCTCTAAAATACTAATGTGTAATATTATATTATGTATTAATTAATAAGTTAGTAAATTAATTTAGGAAAAAATATAAATATATGAGACAAATCTTTATTGGCTAGTCCTTCTATAATCATTTTTGGCTCTAGTTTCATCCTTTTATTTTCCAAAAGCATTGTCAGTGTTCCTCCCGTACATGATTTTAGTGAGAATCTGTCACAAAATGGCATATCAGATAATTTTGCATAATTAGTTTGTTTAATACTTTGCATTTAAATAGTGAGATCAAAATATTGATGCAGGTGAGATGCTGGTTGGACCTGCAAAAGCTTTCTTTATGGATGAAATTTCAACTGGTTTGGATAGTTCCACAACTTTCCAAATAGTTAGGTTCTTGAGACAGTTGGTCCATATCATGGATGTTACAATGATAATCTCTCTTCTGCAACCTGCACCGGAAACCTACGACCTTTTCGATGACATAATCTTACTTGCAGAAGGCCAAATAGTATATCAAGGCCCACGCGAGAACATCCTCGATTTCTTCGAAACAGCTGGCTTCAAATGCCCAGAAAGAAAAGGAATTGCAGACTTCTTACAAGAAGTTACTTCCAAGAAGGACCAAGAACAATACTGGTTCAGAAGGGACAAACCTTACCAATATATTAGTGTTCCTGATTTAGTAGACCACTTCAACAAGCACTACATTGGTCAGAAACTCTATAGAGAGCTTCAGATTCCTTATGATCAAAGAAAAGCTCATCCTGCTGCATTGGTTACAGACAAGTATGGAGTTTCAAGATGGGAGCTTTTCAAGGCCTGCTTCGCGAGAGAGTGCCTCTTGATGAAGCGAAACTCGTTCATTTATATATTCAAGACGACTCAGATCATAATAATGTCTTTGATTGCCTTGACAGTGTTTCTAAGAACAGAAATGAAGTATGGAAAGCTCGAAGATGGGACAAAATTCTTTGGTGCTTTGTTTTTCAGTCTTGTCAATGTGATGTTCAATGGCATGGCAGAACTTGCACTCACCATTTTAAGGCTACCTGTTTTCTTCAAGCAGAGAGATTTCTTGTTTTACCCTGCTTGGGCTTTTGCACTGCCCATTTGGGTCCTCAGAATCCCTCTCTCTTTGATGGAATCAGGATTATGGGTCATCCTTACTTATTATACCATTGGATTTGCTCCTGCTGCTAGTAGGTATGTTTTAACTTACATGAACAAGTTCATCTTGTCAGAATAATTCTTGAACAAGGTATCAGAATATTGAGAAAATTAATCTTTTAGTCCCTATAGTTTTGACTTTATTGTAACTCAGTTCTTATATTTTTGACTCGATGTAATTCAATCTTTAAACTTTGACTCGATACAACTTAGTTCTTATAGTTTCATTTAAAACTTCAGTCCCTAAACTTCATAAAATATATAATTTTACTTTCTAAAATATAGGGATTGATATTTTAAATGGTTAAACTATAGAGATTGAGTTGCAGTGAGTCAAAGTTTAGTGATCGAGTTTCAATTGAGTCAAAACTATAAGAGCTGAGTTGCACTGAGTCAGAATGTAAGGACTGAGTAACAACAGAGTCAATACTATAGGAACAAAAAGATTAATTTTCCCTAGAATATTTGTGGCTAAGTTGTCAAGATCTCCATCCATTCATGCCACCTGGTCCTCCACAAAAATGACTCCTTTATTCACATATAATTGAGTTAGCTCATACTCTTCTGTAATTTTTTTTTATTAATGATTGTATTTCAAACTATAATAGATGATGAATCTAGAAAAGTCTATATATTTCAGGTTTTTTCGTCAGTTTTTGGCATTCTTTTGTGTGCATCAAATGGGTTTATCTCTTTTCCGCTTCATCGCTGCACTTGGAAGAACACAAATTGTAGCAAACACACTTGGTACCTTCACACTGCTACTTGTTTTTGTCCTTGGTGGTTTCATCGTTGCTAAAGGTAAGCAGCAGTCTGTATTTTTTGTTTTTCATTTCTGCTTTTCTGGTAAAAAAATCATGACAGAAAATAAGTTCACCTACTTTCACTTCATAAACTTTTCTGTGACATGGTTATTGATCTGATATCAGAGGTCCTCTAACCAAGTGATGAAAAACTTAAATTCAAAGGTCTTTATTGAAGAACTGTGAAACTTGGATGTTTTACTTTTACAGATGACATAAAACCATGGATGATATGGGGCTACTATGCTTCTCCTATGATGTATGGACAAAACGCCATAGTCATCAATGAATTCCTTGACAAAAGATGGAGTGCTGTAAGACACTTTAAATGTGAAGACAATTATTTGAGAGAACTACTGTGTAATTTCACATAAATAATTTAATCCCTAAAAAGTCCTATTGCATGCCGCGCTCACTTGTTGTGGGATTTCTTAGTGATTAAATTATTTATATGGGACTGAACAGTAATTCTCCCCAATTATTTCTCAATCCTTGTAAAATTGCTTCACTGATAGTTCATTTCTGCGTATTTATGTTTTCTTCCACAGCCTAATATTGACCCAAGAATCCCTGAACCTACTGTTGGAAAGGCTCTTCTCAAGGCTAGAGGGATGTTTACTGAAGAGTATTGGTACTGGATCTCTGTTGGTGCTCTTCTAGGCTTTTCTCTACTTTTCAACATTTGTTTCATTGCTGCATTAACTTTCTTGAGTCGTAAGTAACCATATTTATTAATCTACCTTCTGTACATGACTTCAATTTTCGAGACTGGCTTAAAGTATCAATTTGCAGCATTTGGAGATTCTAAATCTATTATCGTCGAGGAGGATGTCAAAAGGACAAGCACGGCAGGATCATCGTCATCCATTGACATACGAGAAATGAAAACCACACAAGATAGCCCAACTTCTCTTAAGAACTTGTTTGAAGGTAAATGAATCTTACCTTTGGTTCATTGGTTGTCTTGTAGATACATTGTTAGAAAGATTTATATTCCCACCGGTCTTAAATTTAAGAGCGAGATAACTAATTTATATATATTAAAAAAATTATTTAAATTAATTATTTATAATAAACTTGTGTTGATTTTCCTAAAATATCTTCTTGAATTATTATCCCCATTAATGCAAACTCTCTTTAATATATTCAATCAACAGTGATAATTTGGGGAAGAAATTTAAAAATTTGGTAGACAAAGTAGATTGAAGTCTTATATTTAGGACCAAAACAAATCCCTCCACTAGTTCCTACATTTAGGAATAGAGGGAGTGCTATAATTTTTTGTATGTTCCAACCTGAAATGCTTCTGGAGAAATTTATCCTTTTTGGATATTGAAACAATTAAGATATTCTTCTTTAATTACCAACTAATGGTAATTATACAGGCATTGGTATGGTTGCAAGCAACATCCAAGACAGTTCAAATCCTAAAGCAGCAGAGAGTGCAACAACTAAGAGGGGAATGGTGTTGCCTTTTCAGCCCCTATCACTTGCTTTTGATCACGTGAATTACTACGTCGATATGCCCACTGTAAATTTCTACACTCTTGTCTTATTTAATCATCTTCTTAAAGTAATAATGACAAGAAAAGTTTTCTGATACACAGATATTCATATAATAACCAAGATGTTTAGGACTTGATAAGTTTTTTGTATGATAGGAAATGAAGAAGCAGGGAATTGAACAAAGCAGGCTTCAGATTCTAAGCAATGTGAGTGGTGCTTTTAGACCTGGTGTTTTAACTGCACTAGTTGGTGTGAGTGGTGCTGGCAAAACTACTTTGATGGATGTTCTCGCCGGAAGAAAAACCGGTGGCTATATTGAAGGAAGCATAAGTATTTCTGGTTTTGCAAAGAAGCAAGCAACTTTTGCTCGGATCAGTGGTTATTGTGAACAAAATGATATTCATTCTCCACATGTCACAGTCTATGAATCTCTCATATTTTCTGCTTGGCTCCGTCTTGGTAAGGAGGTCAATAGAGGAACACAGAAGGTATTTACTTTAGTCTTATCAGAGATTGATTAAAATCAATTATGAGACCATCAATCACGTTTCTTATATATGCTTAGTGCGCATTTGGATTATCAGTGGATAAAACAAAGCTTATAAAATTGATTTGAAAATAGAGTTTGGATAATTTTAATAAAATATAATTATAAGATAATCATGGTTTTTGGTTCATAATTGATTCTAGCATGTAGGGAGGTGTTTGGTAGTTTATGAGATTTCCATGGTTTTGGATTCATAATTGATTTTGGTATGTATAAGGTGTTTGGATATTTTTTCAATTATACCCAAAATCAGTCAAATAAATTGATTTTAAATATTGATTACAACCAAATCTATTCTCAAAATCATAATTACAGATCAATTTCACTCAAAATATATTTTTTCTCACCGTTAAACAAAACACACGCTATAAAAACATGCAAGGTTGAACTAATATGCCATGATTTATCAGTAAAAGCATATGCATGCATTTCTAGGTTGAGATCATAGTGACTCCTAAGAAATTGAAATTTGACCATAAACTCCAACGCTATTCTTAGATGGTGTCCTTTCTGTATTTGCAGATGTTTGTTGAGGAAGTTATGGAGCTGGTTGAGTTACGTGCGGTGAAAGATTTTCTAGTAGGACTTCCAGGAATAGACGGTTTATCAACTGAGCAAAGAAAGAGACTCACCATTGCTGTAGAGTTGGTTACAAATCCTTCTATAATCTTCATGGATGAGCCAACATCTGGCCTCGATGCTCGAGCTGCAGCCATTGTCATGCGTACCATTAGAAATACGGTGAATACAGGGCGAACTGTTGTCTGCACAATTCATCAACCAAGCATTGGCATATTTGAAGCTTTCGATGAGGTACATGACTTGAAGGGCAAGAAAACTTAGGTGTAACTAGTCGTATGACTTTTCAATATGGGGGAATTACTATGAGATCTTAAACAAGGGATTTAATTATCCAAAAGTCCCAATGATAACTCAGGAGCTAACAATGACAAGTTTTAATATAGGAATTGATAATAAATTTATACTACTTAGGACTTTTTAGTGATTAAATCCTTTCTTAGGACCACATAATAGTTCCCGCTTTCAATATTTGGAATATGTATCATATTTTTAAGGATTGTCATGAAGGAACGATTCTTACTCACTCCATCTCGTCTTGTCTTTAGTTGCTTTTGATGAAGAGAGGAGGACAAGTCATATATAGCGGTCCCCTTGGTCGACATTCTCAGAACTTAATAGAGTACTTTGAAGTGAGTATGGCTTTTTGGCTAAGTATAGTATTTTGTTAATAATCATATCATACAACATGCATTGAGAAACCTTTGTGAAATGTTCAGGCCATTCCATCAGTTCCTAAGATCAAAAATGGAATCAATCCTGCCACGTGGATGTTGGAGATCACTTCTACAGCAGCTGAGTCTCAGATAGGTGTAGACTTTGCAGAACTGTACAACAAGTCTGAATTATATCAGTAAGTAGCAGTAGCCTTTGTGTCCTTCTTTTATAGGGAAGATTAATTTTTAGTCCTTATAGTTTTGACTCGGTGGTAACGGAGTCCTTAAACTTTAACTTGGTGTAACTCAGTTCTTATAGTTTTAACTCGGTTGTAACTCAGTACCTAAATTTTAACTCGATACACCTTGGTCCCTATAGTTTAACCATTTAAAATATTGATCCCTATATTTTAGAAAATAAAATTATATATTTTATGATGTTTAGGGACTAGAGTTTTAAATGGTTAAAACTATAAAAACTAAGTTACAGTGAGTCAAAGTTTATGAATCAAGTTTCAATTGAGTCTTAATTATAGAGATTGAGTTGCACTGAGTCAAAATTTAAGGATTGAGTTATAGTCAAGTCAAAATTATTAGGACCAAAAGATTAATTTCCCTTTTTTAATGCCAGAAATTAGGCACACACACACATATATATATATATATATATTTCAACTTGTTTACAGGAGGAATCAGAAACTTATTAAAGAGCTAAGCACACCAGCACCAGGTGCAAAGGATCTATACTTCCCAACAAGATACTCACAGCCATTTATAACACAATGCAAAGCTTGCTTTTGGAAACAACACTGGTCTTATTGGAGAAATCCACAGTATAATGCCATCAGGTTGTGCTTGACAATAATTGTTGGTGTCATTTTTGGGCTCATTTTCTGGGACCAAGGCCATGAAACGTAAGTCCACAAGTTTTCCTTCATAGTAATTAAAGAATTGCTTCATGATTGAAACTAATATCATGTCAACATTCTACATGTTTTGCTGAATAATCCTCAGTGAGAAATAATTTCAGACTCATGAATAAGAATTTTTTTGTTTGCAGACAAAGAGAACAAGAACTGTTCAATCTGATGGGTGCTGTATTTTCTGCTATTTTCTTCCTTGGGGCCACAAACACTTCTGCTGTCCAACCTGTCGTTGCAATAGAAAGAACTGTTTTCTACCGTGAAAGAGCAGCTGGAATGTACTCAGCTATCCCTTATGCTTTTGCTCAGGTGAATTCATTTGTTCCTCTTGTTGTGCCAAGTTGATCTCAACAATTCTTGTCTTCTTCAAGGAAAACTAATCTTTTTGTCCTTATAATTTTGATTCAATTGTAACTCAGTTGGTGCAACTCAGTCTCTATAGTTTTAACTCAATTTTAACTTAGTTTCTGAACTTTGACTCGATGCAACTCAGTTCCTATACTTTAACCATTTAAAAGATTACTCCATATATTTTAGAAAATAAAATGATATATTTTCTGAAGTTTAGGGACTAAAGCTTTAAATGGTTAAAATTATAGGGATTGAGTATAAGTAAGTTAAAGTTTAGGAACCAAGTTTCAATGGAGTCAAAACTATAGGGACTAAGCTGAGTTACAACAAGTTAAAGTTTTTAGACTGAGTTATAATCGAGTCAAAACTATAAGGACCAAAAGATTAATTTTCCCTTTTTTCTTATATCACTTTTCGTCTTAGAAGTTTGATCTTGTTTCAACTCCATAAGACGTTTTTCTCTATGATGATCCTACGTAATGAGAAATTTGACTCAATATGCAAACAATTTCATTGCAGGTAGCAGTAGAGATGATTTATGTGGCAATCCAAACTCTTGTTTACAGCCTTATCCTTTTCTCAATGATTGGGTTCACTTGGAAAGTTGACAAGTTCTTGTGGTTCTACTTCTTTGTCTTCATGTCCTTCGTCTACTTCACACTTTATGGGATGATGACCGTTGCTCTAACACCAAACCACCAAATCGCTGCAATTGTTATGTCCTTCTTTCTCACTTTCTGGAATCTCTTCACTGGTTTCATCGTCCCAAGAAAGGTATTTACTTTACTTCAATGATCTTTGTGAAGCATTCAGTTTCAGTATCATAGTATCTGTTGTTCAACTTTTCTTTATCTCTTATCATAATATTTGATCATATATACACCTGTAAGTTGAAATAGTTCAATACACAGCTAAAAAACACAACATTAACTTAAATGATACTCTCTCAGGCCTTGAATACAAGGGAATTTTGGGAGACTACCTTTGTTAAAATTATAAGAAACGAAGTTTATGTTTGGTCTATTAATTACATTATTTCAACTATACCCTTCAGTAAATAGGGAATAGTAATTAAGAGATATTAGATATAAGGTAGAAGTTCTAACATTAAACTGAAAGCATTTGTGGAAAGAATTTTCAATTCGTGATACAATTAAGTTAATCACTTTTCTTAATCTTGGAAGGTTAGTTATTTGTTCTTTAAGACCTAAAGGAGTGCAAGTTTGTTTGATCAATGACATCTATTAACACCCAACTAGATGAGATTAGTTGGGAAAAAATGTGAATAGTATTAGCAATTTGATGGAAAAGTCTGAATTACTCAGTTTAATAATGACTAGGGTGAGCCCTAGAGTGACGGTAATGTTGTTGTCATGTGACATAGAGTTCACGTGTTCAAATCCTAGAAATAACTACTCCTCTTGCAAGGATAAGGCTATGTATATTTGTGCCTCAAACCCCACCTGATAAGAGTCTTTTTCACTAAGCCGTTTGTTTACTCAGTTTAAAACTGAATTTGTTATTGCATGAAGCATAAATTTCAAAGAGGTTTTTTCTGTTTTGCAGCAAATTCCGGTATGGTGGAGGTGGTATTATTGGGCGAGCCCTACAGCTTGGAGTGTATATGGAATTGTGACTTCACAAATAGGAGACAGAACAAGTCTTGTACAAGTTCCTGGATCAGCACCAATATCAGTAAAAGACTATCTTAAGAAACAGATGGGCTTTGATTATGGTTTCCTTGGAACTGTTGCTGTTGCTCATATTGCTTTTGTTGTTATATTTCTCTTTGTATTTGCTTATGGCATCAAGTTCCTTAACTTCCAAAGAAGATAAAGAACAGAAATAGAAACATTTTTACTCAATGTCTGTATACCAACTGCTGTCAGAATAAGTACTATATGTAAAAGGGCTCCCCCCCCCCCCAAAAAAAATTTTTTTTTATCAGAAGTACATAGAAATTTTTCATCAAATAATATACATGTTATTCAATCTCCAGGTTGACCTCTGGTGTTTAATCATTGCCTTTAGTCTATTTGTGTTGATATAGAAAGTATACCTCGGATTCCTGCTTTCTGATCTTGAACCTATACAGATAAGTAGAATCACTCGGACTCTAACTTTGGTTTTACAGCAATAATGGAAGAAGAGAGAGTTTGAAAAACTATTTTGCCTTGCATAGTTGTTCTTTCCAAATAAAAGGGGTATATAACATTTTGGGCCCAGTTGCAGGACGCTGGGTTTTAAAGCCTCTTCCTTCCCTTGCTCTTTCCAGTGTCCGATTTCTTTCATCGATCCTCAAGGTGATTCGGATCAGCTCGCGTAGTGACATCACGTTGACGAGCCGGAGTTCTGCCTTGATCTCTGGCTTCAGCGCATTCTTAAAGGCTCCCATCAAACACTCCTCGGGAACATCCTTGAGAGAAGCCGAGAGTCTCTCAAATTCTTCGACCAACTCCAAAACGGTTTGTTCTTGCCTCAATGCCAGTAGCATTTCATATTCGTCCCCGAGCTGGGATGGGTGAAATCGATACAGTAGCTCTTGTTTAAACTCTAGCCAATTCCGAACTGGAGCTCTATTTTCAATCCAGTGATACCAGTTAAGGCCTTGCCTTCAAGGCACACCACAGCTGCTCCCAGTTTCTCGGATTCACTTACTGCGTTCAAGTTGAAATATCGTTCCACTCGAGAGAACCAACCTAGTGGATCCTCCCCTTCAAACACCGATAATTCCAGTTTCCTGAACTTTCCCTTTTCTCCGCTCGGGTTTTCTGGTGTCTCGGATATCTCCTCCCTGTTTGGAATTTCTGTTTCATTGGCTCGTGTTTCCTCTGTGCTCCTCTGTTTTTCCACCAATCGAGACAGGGTTTGCTGCATTTTCAGCATCATTTCTTTGACCCCATTCATTTCGATGGTCATCCTCGCGTTAACTTCCTTCATGTCTTGGCTCAATCCTCCCACTGTTTCTTTCAACTCTTGCACCTCCTCTGCTTCACGCCTCTCCATTACTGCCCACAGAGTCTGAGGATGCAACTTGCTCTGATACCAAATGATATAACTGGTTCTGGGAACAGAATTTTAGCAACCAAGGATGGTGTGTCTGGATAAAAGTAAGCTTATATTGATAGAATTCGAGGGGGAACAAAAAAAAAGGGGTCAGGCCAACAATCCTGGCAATCCCCTGCAAACAAAATACACAGAACACACAGCAAGACAGAACTGTGCTCACTCAATACTAAAGTCCCTCTGGTGTTCGAGAGACCAGCCTCTCCTAAACAAAAGCTTCTCCAAAATAATCCTCCCCCTCCCCTCCGAGAGTCCTGCTTCTATATACTATCAAAAGTATATGGCACAACTCCCTAAAATGAAAGTCAAAAGTAGGGCAGCAAAAAGTAGCAGCTATACATAAAGCCTATAGCCACCTAATCCTATGTTTCTTTCTCAATTTCAGCATGACCATTTGGGTCAACCTTCTGCACCACAAAAGGAATCTTGCCCTCTCCATGTTTCTTCCGTTGATGGGTCTTGTCAGCGAAGGCAAATGTATCAGTTGTACTATAAATCTTCTTACTAAGATCATGTTATTTGTTCTGAGAATTTGAAATCTCTGAAACCTGCATCATTACCTACGTAAGGATTTTCCTTCATGCTTGCTTATAGAAATCAGAAACCAATTAGAGAGGCTTCCTACATTGGAGAGGATGAAGAACAAGAGTGATGATTATGAAGAGATTGATGTCACCAAGCTTGGCCTGCTGGAAAAGAGGTTTCTATTGAACAATGTTCTCAAGAATGTTGAACAAGATCATGACAAGTTTTTGCGTAGGCTTAGGGACAGGATTGATAAGTAAGTCACTTCTTTCTTTATTTACCAACTCTTTTTTGCATGGAACACATTACTTGATAAGTAAGTTATTGACAAGCAATCGGTACAGAAAGTGAGTATGATTTTTTTTTTGTTAATTTTTTCTACACCAACTCAATAATTGGTGTAGAATAATATTTCTCTACAACGGTTCCGGTGTAGAAAAACCTATATGTAGATCGATTCTCTAACCAGTTTTAAAAGGCCTTTTTAACTAGTGTTAAACAAAATTTTATATTCTCTTTTTATTTATTTGTTTCATTTTCTCCTCCTTGAAACTTTTAAATATAATTTTTTTGAATGTGTTTAGATTGAAGAAACAGAAGAAGGAATTAAAATTTATTTCATTCTAAATTTAAATTGAACACTTTTTATAATATACTTCTATTGAAAAAAGGAAAAAAAACACAAGATTTAAATCAAACGTAAAAGTCTAGTTTATTTTCCTTTCTTTTATCTTTTATCTTTTATCATTTCTCGATACAAAGATATAAAAAATGAAGTCTTGGATAGACTAAATGCATCCTGATAGTTCCTGAAGCAATAATTGATAGTTTTCTTGAAGTGGGCATTTATGGAATCATGAAAAATAATTTAAAATTAAAAAGTATGCTTAGTTTTCTTTAGCTGAAATCTGCTTTGATTTTATTTTTATTGATTTTCTGCAATTAAATTTAAATTTTGGTTTTGTTAAATAGGGTTGGGATAGAGATTCCAAAAATTGAAGTTCGATTTGAGCATTTGAATATAGAAGGAGATGCATATATTGGAACCAGAGCACTCCCAACTCTCCTCAATTCTACCATGAATGCCATTGAGGTATTTAATTTTTTTTCTATTCCTATACTTTTTTTCATAATTACAAAATTTAGAGCTTTTTTTTAAATCTTTATCATCTAGTTTTTCAGTCAAAACACAAGCGTATGTTTTTTTTAATTCATAACATATTGTCTTCAAGAAATAATGTACTTATTATGATTATAAAACTTAACAAAGCAAATTTAAGTTATGTTAAATACTTTCTCTAGTCCTTATTAACTTATTATAACGATCTCTCTTATATGTTTTATAATATAATATATTTTATCTATAGTATTAATTTTTTCTACATAATATACCTAAAACTCTAAGTAAATATAAAAGTTCATAACTAATTAACCAAATCTCTCTAATTAATAACTTTTATTGAGGGTTATTATGATATTTTATAAGAAAAAAAATTAATTTTAACTAATTTCATTAATTTATGTAAAGTTGTTATTGACGGTTTATAATAACGCACGCTAGATGGAGTAATTTTTTTTATTGAGAGACTAAACTAAAAGATTTTATCTTTAAAAGACCAATTAAAGAAAAAAGTGATCTTGAAGAGTAAATAACTATTTACTCAAAAAAATAAATTGAAATGGACTTTATAGCTCTTTACGATCTATAAAACTTATATTATTTGATTTTTTTTTCTGCCTTCAATCAAATATACTGTTAAAAAGTTGTATGTTTTTCTTGTTATTTTTTGTGATAAACTAGGGAGTTCTTGGATCAATTAAGCTTTTCCCATCTAAGAAAAGGATTGTCAACATACTCCAAGATGTCAGTGGAATCCTTGAGCCTTCAAGGTTGTTATAAATTGTATCATTGTCTAAATCCCTCCTATTATTTCAACTTATGTGACTTTTAGCCATCTTTTTAATTATGCATTATTTTGGGTATTTTGCTAACCTTCGCCCTCTTTTTTACACTTTCTAGAATGACTTTACTTTTGGGGCCTCCAGGATCAGGAAAAACTACACTGCTTCAGGCACTTGCAGCCAAATCAGACAAGGATTTAAGGGTTGGTCCATGCTCTTGCTTAATTTCAATTAGTTCAATTTTGTTTGAATGATGAATTTGAGATTCCACTTGGGAGTGATTTGAGGAGTTGAAGTTTCTACAGCAAAATTTTATTTTTGATCCTTTAACTTTATATAAAGTTTTAGTTTGGTCCTTTAATTCTATAAAGTATCTTCTCAATCCCTTAAACCTAACACATTAGTGTCAATCTCAAATGATATTGATTTTGTAATAATTATTGGTACTTTAAAAAATAAACTTAAGATGTCATCATTTAAAAATATTTTGTCAACACTTTTAATTTCAATATTGGCATTTTTTTGTTAACAGATTAGGATTAAAGGACTAAAACGAAACTTTGTAAAATAAAGAGACCAAAATGAAACTTTTTGTGAAGTTAAAAGACAAAATGTGTACCTTTTTCAAGTTTTTATTGTTGAATCTTAAAGTCTACCAGGATTGTGTTTAAGAATGTGCATTATTGCTTACGATTGGTCATCCAATACTCTTAAGAATGCATCATATGAAGCCTTCCAACTCTAAAAAGAATAAACCAAATCCAGGAAGTCAAGCCAAAGAATTCTTTACAAAAATTGTTAAATGTCAAATTTGGGCTTTATTGTCTTAAATACTTGGATGTCTAAAGTCTAAACTCTGGATTGGTCATGATCAAATTATCAGGTATCAGGAAAAATCACATTGTGGTAATGAATTATCAGAGTTTGTGCCTCAAAGAGTATGTGCTTATGTAAGTCAGCATGATCTTCATTATGGAGGAATGACAGTTAGAGAAACTCTGGACTTTTCGGGGCGTTGTTTAGGAGTTGGAACAAGGTACGATCTGCTTCTTCAATTATTAGAACAAGAAAAGCAAGCTGGAATCAAACCTGAACCTGAGATAGATGCTTTCATGAAAGCAACTTCTATGGCTGGCCAAGAAGCAATTGAGTCTCAACTCGGGGTAGACTTTGCAGAACTTTACACCAAATCAGATTTATATCAGTAAGTAGACAAGTATTAGCCGCTGTATCCCTTCTTCTTTTTCTTCTACATAGAAGTTTAGTCGAGTTGGATCCGGGGGCATGCCTATAAATTCAAAAAATATTTACAAAGGTACTTACAGATCGCCCATCAACAAAGTCTTTATATTAGCAACGGGATTTAAACTCATGATCTTGTGGGCTATGAGTCAACTCCTTACCAACTGGATCAACCTTTGTTGGGGCCATTGTAACATCAGAAATTAGGCATACTTACTTTCCTTCTTTTCTTGTTTCCCAGGAGGAATCAGAAACTTATCAAAGAGCTAAGCACACCAGAACCAGGATCAAAAGACCTTTACTTCTCAACTAAACACTCCCAGCCATTCATTACTCAAAGTAAAGCTTGCTTCTGGAAACAACACTAGTCCTATTGGAGGAATCCACGATATAACGCCGTCCGGTTGCTCTTAACAGTAATCATCGGTGTCATGTTCGGGCTTATTTTCTGGAAAAAAGGTGATAATGTATGTCACCAGGTTCTTCCTTGTTAGTATCTTACTTTTGCAATACCTATTAACATGTTATGGACCATTTTAATGCAAGAGTTTAAGCCCCTAAGCGAAATTCAATCATGCTTTTAGTTAAAGGGAGTGAAAATATCTGTAGTAATTAGACTGTTTTCTCAAACAGAACTAGGTTTATGGAGGAAAAGGTAATCACGTAACAAAAAACCATCTACAAGGACTCTGCTTACACTGTTTGAATAACATTCCAATAATTATTTCATAAATCCTCCATGATAACTGATTTCATGGTTATGAATCAGAAACAATTAAAAACTTGGGGTGTCAAATATTGTGTCTGCAGACAAAAGGAACAAGAACTTTTCAATCTCATGGGTGCTATATATTCTGTTATTTTCTTCCTTGGAGCCTACAACACTTCCTCAGTCCAACCTGTTGTTGCTATAGAAAGAACAGCTTTCTACCGTGAAAGAGCAGCTGGAATGTACTCAGCTATTCCTTATGCATTTGCTCAGGTAAATTTTGCTGAACCATTTTATTGCAAAGAGGGAAACATCAGTTGTGAATTGAGTAAAACCCTATTTTGTATCACATTGCTATTCAAAAGTTTGATTTTGTTTCAATACCATGAATCATTTTGGGGAAATCATCATAAAGTCCTAAAGAAGGAATGTAATCACCAAAAAGTCTCATAACAAGCGAGCAGCATGCAATGACAAGTTCCGATGCAGGAAATAACAATAGATCTATACTGCCCACTTGTTATAGGACTTTTTAGTGATTACATTCCTTCCTTGGAACCTCATAGTAATTTTCCAAACATTTTCCTCTCAATGATCATTATATTGTTAAGCTAACTCTGGAAGGATGAAATAGAAGCATGATCTAGCTTTCAAGTTTCAAGCACTGCGGTGATTTAACACGTGGGATCTTCCTCTTTGATAATCTTGATCACTGAAGAAATTTAAAATTTCCCTGCAGGTAGCAGTTGAGATGATTTATGTAGCAATTCAAACGCTTTTGTATGTGCTTATACTTTACTCAATGATGGGGTTCAGCTGGCAAGTTGACAAGTTCTTGTTCTTCTACTACTCTCTCTTCATGTGCTTTGTCTACTTCACACTTTATGGAATGATGACTGTAGCTCTCACACCTAACCCCCAAATTGCTGCAATCATTATGTCCTTCTTTCTCTCCTTCTGGAACCTCTTCACTGGTTTCATTATCCCAAGGAAGGTATGCATAGCAAAGCGACTACCAAATATACTTGAAAGTGCTTACCATTCTTCGCAATTGAATAATCTCCGTAATTCTATTTCATTCAATTATTCTTGTATTTATTCTTTAATATAAAAGCTACTTAATTAATTTGAGTAAATTAAATAAATGAGATAAATTAATTATAACAAATATAAGTTAACCTCCCTAGAATACTCTTATGTAACATTAGATTATATATTCGTTTATAAATTAGGTAAACTAGCTTGAAAAAAAAAATGATAAATATAGGAGACAAAATATATTAAGATCTTATATTTAGAACTAAATACAACCTCTCAACTAACTCTTTCATTGAGAATCGAAGAGAATATTTTCTTATAGAAAATACTAAATTCGGCCTGTGTCAAACAAAGTGGGCCTTGTTTTACTTGTTCACCTTCTTGGCTGTAGCATCATCAATCTAAGAGGCAGCTTTTTCTTGTATGCAGCTGATTCCCATATGGTGGAGGTGGTATTATTGGTTAAGCCCTACAGCTTGGACTACATATGGCCTTGTGACTTCCCAAATAGGTGACAAAACTAATTTTGTGGAGGTTCCTGGATCAGCACCAATATCAGTAAGCGACTACCTTCAGAAGCAGATGGGCTATGAATATGGTTTCCTTGGAGCTGCTGTTGTTGTTCATATTGCTTTTCCTGTTCTATTTGTCTTTGTATTTGCATATGGCATGAAGTTCCTTAGTTTCCAGACAAGGTAGGGACTGCTGAAGGATATGAGAAATGGACATAAAAGATTTTTCCCTATGCTATAGAGGGTAAGTCTCGGAACAATAGTAAAACTACTACTATGTAATTTAAAGGTGACGAGTTCAAATTAAAAAAAAAAACTGGAAATAAGACTATGTATTTCCCTCCTTCCTTTGGCCCCCAATTATGAAAATAACATGTCTGTTTGCGAGGATAAAGCTCTTATTTCTCTCCCTCCTCGAACCCCACCTAGTAGAAAGCTTATGCACTCAACCACTTAGAGTTGTATACTAATTAGTACCAAAACAAATACCATATACGGATAGATTTTTTTGTTTTTTATTTTCAGCAATATATAGAATTTTCACAAATTCAGTTACTAATTTAATCTCCAATTTGACTTGTGATGTTCAATTAAGAATTTTATTCATTAATATGTTGTAAGAGGTGGCTTATACTGATTCCAATTTATTAAGATACGCTTTTCTTAGTGGAAAATTATAGGGTTTGATAAATTCTTCCAAAGTACTCTCATCAACCCTGATGCTTCATTGGGGACGCATTTAGAAGCGTGTTGACAAATCTCTGTTTAAAAGCTGCATGGATATCCATCGTCTGGATGTTCAATTGGTGAAGAGGTAAAATATACGACTATTTAGAGTATATTCAATCTTTAATGAGTATAATTTTACTGTAATTCTAATAGCAGTACTTAAGAAGATATCATAACTCTTGTATGCTTAAGTTTACGTTTGAAAGATCAACAGGAGTTGGTCCGAGTGATAAACAACTTGGTATCGCTTAAACGAGGTCTCGAGTTCGAGCCTTGGCGAATGCAGAAAATCTTCGTTGGGAGACTCACCCACCATAGCCAGGTGCGCGACGCGGGTCGGATCCGGATGTAATCGGGGCAAAGCTCCGGTGAATCGGGTGGGCAACCAAAAGCAAAAGTTTAGTTTAAAAGTAATTTACTATTCGCCCTGCATCCCCTGCTCAATATTAGTATCGCCCAGGAGAAAGAGAGACTTCACCTTACTTTTAGATCGTAAGTGAGCCCAACCTTTTTCTAAAAATTTCTTTATCAAAAAAAAAAAAAAAAGCTGCATGGATACCGGTGTTTCATGATAAGAAATTGATAATTGGTACCATCACATTGATGATAAAAGCTGCTTGAGCTTGTTAAACAAAGAAAAACTTCCAATTCAGGACTCTTCGGCCTCCCAATTTCATCGCATCTTTGGACCAGACATGACCAGTTACCGATGCAACCAGTCGGTCCGGTCCAGTTCTCTTTAACATTTATCATATTATTGTCCGACACAATGGACAGTTAACTATTACTACTTAAATCTTCAAAACCATAGCATACATTGCCACCTGCACAAGCATGGGATTGTAAAGAAAGCTTTTGGTGCTTGATTTTGTTGGAACATAGGAAATTACTAAACACAACTAAAAAAAGACAAAGTACTATTGATTCATGAAATTCCAATTTCCTGACCTATACACAAAACAACTGACAGAGAAGCACAGGGTAAATCAAATCTGCAACTAGTACACCACATAATCTACTCTCTTACTTCCAGGAAAACTGAAATTCCCAGTAAGAGCTTTGAGCTAACCTGCAACTACCGCCTCTCGGAGGCTTTGACAGGATCCTTATCTAGCTGCTCTATCTCCTTTCTGCTCTTTATGATACATCGTTTCTTAGAATTGAAATCTAATTTGTCCAAGTCCTCGGCAATTCCCATATAACCATACAGAATACTATCCATTTCGTCACCCTGCATTTCTTTTTCATCAACAACACTGCATCTGCTAGTTTTAGATTTTATTCTCTCAAATTCCTGTCTTCCACGTTTGCAATCAGAAAGATATTTATTTAGCCTCTCTGCATCTCCCAGTCCAACAAAAGTACCCAAGAACTTCACCAAAATAACACTTTGGTCCGCAGGCTTCCCTAAGCATAACTTGATTCTTCCCCTTACAAAACCTTTGCCTGCAATTTTCAATGAATAAAATATAAGCTCAAAATGCACTTTTCACAAGATAACAGATCTTTTATAGAAATTCCAGTAAGGAACAAAAGTTTCTTTCATAGGACTAGGTAACAGCACAACACTTAAAAAGATTCACACAATTGATTTTTCAACTAGTTTTGTTTCTTCCTTTTTTAACCATCTTAGTAACAAATTCCAAGGCAAATTCTCACCTCTAATGAAAGCCTCAACTGCTTCCATGTTTGCAATCTTCCATTTTTGTGGATTGTCATCAGACATTGATACATTATGGATGATAACAACAGGAGGCCAGACAATTAAATCTTCCTTCTGTGCCAGAGCTTCAGCACTAGGCAAAACCTGGGGAACCCAGGTCACAGTGTCTTGAGGAACAACAGTATCCCATCCCAACAGAACACAAATTGCTTTATGAAGACCCAGGTGCTCTATTCTCAACCCAGCCTTATGGGACATAAAGGCATGAGTTACAAGACGTTGAGTGTCCAAGAACTCCTTTGAGGAACTGAAATAAAAAGAAATACAGATAATAAAACATATATATACACAAGTTACGACTTTTAAAACGTTACTTGCAATGTCACTCCAACTGAAAAGCTCAGGAACATAACCATCTATTTCACTTCAACAAGATAGAAGCCTGATAGCAGTCTTATCCTCAGATCTTATATTCCAACATTTCCAACAATTATATAACAACTACAGCTGAAATAAAAGGTAGCAAATTTTCAAAGAGAAACTGAGCAAATTCAAGGATTCCCTATGAAGGAAAATACAATAATTAATAAAAATAAATTTAAAATAAAATTTGGGAGTATAGTTATTTCGTTCTTTATATTTCTTTTCAGATAAACAAAATAAGAACTTGATTTTTGTCAGATATCCTTCCTGTTTTATCTTCACTGAAACGTAATCAAAATAATTAAAACATATAGTTAACTGAACCTGTAAGTTCAATGCCACACTGATCCTAATTTGACATGTGAACAAAAGTGTCCATTAACAAAAAGAATTACAGAGAGAGAAAGCAGATCTTCTGCCACATATGGTACAGTACAATCTAGCCTAAAATGTTGATGGCACCCTGATCTTTGTACACATTCCATGAACACATACAGATCCTTACAGGGAATCTGAGCAAGCTCATGGCAGAATCCAAAAGAGAAACAAAATAGAATAGCAAACACCAGACGCTAAGGAAATTGAGGGAAATATCTCATATAACTTTACTTTTCCCTTTATGTGAGCAAGGTGTGTGCTTTGACCTCATAGTAGTTTCTCCAGAAAAGACACTTGTGTTATGGTAGCAATAGGGAAGATAAAGTCTTGAGGTGGTATGCAGCCTCTGCAGTCTACATGGTATATTTGGTCGCAGAGCGCACACATATTTATTGAAGTTTTGGTGTCACCGGAGGTGATGGATTTGGATGGTGTTTTACACTCCCCTTTGGCGTTCTTTGCTTGGTTTCTTTTAAGGGGTGTCCTTATCGGATATGTGAAGCAATTGGAGGACAATGTTATTTTCATGATTCTTTTATTTTCTTGTCCTTGTTATCTAAGAGGATACCATATCCTCCTTCGTCTATTTTTCCTCCTCCTAAAAAAAACTTCTTTTGCATATGTGAAAGAAACTTATCCTTACTGACTTCTTTCCCTTCTTCAATATTACATTGCTATAGTCATCTAAAGGCCAACATAGCTATTTGGTATCTCATTTTGCATAGCAATACAACTCGATGTCAACTCTAACAACAACTCTATCCTAAGTTCTTAATTCAAAATCTATACAATACAGCAATCAATATACAAGTAACTTCCACCATCATTCATAAGCATGGACACCACTTTCACTAGCTTCACAACTCATGTCCATCCACATAGCTATTTACCAAATATTTTATCCTATTGACATAGGATAAAATTGATGCGAGAAATCCATCAGGGTGTCCACCTTAAAAAATAGAAGAATCACATTGCAGCATGTTATACTTCAAAGTTATGGAAATCTATCATCTAAGGGCCAAAACATAGTCATAAGAATTATAGCATGTATACTTGACTGCACCTATAAGTTAAATACTACAGAACGCCTGATTCAATATTTGAACAGAAGTGCTCCATTTACAAAAAGAGCACCATGGAAAAGAAAACAGACCTTCTACCACATACGATGCAGAACAAACTACCAGCTTTTCCTTGCTCTTTGTACCTTCTTTGAACAGATGAGTTCACATTCAACCTCTTTGAGTACATTAGGAAAGCTTCTTGTACCTTTTGATTGAACTCCTCAGAGCCTTCTGTTGGCTCAGATTCTGTTGCACTTATCAAATCTTCAGATAACTGATCATTATTTGTATGCACATTCTCATCATAACAATGATATTTTTTCCAAACTTTAGGTTGTTTATGAAATGCATTTCTTTTAAAGAAATGCTGAGGCTTACTCCAGCTTGCAGAATTAGATCTTGGATGACTCTTTACATTTTGATTGGAATACTTACGAAATCGAAATGCATGTCGTTGTGCATATCCCACAGAATCTTGAGAGGATAACCAGTCATCAGATGGAAAATCTTCTACCATGTCCAATTGATTGTATTCTCTTTTGTCCTTTCTGTAGAACCTATAGTCAAGTCCAACATTATCAGATGAATACATTACATTCATTTCTTCATCATCTATCCAATCTTCATCCTCATAAGGATCTTGATATTCTTCAAGTGCATCCCAATTATATGATGTTATTGCTCTCGAGTCACTCAGATATATATCATCATCTGCATTGTTTTTTCTTTTCAACTGTCTATCAGAATGATTATGAATGCCAAGACCCCATTTCATATCATGCACTCTGGCAGCATGTCCGTGGGCTTCTGAATCGTATTTAGTCAAAGGATTATTTTGAAACCTTTCTTGCTGAAAGCCTGGACCTCTATTTCTTTGAGGCTCATATTCTAATCTTAATACTGACGATCGTTCAGCCTCAGATACAGCCAGATATGAAGCTTCATACTCTCGTGGCATTCTCATGTCGCTTTCAAAATAATTATAACCAGGATTCAAACGATCCTCACTCTGCTTTGATGCAATTGATGTTCTGGTCATATCATGGTAGTCAACATACTTTGGTTTTTGTAATGCAGGGTGGTCATTTATAGAACCTCTCCTGCGATTACCATAATGTTCTACACCCTTACCATTCCTATCTAGAACAGGATTTGTAATAAAGGGTGCAGACAACTCTCTATTATTATATTCCATTTGAGCTTGCTCATAATCTAACCGTCCATGGGGAGCTATTCTTCTATGCAAATCATCATACTGATATCCACGTTCACCCTGTGCACCTGCCTGTAATTTGGAATTAAGATATTCTTCTTGTTCAGTTCTAGTGGGACTAAAGGCACCACGTTGCTCACCAATATTCCTCTGCGCAGGTTCTGAATCTCTAGCAGTAACCATAAGGGGCCTTTGTCCATATCCACTATACCCTACAGATTCTGGGAGTTTTCCACTGCTCCTTGGAAGTTCATAATATGCAGGTAATTGGTTGCCATCATGATGAGAACATGATATATCACTCCTTGCCCTTCCTAGAGAGGAGCTTCCATGATCCCTCAACTGAGAAGTACTCGTATAATCCTTCATATAAGAAGGTGATATTGTTGGGCATGATACTTCAGTTGCATGTAATATAGGCTTTTCTACATGTTTGTAAGATTCAGAAACAGGCATCTTATCTTCAGATAGAGAGTCACGATGCTGTAGTCGCCCATGTTCAAATCTCCGCATGTCTCCACCTCTTGACAAGAGAGGCAAGTGCCCATCAGTTTCTTTATATTGAGACGTTAGACCTATATCAGGAACTAGCCCATAAGGTCCTCGTGCTACACTTTCATGTACCATCAACTTATGGTCCGGCATGCCTTGTCCACCACCTAATCTGCTATCAGTTAAATCCTTCTCTCTATTAACCATAGAGTTAGCATGGTCATATCCATATGCATGCTTTGTATCCAAATTTTCACCATCAACGTAGTATTCTGTGGTTTTGGCCATTTCATATCTTGGTCTCATCCCCATAGATGGGGAACCACTTCTACGCCTAACCCCATCATCAAAAAGTGCCCTTTTTCTCGCTTGTTCAATAGGAGGCGATCTGGAGTTGACCTGGTTGCTCCTACGATCTCCCAGATGCCAATCATGATCCCTCCTCTCAAAATCATCACCTCCTTTGTTTGCACTAGCACCCCTTCGCAGCCCATCTATCTTATGAGGACTCAAGTTCCTCTCATGTCCAATCTCCCGTTCCAACCCATCATGGCGAGTTCTTCGATATGAGTGAGAGCCCAGTTCAAGTCGGGGCTGTGCACGCGATTTTGAAGATACTGTAACATGATCTTGACGCCGTCTAGATTGCATCCTGAGTTCACTAAACAAAGGATAAACCTTAAAAACCCTAAATTTTTATTTGTTTGCCCAATTTCTTAAATCCAACAGAGATTATAAAAGTCTCATCAATCGAATCGATACAAAAATTTCAACCACCGCAACAGAATTACAAGGTCAACCCAATCCCGGAAAACCCTAACCCTAGCAAGTTCTTGAAGGATCCGTTAGCAAACACAGATCAATGAAAATTCAAGGGGAGTGATGCATCATGGAAAAAGATGAAAGAGTGAGCTATCGACAAGATTTCTCAAACCTTTTTGGAAGAAGCGGTGAGGTTCCACATGGAGATAGAGGAAAAGGGTGAATAATTCAGAGTTAAACGAGTAAAGCAAGGAAACAGTGTTCGGGAAATCAAGAGAATAGTGGAAGAGGAAGAGAGAGCGTCGCCACTGATGAATGATCTTTGCCGGAGCGCACTGAAAAGTAGCATAGGATTCAGTGTTTCTTCTCCAGATCATCCGAACCGGATTAATCGTTTGCGCGTCGGAGTTTTTAGCTTCCAATAAATTATTTCACGTAAAAGCAGTCTTGGTTTATTTTAGTTGGACGACCCACCGTTGCTTTCCTATCTACATGTGCGATGCAAACGAGAAGTTGTGTTTTGACGGTTAGCATATTAGAGAAATTAACTCTTTTTACCCTAATACTTTGCACTAGTTTCTAACCCTAATACTTTGCACTAGTTTCTAACCCTAATACTTTGCACTAGTTTCTAAGTTTGGCCTTCTAACTTTAAAATTTTTTAAATCAGTCCGAGGACATTGCATAGCATAGGTAGTATGTAGCTAGATGCTTATATAATGGAGATGGGGAGTGGAAAAGATTGTAACTTTCGGATCCACTTTGATGTTACTACTATTATCTTGTAGTCATAGACATGTTGAAATGGAAGAACATGTTGAAATGGAAGAACATGTGAAATTGTTAAGTCCCTTTCAAATACCGTATGCTATATTTTTTTTTTAGCTTTAATTTTTTTTTTAACAACTAAGAGAATCAAGGAGGGAAAATAAGGTTAAGAAGAATGTTAGAAATGGCAGGAATGTCATGGTCGGAGGCAACGACAAAAGTCTAATCTATTGAAATAGAGAAGATGATTTTATAAAATTATAGCACATTTTTATTTGTTTCACTTAAAAATTACAAGTCTTTTTGCATTCTTCCTAACCTTTTCTCTCCTCCCTACTAATTTTCTCTCTCAAGATTTCATAGCACTTAGGATTTTTCCATTTCAAACAAGCTCTACTATTATAAGATGATTATATCAATGTGGACCTAAGGATTGCCTCACAATCATTTTTTTAAAAAAATAAACAAGAAGACAAACATTAACAGAGTTATAAGTATAATCGAATGCGTATTCTCTGTATATGAGAGTTTTCATACCACTAAACTCATAAATTTTGCCATCACCATTTGGCATCTATGCATTTAGATAACGTTGTTTAGGCCACGTGGAGAAAGAAGGGATGAATTTAAAAAAAAAAAAAAGGATTAACATCACATTAAATAAGTATTGGAAATGCTTTACAAAAATGTGAAGTATAAAGACTAAATAAAAAATTGGCACAAAGTATAGTGATTACTCCTATGTAATAGGATCTACCTTGATTTAAAATTAGTCAAAATCCACTATAACTTTTAAAATTTAGTTTGATATATAAAAAAGAGTGTATATAAAATTTAATTCTAAATATTGGAAGTATTGGTAGGACTGTTCACCACAAATCCATCCCAAGAGACTTTTCACAACTCGGGTCATATATTGGGATGCCTCCAGTGGCCTAATGTCATGTACACAAGCCCACCACTCCTCTCAGCTCATTCATTAGCCTAAAATCACAAATTAATCTTATATGTTTTTGACCCATGGTGAGTTCAACGGAAGAAGAATAAAATATATGATCATTTAGAGCGTGTTCGATCTCTGGAGAATACTATTTTATTGTGGTTTCAGCCACAATATTTAGGGAGGTATCCTAACTCCTGAATACTTAGGTTTATACCTAAAGGTAATAGACGGCTCGCTCTGCCCGACATTGGTATAATTTAGGAAGAATTGAGACTTCGCCCTGCCCTTAGATCGTGGGTGAGCTGAACCTTTTTTCAAAAAATTTTGTACCAAAAAAAATATATATATTTAGACTTCCACGATCCTAAATAATGTGAGACTTCTTCCTTTTAACATACCTGTCACAGTACTGCATGCTTGTAAAAGAAACTATGGGAACAAATCATTAAATGATTTAATAGAGAAGCATTTAAGGAATTTACAGAAGATTAGAAGTTTAAACTCTCTCATGTGTGAGGGAAGAAAAGAATCTTTTTATATCACATAGTGTATGTTTGGATAAGATTTTAAAAAATGGCTTATGGGAAAAAAAAGACTTTTGGACAGCTTATGGAAAAAGACTTTTATAGAAGAGCTTATGAAAAAAAAGTAGTTCTGAATAAATAAGTGTTTGGATAGTTATTTTTAGAATGACTTTTTATATTGGTAAATTACTAAAAATTGTATGATTTGATTAAAAGTAGGAGAGAGTATAGAGAAAAGAGAAGAGAGATGAAAGAGGGTAGAGATAAGAGAGGGTAGAGATGAGAGAGATGAGAGAGGAGAGAGGGTATAAGAAGCTCTTTTACTATTCTAAAAGCTAGTTTCAGTAGCTTATAATTTAGTCCAAAAGTACTTATGGATAAATATAGCTGTTTGTTTTAAAAAAATTTCAAACTGAAGTTTAGGTCAAAAGTTTTTTTAAAACTTAAGTTTGGGGGTTCCAAAAAAGTTCCATATTCCTATATTATAACTTCAACGTTAGACTTAAAATCACACAATATTAGAAAATAGTTACCATGGCATTTTCCATTGTATGCAGTAATGAAAATTTGGTCATTTCACATATGAAGGTCCTTAAAACATATCTCCTTCTATGGGGTTTGTTTTGGTTTTACAAGCTTATCCCAAAAGTCCATTACCTCGTATGATGAAACTCAGTTTGCTAAAAGTTCCTCGGCCTTACTTTTGGCTTTTGATTCTTTATTTTTTAAAAATCTATAACTATTATTTGTTTCATATTATTCCCTCTTGTTATAAATATAAAAGTCAATAAAATTTATTTTAATCCTAGATATAAGAATTCAATTAATTTTATTTTTTAAATTATTTTTATTGATTACTTATATTAGGGAGTTTTCATCAAGAGAATAATTTTCAATACAAATAATTAAAATAGGTACTTCATATAAGCCAAAACACACTTTTTACGAATAAAAAATTTAACTAATTTTTTTAATCTCTAATTATAAAGTAATTATCTAATTCATACATTTAAGATCTGATTGAAGTACTCATTATTCCATATGAAAAATTTACCAAACAACTTTCAGTGTACCAAACTAACCGTAAAAAATTGTATCCAATCATCAATTATGTTAATAAAATAACTAACTTTTACCAAACTTCAATTTGACAAACTTTTGGCAAACTAAAAAAGACACAAACTAAGTTTACAAAAAAAAAAAAACATAAATGAAGAAACCAATAAGAATGCATCACCGTTATCTATATGATATGATGAAATTTCTCTATTGTGAATAATGATATTGATAATAGTAAAGTAGTAGACTTTACACAATGGATACGAGCATGCCCTAAAAATTCTTACCTAAATTAACACATATATATATATATATATATATATATATATATATATATATATATCCTTTTGCTTCAAGGAACAACTTCAATATTAAGTCTCATATGTAGCCACTTTATTGATCTGTGTCCATTATATCTAACTACTTAGGATTGAAGAGTAGAAGTCACTCCTAAGAAAAGCGAAAGGGTATTTCATAAAGTATATAAAAACATCACCTTTTTTCTGCAAATTCAATCTCAGTTTAGTTTCAGATTCTCAGCTGACATATATATATATAGCGCTGAGATTAGTGAGATCCTCTTGAATGCATTGAAAACCTCCATTAAGAAGGAGGGTATATATGTTCTCTTTGCTGCTTTCAAAAGTCAAGAGAAAGCTAGTTTTGAAGTAAAGGCAAAACAGGTGCCAACCTGATCAGACATAAAAACCAGAGAAGAAGAGTTCTGAGGAGCTAGGGTTTTTCAGGGAGAGGAGAGAGAGAGAGAGAGTTTAGAAGATGAAGAACATTGGGAATAGTATTGGAAGCAGCGGGAGGCTATCAACAGAAGATTTTGAGGATGAGCAGATATCAAAGTTGGCCATTTCTACATTTCAAGCCAAAGAAGAAGAGATAGAGAGAAAGAAGATGGAGGTTAGAGAGAAAGTTGAACGACAACTTGGTCGTGCTGAAGAAGAGACTAAGCGCTTAGCACATATTTGGGAAGTAAGTCTCACTATCTCTCTCTCACACGTATACTTTTGAATTAGAGGGACAGGGCATTAAGGCCTGAAGTTAAGATCCAACCCACCACTTCCCAATAACTAAACTATAGGAAAAATAAAGGGAGAGAGATAAAGCGTACTGGGTCTAAATCACCACATAAGAGAAAGAGAGAGAAGAAGAGATAACCAGATAAATCAACAACTGGGGCGAAGAATAACTATGGAAGCACCTCTATTTATAAGGCCAAAATGACCACTAATTAGAAATGTGTAATAACTCTCATTTATTATAGAATATCTCCTGCTTGTCCCTTAATTCACAATCAGGGAATTAATGTTGATTAATTTTCTATATACTAAGCATTCTTTCCTTCTATTTCTCTAGTGCGGAAAGTGCAACACAAAATCTTGCATGTTGTTTATGGGATTAATTTTTTATATGATAATCCATCTTATCTTTAGTATAGGAACCAATTAACATCTTTATTATATAGATTAAGAAATTTAGCTAAAATTAATAAAAGCTTTAAATATTTTAAAATTACCCTTAATAAAAAAGAAATACTTTAGGAAAAAGGGCTCATACTAAATATAATAATGAAATTTCTTGTTTGTTAATGTCTTTGAAACTTGAAGGAGCTTGAAGTGTTGGAAGATCCCCTGAGAAAGGAAGTGGCAATGGTACGTAAGAAAATTGACATGGCTAACAGAGACTTGAAGCCACTAGGACAGAGCTGCCAAAAAAAGGTACATTTGTTATTTTTTTTTTTTAAGAATTTATTGGTCGGAAAATGAAGAAGGATTAAAAGGGAATCTGAATTTTTGAAATTGAATGATAGGAGAAAGAGTACAGAGAAGCCTTAGAAGCTTTCAATGAAAAGAATAAAGAGAAATCTCATCTGATTACAACATTAGTGGAGGTATAATACATTCATCAACATATTGAAATTCTATTATCTTCAATTTTATATATTTATTTATTTTGACTTTTTCTGCTAATTTATTCTTAGCTACTGACTGAGAGTGAAAGAATAAGGATGAAGAAGTTGGAGGAGCTGAGCAGGACCATAGAATCCATGAATTGAAACACAAGTTAATGTGGCTACCGTTAAGTTTATTAATTAGCTTCATCTATTTTTTGGCCAAGGAAACAAAAAATTAGCTTGAACTTTTTGCCTCTTTGTTGCTTGTGTAAGTGTACTTTTTTTGCCAACTTATATAAGTGTACCTGCATTTATATTGTTCAAGAACTTGTTTTTAAATGTTAATAAAAGAGAAAATCATAAAAAATCATTTGAGATAATTTAGACATGTACAAAACAAAATAATAGAGACACCAATAAAAAGTAAATCAAATAGTATAAAATCTTTTGAATAGAAATAAAAGATAACTGAAGAGAGTACTTAAATAAAATTATTAAATGAGGCTTTTTAATTAATAATTTATTTAAAAATTTAGTTATAGATAAAACACAACAGTATCATATAATTTATATAGTTGACATACCTAATGATATAATTAGACTTGTTAATCAAAGAGAAGTTCAGTGTTGCTAGAATCTTTTTCATACGCATCATAACTCTAGATCAATGAGCAAAACTGATCCTTTGATTAGGCCAAATCACATGGTTAAACTTAAAAAGCAACTTCCATGCAGTGCTCAACTATAGTTATAAAATTAGATTATTGATATTATCTTTTTTTTTATTTAAATAAAATGCTCTGAACCCTAATAAACTTCACTTGATCCCTGCACCAATATTTGCAATAAACAGAATCCATCTTGTCAATTATACAAACTTCTCCAAATTGAAACAAAGATATGGAGAATTACATCCCTGAAACAAACGACCATATACTTTGGTCAGGTTTTAACAACTCTTAACAAAAGATGATATATTCAGATTACTTATGAACTATGCCAAAACTTACAGCGATTCTTGAATGGTTGTCTGAGAACCATCTTTTAAATTTAAATGAAATTAAGACTAATATTCATCGGACAAATAAGTTTAAAGAGGTAGTTGCTTGTAACCTTCCAACAGTTTTGGAACATCATCCATGCGTAACTGCAATGTGACAAAAAGGAGACAATGAAACACAAGTTTTCCTTTTCTGTAAAAATTCAGCATATCACTTATTTTCCAAATTTTGAAAAGAAAAGGATGGTAAAGGGAAAACAAAAGATCAAGTTAAAGAAGAAATGGCCATAACCTGAAAATCATACCTGAGAAGAATTTTTGATATGATAAAATTGATAAATCTTATGCCCATCTAGCCCAGGTTGTGGATCTGATCCACTGCTTTCTCTATAATTTACAAGCATACGAACATTAGGAAAAGGTAAAAACCTCAATGCATCAAGTTAAAAGGAAAAGGCGAAAAGAAAAACATCCATAAACTGGATTAATAGAGTTTTTAATAAGTAAAAGTTTTTTATTTCAAACTTTATCGCATAAGACAGTCAAATGTTTAAGGACATCAAAATAATTCTTACAGATGGTGTCGGTAAATCTGACGTTGATAATCCCGAAGCAAAGGTCCAAGCTCCATAAGTTTAACCATATTTGGTTCAGACTTCTTCCAGTGGTCACGTAGTGCTTCAACTGCCTTTTTTTGGCAAGAAAACCAATCTCAATCAGAATGAATACCTCAACACAGCATATGTGTTAATGTATCTTACCTGTAAATTGCTAGAAACTTGTTCTCCAGCTATCCTTGATGCCAATTCAAGCAGTTCTTTATCTTCCAGCTCATCCACAATAGGAAGCCTAGAATTGGACAATGAAACTGATATCTCCAATCTTTTTTGCAATTCTGAGACAAGAGATGTCTCAGTTTGACTTTCCTGACAAAAGTAACAGTAATGACCTAGTAAAGCCACAAAGATAAACCCGTGACAACAAAAGGGGATACATATTGGGATGTGTCCAAACTTTGCCTATACATGCATGGCATTCCTGAATTCCAAAACAATTACCAAGAATCTTCACGTGATTTATACCTTGAATGAAGATTGAAAATCATCATTTGCTGATGCAGAATCCTTACTTTCAGGAATATTATTGAGTGGAGATGCAACTAATCTCTGAGTAATTGGATCCTCTGAGGAACAGCCAAAAAAGTGAGAGTTTAGGGTGTGAAATTTACGTTTAAGTTTATTCTTTATTAGTGGAGAATAGGCAGAGAACAAGATCACTTTGCATGAAATCATATCATTACAGCTAAGAAAATTTTCAGACTCCAGATCAAATCAAGAATTCCTTATTTTTAATACTTAAATAAATCTTGAAAGGCATTTTGCTACTTTCGATATGCTGAAGAGGTTGAACAAATAAATAAGTTAATCAGACATCTGCTCTTTCAGACATATCAAAGAAAAACCTGAAGTAAAACGGAAATTTAACTATATATAAAGATATTATTGACCAAAAAAAAACTTATCCATATAGATACATTTGAAACCAGAAATTACAATATTTACCTTGTGGAACCAACCACCATATATCACCATATGTTGATTTTCCATCAAAACCACCAAATAACATATACCTTGAACCAATAACCGTCATACAATGATATGCTCGAGCAGGTGGGGGTTCATTGCCTGTGGGTAAGCGCTTCCACTGTGCTGAAACTGCATGCAACAGATAAATAAAATAAACTCACATAATATACCTGGTTACAATTCCATTGCTGGTTACATCCATTCAGAAGAACCTTAATTTTGTGTGTTTATGTTACAATGTTGTCAGAATGAAGGCAACTAATTGTAATTTTGGCCAAATATCGTGTATCAGAAAACCAGACTCGACACATTTGCCTCATCAGAACAAGTGAAACAGAATTGAACATCAGCAGTATGTTAAACTTTTCAAAGTCATTGTGCTGCATTGGCTCCATTGCTTCTTTGCAAGGATGATAACTAATCCCAAATAAAAAAAGATATTACTTTCATGGAACTTATGAACAAAATGTTTCATGGAGTATCATCAAGGTACCAATGGCAATATGGCATAACATGTGTAACTAGCCAATGGTTAGTGATTCACGGCGCACATAACATTAGGCTGCCAGACAAACATGAAATTTATTCATCTCTCCCCACATCTCTATAGTAGTGCTACAAGAGTTAGAAGGACATTATAATTTCCTTAAAATTAATAACAGGAATTGTCTCATAAAAAAATTAGAAACTCCCTTAAAATAAAACCATATGCAGAACCAATAAGTATCAAGAAAGATAGTAAGTTCTCACCTCTGTCTAAAATAACGCAATCGTTATAATAGATATCATATCGACTCAACCACCCACCAGTACCATGCCCTCCAAACATCAATAGCTGCAAGCCCCTCCCACAAATAAATAAGATTTCAAGTTAAATTGCTATAACTACTAAATCTTCAGCACAAATAACAAAAGCTACGAATCAATGCCAGGGAGCACTTTTTTTTAAATTTACACTCTTAGACTAAATATTGATGTTCAAAATTCCAGCTAATAAATATATATTAGCTGCTAATAAACAAAATAGTTTAAGATGCATAATTGGGCATACTAGAGAACTGGACACTGATAAAATAATTAAAAAAACTAAGAAATAAAACTAAGAAAGACATAAAAACAGAAAGAGAAACCAAACCCAAGAGAAATCTTGTAAGCAAAAGCATATAATAATCAACACACCAGCACCACAAAAAGCAACCACATGCCTCAGGCATTAAACAACATCCCATAGTTCTTGAATCACAAAACAATCCCTGACTACAATCAATTTGCTCATTGAGCCATTGGCCAATGGAGTTACTTCACTAGCAAAGCTCCCTTGATATAATGAATACCCCTTTCATTCTTCCCCTTCATGAAAGAGTTGGAACAGCAAAAAATTCTAAATTCACAAGGCAGAGCACAGACTATGCAAAACTAAAAAAGAGGATTGTGGAGATTGTGTTTACATTGTATCTTCCAGGTGTAACTGTATGACCACAACGGGGAGGAGGAGCTTGACCTGGAAGCTTTAATTGAGTCCACCCAGGTGCTTCAATCTCTTCCTTCCACAACACATACAAACGATCAGTATGTACTATAATTGATTAAAATAGCTGCTAGAGCAAAATATTGTGAACAGAATCATAATCATTCTTCATTGGACATATAGGTAGAAATGCATAAAGAAAGGTCTGTATTTGAGGCAACATTATAGAAGACCTTGCTGTTTTGTCATAATGTAGTGAAATCAAATTTAAGTGGTCAGAATATGGAAGCGTGAGCAAAGTATCCACTCTCTAATCCACCTCCTCTCCCCTCCCAAAAGAAATCCATAGGTTTTGTCCAGTTCACTTGTCTTTGAAGGTAATAGAAGAAAGCAGCTAATATCATGTATTCATGTAGACTTTAAAAACTGGATATGCATCTAAAGAAATAGAAGACTGCAACAACAAATGAACAAATTGATAAAAAAACTCTAAAAGTAGAGATTATCACTCATCACAAAGCAGAGGCAAAAGATATCTCATATTGCAACTTGCAAACAGTTACTAAATAAACAACAGCATGCATAACATGTATATAAAAAGTGGTGGGGGTGCAAACCTTCTTCAATAAGGCCCTTCAAAGCCCATAAATCGCCCATAATTGGTCCCCCTCCACCTATCATGGTTGATAAAAACCACTACGATCAGGCAATTACATTGAAGACATCCCATATGAAATAATAATACAACAGCAACAGCTAAATATGTTGGACTTATTCAAATCAAATGACCCAAAATGCTAGGACTCCTGTTTGAGAGTAGTCAAGAAAGGGGAGAATTGTAAGATATCTGTTTAGAGAGAACCAAGGTGGAGAGTCCTTGGCCATAATAAACTCACCGGCTCAAAGTTGGAATCTCTTTGCTTCACTAATGAAACTGCTTTTGGAAGTTAACTGATATTTAACTTCAAATTTCTTTCTCCTCGATTGTACATATTAGAAAGTATACCTATTTTAGTTAAGTTGTTTTTGGTTATTCTATGTGTTTTAATGAAGGCCTCTTTGTTTTAGTTTGTTTGGATAATGCCTTTAGGCGTTTGGGATCACCTTACGTGTTCCATTTTAATTATGAGGGAAAATGCCTTACATGAGAAATCTGGTTTTTCCTCTCATTTCTTATATATGTACCTGTTGCTATTCAACAAAACAAGTTCAGAAGAAAACTAAACCCTAAATTTCCATAGTAACTAACAAAATAGTACAAGCAATGCAATTAATGTGTATTGGCCATCATTTAAGTATAGGACATGCTATCTTGATATTGAAGACAGCTAACTAGCAAAATGAATTCAGAAAGAATCAGCAGAAGAACCATCTGAGTAATGTGGAACAAAATAAGGAAACAATGACATGATAAAGTACACTAGACAAGTACGGCAGACTGATAGTTAAGTAAAGTTTAAGTGTCAAGAACTTGAGAGAGAAAAATCATTCAATGAACTCTGTTCCTATATGAAAAGAACCTACGCCACTTCACCTCTGCCACCATAAACAAGCAATCTCCTTTCAACCATTGTGGCAGTATGTCCACATCTAGGGGGTGGCAGTGTTCCAGTAACCGGGAGTTCTGTCCATTCAAGTGATACTGGTATAGAAATAAGATCATGTTATTATATATTTTTTATCATATAATAGACATGATTATAATTCAAGAGAGGAATTTAAGAAGTTTCAGAAAAATACTTGTGTCCAAGACATACACATCTGACAACCACTTTTTCCCATCCCATCCGCCATACCTGTTTCACATTGAATCAACCCTAAACCATTATATTGATTAAACCTACATAAGAATGGATAGAGTCAATTCAAACAAGATAAGTCTCACATAACAATTTTTCTGTTTCCAACTGATGAAGCTGCAGCAAAATCTCGTGGTGAAGGTAAGTCACCAAAACTAGTTAGTTCAGACCATTGCCATATGTCTGGAACAGCATCATTTATTCCAAACGCCAATTGACATCCAAGGAAAAAGAATACAGGAAAGTGTTAATGCTTCACAAGCCATATTCTTAGAGCACCATAAGTAATCAGAACACAATTGTTACAAACATTATACAAAAATTCCATACCAGTATCCAAGACCCAAAAGTCCCCCAACCTGTGAATTGAGTGGTTATGAGAAGCTAATTTTATGAAAATATAAAGCAAAATAACAACAGCAAGCAGAGGCACCAGACAAACATATGGACTGCACAAACCTTTTACCCCCAGACCGTCCACCAAAGATGAACATGTGACAATCAATAGAAACTGCTACATGGAATGCCCGAGGACTAGGGCCCACTTGACCATCTGTCCCACTTCCTGTGCACTCTGGTTGAAACCATTGCTTGGCTTCTGAAAAATTAATAAATAATAGTCAGTGAAACTATTCAAATGCCACAATGTTGATCCATAACATTGCTTTATCATCTCAACCCTTCCCACCCACTTGTTTTTTACTGCCTTTCAGATGACTTTTTGTACATATTTTTCTACCTTTTTTACAACTTATCACACCTCTTGTACTACTTAGTTTAAGGCAAAAGGTTCACCTATAGAATCAAATTTCTTGTACCAACTTGAGATGCAAGGCACTAGACCAGTTTGTTTATGAGAAGAAAAGCAAAGAAATCTGAAAATGAAGAAAAAAGTGTGGGAAAACGCATGATCTTCAACACTATACATCTCACAAGAAAAAGATGAAGCAATCCAAATTAATAACAAAAGGTAAAATAACAAAATACTGAAATCATCATTATCAGAGTTATCAGAACTTTAATCTACAAATGTTTATATAGCACTTAAACCCAATAAAATAGAAGATTAAGGAGCAAAAAGCCAATTCTCTTCCATAATTCCATTAGTTAACATAAGTTCCCATTTTCAGATTGATGTGTAGCTACTTTTAGGTGGTTTGGTGCCTTGTTGGTCATTCTTATCCCCGCTTCTTTTTCTTTTCCTTTTCCTTTTCCTTTTCCTCACTTGTACGGGAGGGGAAAACACATGCATGAAAAGGCACTTAAACCATGGCTCTTCACTCAAACAGAGGCACATGACTATTGCCTAGTTGGTAAGAATATGTGCCTCATCTGATATTTCAAAGGGAGAAGCCAAACACCATGTCCTACTCCAACTGGGAAAAATAGTAATAAATAAATGTCAAAACAAAACAAAATAAATTTAATCCATGGTGTTTATTTCAATGCTCTGCTTCATTTTCTTATAAATGTATGCTCCTTGGCAGTAGTTCATCTGCAGAAGTAAGGTGGCACTGACACAATAATGGGGTATTATTCTTCCCGCTAAAAAATCTGTTAAAAACTCCTAAAGTTGGTGCTCAAATGAAAACCATTAAAAAAATTGACAGCTAATCTGTAAATCATTATAATGTTTGCCTTCAATCATAACATGGCTCAAATGATGACATAGTCAACTGTTGCTAAACATGTTTTCTATTTTAGTAATAAGACGATAATAGCAGGTACTAGATGTGAAAGAGAGGGCAACAAATTTTCCATCATCATTCACCTAGTGTGAGCTATCAGTTATCAACTTATCTAATGATCTGCGGGAAGAACATTGGTTTTTACTAGCACCAGGGAATCTAGAGGAAAGATAAAAAGTGTATTCATGTCAATTATGTGGAACTCACATCAGATGTTAAAAAGTCTTCGGACATGGGATCACAAAACATTTGAAAGATCAAACTTTTCAGCCAAATTACTTACCGAAGTAATTTATGCTGCAAATTCAGCATACTCAATAATTATGGAATCTATTGATTCGAGGGGCTTTTGACTCGATGCAAAGTTCGCAAATACTTGGCAAAATAATAGACAAAGAAAGAAAGGAAAAATAAACAGAATGCAAGGGAGGATAAAACATAATACCAGAATCATAGACAACAATGTCGCTGAGAAACTTCTTATCTACTAAGCCGCCGAAGACGATGACCTTCGATTTGCCGATATTGACGGCGGAATGGCCACTGAAAGTAATGAAAATTGAGTTGAAGTCAGACTAAAAAACAAAGAAGACGAATTAAAAACAAGCTTGTGACCTGCGAGGCTGGGGCGGATTTCCGGCAAAATCAGAAGAAGTAGCTCGAACCCAGTAGTGCATCTTCCCAGGTAGCTCGATTCTCTCCCTCTTCATCACACGGTAGGAAGTTCCCAGTAATATTTGCTTGGCCTATCGAATTTTTTCGTTTTCTTTTTCATTTTTAGTTTTTATTTTGTTAAATTGAGGTCAAATTGACAATAACATTGCTGGTCAAAATTTGACAATAACATTAAATAGTATCTGTTAATATTTTAATTCAATATTATTCTTATTTTTAATATAAAATATATTTAATTAATTAAATTAGATTAAAAAAATTAATTAAATTAGTTAATATAGTATATCTTTTTTAAAACACTATAATATTTTTTTTTAATTATACTCCTCAATCTCTTACTTATTATTGATTAAAGAATATTAATAGAGTAATTTAAAAAATATAAAAAATATATTTTATATTTAAAATTAAAATTAATTTCTCAATTAAATTTATATTAAAAACTGAAGGAGTATAATATTTAAAATTTTTAATCTCGTAAGTTTGTATCAAAACTCTTTTACAAGATTTTAAATTTGAATCTATGTGAAATATAAAAAATATTTTTAAAAAAATTATTTTTAATTAAATTTAACAATATTTGAATCTAATATAGCCATATAGTGATTTAAAAAAATTTAGGGTTGATAATGTTATGCTATGTTTAGGGATGTAGTGTTAAATGAGCAAGGGCTACCGCTCTCTTACGGACGGAGGCGGCTAAAGAAGCTAGTTCAGGAGAGAAAGATTAGATTTGGCACTTGGAATATTGGGACTATGACTGGAAAAGCGTGGGAGGTGGTAGGCTAAATGGTAAAGCGAAAGATTAACATCTTGTGCCTTCAGGAAACTAAATGGATTGGAGAAAAATCTCGGGAAATCAATGAGTTCAAATTTTGGTACACAGGTAAAACAGGTACGAGGAATGGTGTTGGTATCATTGTGGATAAAGAGTGAAAGATGAATGTGGTGGATGTGAAAAGGATTGATGACAGAATTATATCTTTAAGAATAATTATTGGAAGGGATACAATCAACGTTATTAGTGCTTATGCACCTCAAGTGGGAACAGAAGCACACCTTAAGGAAAAATTTTGGGAAGATTTGGAGGGGTTGATTCAGAGCATACCACTTACTGAGAAGATTTTTATTGGTGGAGACCTTAATGGTCATGTTGGTAAAGAGGCAGGGCAATATGCAGGGGCTCATGGTGGTTTTGGTTTTGGAGAGATTAATAATGAAGGACAATCTATTCTTGAGTTTTCCTTAACTTACAATCTTAAGATTGTTAACACGTGCTTTAAGAAGCGGGAGGAACACTTGGTCACATACAAGAGTGGGGTCCACAGGTCACAGATTGATTTCTTTTTGGTAAGAAGTCATGACAGAAGACTTTGTACAAATTATAAAGTGATTCCAGGGGACGGGGTGACAACCCAGCATAGGTTAATGGTCATTGACGTGCATATTAAGTGTAGGAAGGAAAAACGCCAACATGTTTTAAACACAAGAGTCAAGTGGTGGCAGTTAAAGGGGGAGAAGAGGGAAACTTTTAAAAGAACTATGTTAAATGAAAGGGTTTGGGAGGCGCAGAAAAATACTAATATCATGTGGAAGGAAATGGCTGAGAAGGTCCAAACGGTTGGTAAAGTAATTTTGGGAGAATCTAAAGGTTTTGGTCGACGAGATAAGGAGACTTGGTAGTGGAATGAGGACGTACAAGAGAAAGTTAAGAACAAGAGAGACTGTTTCAAAGCTATACACTTATATAATAATACTGAAAATTGGGAAAAGTATCGTTTAGCTAAGAAGGAAACTAAGAAGGCGATGAGTGCAGCTCGTTTTAAAGCTTTTGAGGAATTTTATAAGGAGCTAAGGACAAAGTCGGGAGAATGAAAGATTTATAAGATTGCAAGAGATAGGGAAAGGAAATCGAGGGATTTGGATCAAGTACGATGTATTCAGGATGAAGAAGGCAAGGTTTTAGTTGCAGATGGTGATATTAAAGAACGGTGGGAGACCTATTTTTATAAATTATTTAATGACGAGGGAGGAGGGTCGAGTTATGAGTTCGACGATTTAACAGGAGAAGTTGAACCAAATTTGGCATTTTACCGTAGGATCAGTGTTGACGAGGTTAAAGAGGCGCTTAAGAAAATGGAACATAGTAAAGCTGTTGGACCTGACGGTATTCCTATTGAAGTTTGGAAGTGTTTAGGCGAAGTAGGGGTGGTGTGGCTTGTTAAACTATTTAATGTGATCTTAAATTCTAAGAAAATGTCTAATGACTGGAGGAAAAGTACTTTAGTTCTTATTTACAAAAATAAAGGGATATTTAAAATTGTGCAAATTACAGAGGGATAAAGCTTATGAGTCACACTATGAAGTTGTGGGAAAAGGTAATTGAACACAGGTTGAGATTAGAGACTGATATTTCTGAGAATCAGTGTGGTTTTATGCCGGGTAGGTCTACAATAGAGGCGATTCATTTATTAAGGGGATTAATGGAAAGGTACCGGACTAAAAGAAGAGACTTGCATATGGTCTTCATTGACTTAGAAAAAGCGTATGATCGAGTACCAAGGGAGGTGCTTTGGAAAGCTTTGGAAAAGAAAGGTGTGCGCATGGCATATATCAAGGCAATAAAAGATATGTATGAGGGGGTAACAACTATTGTAAGAACGTCTGGGGGCGAAACAAAAGATTTTCCCATAAGAATTGGTCTTCATCAGGGATCATCTTTGAGTCCTTATTTATTTAATCTAGTAGTGGATGTTCTAACCAAGCCTATTCAAGAAGAAATCCCTAAGTGCATGCTTTTTGCAGACGATATAGTTCTTGTGGCAGAGTCAAGAGAAGAGATTAATTTTAAACTTGAGTTATGGAGAAGTATTTTAGAGTCGAAGGATTTTCGTCTGAGTAGAAGCAAGACTGAATATATGCATTATAATTTTGATAAGAGGCAAGTTAGAAATAACTTGGAGGTCAAATTGGGAGATCAAGTTATTCCACAAATAGATAAGTTCAAATATTTGGGATCAATTATACAGAAGGATGGTGAAATTTTGGAGGATGTTAATCATAGAATTCAAGCGGGGTGATTTAAATGGAGAAAGGCTACTGGGGTTATATGTGATTAGAAAGTACCAGATAAATTAAAAGGAAAGTTTTATCGCACTACTATAAGATCAGCAATGCTTTATGGAAGTGAATGTTGGGCTTTAAAAGGATAACAAAAGCATAAAGTCGGGGTAGCTGAGATGAGGATGTTGAGATGGATGTGTGGGCATACAAGAAAAGATAAAATTCGTAATGAACAAATACAGGGAAGAGTTGGAGTGGCATTTATTGAGGAGAAAATGGTAGAGAACCATCTTAGGTGGTTTGGACACGTACAAAGAAGGTCAAGGGATGCGCCAGTGAGGAGGGTGGATCAAATCGTATGGAGCCCGGTTAAAAGGAATAGAGGAAGGCCAAAGAGAATGCTCAACGAGGTCATTGAGCTGGATCTCCTGGTCAATAACTTAACCAAGAATTTAGTTTTTGATAGAGCACAATGGCGTCGTATGATCCATGTAGCCGACCCTATTTAATGGGATAAGGCTTTATTGTTGTTGTTGTTGTAATGTTATGCTATGTTTATCTCCTTTTAAACCAATATTATTATTCACGCCATATCTTATTCAAGAATTAAGACTAACTGAAAGGAATCTATTGTCCGTAGGTTTAGTTAACGAAGAGGTGATATATATAACAATTTGGAGCATGTTCGATCGTTAGAGAATATGACTTTGTTATGGTTCTAGTTGCAACACTTAAAGAGACTTTTTAACTTTTAGGTGCCTAAATTTATGCATAAAGATAATTGACAACTCGTTCTACCTAATATTTATATCTTTTAAGATGAAGTGAGATTTTATCTTATTTTAATATTGTAGGTAAGCTCAACATTCTAAACATTTTTTTTACCAACAAAAAAAAAGACTAACTAAAAGGAAAAGAGCTCGGGGCCTTAGGAGTTAAGGGTTGCGTTGGAAAAAAAGAGTTGAGGATTGTAAGAATTTCATTGGGCCTTTAACAACATTTTGTCTTTCATAAAAAAATTGGTTTGGGCCAAATAAAATTGCCCATAATAATTAAAAAAATATATTAAAGGTCAAATTAGGTCTAACCTATATAACTTATAAACTAAATTGAATCGTGCCTATCGATAAAGACTACCAATAGAAATTAGCTTTAATAGAATAAATTAGTCTCTTATAACTTACAACTCAGCTAATCCATATTTAAATTCTCATTAGAAGAGGTATTTAGATTTAGTGGCTGATAATACCTCGAATAATATTAGGACCTATATATTTAGGAGAAAAAAAATAAAGATCAAAATGTCTATCGCCTGAACTGCATATAACCAAGTATTCATTTTATGGGGTAGCTTTGAAGGAATACATCTACTATCCCTATAGACTATGGGGTCATATTAAGCTTGCTATAAATTCAATCTTATTGAAATAATCTCTTACTCTGGGGTCATATTAAGCTGCTATATTTTTTCTAGGCCAAGACGAAGTTCGAGCTTTCAAATGGAGGAAATTGCACTCTACTGATCCTATTCTTTTTTTAATCTCTTATTTGAGACTAATGTTGCTCTAGATTGCTCAGGTTGCCTCAACTTTTGATGTCTCTTTAGAATCATATCACAGTGATTACTTATAAGAAAAATCTTCTTCACGGTCTCATCCAACCTAATCCCAGGGGCACTTTAGAGAAAGATACAAATTTGCTGCTACAATCTTTTTCTATTCACTCTTTTTGTAAGACTGATATCCTTCTAATTCCCCATTCCCTGACCCTACTCTATCAACCTTTCATGTATCATTTCCTTTATTTTATATATAATTGATCATTTTATCAAAAAAAAATAGAGTTAAAATTTGATTTCCAATAAAAAATAGAAATACTCCTTCAATTCTTAATATAAGATCTAATTGGGGAGTAGTTCTAAAAATAAGACATATTTCTTTTTTCTTTTTTAATTATCCCTATTGATACTTCCTTAACAATAATCAAGTAAGAGAAAGAGGGATGGATGGATAAAATTAAAGAAGATGGTTATGGTGTTTTAAGAAAAATATATTATATTAACTAATTTAACTAACTTCCTTCATTTAATCAAATTAGTTCAAATTAGTTAAATATGTATTATATTAAATATACGAGGAGTATTAGTTTATTAAACATAATTACAATTATACCTCCAATTTGACAACATGGACAAAACAAATATTACTTATTGTCGGTCTTTAATATATGACATAACTATGAGAGTTGATCTTAATTATTAATATAAGATATATTTTTTATATTTATTTATTTTTTTTAAATTATCCCTATAAATATTTTATTAACAGTAACTAAGTAAGAAGGAGAGTAAATGAATTAAGGAAGATAATATATATATTCCAAAAGTGCTATGATAGGGTGACCTACGAGAGCGCTATACTTGGAAAAGCTCTCATAACCTATGGCAACCTTCCTATAAGAGGGTTTCTGATCATCAGAACTTCCATATCGTCAATATTACATATGAGATCCCATATGGTAATCTATGATAGGCAAAAGATAAGGGCTCCCGTAGAATTTTTTTTTTTTTTGGTAGTGGTGTATAATACAATTCTTGCAAAGTTACATACTTACATGTGAGTTATCAATCAAGGAAAATGCATGATGTAAAATCCTCCTAAAATATAACTATTATTAATTATTTAGACATATTTTATAGCCAATATAATTTAAAAATCATATTATAAATAAATTTTATTTATTTTAAAAGAGCTAACCATGGTAGAAAAGAGTTTAACTAAAATTTAAATGAGCTCTATCATGGTTATAAAAAGACTTTTCTTAAAATATAAATAAAATAATATGATAAATGAGTATGCAAAATAAAACCTATTGTGGCAATATACAAGTATTCTACACATACCTTCAAAGGAGAATGCTATACAATCAATATAGCTTTAATCAAGCCTCTGAAGTTTTCCCTGGGGTCCTAAGATGAAACTATCACCTGAAAAATGTTATAAAAATAGGGTGAGACTAACGTCTCAGTAACCAGCAGTTCTACTCATCATGAGTACTAACATGTGCTCATGAGACGTCAAGTGGGACCGATCACAAAATATAATATATATAAAATAACATATTATCATAATAAAATCAAATGAATAACCCACCCAAGTTTCTCCCCTCAAACCAACCGAACCGCCTTATTCCCGCCGACCGAACCCATGGGCTAGTGGTAACTACCCCTCGAACAGCTAACCGATCAAGTGATATGAATAGGCCAAAATCCACAGAGCACCTGACCGGACCATGGGTCCATTCCCCCTCGATAAACAGGTGGGGGTGTCGCAGCCCCTCGGTAAACAGGTGGGGCACGTCCCTCGGTAAACTGGTGGGACAAAAGCCATCCAATGAGCTCCATGGAGGCCTTACCACGTGGTAGAAACACATCTCCATCATCACCCATCCCCAATGCATAATTCTCAAAATAATCATATTAATCAAAATCCCAATATCTTAATAAATATCATAAAAGAGTTTTTCTCAAGATAATAACTTTCTTCAAATTCCAATATCAAGATATAATAAGTCTATTTTCTCAACTCAAACTTTCTAAATTAAACTTTAAATCCCACAAGACTATTTTTAATAAAAATAATCAAATAAGTTTTCTCAATATAATTATATCAATATCAATAAATTTATATATATCAAAACACTCACAAACATCATATTAGCACACACAACGAGTAGAAAGTGGTTACCTTCTTTAGGAATAGGAAAAGAACTGAGAGATGACTAAAAAGAGAAGAGCCGACTCAATAATCATGTTTGAAGAATAACTCAGGGTCTTAGCTCTATTTATAAAGCCATAATAATAATTTAAAATTCAAATTCATATCTTATCTTTATTAAAATCTTATCAGATATAGTAATTTAAAATTTAAACTATATTTTTAAAATAAGATTGTATATCTAAATCTGAATCCAAAATTTAATAAATTTTTAACTAATAGTAACATTCAAATCATAAGATTCTAAATAAGATAAAAATAGGATAATCTATATATTATATCATATTTTATTAAAATAATAAAAATACTAAACTATAATAATTTAATTAGATAATATTTTTAAATTATTGATAAATAATATTTTAAATTTTACTTAAATATAAGGATAAAAATTTGGGATGTTACAATTCTCTCCTCCTTTTAGGAATTTTGTCCCCAAAATTCAGTTTACTTTATAAAGTTTCCTTATTTCATTTTCTAATAGTTTCTCAAATTTTAAATCATTTCTCCCCTCCAAAGGATGTAACCCACCAAAATAGTTAAGTACTATAATATAGACAATTTATAAACTAACAGGGAAAGACATGTGTGAATAATGTATATTGCCACTACTATGTAATGCAACATACAAGAGGATGTCGCCATATCAATTCAAAGTATTAATTATAAAATATGCTCCATAACTTTATGAGAATTTTAAAAAAAAATTAAATGATTGCTTTAAACTATATTCCAAACATTTAATAACTTACAAAATAATTTAAAAAGTTCCTAAAAATGTTAAAATATTCAAATCCCATAAATAATTAAAATGGTACGTAAACTAATTTGGTAATCAAATATTCCAAAAAAAATTTTTATAAAGTATTTATGGAATAAAATATAATTAAACTAAATAAAATAATTAAATATTTTATCTGGTAATTTTTTAGTAATTTGAGAAAATGGTTCAAAATAAAATAGAGTAACATTTATTTTTAAGTTTTTGAGTCACAACAAAAGTTACAAAGATTTAAAATTTAATGAATTTTGGTCATCTATAAAGAAAACTTAAACAGAATCCCAAAATATTTTTTTAAATTTAACATATTTAATGGCCCGAAAGTAAAGCACAAAGACCGTCCATCATGGGCTCGCATGAGGGCAGGGGTGGCACGTGCCCCCAGGGAAAGCATAGCCATAATACTTCCCCCTCCTTTCTTTTTCACCCACCCCTGGAATCGAACCCCGACGTAAGGCTCTGATACCAAATTGTAAAATCCTCCTAAAATATAACTATTATTAATTATTTAGACATATTTTATAGCCAATATAACTTAAAAATCATATTATAAATAAATTTTATTTATTTTAAAAGAGCTAACCATGGTAGAAAATAGTTTAACTAAAATTTAAATGAGCTCTACCATGGTTATAAAAAGACTTTTCTTAAAATATAAATAAAATAATATGATAAATGAGTATGCAAAATAAAACCTATTGTGGCAATATACAAGTATTCTACACATACCTTCAAAGGAGAATGCTATACAATCAATATAGCTTTAATCAAGCCTCTGAAGTTTTCCCTGGGGTCCTAAGATGAAACTATCACCTGAAAAATGTTATAAAAATAGGGTGAGACTAACGTCTCAGTAACCAGCAGTTCTACTCATCATGAGTACTAACATGTGCTCATGAGACGTCAAGTGGGACCGATCACAAAATATTATATATATAAAATAACATATTATCATAATAAAATCAAATGAATAACCCACCCAAGTTCCTCCCCTCAAACCAACCGAACCGCCTTATTCCCGCCGACCGAACCCATGGGCTAGTGGTAACTACCCCTCGAACAGCTAACCGATCAAGTGATATGAATAGGCCAAAATCCACAGAGCACCTGACCGGACCATGGGTCCATTCCCCCTTGATAAACAGGTGGGGGTGTCGCAGCCCCTCGGTAAACAGGTGGGGCACGTCCCTCGGTAAACTGGTGGGACAAAAACCATCCAATGAGCTCCATGGAGGCCTTACCACGTGGTAGAAACACATCTCCATCATCACCCATCCCTAATGCATAATTCTCAAAATAATCATATTAATCAAAATCCCAATATCTTAATAAATATCATAAAAGAGTTTTTCTCAAGATAATAACTTTCTTCAAATTCCAATATCAAGATATAATAAGTCTATTTTCTCAACTCAAACTTTCTAAATTAAACTTTAAATCCCACAAGACTATTTTTAATAAAAATAATCAAATAAGTTTTCTCAATATAATTATATCAATATCAATAAATTTATATATATCAAAACACTCACAAACATCATATTAGCACACACAACGAGTAGAAAGTGGTTACCTTCTTTAGGAATAGGAAAAGAACTGAGAGATGACTAAAAAGATAAGAGCCGACTCAATAATCATGTTTGAAGAATAACTCAGGGTCTTAGCTCTATTTATAAAGCCATAATAATAATTTAAAATTCAAATTCATATCTTATCTTTATTAAAATCTTATCAGATATAGTAATTTAAAATTTAAACTATATTTTTAAAATAAGATTGTATATCTAAATCTGAATCCAAATTTTAATAAATTTTTAACTAATAGTAACATTCAAATCATAAGATTCTAAATAAGATAAAAATAGGATAATCTATATATTATATCATATTTTATTAAAATAATAAAAATACTAAACTATAATAATTTAATTAGATAATATTTTTAAATTATTGATAAATAATATTTTAAATTTTACTTAAATATAAGGATAAAAATTTGGGATGTTACACATGAGTTAGAGTTGTGGCATATATGCCAACCAATCTAGTGTATATAGGTCTGGGAATCAAGAGATCATCACCATTGCACACTATTCAGATTGAATTTTTGTTACTTTTATTTTTTTTAAATATTTTAATGAGAATATAATTTAAAGTATAAATAATTTTTCTTAACTATGTCGTTTTAAAAATTAATTAAAAATTTTAAATTTAAATTTTTAAAACTGTATTTAAATGGTGCAAATCCTCTGTAATCTAGCCCCAATATTCTTTTTTGTAGCCCTACCTATCTATTACCACAAAACTAAAAAAAAACAATCACAATCAGAGGACCCCTCTCTCTCTCTCTCTCTCTCCACCACACCTCAAAATCAACTTCTCTTCAATTACAATATCCAAGTTGAGGTTTTTGGCATCATCTTCTTCCACTCTACAACTGATATTCTCTTCTAATATCTTTATGTCTCTACAAGTATAAGAAACTTTAAATGGAGACAAAAGGACAGTTTGAATCTTAAATAGGTGTCAACGTCTTATCTTACATTTATCACCTGAGCTGATTTCAAGTGGCGGTTTCTAAAGTAGATAAAATATCGTAAGATATAGAATCAGAGCGGGATTAGCTTATTGTTAGTTGCCTATAGTTCGAGATTATATGATAAGTGTGGATGTCAATTATACAAAGCATGATTGGTTAATGAAAATTAATGATTATTTGGCCAGACCTGCTAGCATGCATGGCTTCCTCTACCTTCCACCAATGTATGTCCCCCTTGAAATTAATTAAATATCTTGTTTTAATTGTTTGGATATTCATTATATTCAACCACGCATATTTTCTAGATCATTAAAATTCATTCACAGGTTTTTATCAAGAGAGAATTATAGTGAGGTCATGTGAAAAATAATTAATTATAAAAAAATCCCTTAAAATATCAAACAATTAAATAATCCTAAAGAACCTAGGGTAATATATTTAAATTATAAAAATATTCAATTTTCCCTGCTATAATAGCAGGTTCCTACTTTTGATAGGTGAGAGGGTTTGTGTTTCATTATAATAAGGGTAATTGTATATTTTTATAATTCAAATATATTACCTCCAGGTCCCTTGGGATTATTTAATTATTTGACGATTTCAAAAGATTTTTTTGTAATTAATTAGTGAGTATAATTATTATAATAAATTACTCATTCGATCATTAATATAAGATTTAATTTATAATGTATAGAAGAGTGCTACAATTTTTTTTCCTTTGGTATTGATTGATCGTCGTCCCGTAAGTGATATGATTATTGAATCCATTAAGAATAATTTTATTTACTTTAATAATTAGTGGCATCTTCTTTGCTATCTATCAGAAATTAAGATTCCTCCATTCATGTGCCGATAGACTAACGTTGAGATGTTTCGAATAACAAATTCCCTTGAACAAAATCTTATTTTTCATCTTTTTGTGACATATGAGATATTAGTTTTTATTTAGTTAAGGGTATTCATACCTTTTTAAGACTTAAATCATAAGGAGTTTTCACCTTTTTTAATAAGTATAAATTTTTCAGAATTTAAATTTGTGTTTTTTTCTTTATAAATATAAAATCACTTACCATCTCAACCAACAACTTGTTAATACCATATAAAATTTTAAATCTAAACCATACGCAATTCCCGCAAACTTTATGTCATGTATAATAATCTTTCTCATTTATTATTTATTTGCCTATACTTAAAAATAAAATTTAAGGGGTATATAATTGATGATTAGGGTTTATCCTAAAAAATTTAAAAATTTAGGATGATTTATTATTAAATTTTAAATGTTAAAGAAATTATTTATATATAGTTAAAAGTTAGTTGAGGGGAGCTTTACGTAATTTAACCTAATTTTAATTAATATTCAGTATTTTAATAATATTTGACAAATTTAGTTTAAAAAGATTTAAGCTCAACTATCTTTTCGGTGCCAATCCAGCAACTACCACTTTAATTTGATTTGATAAGAAGAAAGAATAAAAATTATTTTAATATAATGGTGTGGCGTTAAATACTAATCTCGTCTGAGAGAATATGACGAGCAATTAATTATGCAGTTTTTCAATTTGCCACTCGGTAAATATATAATTGGAATTGCAATCAAACAGCCTTCTTTTTCTTTACGATTCCTTTCGAAGTCTCCATCTTCATATATATATATATATATACTCATTTTCTCCTTAATATATAACCTAATTTTAGAATTAAGCTTGGTCTAAAATATAAAATATATTTTTTATATTTATCTAGTTTTTTAAAATTATCTCTATTGATACTCTCTCAATAATAATTAAATAAGACATGAAAAGAATAAGTTAAGAAAGATAATTATGATATTTAAAAAAAATATATGTTATATAACTGACTTAACTAATTAATTACTTAATTCAATTAAATTAGTTAAATAATATTTTTATATTAAGGATTACAGGAGTATACTTCATTTGCCTCCATGATCTCCTCTTTGAACTCACTACAGCACCATCATCACCACACTGCCATATGCTCATTGCTATTAAGGATTAGAGGATTCTTGGTGTTGGGAATGCCCGTTTTGACATATTTGTTATGAGGACCTTCAGCTATCCTAAGACAATACGACTTTTTATTAGATTACACGGTACCACCATTTCCTAGTATTGGAAAATCGGTCCTAAAACTGAATGAAGAATATCATATCAACTAACTAACGTAAATTTAAGTATTTGTTGAGTTTAAATATGTCTCAATATGATTTTATCTTATCAATCACTCTCATGAGAACAAGAGCAATAATTAAGGGTGACTGAGATACAGATGTTAAGATAGTTGTATAATCATGTAAAAAAGAAACTTATTATAAATGGTAGAAAATTATTTAAAATGGTTTGAACATCCTTATGTATGTGTATATATATATAAAAGATCGTTGGATATGTTAATGAGAACGAGATCAAATAGTATAGAGTCATATGAAAAAAATAGAGGTAGATCGAAAAAATTAAAATACCAATGAAATTGCTAAAAGGAATATTTTGACTAACAATTTATTTATTAATAGAGTATAATAATACTGTACGATTCATGTAGCTAAGTAATAAGGTTGTTGTTAGCTTGATCCTTTCTTAGGAAATTAAGCTTATATATCTACATGTTGTCCACTACATAACATGTGCTACTCAACATATGATTGATTCTAATTATTATGGGAACGTATAACGTACGGAACAACTAAACATGACTACTAGGGCTTTATTTAAACTGAAAAACCAGTTTTTTAAAGGAATGAGAAGAACTTTGCCACGTGTAATTAACATGATTGGACCATACAGTCCACTCTAACTATTGTACCAAAACGTACCACCGCAACAATAAGTCTTGGACAAAATTTATTTATATATCGTGCTAAGAAATATAATATTAAACAAACCAATTTGATCGGGTCAGTGCTAATAATTAGAAGAAAAAAAAGAATAAAATGAAATGACCAATGACCATAATCTTCCTTTTGTCAATCCCCTGTGAGGTGCACACGGCTTTTACGCGATATGGATTCAAAACAATTATTGTGTATATAATATAATCCAACCTCAATCATGTTCAGATCTGATCTTTCATTAATTTTTTTATCAAATAATAAATTAATATAAGCCTATATACTCCCTCTATTCTTAAAACTCATCCAGTCGTTAATATATAACCTATTATATTATATTAAGAAAGTTAGTTAAGATGACATGTTTATTTTAAAACACTATAATTATCTTTTTTAACTCCCTTCCTCTCTTCTTTGATTATTGTTGAAGGAGTATGAATATTGGTAATTCAAAAAAAAGTTGATAATATAAGAAATTTCTCTTATATCTAAGATCAAGAACTTTCCAATTAAATCATATATTAAGGACCGGAGGAGTATAAGACATATATAGTTGATTAATTTGGATAAATTAAAAAAATTAAATAAATTAGTTAATTATAACAAACGTGAACGTGATATGATCTACCTAAAGTACTCTTGTATTAACATTGACTTATATATATCGAATTATAAGTTAAAGAAATTAGTTTAGAGAAAAATAATAAATACTATATATAAAATATATTAATATCTTATATTTAGGATCAAATTCACTTCTCTAACTAGCTCCTATATTAAATATCGGAGATAGTATATAAGAATAATATGAAATATAAGGATTCCATTTGAAAAAAAAAAGTGAATTGTATAGAGGGATTGTTTTTTATTGGGAAAAAAAGTAAGAAATGGAAAAGTTAAATATTTTGAAAAATAATGAATTTTGTTACTTCTTGATTTATTAAAATCTATATAACTTTTCCAAAATTTGTGTTTCTAATTAACTGTATTAAAAAAGTAACTTGCTAATAAGTACACCCTTAGTATCAAAAAAAAAGAAAGAAGTAAACCCTAACTAAGCTTTGCTTTCTTAGTTTTTTTTTTCAAACCGAATTATGGAATCTATTAATTTATAATTAATAAACATACTCATGTGGTCATGCCTTTAACATTACAAATAATATATTTATTTAAAAATATTTTCAATTTCCTGTTATACAAAAAAGAAGTTGGTCAAAGTAATGGTATCTGTTGTAATGACATTTGAGTAAATAAGAAACTGCAATTTGTTTTGACAAAAAATCATCCTGAAGTCTATTACTCTGACCAAATCGTTTGGCAAGTTCATTAAAGAGCTATAGTTCAAGATCTTCCGAAGGGAAATGAGATAAAAATTTGGAGATGAAGAAGCTAGATTCATTGCCCCAAAAAGATTTTGAATCAAATTCCCGTAATACCTAACATTGATGATGAAGGAAGAAGTTTTCCTTCTCTTAATCGTTCTTATTCAAATAGCCCATCCTTACAAATATTCATTAATTAGAAGGAGAGCTGACCACTTGAAAAGTTAACTTTTTAGAAAGTTTGACCAATTGAAGCAAGAAAAATACTGCAGGTTATAATAGACCTTAATATGATTTACAAATTAGAAAATTATTAATCATATATTGTAGATAATGGTATTCATTTTCCAAAAGAGGTATACCCATTAATATATAGTAAAATGTTATTGTTGTTTTTATTGTATTAAAAATGTTACATTATTGTTGCTAATTAATTTGTAAATGGGATGACCAAAATAATTAATTATCAGTCATCAGATTGGCTACTAGCGTTGTCATGCTGGTGTTGGTGCAAGAACATGCCTCTTCCTTTATTTATGCTGATGATTATCATTTCGTTATTGACATGTGGCACTTGCAAGTAATCATGATTAAAAACAAATAATTAATTAATAATTAAAACAAATAATTAATTAGTACTATGAATGGTAGTTATTCCAACCTCCACAAACAATTATAAGTCAGGCACTAGTGCAAAATAAGCTTCTACCTTTTACACTGATTATAATGAAGAAAAATATGCACAGTAGCAATTATAAATTTGATTCATTGACTTTAATTTAATTGGTGACCACAGGCTGCATGGCGGCAGCTAACAGGGGTTGAGGTAGCGGCTGTGGCATTCTAGTATTGAGTCGAAGCTCACATCAAACCGACTAATAAATTGACATGTTTTTAATTAATCAACCACTTAATTTCCAATTATTTCACCTGAAATTAAATTTAATAAACAAAAAGTTGAAGAAAAGAAATTACATCATTTAGGACTCTTTCTACTCCTTTTTATAACGTCTAAATAACCGACCGAATTGTGTGGTTTAAAAAAATTATTAAAATTAATAAATATCTAAGAAATATATTTTTTTTATTCAAATATACTCTTATTTATAAAAGGGTATGTGAGAAATAATGAAAAAAAATATAAAATAGAATGTATGAGAAAAAGTTAATAAGAGTGAATAAAATTAATTTGGGGTAAATTTAGTAAAAATATATTTAATATTTATATAACTCTAAACTAGATCTTATAAAAAGGATATGTCCTATTAAAAAATTTGGATCTTATATAAAACTCATACCATAAACTAAAAAGTGTTAGCCCTAGTGAAAATGTCTTTAGCCACTTATATATGAATATGTGTAAATGTAAAAAATATTTTTAAGAGAACTACACTTGAATCTATTATAGTTATCATAGTTAGATAGTAATAATAGGGGACCCATACCATAATTGGTCAAAACTGTGGGGGCAATTCCGAAATATATAATTAACTGAGGGTGGCCTACTGAAATATACACGAACCTTCTCTGCTTTGCTATAAAAGCCCACACATCCACATGAATACTCACTGCAAGTATAATAGTTTAAGATGAAATTAACGGAGATGATGAGCAGCATCAAGTTACAACGTTTTTGGTTTAGTTTCTGTCACCATGTGTCTTGTCTCAGCAAATCATTTTTCTTCTTAGTTACATGTCTGTATCGCCATATCCTTCTGAGAGTACACCTATTATGGATCCAAATAGCCTATTTCATGTCCCTTTCGTTTCTGGGTTTCTGTCTCCTGAAACTAATCAAACCTAGGATCCATGATGATGTCCCTTCTGAGCCTAGTAACTTGGACTTGTTCTTCACCTCTGTGTCTGCCTCCACAGTGTCAAGCATGTCGACCGTTGAAATGGAGATTTTCTCTCAGCCTCAACTTATTGTCATGACCATCTTGATGTTAGTGGGAGGTGAAGTTTTCACCTCCATGGTAGGTCTCTTCTTCATCAGACTGAAACTCAAAACCCACCAAGACAAGTTAGCTACATCTTCTGTTAGTATCCCAACCGTCACTTCCATTCTTGATGCAACTGAGTTGGAGATGGTAGAAGTAAGATCTGAACCACAGAGTATAATCATGAAAGATCCCGACAATGATGAGTCATCTGTCGTAGGTAGTGTCGGATCAGGATACTTAGGCTATAACTCCGTGAAATACCTAGGTTTTGTCGTCTTAGGTTATCAAATAGTTGTCCAAGCCATAGGTGTAATGATGGTGTCTGTTTACCTGTCAACCGTTTCGAGTGCTAAACAAGTTTTGAAGAAGAAGGGATTAGAACTGTTCACATTCTCTGTCTTCACTGTAGTTTCTACATTCGCAAGCTGTGGATTCATACCCACAAACGAAAACATGATTGTTTTTGCGAAGAATTCTGGTCTGTTAATGATGTTGATTCCTCAAGTGTTACTGGGGAACACATTGTATCCTTGTTGTTTGAGATTTTCAGTATGGGTTTTGGGGAAATTTGTGAAGAAAGAGGAAAGTGAGTATCTTGCGAAGAATTCGCAGGAGGTTGGGTACAAACATTTGCTTACGAGGGAGCATTCGAGGTTTCTGTTAGTTACGGTTGTTGGGTTCATTGTTGTACAGTTGATAGTGATGTGTTCGTTGGATTCGAGATCTGTAGCATTGGAGGGAATGAGTGGGTACGAGAAAGTGGTGGGGATCATCTTCCTAAGCGTTAATTCTAGGCATACAGGCGAGTCCATCGTGGATATCTCCGTCTTATCACCTGCCGTCTTGGTGCTCTTTGTGGTCATGATGTTAGTCTCTCTCTCTCTCTATACACAAAAAAACACACGCACTAAATCTCTCTCTTTCTCTCTATATATACCAAATTGTCAATTGTTAAGTAATAAGTTTGCTAATATAACAAAATCAACATTATATATACATATATATATATATCCTTTCCCAGATTCAACATTGAAGAAAACTGCATAATATTATTGTCCTCGAATTTATATATAGACTATATTGCTCATCGTGATTGCTTAAATAATATAAATTTATGCCTTTCAAAGCTGCAACTGACTTGAATTTTTCTTAGGATATATATATGTCATGTTCTGAATAATTCAGTTTTCAATTTTACGTTATCAGTGTATCTAAATATTAATTATAATGTTATGCCAAATGACTACTTGTGCAATGAACTAGCGCTTCATACATAATTTCACTACAATAATATTTTATTTGCATGATTAGGAGTCTCTTTCTCTGTTTATGTATGTGTGCGCGTGGAAAAATAAGGTTTATCTGATTAGTAGTCTCTCTCCCTCTATGTGTGTGTATACACAAAGTATATAATTTATTTTGAGGTTTATCTGCCGACGTTATAAACAAGTCTTTCATAGGTTCTGATTTCAGTTACGTTCAAAACTATTTTAGAGGTGTTTATATTTTTTTTTAATTTTTAATTTAGTATCTATGTTATTTTCTTTTTATTATATCATTTAATTTTATTCTGTTAGTATTGTTAACCTCTATAATTTTACTTTGTTAGCATGTTAGCCCTTGTATAAAAGTTAATTGTGCTCACAGAATAAAATTAAATTATTTAATAAAAAATCAAATTAAAAATTAAAAAAAAGTACATGTATTTCTAAAATAGTTTTCTCTTATTAATATTAAAAAGGATCAGGCACATCTACCTCGATACACACAGAGTATAGTTATTTTTTTTAACTCAATCAATCATTGTTTTTTAATAGGACAATCATTGCCAAATGAATAATTATATTTCAGTATATATATATATTTCATTAAAGTAATTTTTATTTTTTGCCGAAAAAAGGATTAAATTAGGTAATAAACAATCGACTTGACCTGAATATTTAAACGCCATGTCAATACATACACTGGGATTTGAAATGGAGTTTGACGAATTCATTTTGTATATTACTTTCTCCAGTATTTATTATAGGGCCCCTTTTAAATTAGATTATTGGCAATATTTATTATATGTTACTTATTAATTAAGTTTTTTCAATATCTCTAATATTTAAAATAATTAATTATGAGGAGGAAGATAATACAAATATGAAATTTTTAAAATATGGATAAAATTGAAAATCTATTCAATTTTCAGACAAAGTTAATGGCTTAATAATCATCTCTACTTGATTTTTTAATGAGATGATTGGAGGTGACTTATAATAGGGATCAAGGATAAGAGGAAGCATCAATTTTATTGGCCTACACATGTTGACTGGATATGGCTTGTGTGAAGGTATAATGATTAATAATTTTTTTTTATATTGATAGGTACCTTCCTCCATACACATCATTTTTACCGGTGAAGAAGGATGGGAAGAAGGGAGAAGGCAATAGTGATCAAAGGAGAAGAAAGAGAAGAGGAATATTAGTTGAGAATATTATAATGTCTCAACTCTCCTATCTGGCAATCTTTATCTTCATGATCTGCATCACTGAGAGCAAAGAGCTCACCCAAGATCCTCTCAACTTCAATGTCCTCAACATAATCATTGAAGTCATCAGGTAATTAATCAACAATCAAATTACTTCTACTTCATCTCCACATAAGAGAGAGATAGACATCCAGGGTGGGACCTTAAGGTAGGTCCCACTAGGGGTACTGCTGTATTTTGAGTTCGAGATCTCAACCAAATGTGGTAAATGTGCTGGGTAGTGCTGTCTATCTTTCTCTTCATTTACATACTTAAATTTGTGAATATATATTTATATATGAATTGAAATGAATGTGCAGTGCATATGGAAATGTGGGGTTTTCTACGGGGTACAGTTGTAAAAGAAGGATAAAGATGGAGGGATATTGTGAGGACAAATCAACTGGTTTCGTGGGAAGGTGGAGCCCAGGAGGGAAGAGCATTCTCATAATGGTTATGCTTTTTGGAAGGCTTAAGAAGTTCAACATGGATGGAGGCCAAGCTTGGATCCTCCTTTGACTGTAAAGTCTGTAAAACTCAACATAGATATATAGATGTTCCCTTTTATCTTAAATGTAAGAATTAATGATATGGTTTATATTATCTTTAAATATAATACTATAATTCACTTTGTCTTTTTAAATTTATAGTTCTTTCAAATCATCAATCCTTTTTAACCTTCATGCTAGATTTACGTGACTCGCACCTACTACCATGTCTCTCTCTAGCTAGTTTACACAAATCATATGGATTGTGAAAACTTCCGAGACATAATCTGCATCGCTTCAACATGTGGCTAAAGCATATTTTGTTATAGTTTCGTAAGGATGGATTTGACTATCTGGAATAAGAGATTAGCCATTTCTACTAGAACTAATTTTTCGTCATAAGATACTAGCTATTTCTACTAGGCCTAATTCACATTAATATAGCCATGGCATTCTAGTATTGAGTCAAAGTTCACATCAAACTGACTAAATTGACAGTTTTAAATTAATTAATTATAAACCACTTAATTTCCCATTATTTCACATGAAATTTAATAAAGAAAAAGTTGAAGAAAAAAAGTACATCATTTAGCTAGTTTTACATAAAACTCATACCATAATTTGTTAAACTATGGTGGCATTAAGATCAAGTTTCTTATAACTATTATATCTATAAGTTCTTCAATCACACATAAACATATGTCCTATTTTTCCACGGGGGTTTAGAGTTAAATGATAATATGGACAAAATAGGACACATAACTAAAGTGTCATTCAAAAGCTTGATATAATGATCATGAGGAGTTTGACCTATAAATTCTGTCCTTCCAAAATACTCCTTCTGTCCTTAATTTAAAATTTAATTAGAGAGTTGATCTTAATCCTAAATATAAGATATATTTTTATATTTATTAATTTTTTTCCTAAATTTCTTCTATTAATACTCCTTCAACAATAATTAAGTAAGAGAGGGAAAAAAGGAATTAAGAAAAATGATTAAAATATTTTAAAAAAGAATATATTATATATTAATTAACTTAACTAATTTTTTTATAATTAAATGTCTTACACTAAGGATAGGAAGAGTGTATAATTAATAACTTTGAAGGTGGGCCCCACTCCAAATTAATTTACACGAACCGTCTCTAGTTTGCTATAAATGCCCCCACAACCACATGAATAATACTCTCATTGCAAGAATAATAGTTTAATGTGAAATGGTGATGAGCAACACCAAATTAAAATGTTGTTCTTGGTTTAGTTTGTGCCAATGTGTCTTGTCTCATCAATTCATTTTTCTTCCCAGTTCCATGTGTGTACACCCATTATGGATTCAAATAACCTATTTCATGTCCCTTCCGTTTCTGGGTTTCTGTCTTCTGAAACTAATCAAACTTAGGATCCATGATGATGTCTATTCTAGGCTAATCATAAGTAACTTGGACTTGTTGCTCACCTGTGTCTGCCTCCACAGTTTCAAGCATATCGACCGTTGAAATGGAGATTTTCTCTCAGCCTCAACTTGTTGTCATGATCATCTTAATGTTAGTAGGAGCTAGGTGAAGTATTCACCTCCATGGTAGGTCTCTTCTTCATCAGATTGAAGCTCGTGAAAACCCACCAACATAAGTTAGCTACATCTTCCATTCTTGATCCAATTGAGTTGGTGATGGTGGAAGTCACATCTGAATCACAGAAGGAACCTGAAAATAATGATGAGTCATCTGTAGTAGGTAACTCTATCAAATACCTAGGTTTTGTCGTCCTAGGTTATCAAATAGTTGTCCAAGTCATAGGCGTAACGATGGTGTCTGTTTAAATGTCCACTATTTCGAGTGCTAAACAAGTTTTGAAGAAGAAGGGATTAGAACTGTTCACATTCTCTGTCTTCACTGTAGTTTCTACATTCGCAAGCTGTGGATTCATACCCACAAACGAAAACATGATTGTTTTTGCGAAGAATTCTGGTCTGTTAATGATGTTGATTCCTCAAGTGTTACTGGGGAACACATTGTATCCTTGTTGTTTGAGATTTTCAGTATGGGTTTTGGGGAAATTTGTGAAGAAAGAGGAAAGTGAGTATCTTGCGAAGAATTCGCAGGAGGTTGTGTACAAACATTTGCTTACGAGGGAGCATTCGAGGTTTCTGTTAGTTACGGTTGTTGGGTTCATTGTTGTACAGTTGATAGTGATGTGTTCGTTGGATTCGAGATCTGTAGCATTGGAGGGAATGAGTGGGTACGAGAAAGTGGTGGGGATCATCTTCCTAAGCGTTAATTCTAGGCATATAGGCGAGTCCATCGTGGATATCTCCGTCTTATCACCTGCCGTCTTGGTGCTCTTTGTGGCCATGATGTTAGTATCTCTCTCTCTCTCTCTCTCTCTCTCTGCTCAAAGAAAGAAAAGAAAAGAAAACACAAACACTCACACACTAAATCTCTCTCTCTCTCTCTGGCTCTCTCTCTCAAATCCAATTTGGTAAATTGTCCTTTACATATATACACTATACTATTGCTCATAATAGCCTTTCCTAGGTTTTCATTTCAGTTCATTCCTTTTATTAATTATTAATATTCAGAAAGGATCTGGCATGCGTCTATCTACCTCCACACACAGACACACAGAGTATAGCTATTTTAAAAAAAAAAAACTCAATTAATCATTATTTCTAACGGAATCATTTCCAAATTATGAATAATTATATTTTTAGTACATTTATTACATTAAGTAATTTTTATTTTTCCTGCGGGAAAAAAGATTAAATTATAGGTAATTTCATTATATTCAACACAATCAGTCAATACATGTATAATTAAATAATTGATAATGTTATATATATGTATAATTATATTGATATATAGGTACCTTCCTCCATACACATCATTTTTACCAGTGAAGAAGAAGGAAGGGAAAAATGGAGAAGGCAATAGTGACCAATTGAGAAGAAAGAGAAGAGGAATATTAGTTGAGAATATTATAATGTCTGAACTCTCTTATCTGTCAAACTTCATCTTCATGATTTGTATCAGTGAGAGCAAAGAACTCAAGCAAGATCCTCTCAACTTCAATGTCCTCAACATAGTCATTGAAGTCATCAGGTAACAATTTTTTTTCCATTTATAATTTTGATTAAGTTGTAACTCAATTCCTACAATTTTGACTATATATATTATAACTTAATATATGAACTTTAAATTGATATGACTCAATCCCTATAGTTTACTACTCTAGTCCTTATGATAAGTCCACTTGTAGAAGAAATTTTTATCCTAAATATAAGGCCACTTAGAAGTTATTAATGACTTGTTTTCTAATTTTACCCTTATTGAATTATCATTTGAAAGAAAGGAGAAGAAAAAGCAAAGAGAAGTAAGAATGATTTGTAAATGTAGAAAGAGAATAAGGTTAAATTTACAAAATTTTGTCAATTTAAAATATATTTAATGACTTAATTAGCATTCTTTAGTCACTGGTGGAAAATGGGCAATCGAAATCCCCATTTTTAAACCGGTCAATGCGGAGACGGTTTTACAAAAATGAGCGGTGGCATTTTTGTAAATAAAATGAAATATTCACACCGTATTTACTCATGAACGATGTGGAAATATTTAGTCCGGTTTAGATGTTTACTTTCTACAGCGGATGTTATAGAGACCGATGTGGAAATATTTAGTCTGGTTTAGATTTTTACTTTCTACAGCGTATTTATATTGACCGAGGTGGAAATATATAGTCCGGTGTCTGTTTTATAAAAAAATTAAATGTTTACACCGGTTTTAAAATTAACCGATTTAAATATAAACACCCGGTGCAGCTTCATCGCCTCTTCAGTTTCCTGTCTATGATTTCCCGCTCGCTTCTTTATTTGTCAGACCTTTCATTTCACTTCTTGGGTTCCCAACGTTTATACTTTGTAGTCATTATGATAGAAGGCCAATTGCGCATTCTTCTATATTCTTATTGATCATGAACGTTAACCATATATATATGTATACCATTCTTCTGTTTTATTTTCTTTTCATCTATCTGACTCCTCCAATGGCCTCTTCCTCACGCACGCCTCCTTCTCCGCCCAACAAAAGAAACAGAGACGACTTTGAAGACAAACATCCTGATCCTCACCCTTCTGTTCCTTCTCCTCCTCCCCTGGTTGTGACTCTGATGGAGAGGCTTGAGGAACTCATACTGCACTTCAATGGGCTGGAGGACTCTGTGGAAGAACTGAATCGCAAAGTTGACAGACTGAAAGCAAGTTTCAGGGATTTCCGCTCAGAAGTTCGCCGCCATCAACCCCGTGATAGCGTCTTTAATCCTGTTGATCTCACCCAATCTGATGACTCCCAAAACTCTGAGTCTGATGAGTAGTGAAAGATTGCAACTTTTATATATTCTGATGTATATATTTTTTTGTGTAAAAGTTGATGACATGGCTGACTCTGGATGTAGGAAAAAAAACTGATATATTATACACCGGTCCATATTTATTGACCGGTGTAAAATATACTATAAATAAACTGATATATTTTACACCGGTCAATATATATTGTTCGATGTAAAATATACTATAAATACAACTTTTATATTTATATCTACACCGGTGTAATAGTTTGTCCGGTGTATAGTTTCTTATTTTTTTCCAAATACTCTTTTATTTGGTACATTTCTCGCGCCTTCCATCTCTCATTTTTCCCTGGTTCGCGCGTTAAGACTTCTCGGCGCTTCACGGACGGTGAGTTTTGTTTTGAACTCCTCTCGCGAACTGAAAATTTATTCTCTCCATGCATTAGCTGCAACGTAATGGTTTAATTTCTTGTTTTCTGCTTTTCTAGTTCTTATAGTCTTCCACAAATATGGATCGTAGTTGGATAAATGCTAAACGAACAAGTGTTGAGTATGCTGAGGGGGTGAAGGAGTTTTTGGATTTTGCTAAACGGAATGGTGATGATGACAATGGAAGGTTTTATTGTCCTTGTGTGAGTTGTTTGAATGAGAGGAAACAAAGTCCTGCTGATATTTACACTCATCTAATTTGCGAGGGGTTTTGCAAGAGTTACACGGTATGGGTATGGCATGGTGAACAGGTGGAACAGACCTTTGACGATGACATGGATACTGATGATAGAGTAGAGGACATGATTCGTGATGTTGGAGAAGATGCTTTTATGCGGTCACACGCATATGGTAATATGTGCAATAATGCAGAAAAGCCTCTATACCCAGGGTGCAGAAAATACAACCTGTTGAATGCAGTGTTGAGATTGGTAAGTGTGAAAGCTCGGCATGGGTGGAGTGACAGTAGTTTTTCAGAATTGCTTGACTTGTTACAGGACATGTTTCCTGAAAAAAATGCTTTACCCAAACGCTATTATGATGCGAAGAAAATAATAGGTCCTTTAGGCATGCAGTATAGAAAGATTCATGCATGCCCAAATGATTGCATATTGTACAGGAAAGAGTTTGAAGATGAGGAGAAGTGTCCAATATGTAAGACACCAAGGTACAGATCAAACAACTCTCCTGCCAAGTTGTTATGGTATCTTCCAATTTTACCAAGGTTTAAGCGACTTTTTTCTAATGAAGATGATGCAAAGAAATTGTTATGGCATGCAAATGAAAGGATTAATGATGGAAAGATTCGTCATCCTGCTGACTCTTTGCAATGGAAGAAGATTGATGACTTATTTCCCGAGTTCGGCAATGAACCACGAAACCTAAGGCTTGGACTTAGTACGGATGGAATGAACCCTTATAGTAGCCTTAGTAGTATCCATAGTTCATGGCCCGTCCTTCTGGTGATTTACAACCTATCTCCCTTGCTGTGTATGAAACGGAAGTATGTAATGTTGTCCATGCTGATCTCAGGACCAAAACAACCGGGAAATGACATAGACGTTTACCTAACACCCTTGATCGAAGATTTGAAGAAGCTATGGGAAGGTGTGGATGTCTTTGATGCTGTTAAGAAGGAGGTTTTCAATTTGCGGGCCTTGATCTTTTGTACAATTAATGACTTTCCTGCATACGGAAATTTGTCAGGGTATAGTGTTAAGGGTCATAAAGCATGTCCGATTTGTGAGGAAGGGACTTGCTACTATCAACTTCGTCATGGAAGAAAGACGGTCTACCTAGGTCATAGGAGATTTCTAAGACAAGCCCACCCATACCGTCGACTGAAGAAGAAATTTTATGGCGGCCAAGAATTTGAAAATGCTCCAAAGCCATTGACTGGCGAACAAGTTTATGAAAAGGTGAGAGACATCAATGTCACTTTCGGTAAGCTTACCAAGAAAAGTGAGAAAAATGTATGGAAAAAAAGATCTGTGTTCTTTGAGCTTCCTTATTGGCGACATCTTCATGTAAGGCACTGTCTTGATGTGATGCATGTGGAGAAAAATGTGTGTGACAGCATTGTTGGAACACTTCTCAACACACATGGTAGTTCCAAAGACGGTTTGAAGGCAAGATTGGATTTGGAAGAAATGGGAATACGGGAGGAGTTACATCCGAGGCCAGATGGTGAGGGGAGCTATCATGTTGAAGAGACTAATATTTTGTCCAAGGCTGAGAGAAGAAGTATTTGTGAGTGTTTGCAAGGAATCAAAGTTTCCTCTGGGTACTCATCTAATCTTAAGAGGATTGTGTCCATGAAAGATTTGAAATTAGTAGGCCAAAAGTCTCATGATTGTCATGTACTGATGCAACAATTACTCCCAGAGGCTGTTCGAGGAATCCTTCAAGATGAGTTGAGACACATTGTAACCCGACTTTGCTTCTTCTTTAATGCTATATGTGGCAAAGTCTTTGAGACTGAAAGGTTGGAGGAATTGGAGCACGAGGGTTATGTTATTTTGTGCCAGCTTGAAAAACAGTTTCTTCCTTCCTTTTTTGACATCATGGTACACCTCATCGTTCATCTAGTGCGAGAGATAAAACTGTGTGGCCCTGTATACTTACGATGGATGTACCCATTTGAAAGATACATGAAAATCCTTAAAGGGTATATGAAGAATCCAAGTCGGCCCGAAGCATCCATTGTTCAAAAATATGTGGCCGAAGAAGCTATGGACTTTTGTCAACAATACCTGTCTAAAGCAAGACTTACTGGTCTCCACAAACCCATTGCCACACAGGGGGGTCAACGCGGAATGTCAGTGAGGAGTGTTGATCGTAATGAACTGCAGCAAGTACACTTACACATCTTGAATAACATTGATGAAGTTCAAGACTATATTGCTGTTCATAAAGATCTTGTCCGAAAAACAAATAATAGGATGACAGAGCAAAGGCTCATTAGAGAACACACCAAATCTTTTGCACATTGGTTCAAATTGGAGGTTGAAAATGAGGATTGTGTTTCTGATACAGTTAGATGGTTGGCATGTGGTCCTGAACATAATGTGATCTGTTGGAATTCATTTGATATCAATGGGTATTCCTTTTATACGAAGTCCCTAGATGATAGAAGTAGCGTGCAAAACAGTGGTGTTATGTTAGTGGCTGAAGCTATGCATTTCTCTAGTTCAAAAGACAACAATCCTAAATTAGCAGCCATCCCTTATTATGGCGTTGTTGAAGAGATTTGGGAGGTGGACTACTCCAAATTCAAAGTTCCCGTATTCAAATGCAAGTGGGCTAATGTAAACAACGGTGTTATGGTCGATCAGTTAGGATTTACACTGGTGGATTTGAATAATATAAGTTTTGGGGATGAGCCTTTCATTATGGCAGACCAAGCAAAGCAAGTGTTCTTTATCACTGATCCTCAGAATGAAAGATGGTCTGTCGCGCTCCAAGGGAAAAGTGTTGTTGACAATGATGATTCTTTTTATGAGATCCCTTCTTTTTCAGTAGGTTTACCACAATTAAATGAAGAAGAAGTGGATTCTGATTAATTTCTATGTGTTTCTTGTTTAGTCTAAACATGCAATTTTAAGTTTCTTGTAATGATTGCGTATATGATTTTGATATAATAATAACAGAGACAGATTCTTGTTCTGATAAGAATGTTGTGACGCTAAGGATGGGATGATATTATAAGGTGGTGAAGTTTTAAAAAAAAAACTACAACATTTAACACCGGTCTTAAGTGATATTCGGTGTAACAGGTCACGTCTAATAATAATTTATTGTTCGATTTTACACCGGGTTATACTTTATCCGGTGTTATAATTATCGATGTTTATTTTTGACACCGGTTGTTAAAATTAGACGGTGTAAAATGTTTCACTTTTACGTCGTTTATGTTTTGACCGGGTTAGAATTATTTACAACCGGTGTTAAATGTTTATATTCATTTTTTTAACCCGCCTCTTGGCGCGATGACCTTCAATCTTCTCCTTTCTCACATACTCTTTTTTATCGCCGCTCGTCGTGCTCTGTGGTTCTCGCGAGGCTTCTCCGTGCTCGGTCAGTCGTTCTTCTCTGTCACCTCTCTCGTTCTGCTATTCCGTAAGTGTACGTGTTCTCTGCATTTTTTTCCCTGTGTACGTGCGATGCCATTTTTATGTTCGTTTAATCTAGGTTTTCTATTTTTCCTGATGAATGCTGGCACATCTTTCCATTCATAACTGCTAAAGGAACAAGTTTTGTGTGTTCTGACGGGTTGAGGGAAAAAGGGTTAAGTCTGTTTTCAATGTTTTTGATGTTGTTATTGCGTACATAGGAATATGGAGGATAGAGTTACTCAGATTGAGGCTGGCGATGCTCCAAGCGCCACTAAGCAAAGGAAGGGCAGAAGTGCGACCGTTTGAAAGACATTACGAAGGACAGGATAGAGGGGAAACTGCTTCCGATAGAGTTTGACAGAAACTGGAACCCAACTGGTGAACACAGGACAAAGTACGTAAGTTTTGTCAGCCTCCTAGCACGCAACAAGCCTAGCATCACCTATTTGACTTGGGATGCTGTGGATGATCGCGTGAAGAATCAAATTTGGGACACTATCCGGGTATAGGAACTATCTAATATTGCATGCAGAGCAATACCAAATACACAACTGTTTGTTGATTACTCTGCTTTCAATGGCAAACATTGCAGCTCACTTACGATGTGCCCAACAATGAGTTCTTGAAGAAGAAGACGTTGTCTTATTACTGTGAGCATTGGAGGGCATTCAAGACACAACTAGCTCGTCAGTATCTGCATGGACAGGACAGAAGTGGTCATCCTCAACCTTCTCCATGCAGCAAGTATCAATTCATTGACGAAGCTGCGTGGGAACAATTTGTTAGGAATCGGACCACGCCAGTAGCAATGGTGAGTGTATCCTTTTGTATGTGGTTGCAGAAAACGTATCAGAGTATCATATGTATTGATTTTAAATACTTCATGTCTTGTAGGAAAAAAGAGCAAAAGCAATTGAATACGCCCTCAAGAATGATTGCCCCCACACAATGTCTCGAGGGGGTTACGCGAAGGCAGAAAGAGAGTTGTTGGGGGCCAAGAGGAAGAGGTTAGAAGAAAGTGCTGGGTCAGATCCTAGTGTTCTTCTTGACCCCCCCTCTCCGATACGTCGCGAAGAAAAATGGTTGTACGCTCGCCAAAGAAAGAGCGGAGCTTTTACAAGCGACAATGCTCGCATGATTGCTGAAAAAATTGTAAGCACTACTTGCATTATTTTGTGATAGTAGACTATATATAATTATATCATTTTCCTTATGTTTGTTGTTCTTTCTATGTTATAGAGTGATCTTAAACAACAAGAGTCCCATGGATCCTTCAAGTCAGATGGTAGGAATGACATCTTGACTGTTGCCACTGGGAAACAAGAACATGGGGGCCGTGTCAGGGGAGTTGGAAGAGGTGTGGGTATAAGAGATTACTTTGGAGCATCTCAAATACGTTCCCCACATGTGGTGCCGAGGGCAGAGTTGGCATCCTTGCTCTCCACCATAAGGGCAGAGGCTAAGGAAGAGGCTTGGATAGAGGCTAGGGCACAAGCAGAAGCTTCAATTGAGGCGCGATTACAAGAGGGGTTCGCAAAGATGAAGGAAGAAATGTTGTCCATGATGACATCAAGGCAGCAAGAGCCAACTGATCCCCTCCCGCCCTCAACTGCAGTCCGTCAAAGCACTAAGGGGAGTTGTTGCTTGCCGCTGTCAGAGGATGCAGAACATTGTGATCTATATGTTGAGGATCCTCTTAGACGCTTAGTGGCACGTGGCTCCATCCATAGCCTAGGGGCAACTACTGTTCACCACGTCCAAATTCAGGACGATCAATTAAGGGTGACAGTTGAAGCCGTGCTAATTGGAGATGCTCTTGTCCCAATTCCCACTGATGAGGTGAAGACAGTGAGCCAAGCAAAAGGGACTTTCATATTGTGGCCAAAGCATCTTGTTTCGGATCACGTCGCCTCATCCCCCGACCAACTTCCTACCCCTCCCGCTTTGAATGCCATGCAACGTGTGATCCTAATGGCATATGACAAAACATTCCATGTGGACGCGTTGCCTATGGATTCAGTTGTGGGCAACATGGGGGCACCGGCCTTCCTGGATCATGCGGACGTCAAATCTCTGATCACTCCCAAGGAAGAACTGACCTCCGGCTGCATCCAAGTGTTTTTTATGTAAGTATAATTTAAATGTAAATATATGTAATAACAAAGTTCAAGTCTTACAACTAATGTCGTGCATGCATTGCCTGTAGGTACATGCAAGCTGAGTTGGTTTCCTCCAAGGGCAAACAAAAAAAGTTCGGATTCCTATGCCCAATTCAGATTTATGCTAAAGGGACCTCTCAATCTTCGAGACTTGCATACATTTCAGAGAGGCTCGGTGAAACCGATATTGATTGTTTCTTCGCACCATATATGCATGAGTAAGAATAATAATGTTTCATTTTATTTTATATATACTAGTTTTGTAGTTGCGTAATTATAATACTCATTTTCTTTTAACTAATCTCTACAGCAATCATTGGCAACTTGTCATCCTATGTAAGCATAGTTATAAAGTTTTCTTCTTATACTCCCTCCATTACAAGCCCTCGGTGGATGTTAGGAAGATCATGAACACGTACGTGAGTTCTCTTCTATACACAATGATCTGTGTGATAAATGGGTTACTAACTTGTTAACTTTGGTCATAGGGCTATGAGGACATTCGCAGTTGCAAGGGGCCTTAAGCACGCTAATTTGGTGAGGGACCCTGAATGGATCACACCGATGGTAATAAAAGTATATATTAGGTGTTAGCTAGGTTCCCCGTTTTGATGATGAGAAATAATTTTTCTCTTGTTAACATTACAGAGTCGAAGGCAACCCAGAGAAAGCAACTTGTGCGGCTTCTACATAGTCAGACACATGGTCAATATTATCTTGGCAAATAGGATTGACCTAAGTGGGGAGGTAAAATTATATTTTGAATGATTTCATATTTCTTAATTGTCAATCTAATCTAAATTAGTAATGCCTTAATTTCTTTGATTTTGATTTCATATTTCAGATGTTTGAACAACCTGATCCATTTCCTGACCAAGATATTGAGGACCTGCGTAATCGGTGGGCAGAGTTTTTTGTTCAAATCCTTCCTTCTCAATAGTATTTGTCTTTCACTGAATACATTTTTCTGTTCAAATTGTAGCATTTTTGTATTGAGTTTTATTCAATGAATAATATAATGAGCAATTGAATTATATATGTCTCTAGCATCTTGAACTGATGATGATCGATGATTGAGTCATATATTACATTTGGGCAGTTTACTTCTGAAGCTTCAGGCCAACGAAATCTATCAAATATAATTTAATAACATCTACATCGGAGGTACATACCCACCGGTGTAGTAAGAACATATATAAATTAAATTTAATAACATCTACACCGTCCCAATATTCAACCGGTGTTAAAAATTTAAAAATTTACACCGTCCCAATATTCAACCGGTGTTAAAAATTTAAAAATTTACACCGTCCCAATATTCAACCGGTGTTAACATTTGAAAAATCTACACCGTCCCAATATTCAACCGGTGCAGATGTTAAAAATATTACACCGGATGTAAATGTGAACCGATTTAAAATTTAGTCCGGTATAAAAAATTATACATTCTACACCGATTGTAGGACCGGTGTAAAATGTCTGACTTTTTACACGGTCCGTTTCTACACCGGTTGTGTGTGCGATGTTGAATGCCATTTTCAACCGGTGTTGAAATGCTTTTTTCCAGCTGTGAGTATGTGAGAATTGGTTAAAATGACCCAAAGTAGTAACTATCTAAAAATATCATTAGTCCTTATATTTTAGAAAATAAAAATATATATTTCATAAAATTTAAAGAATAAAGTTTTAAATGGTTAAAATTATATGAATTGATGAATGATCTAAATCAAAGTTTAAAGACTAAGTACAATCAAGTCAAAAGTACATGCATAAAAAAATTATTTTACTGTATATATATACTCTTCTAGTCCTTAATATATGACCTAATTAGATAATTAATTTTAACCATAAATATAAGACTTATTTCTTATACTCTCTCAATAATAATCAAATAAGAGAGGGCAGGAGGAGAGACTTAAAGAAGATGACTAGGGTATTTTAAGAAAAATATAATATACTAACTTATTTCCTATATTCACAAGGCCACGGCATGTTTTCCTTCATTAGTAGAGTTTATTGACCAAACATGAAGTGAAATATTAATTTCTCATCAGACCTTCTTAAGTAAAATCACTGGCCCCAAATATCTTGGGGACTCATAAGGAGCCCTACCTTAACCTCTTTGTTTAGGGGTGTTTGGTACGAGAGATTTAGAGGTGAGGTAAAAATTTTGAGTTGAATTTAAAAAAATAAATAAATAGGGCTATAAAATTTTAATAAAAAGAAGATGTAAAATAAAAAAGTAAAAAAAAATTAATGAAAAAGTTTCAACCCTTCTTCCTAATTTTCTTAAATCTAATTCAGAAAAATAACTAATAAAACCCTACTCACTAACCAATATTCTAACAAGTAATAGCTATCATAATATGTTTTCATAATAGTTAGTTGATCAATTTTAATAAATTAAGAAAATTATATAATATAAATTTATTTTTAAAATTTAAATTTAGTAATAATTAATTTATTTATTTAGTTTCTTTAATCTATCTAAAAATTAAATTAATTCTTATATTAAAGATCATATGGAGTATGATAGAGCAACTATGTACATCTATTTTTCTACATGTTATCTACTACAGTAACATGTGCTGCATAACGCAGGATTGATTCCAATTATTATGTGAACGTAATGCAACAACCCAACATGAATAGTGCTTTTATTTAAATGAAAAAAACATGTTTTTTTATAGGAATGAGAAGAACTTTGCCACGTGTAATTAACATTATTGAATTATACATACAGTCCACCCTTACTAGCGCACAACAAATTAAATCTATTTCTTCATAGGATGCATATGTCATGTTCTGAATAATTCAGTTTTCGATCATACGATATTAATGTATCTAAATATTATAATGCAAAATGACGACTTCTTGTGCAATGAATAAGCGCTTCACATATATAATTTCACTATAATAATATTTTATTTGCATGATTAGGCCGACTACATAGGACTAATATTGAGATTTATATTGTTTAAATATAGTTTTAATGATTTAAAATTAAAATTTTTCAATTGATAATTTTAAATAATAAATTTCTTTTTGTAAAACTCAATTAAAAAAATATATTTATTTTAGATTTTATTTCAATTAAAAATAAACTTTTAATGAAAAAGTTGGACTATCATATTAGATTTAAACTATTTAGATTTGATATACCCATACACAATCCACTAGTTAAGAAGATTATTTTAACTCTAATTAAATGTAAAATTTTAACGCTGTTAAAATTTGTTTCTCAAATTTATAATTTTTTATAAAATATTCATATTAATTATGCATATTACTTTTTATTTGAGGATAGTTTTAATATAAATTATTAAAAAAGATGTTTTAAAAATAATTTATTTAATCTTTGTAAATTAGTTTGTATAGAGTATTAATATTCAAAAGTGATGACGCATGAATTTATCTACCTTGATATAATACTCCTATATATACAGTGCAGTTTTTTCATAATTTTTTGACTCAATCATTGTTATTTTTCTAGGACAATCATTGCCAAATAAATGATCATATTTTATTATATTTATATTAGATTAATTAAATAATTTATTCATGACAATCGACCAATACATACCTTGAGACATAAATGCAAGTCAATGTATACATGCATTATTTATAAACGGAACCGTAGCTTATGGGATATGAATATTAAATATTAATGTAACATGATGAAGACAGTTCGGTTGTGCTTAAAAAAATTCAGGGCAATTTTACTACAAAAATTCTACAATATGATCTCACATATCGTTTTCTTTCATATGGGTATTTTACAATTTTATATATAAAAGTTCAAAAGGTAATGGAAAAAAGTTAAAATAGTGTGTGGTGTTAATTTATTTAAATTTTCCCTACATGGCTTAGTATAATTTTTTTAATTAATCAAATTTACGGCTTATTTGTATATTAAGATTAGCAAAAAATGTGATTTTGATTAAGTTATTTATGAGATTTTTTTAAAGAATTTTGAGCTAAATATAAGGGTTGTTGAAAAAAAATATATATCTTATTTTAATAAATGATTTTGATTAGTTTATTAAAATAAGTTAAAAATAAATTTTCTTCTAATTAACAACTCCTCTTGTTGAACTTAAAATTTTCCCAACAACTCCTTTGTGTAATTTAATAAAAATCGATCACTTTTTTGTTTTAATTTTATAAAAATAGACCCTTGGATGAATTTCTTTTACTTTCTTTAACACAACTTATAGCAATGCCACTTACTACTATAATTGTTATTTTTAGTACTTTTAAATTTAAAATTTACTCATTCTAGTTTGATCAAAAAATTATTTTAAATATAAAAGTGTACGTAATGTTTTATAAATTTTATTGGGTATAATATCTTGGCTTAATACAAGGTGAGCTGATTATGTAAAGATATGTAATAATATAAGAGTTATTTAACTAATTTAATTATATTAATAAATTAGATAAATTATTTAATTATGATAAATATGATATGAGATTCATAAAATACCTCATGTTACATTAGATTATTATACTATTTATAAGCTATTTTTAGGATGTTAAAAAAAATCTTTAATTTTATTAATTCTATTTTAAAATTTAATAACTTTTTAACTTTATTCCTATTTAATATACATTATATTCTATGAGAATAAAGTCAATAGAATAATAAATAAAGTGTAAACTTTATTATTTATATGAAAAATTTAATAATGTGATTTGTAAATAATACCAAAAAATTCTTCTCTCTCTTCCCTAAAAATAAGACCAAGGGAGTATACCATTTTATAAGTTAAGTAAATTAGTTTAAAATAATATAATAAATATTAGAGATATGATTGTGCTACTGGTAGAGATTAATCATTATTATCGATAGTGGATACTCTTATCTATATCAAAAGAGATATAATTGTGCTTGTTTGGATTTGTTTTCAAGAGATAATTTCACGCGAGTTAAGACATAACTTCTTTCAGGTACTTACTTCATAATTCATAAAATTGTGATTAAAAAATCAGATTAAATCTATAAATTATCAATATAAATAAATATTAAAATGTAAGGATATTATATTTAAAATAAAATTAATCTCTAAGGAGAAGTATTTATTTTGACAAGTACCTTCTTGCATACACATCATTTTTTACCAGTGAAGATTTCAAGCATGATCCTGTCAACTTCAATGGCTTCTTCAACATAGTGTTCCAAGTCATGAGGTAATTAAAAGCAATGATTATGTAAATGAATCACTTAACAATATTATATATGCATGTGCGAAAGTGTTAGACATGTATTTATCTGCACTTCATCTCAAGAGAAGAGAGAGATGGATTGACACAAAAGGATATTATGGGCCTCAAGAAAAGACTATTATGCTTTTTTGGAAGCTTAAGAAGTTCACATCAAAGTAGCCCAAGCCAATTTGGATCTTTCACATATTCAACAATCCTTTTTTTTTAATTACCGACCTAGTTTACCTGAGCTTTGCCCCGACTATATTCGGATCCGACCCGCATCGTGCACCTGGCTATGGTGGGTGAGTCTCCCAACGAAAATTTTCTACGTATGCCAAGGCTCGAACTCGAGACCTCGCTTAAGCGATATCGAGCCGCTTACCACTCGGACTAACCCCCGTTGGTAACAATCCTTTTTTATTGTGCTGTTTGTGAATACAGAAACTTCTTAGCCCATCCTATGTAAACTTTTGGCCCATTTCAGTATCATAACACGGCATAGTCCACTCCAAAAACTCTTTCTCGAGTTCGAGTCTTGGCGTACGCAGAAAATTTTTATTGGGAGACTCACTCACCATAGCCAGGTGCGCGACGCGGGTCGGATCCAGATGTAGTCGGGGCAAAACTTTGGTGAATCGGGTGGGCAACAAAAAAAAATCTTTTTCTTGTGAAATAGTAAAACATATTACTATAACCTATTTTTTAAAAAATATTATTTTATTATAATTTTAATTATAATATTTAAAAATACATTATGACTTTTAATATTTAAATTTATATTTAAAAATAATTAATAATTTATTTTATTTAATATTAATATCGTTTAAAAAAATAATTTTTTTTTAAACGTGAGTAATCTTAATTTTTTTAATAAAATTATTGTAAAAAACAAAAAAACACCAAAAGCACTTAAATGCTTGTTTGGGAAAACTTCTAACAGCACTTAAAAAAGTACTCTCACACAATAAAAAACAAAACTCTAGTCACTTACTTACCCTGTTGAACGTAAGATCCCTTGAAACAAGTTGATCCACGGATGACGGATCTAATGGAATAAGCTTCTTGTTAGTTATTGTTGTTGTTGTTTTATCACTTGATTGATTTTCCCATGTTTTTATCCCCATGTGAGTACTTCAATAGCTGTTTCGCGACAAAATCAAATGAAAAGAAACTTCCTTTGTTCATTCCTAAAGGACCCCGACCTTTTCTTTCATTTTCTCTCCACACTGACAGTACAAAGTTCTTCTCTTTAGGGTTCATGCACCTCCCCTTCTGAAGTAAACCCAATCTTCCAACTGCTTTTTGTACGTTTTTTATGCGTATGATTGTAATTCATTCTTTTTAATTGCTCGAGCAGCTGAATTTCAAGTTGGGATTGGAGTTTATCTTTGAGTATGCACAACTTTGAGCTGGATCAGCAAGATCAGAGAGGTATGGGTTATTCTGTCTGGTTTTAATTTCCCCTCATCTTTTCAATTTCTGGTTTTAGCAAGTGTTGCCCATTGATATTTAGCTTTTGTTTCTGGGGGATTGGTTTTTGTACTCTCTGGAATGTTGACTAACCGAGATATCTGATGTCGCTGTACGATTGCCACAGTATTTTTTAATTTACTCCTTGTTTTCTTGCAGAGATGAGGCCCAAATTTTTTTAATTTTAATGAATCTACATTTTCGTATTTAATTTTATAGCTTGTGTTCATAATATCATGTATTGGGAGCGCCTGAGTTATGATACTTGGTAGCCTTGATCCAGCTCTGCCTAGTTTTGGAGAGAATGAAGGGAAACTATAAGATGTGCCATGAGAGTCAACGATCAATCGGAGATTCTTGAATCTAATTTTTGTGCCTCTCCTGATATCAGTTTTAAATTTTAAAAAATATGATTCTATGTTTTTTTTTTGTTTAACCAGGACCTGGTCGGATTGCTGCTCTTGTTGGCTCTTGCCTACCATTCAAATAAATTACTACTAGCTGGCTGAGAAAAGGAGCCCGGGGCAGGGACCAATTGCTCTAATCACTACTAGATAAATTTATGAATTCATCCATCCGAACCATTCAGGTTTGATCTCACTTTTGACAAGAAATTCCAGATTTGAGGACTATTATATGATTTGTTTCCTTTATTTTTCTGTTGTTGATAAACATAAATAAAGAAACCAAGAGGACCATAGAGACGTTTAGTGGTTTCGCTAATGTGTTTGGTGAATAATGCTTGTTATTACTATGAAAAACATATGTTCAGGCTTTCTTTGGGGTTGTTTTTTAAATTTTTGCTTCACTCTGGTGTTCTCTAAGGAATCTTCCAGAGTATTAAGCTAGAATTCTTTAAATAACTCAATCAGTGAGACTTGGGTATTGTCTGCAACAGGAGAAATAGCCTTGTGGAAGGTATTAAACTATAGAATGAATCCTTGATGACTGTTTGGATATGGTGATTTTTTCATTGAAATGAGTCCGATTCTTTATAAAACGATAAAATCATTTGTTCATTAACTTATCGCCAGTAGTGATTATATGTCCAGGATAGTTTTGTTTCATTCTTTATCTATTCCGATCTGAAACCCAATATCTTAGAAGGTTCATTTTACACAACTCAAATTATTAGGCTGTAAGCAGCTAATGACAATGTGAACTCTGGCCACCATGCATTTGACAAAACTTCCACTCAAGCCCAGAGATTTGGCAAAGCATTTGCTCTACTTGATAACATGCTCACAACTGGCACAACCTGTTAATTTCACTTTTTCTTGTACCGTGTGTTCATGCTTTGAGAATTTTGATTTATCTAGACTGAGACTTGTTTATGAGAGGACTATAGTCTCTGGGTTAGGATTGGATTCTCTTTGTTGTAGTGTACTTGTAATAGCTTATTCGAAATTGGCTCTTGTTAATGGAGCGACTGAACTGTTTAATGGGAACAAGATTTGGTTTTGTGGAATTCATTGATTATGGTTATGGTTATTCTGGTTACTATGATGGAGGGATTCAAATATTTAATGCAAGGCGATGTGCTAGGAATAAGCTAGATGGATATACAAATTTCGGTTGCTAAGCATTGTCCATGGAATACATCGCTTAAGTTTGATAACACTGAGCTGACTAAACTGTAGCTTATTGGCTCTTTTAGAATGGTTCAGTTAATAGCTTTTACATGGTTATGGTTTCCGATGTATTTGCTGGTGATGATAGGGGGGATGATGTGAAGAAATTGATGGGTAACATAACAGGTGATCTGAGGAAAGTGAAGGCCTTTTTTGCTAATTTGGAAAATTAGATGCATACCTGATTAATTCTTTTTGTAATGTCATGGAAGCATTCGTCAGAAGGTTTAATAGTTACTTTAATAGTGTATAACAGTGAATATTGAAGAAAGCAACAAAGAAAATCATTGCATTTCGATGCATGTTTAGCTCTACACAATAGAGCACTTATCTGTATTTTTTCCCCCCTTCCAATTTAAGATATTTTGATTATGATATCTAAGTTAATAATAATCTTGAGCATTTTCTTTTTCAGATACCAGATTTTCTTTTGAACCATATTGGTTAGGGGGGCGTATCTAAACTTTCAACATGGAGGATTCCAATGCAATGACTATTGAATTCCTCCGAGCAAGGTTGCTTTCTGAAAGATCTGTCTCAAGAAGTGCAAGACAAAGAGCTGATGAATTAGCAAAAAGGGTACTGTTTTTCTAAGCTAGTTCATGTTCTCATGGAATTAACCTTGTTTGATACTTTACTAGACCCTTTTTGTAACTCTTTGAATTGTTGTTAAATATGCCAATTAGGTCAAGGAATTGGAGGAACAGCTAAAGTTGGTGACTCTTCAGAGAAAGAAGGCTGAGAAGGCAACAGCAGATGTTCTTGCTATTTTGGAGAATCAAGGGATAACTGATTTTTCTGAGGAATTTGATTTGGGCTCAGATGAGGAAATGCCTTCTGAATCTGGTGCTGGTAATGATTCCTCAAAAGGGGAAGAGAGGTCTATGAGCTCTAAAGGAAGAAGACATTATTCAAATGAGCTGTCAGGTTCTGATCCAGATTCTTCACCAGTAGCTGGTAGAAGCTTATCTTGGAAAGGTCGCAGCAATTCTCCACACTCTTCTGAAAAGTACAAGAATTATAATGCGAGAAGACGAAGTAGTTTTTCATCTGTAGGTTCTGCAAGGCATCTCCCTGGAAGATCATGTCGCCAGATTAAATGTAGAGAAACCAGGCAAGTTGGTATTTTGTTTTAATATTTAGGTTTTTAATTTGCCATTTTCAATTACCATCTTCTAGTGTGCTTATCATTCTTTTGAGGAATGTATTTTGTGATTGAATTCTAAGAGATGTACTTGATCTACTGATAGGATCCAAAATAGGTAGAGAGAAAGAAGGAAGAAAAGTCTTTATTATAATAAGAAATCAGAATCTTTTTTTGACCATCATATGAAATCAGAATCTAACTTCATAAATTTATGAAGATGAAAGAAAATCTCTATTAGAATATGAGTAAAGGATCTTAAACTCACAAACTATTAAAGCCTAAGGAGAATCTCACAAAATTACAATGGATCTCCAAATCTACTCTGCCTATCCCTACTAGCTACTGCCCTACTTATAATATAAAAATAGATATTAAATAATAATAAATAAATGAGAAAATAACCGACCAAATCCTAACCAACATTGACTCAATAATAAACAAATCCTAATTGAGATATTTATAAATAATATCTCATTGTTATTTGTAATAGACAATAAATTAACTACTAAAAATATGATAACAAACTGATCCACCACTTTGTCCATTGACCCACTATTTACTTACTCTGTCATTTATAGTTCTTGCTACAGAGTTCTTTCACTTCTGCCTTTCAATTGTTCCACTTGTTACTTCTCAAGTTTTACACGAGTATTTTGCCCCTTTATGTGGTCAAGGGCTGGACTTAATGACCTTGAACTAGACACAACTGTGGCTTGTTTTACAACTAACCCTAACTTCCTCTCTTTACATTCCTATCAGAATACTACTGTAGAATTAAACTTGATTCCAACCCCTGTAAGAGAACACACAAACATGATCCTAGCCCATAAGACATCTTACGGCAAGGATGCAACCTTGAAATTTTGACCTTCCTGCTACAACAAAATATCATGAAGCACAGGGAAGATCACGCATTGCCATCATGTTCTTAATCAGCTTTTCTTAGATTATTTCAATTGTTATGGTTATTAGGTTTTTCACTGGATTTTAGAACCATTTTTCTACTTGAGTTAATGCCTGATAGATGGTAATATATGGTAAGGGCTTTGTTTTAAGTAGCTTTGGCAAAAGGGTGAGTATTACCTTTAGAGTGAGTTAGAAGAAAGAGAATAATGAGGTGACGAGTCTAGGTAGTGGAATATATTTGCAGTTGCTATTCCCCTTTTCCATTTTAACGAATGAATTATTCCCTTTTCCCTCTCTGCTTATATCAATGCCCTTTTTCCCCTTTACTGTAAAATCTTTAATAAAAGCTATTATCTTATTTGTCCATAATAAAATCTCTGCTTATACTCTTTCTTTCCTCTAGAATTGCACTTATTATATCTAAAATAATCTTATCAAAGAAGCTCTACCATAATAACTTCTACACGGGATAAACTCAATATACTTTGAGCATATTCATTCAAATCCAAGTTTTTGACAGTCTGTCATCACCTGTGGTAGAACGTGGACCAGTAGAACTCATTATGCCTCAATTTATTTGCACTCTTTAAGGAAGAGAGCTTTCAGGTTTGGGAAAATATTATTATCTGATAGAAAGTACTAATAAAGTACTAAAATCTGTTCCAAAAAAATAAGAAGTATTAAAATGAATTGAATATTTCTGCTTCTCAGGGGTATGCTCTATGATATCATTTCATATGCTCTAGTCAGATTATGCTCCCAGATCAACATGCATAAACTCTTTAATTTAGTTATTTTTATCTCTCTTAATCTACCAGTTCGCTATTTTTTTTTAATTAATAAAATTTTACCCCCCAGGTCAGTAGTAGAGGAATCTAGAGATGAGCCTGTCAAAGCTAATGGCTACAAAAATGAAGTTGTCCACTCTTCTGAGGGAGGTCCAAATTGTTCAGATAGTGGTTCTGACATTCTGAGAACAGAATCTATAATTCAGGAAAAGGGTAAATCAGAGATGAAGCTTGCCAATGATAATTATAATGTAGATGCCTATGGTGGAGAGAGGGACATGGAAAAGGCACTTGAACAGCAGGCCCAACTCATTGGCCAATATGAAGCAATGGAAAAGGCTCAAAGAGAGTGGGAAGAGAAATTTAGAGAGAATAACATCAGTTCACCGGTATCTACACTACAACCTATTTGAGCCTTATGCTCTCTATAAGTTATTACTATAAACCCTCTTGCTGTTTGGTTGTGCATCTATGGCTTTGGGAGGTTGGCCAAAATATGCCCTTTGTTTGATTTGAATTTTCAAGAAATTACTTTTTCATAAGGTGTATCAAGAAAATTTATCAGGATCTTGAATGTAGATATGTCCTGTTACATTTTTAGTTTTGCATTAGTTCTGCTATAATTTGTTATTCTCTTTCTTCAGCTTCTTTTTGGTACCTTGGCTATGGTATTGTTGCCCAAAATTCTTATAACAGTTTTTGTTGACCCTTGAAGAAAACAACACTTTCTCAACGGCATGAAAGTAGCTTTGAGTCGCGTTAGGATTTATAACTTTTTTGAAAGTGGAGTGGGTTGTTATAGTAAACTGTTTGGCATTTCTGATCATTTAACTTGGAACCTTGCATAAACCAATTTCCAACCCCCCAAACCAATGATTTCAATATCTCCAGCAATGCAACTAGTGTGGTCGACAGAAACATCACGGACTGGACAAATCTTGAGCAGGGCTTACCATCTATTTTCAAGCCTAGAAGAAAAACATGGACTTTTTCAGACATGTTTGTAGGCATGGCTGGAGCCAGGAACACCATGCTGCTAGACATTTTCTTCAATCTCAAATGTCTCACCTCCCATCTAATCAACTGAAAGCCTTACCAAAACTCCATTCTTGATCTTTCACTGAAGCTAAAACTGGATTTGTAGGGGAATGGGATGGTCTTCTGTGTCAGCTTTTTGTCCTTTCTAACGTCTTAGCCTTCTATCTTAATAATATTAAGCTGCAGGATGCTTTATGAGGAATTAATTCACATTTAGAATCCTGACAAAAATGACTAGAAGTAGTTTATTTTGTGGTTCCCTTTGAAATCCTGACTCAAACTTTGTTTTTGGTCTTAAATTATGTAGGACTCATGTGATCCTGGAAACTCCTCAGATATCACTGAGGAGAGAGAAGAGAGCAAGTCCCAGACTCCATCCTCTGCTAGGTTGGTTACCACAGAAGAAGCTCAGGAGCCAAAATCAGAAGCTGGTTGTACTTCTACATCCCAAGAATTGTTTAAAGCTGAAACCAGAGACAATGTGCCAAAATCAAATGATACTGGCAATCACCACAACCAAAATAGCACGACAGTCAGCAGTTCTGGGTTGATTGCTCAAGATAATTCAGATTCCACGTTGACAGGGAACAAAAATCACAAGAGCTCAGAAATATACCATCGTCAGCTGTCGTCAGATAGATGGCATCAAGGTCCACATAGTCTCGGACCTAATGATTCCAAGCCGACTAATTCTTTTTCTACTGATGTCTATAATGGCCTGGCCCAGAAAGATGCTTCTAGCAGTTCAAGGAATAAACATGACCTCTATGCATTAGTTCCTCATAAGCCTCAGGAGTTAAGTGGCGTACTTGACTCACTTAGACAAGCCAAGTTATCAATTCAGCAGGAGCTCAATAGGTTGCCATTAGTAGATAATGATTACACTGGTAAAGCCATTAAAACTATAGCTTCTTCAAGTAAAACTGAGGAGAGATTAGATATTCCCATTGGATGTTCTGGATTGTTCAGGCTACCGACAGATTTCTCTGATGAAGCTCCTGCTAGATCCACTGCTATTGATTCAGCTTCTCACTTGAGTTCAAACTTTTATCCTGATAAAGAAATTTTGAGAACTCCCGTTAACCAACTTGGTACGGTCCCTTACTTCGGTAGCAGCTTGGGCTTCTCTCCAGATCATCATCAATCTCTCACCACCCGTTCCCTGGAAAGCGGGTTGAGATTTGAAACTAAGAAGTCTCCTTTTGATCCTATTTTGGATGCAGGCCTACTGGCTTCCAGTAGTAATAATAACATGTATCCCACATATCCCATCTATCCATCCTATCAGAATTTGACACCTCAGATGCCTTTACTTTCGAGACCTTATCCGAGTAGACCAGTTGGGAATCCTCCTGGTCCTGCAGATCACTTCCCTTTATATGATGATCATCATGCAAGACAAAACATGTATAGATAGTATTTAGAAGGTCTGTAATTCCTCTAGGTTGCTAGCTTCCACTTCACTCGCGTTGTTGAATTAATGGTTGTATTGTTAATAAGATGAATGAATATCTCTGTATTGTATTCTCTATAGTTGCTTGGGAAGAGGAAAAACTTGTATGACAAAAGACCCTATTCGTTCTCTCTGGAAGCTCAACTCTGGTGGATTACTTATTTTCATTTATGCAGGTCTGTCTCCATTTCCCAGTTTTGTCCCTACTGGGACTTGTGAATTGTTCATAGTATTAAGTGGGGAATTACTGTAAAGTTTTAAACAAAAGATTTAGTTACTAAAAAATTTTAATAGTAAACAGAGGAGTTAATAATGACATATTTTAGTATAAGAATTGATAATAAATTTATGTTAGTTAAAATTTTTTGATAATTAAACCATTTCCTTAAAACTTTTAAATAATTTCCTCTAGAGAATGCATTGCATTAAGCTACACTCCAGTAATATTACCATCCAGTTTTGCATCTAATCAAACAGGTTCTAAGTGTGTTTGGGGGACCATAATTTTCTATTAGCAAAGTGTGGCCCCCAAAAAAAGGTGAAAATTAAACCTTCGGGCCTTATACTTTCATCTCATTTTGAAATTGGTCCTTATGTTTTAAATTCTTTTGAACAGTTCCCGAGACTTTCTACAGTTATCTCAGCTTGTCCTTGTATTTTGGAAAATGAAGATTAATGCATAAATGGCTTAAGGCTAACGGTAGGCCTTGAAGGATAATATCTTCCAAATAAAAGCATTAGGTTCTAGTTAACTAATGAAGTCCGATTAATGTGAGTGATAGTTGAGAATTTGATCTATAACTCTTGTATACAGAGTAAAAAAAATTAGTCGACAAGGTTATATTTTTTTTACCCTTGATATACTGTTAGTGAAGAATAGTCTTTAGCCATTAAAAATAAAAATAGCATTAGTATCTTTATATCTTATGGTCATTTGAAATACCTTTAATCATTATCTGATGAATGAAATTTTTTTAATATATGCAATTAATAAAAATAAAAAAAATTATAAATTTAATTTTTATATTTATGATCAAAATAAATCTTGTTATTAATTCTTATATTTAATACTATAGGGAGTATATGGGTTTATTCTTTTAGGCATTGTTTTAAAAGAAATATATGATACAAGCATCATGTCATGTTGATGTTGTTGAAGCTTCCATTGACAAAACTCCTAAATCTGCAAGTAACGTACATCCTCTAAGTAACGATTACTAGTCTTATTAAGAGTTTTCTTGTCTCCTTAACCTACGACAAGTCCAATTTTCAAACACTTGGTCTTTTGCAATAATCTAGAAAATCTGAGTAGTCAGCATAAAAAGAAAGTGGCTAGAAATTCACGTAAACTTGATTCTTCAAATCTTTTCCCAAGCTTGCACACCACGGTAGGTACCCTCTATAGCTCCCTATATATACACAGCTCAAAGGTTAAATCTTTGCCCAAAGGATCAACATATCAAGATCAAAACTTGTCTCAAATTTGCAAAACCCTCAAATCCTAAGAATTTTCTGTCCGTGGAAGGATTGAAAGAAGCAAGAAAATCTCAGAACAAGCGGTGGCATCTACTGGAGCCAAGGTGTTTGATAAAAGTCCTCTGAGAAAAATCCCACTTTTGGAAAGCGGAATGCTCAAGAATGATTTTGGGGACACGTGCGATCAGTACTATGGGTTTCAGACAGAAGCAGGAAAATCGGCTGATGCAAGGATTCTGAGGTTGTTGGAATTCTTCAGGCATTTGTATTACCGAAGAGCAGAGACGTTTCGGAAGATTGTTCCTTCTGGGCTTCAAGACGAATTTGTGGAACAGTTCGACAAAATCGGAGCCTTGTTCTCTGGGATCAAATCGAAGCAGAAAGTGAACACGATTCAGAGAAGCTTGAGCGTTGGCCAACGGTCACTTGGTGGCGGAGGCGGTTCTGAATTGAAGTTGGATCGGTTTAAGGTGAGAACCGTTCGTGTAGACGATGACAACGTTGGTGACAGAGGTAATAATACTAGGGACGGTGGTATGGATGTTAAAGGAAGATGAAGCAACACATGCAACTAAACTGGATTGCTACGTTGATGCCTGTGAGAAGAGGGGAACTCAAAATATATGTGTATAGTATTGTGTGTGAGCTCAACATTTCCTCAATTGATTCATTTTCTTCACCTTTTCAATATATCATGTAAATTTATTTTTGTAAATAACGAAGGAGTTGAATTCAATAAATAATCTGAATTTTATATTAGGAAAATGACAAACAAAAAAGATTGTAAAATGATAAAGGCCAAAACAAGTCCATAACAAGTGTTGTTATTTTTGTAATTATTATTAACTTGATTTAAAATTTATTATTTTAAAAAAAAATCATCTTTTCTTTTTATATTACTCAATTACCCCTAGCTTTTTTCTACTTTTTTAAAGGATATCATTTAAGTAGAAGAAGATAAGCCTAAAAGATATAGTAAGATTAATGCCATATATGTAAGTCATGAATAAATCTGAGTTAGCTTCATATTCTACTTACATATAAGTGGATATAAGCTTGTGCATGCATTGGGCAATTATTTAAGTAGTTATAGTGGAAATCTATTAGGATAGGGCAAATCTAATTACATATATTCACTGTAATTATAGCTTAGCCATATGAAAAGTTTATAAATTGGTGGTTGTGAGTTCAATCTCAATCTCACTTATAATTTTATGTTATTAGTATTTACCTCTCTAATTAAAAAAATTAATTAATTATTTTTTTTGGCCAAAATCCCTTAGATTCACTAACCAAAAATTGAAGGAACGGGAGGTATTAGGCTACTAGGACTAGGAGACCGCCGTTTCAGGATAATGTTCTAAGCTTATTGGGTTAGAATTAATTTAATTTTGATTAAAATAATATAATTTAATTAAAATATTTAAAAATATTATGCATATATTTAAATAAAAAGGCATTAAGTTATAAGTAAATTAAATTTTATGATATAAAACACATATAATAACATAGTTATTAAAATAAAAATTTAGAAAACATTTGTTTTATTTTTTATTTAAAATAACATCATTGAAAAGAAAATTTAACTCCACTGGGTTATTCAGAATTTTTGACTGAATTAAGCAAGTTCAACAATTTAGTGAGGAACTAGGTTTTAATAGTATTTTTTTTATTTTAATTATAAAAGTTAGTTAATTTTTTTAGATAAATTTAAAATTTTAAATAAATAAATTAATTATAATTAAATATAATTTTTTAAAATAAATTTATATTATATATTTTTTAAATTAATTAATTCTAATATTAATTATAATTAAAAAAATTATTTAATTTTTTAAATTATTAAAAAACAATTTACTCTCGTAATTAGTACAGAGGCAATTCTATCATGCAAATACTCCAAATACTTCCATTTACTTCTTCTGACAACTCTTCTTTTGTGGCATCAACTCCGATAATGTCTCGTAACTCTTGTATGTCAGTTTCCCAATAATGAAAATGTGGAAAGCTTAACACGTGGGATACAGATAAGACATGTGTACTATGCTTTGGTTTCAGCACTACAAATCCAGTTTCTTTTTTAGAGCTTGATTGGTAATCCAAAAACACTTATTTTTTACACAATTAGTACTAACTACTCTCATATATTTCTTTCATATAATGTAAAATTTAAAATAAATTAATACGAACATATATTTAGTAATTAGAGTGTGTAAATACTTTCTTCTAATCATATTTATAAGATAAAAAAAGTTCTATGCTATTTATAGAAAGATTTTTTGACTTATAATATAAGTCATTTTAAGAATAATTAATATTTAACAATTTTATTTATTTTTTAATTACAGACAGAGAAGAGAGAAGTAAGGGATAGATCTGTTCTTGTTAAGTTGAGATATGTAATGAGGTTGTTTGGAAAAATTAAGTAGTATTTAATTTAATATCAGTTAAATTAGTTTCAACTAATTAAGAAGTTATATTTAAAATTAATTTTATTTAAAAATTTAAATTTAAAATATCATAAATAATTCGAAGATATTTTTAATATCAATCACAATTCCCTTATTTTTTTTATTAAACAAATGGATAGTAAAATATAAAATATCATATGGTGATGAGTGGCCACCATGGAAGGGAAACTCTCTTCTCCAGTTCTCTATCTTGGTGAGAGAGATATCTACGGCGTTAATAATAAGTTCTATAAAAGTGGATTCTTTTATATAAATCGGCGCAGCCGAATCTGCATTTTTCTTCCTCCATCCATTTATATTGTAACAGATCTCAAATCTACGTCCATCAAAATGACACCTTTCTCCATCTTCCCAATCCAACGCTGTCCTTTCCCAGTCCCATCCAACTCACTTTCTCCCCTCCATGGCTCTTCTTCTTCCCCTTCCTAAGCGTTCCCCTTTTCCCTTTCCCCCTTCTTCTTCAATGCAACAGTTCCTTCCTCCTCTGTGATTGATTTGCTTCGTTTTCTCTCGCCACTGGGTGTCACCAGAAGATGACACCTGGGCTACTGCAAGACCTATTTCGTTGTTTACTGGGAATTGGTTGTCTGATTTCTTGAGACAATGGATGTCGTGGACGCTTGTATGTGTTAGTTTTGGTTTCGTTGGTTTCTCGTTTCGATTTTGAATTCGGGGGTGTTCGAGTGGGAGATTTTGGGAGTTATGATATCTTCTGGGGTTAACTTGGTGATGACTGTGATTGGATTTGCGGTGAGCACTATGTTCATCGTTTTCGTTTGCACTAGACTCATCTGTGCTCGAATTCACTTAAATGCTTCTCGCCGATCCCTCCTTGTTGCTTCCAGATCCAATCTCAGTCTGGTAAGCATCGATTTGCCTTGTTTGTTTCAACCTCTTCTTTCGTGGTTTGTAATTTGCTTGTTTTTCTTGAGTTGAGTTGTTTAACTGTTTGATAAAATCATGTAATTTGCCTTTTCGTAACAGTGCTTTATTTCCATTTAGTGTATTTCATTTGCTCTGAGGATTTACCCATTGAACATCTTCCCGTGTTCAGCTTGAGCGGGGATCTCATGGTCTTGAACCCATAGCAGTAGCGAACTTTCCGACCAAGAAGTACAGTGATGGATGCTTTGCTGCTGCAGAAAATTCTCAGTACGTTCGTTCATTTCTCTGTTTTTGAAATATTATCATCATCCTCTTTAATATAGGAGGCGGCATGTATAGTGGATAACTGGATATTAACTTGGAAAGTATTGCTTGGTGCTTCTAGATTTATGCCCTATTAGTTTGTTTCATAATCAGGAACAAAGTTGATTTCAGACTTAGAAGAATCTACGTTGCTCCATTGGTCATTTAATTTGAAAAATAAAAATTACTATAAGAAAGATTGAGACTGGGTTTGGTAATGAAGTCAACTCTGAACATTGCCAGGAACCGTGCTCAATTAACTGAAGAAGGACTTGTATGAGTGAATGAAATGCGCTCTCTGGGTTTATTGACAAAGTCAGTTCCCTGCCAGGGAAAGACTGATGATATATATTTCATTTTCGCTTCACTTTCTGCTTCTATGTGAAGTTGCAGTCTTTTATAATGGAAAAGTTCAATATGCCTTTGGAAATTACTGTTGCCCATTTGAATAATCAATAAAACTATTTCTAGTTAAGCTGGGGAAAAGTTGTGGTAATCTGACAATTGTATTTTGGTATGAGCAAGATCGTCTTGTGAATGTTCTGTACACCAGTGCCCTTACTTCCAATTCATGTCCTTCTGAAGACACAAGCTCACCATCTTTATCGTCGGCCTATATTCTCCTTTTCAAAATGACTTTATTCCCTTAATTGGAAGATATTATCACTGCTGTGACTTGATCCGAGGATATGAAGAATGATGATCAATGTTCTTTCTGCCCCATTTTGACAAAAATGACTTGTTTCTCTTAATTGGTACCCCATTTGTTATGGTCGTTCGTTAGTTTTGCATATTGGAGAGCTTAGAATGGTCTGGTTTTTACACAATGCTCACATCAGTGATGCTGAGCCCTTTTGCTCCTTGAATACAACAACAACAAAAAGTCTTATCCCACTAAGTGAGGCCGGCTACATATGTTGCACGATGCTATTGTGCTATATAAAAAACCAATTCTTTAGATTAATTATTGACCAAGAGGTCATATTGAATAACCTCTTTCAATATTCTCTTAAGTTTTCCCCTATCCTTTTGCTCCTTATATAACTGAGAAAAATCTTTCTGCTTTATTCTTTTTAGTGCCTGTTTGGCTCCACGTTCCAGAATGGATTCTGGGATAAAACTTCGGTTTGGAAAATTTTTACACAAACAACAATTTTTGTTGAGAATTGATTTTAGACAAAACCTCGGTTTGAAACCTAGGTTTTGAATAAGCTACTGAAAATAGCTTTTTCTTTGAAACCTAGGTTTTGGATTATCCAATTACTATTATACCCTTACTTTTTCTTACACCCTCTCTCCTCTCTCCTCTCTTATCTCTCTTTTTCTCTTTCCTCTCTTATCTCTCTTTTTCTCTCTCCTCTCTCCTCTCTACACTCTCTTCTCTCTCCTCTTTTTTCTCTATCATCTTTCATCTCTCTTACTTTTAATCATATCATACCCTTTTTAGTAATTTACCAATATAAAAAGTGATTCTACTACTAATCATCCAAACATCTTTATTCCCAAAATCTATTTTACCCAAAATCTATTCTACCCAAAATCTATTCTCCAGAATCTATTCTTCCCAGAATCTATTCTCCAAAAGCTAATCCAAACACACCCTTAGAGAAAGAATGCTTTAATTCGTTTATTCCCAGTTATAGATACTGTGTTTACACTAGCTGGATTAGGACTATTTGTCATCAGCAGGGTTTTGAACAGAGTTTGATTCATAATCTGTTCTGTCCACTTACTGCACTTGCGCCGATATCACGATATAACTTCTCATTTCTTACTTGTGGTGTCTTTGGATTGATTAATGGCCTCGTAGATTGGAGCATTCTTGGGATAATACTGATATATGTGTGTGTGTGGTCCTGTCTGATAATTATGTCTTTCTTATGAACATTTGTATTTGTTGTATGTGTAGATGCACAGTTTGTCTTTCGGAATACCAAGGCGAGGATGTACTGCGCATCCTCCCTTACTGTGGACACTTCTTCCATGCAACCTGCATAGACATATGGCTGCAGCAACATTCCACATGCCCTGTATGTCGAATCTCATTACGCAAATCATCCGAGAGAAAACACATAATGCAACCGTTGTTCAGCTCTGTTGTTCAATCTAATTATGGCATGCAATCTATTGAGGCTCATCCTTATCACTGTATGATGGCTAATAATGAGTTATTATCACCAAGAAACCATGATGACATACATGGCGTTAACTCGCCGGTACGAGAGGATCGTTATGCAGCCGAAGGCGATGGAACGGTTGCTATAGAGAATGTGACCAATTTAAGTGATGGTGATGATCGGTCCATGAAAGATGCAGGAAAGAAGCATTTAGAGAGCCCATCAATCCCCTTAAGTTAATATGGTCTGAACACAACAAGATTGAGGTAGAGTTATATATATATATATATATATATATATATAAATGCTTCTTATAGTTGGTGTAAAATGCAATTGTACCATGCTGGGGGCTGCTGCTTGTTCTAAATTTTAATTAATTATATGGTAGAGATCTTTTGTTGTCTCAGTGTCTTCTTTCTTGTTCTTTCCTCCTAGATAATCTATGTTACTCCCTAATTTTAAAGTTTTTCTTGGTCCTTGTAAAATATAGAATAAGAAGAGTAAAAAAGAGGAGAAAAGGATATTGAAGTTGTCATTTTCTTTTCTATTTCATTGGATACCTTCCACGTGCACTGACATAGAGTTAGTTTAATAGTATAAAGTCATACTATATTTCTCTAAGTCTTGAGTTCGATTTTTAGAGTAGACACTTATACTAAGAGGGGTAATCATGAATCCTAAAATTAAGATAACTGATCATAAAATCTGATTAATATTATATAAAAAAAGAAGAGACCTTCCACTTGCATGGTGGAGAGGGCAGGAAAATTCAAATGGGGACATGGAGAGTTTCACGAGGTTGATGGGGTCAATGTCATATAGGGAATTATATTTTTTTTGTGAGATAAATTTTTAAAAAAAGGTTGAGCTCACCTATAATCAAAAGGTAAGGTTAAATATTCTTTTCTCTTAGGTGATAGCAATGTCGGGTAAGACGAGCTGTTAATTATTCTCAGGTATAAATCTAAGCACTCAACAACTAAGATGCCTCCTTAAACGCCACAACTGGAATTATAATAAAATAATACTTTTTAGAGATTAAACACTCTCTAAATAGTCGCATATCTTATTTTTTTAATAGTTGAACCTACGGGTCGTATAGGGAATTATGAAGAAGAGAAGAGAAGCAGAAGGTAGGAATGAATGAATGAGTAATAAACGGGAAGGAAGATATGGGAAGCACGTGGCCGGGGAGCGACAATGGCGGTCAATAAGTACTCTCACAAGCGCCATTCTCTCACATTTAATGCCCGCTTCCTCTGGTTTAGCATGACATATTGATTTGAAAATTACAAGGGGGAATGGAACTTCTCCTCCCTTTCTTAATATAAACTGACAAGCCTCATGCTTTAAATTCATTGAGTCATTAATCTGAGGTGTTAAAAATACACCCCGTAAACTTAAAAGACCCCAAGTAAACAATGAATACTTGAAGTTCAGTTTTAAACAATAAAACACAACCCATATCAATGATCTTAAAATTGTGAAGAGTCAAGGGGATAGAGAGATTGTGAACTACGATATATCCTAGTTCAATTCAACTTTTAATCCACCCATCATCAATAGATTTAGTTGGTAAAATAGTAAGATATATGATTATTTAGAACATATTTAATCTATAAGGAGTATCATTTTATTATAATTCCAGTCACGACACCTGAAGAGATATCTTAACTTATAGGTGTCTAAGTTTATGTCTGAGGATAATTGACAGCGCCTTACTTGATATTAGTATCACTTAGAAAAAAGGGAGACTTCGCCCTGCCTTTAAATAGTGAGTAAGCTCCACCTCTTTCTAAAAAATTAAAAAAAAAAATCTACCTTTAACCTTAGGACTAGTCCCTAGAAATTTTTAAGATTTAATCTACCATGCTCTCACATGTTTGAACTAAGTGCCTATGAAACAACTACAATTTTCTTTATAATAAACACGCCAAGTGAAAATCATGGTTAACAAGTCATACAAAAAGCTTACACATGTTAAATAAATGACAAAAGTGAAAATCAGTTGTCTAACACATAATTACCACGTTAATTACAAGATTTACACGATAAGATGAACACATAGACACTAATTACAACTCATTATCCGATCAAACTTCATCACTTGGAGTTTTGTTTTCTCATTTCATTCATTTACTTAAACATAGTATTTATTATTATACTTATAATAAAATATAAGTACTACTAAAATTTAACTAAAAACAAAAAACTAGTGTTGGTTTTATTTATTCTTATAATAAGAATCTTATTAGCAAGATGTATTGAGTATTGACAAGTCAATCAAGTGCCTTCTATTCCCACAAAATTATTCTACAAAGTACAAACCAATAATAACATTTAATGTAAATGCACAATATTCATATAAATTAATGAGTGACAGACATATATTCCACGTTCAAGAGAATGTTATCCAATAATCGCCTCAACAACAATGAACCAATTTTGGCCCCAAAAAAAAAAACAGAAATAAACCAAGGGGAAAAAACTTGACAAACTAAAATTGTTCATTTTGCTTTGGTTACATATTCTTTTTGGTAAAAATTCTCTAATTAGAGACTAATCTCTATAAACATATAGATATTTCTAACAAAATTTTTTTTGAGCTGTGTTGTTCGAATATAAGATATTATATTTAAAAAATCAAATTTTACTGGTTGTTTATTTATATATTTCATAAACAAAATATATATATGTATACTAGAGATAAGGGGGAGACATTAATTAAAATAATAAGTTATTTAAAGAGATATACTTTTTTTTCAATAAAGTAATATACATTAAAACATACTCTAAAAAATAATAAATATAAAAATAGGATAATTATCAACAACAACTTAAATATTATCAATATAATATTTTATTTTTATATTTATTATTTTTTAGAATTTTTTCTTATTTTCCCTTCAAACTTATGTACAAAACCCATGCTTTTAGAATTAATAATTGTTTTTATTTTCAGAGAAAACCCACAAACAAGATATAAACCATATCACACGTAAAATAGCATTTTTCACTTTTCAGCTTCTGGGCCTGATCTGAGATCTGAGACTCTCCTTCATCACCACCGTGAATTCCAATTTCCCAGTGAAATCCACCTTATTCTCCGGTGGATACGCTTCCCACTCAAACTCCTGCACCATTCTCGCCATCATCAAGTGAATATGCACCGTCCCCATACCCAATCCAGGGCATATCCTTCTTCCCGCGCCGAACGGCATCATTTTCACTCCGGTTACCCCTGTTATGTCGGCTTCTTCGCCGCCGGTGATGAACCTGTCCGGGTCAAATTTCTCCGGGTTGGACCATAGCTTCGGATCCTCTCCAATGGCTGGAGTGAAGATCTCGATGTTTGCGTCGGTGGGGATGTCGTATCCTGCGAGTGTAGTTGGCTCTGTGACTGCGTGCGTGAGAGTGAAAAACGTCGGAGGATGCTTGCGTAGGATTTCTTTCACTACGGCTTGCAGGTATGGCATTTTCTCGACGTCTTTTTCATCTACCTTTTTTGATCCGACTGTGTGAGTAATTTCGTCGAACAGCTTTTGTTGAATTTGTGGGTTCGCTATAAGCCGTGCGATCCCCCATTCAACGGCGGTCGCTGTGGTGTCTGTGCCGCCGTTGAGGAACTCCGAGCAGAGTGAGACCAATTCTGCGTTATTAGGTCCGGATTTCCTTCCTTCGACTATGAGATCGAAGAGGGTGTCTAGATAGGAAAACGACGTTGCTGTGTGGTCCGAACCTGGGTTTTGGATTGCTCTTCTTCGTTGTTCAATGATTTTGACTAAGAACTCAACCTGCTCCTTACGAACACTCAAAGCCTTTTTCCTCTGTTTTGAGAAGAAAGGGCTCAGAATTGGGAAGAAATCATCGATTCTGGGGTCCAAGGTGATGAGAACGGATTTCATGACTTGATCTATTTTCTCTATTGTTTCTTCATCCATTTCAAGTCCAAAACACATAACTACGAGTATGCAAAACACAGCGAACCTTGCATTTTTGAGAACCCAAACAACCCCATCATTGGCCTCTGCTTCTGCTTTGAGCCTACTGATGAATCTTTCCATGGCGTTATCTCTCACATCTCGAAACTCTTTAATCCTGCTTGAGCTAAGCATGTTCTGCACCATGTTTTTTCTGAGTGATCTCCAAACTGGGCCATAAACTGCTGCATTCACAGTGAACTTGTTGGCACTGAAGATGTTCCTTGTAGGGTTCTCGGGAGGCCTAGTGGCATAAACTTGACCCTTTTCAATCAGAGCTTGATGAGCCAACTTGGCATCAGTGAGGATGATCATTGTTCTTGTACCCATCTTGAGAGTGAAGATTGGCCCAAACTTTGGTCTGAGTTCATCAATATATTCAAAGAAGGGCTTCCCAGAACGAGCCACTTGAAAAAGATTCCCAACGATAGGCCATCCAGGGGGACCTGGAGGAAGATTGAGCTTTTTGGATTTAGATTTGTGGGTGAGCAAGAAAATGAGGCCAGAGAAGAGGAAAGCCAAGAGGGTGAAGATGAGGTGGTAGGTGGAGGAAGAAAGAGGAGGAGAAGAGGTTAAAAAAGAGAGGAGTGCCATATTTGAAAAGGGGGATGAGGAAGAAAGTGGAGGAAGAGATGGAGGATTAAGTAAAGGGGAGGTTATAAAAATGGAAGGAGCTTGAAATTGCTGGTGAGATTATTAAAGCAACTTTCAAAGTGTGCCACCAGAATAGACAGTGGTGGTTGTGAAGCTAAGTACAGTCTAACTGTTTCTTACTGCAGAAATTGTGCTGGGCGTGTAATAAAGAGTTGAGTTAAAGGGGGTTGGGTGTTGGTAAATTGAATGCTCTTCACTACTGGGCCATAATATATTTGAGGAGAATATAATATGAAAATATGATTATTGGCGGAAATAATTAATACATTATAGGATGGAGCTAATTTCTTTTATCTCGTTTTTCTCTAAAATTTTGTTTCATTATTTGCGAGTTTTGATATTCTTTTTTATTGTATATATGAATTTGTTATTTCTTTTTTTTGTTTTAAAAAAATTTAGGTGATTTAAGTTTTAGAGCTCGCAAGAGCCAATCTTTAAAGTTTTAAAGAGTATTTACATTATATTGCCTATCAATAAATTTCTCAAAATCAAAAGTGGGATTCAAGCACAGATTTTTTTTGAGAGATCTTTGTGGGATATTTGCCAACAGGACTAACTTCTATTCTGGGGTCTCGTTTTAAAACACGCAAGATTTAGGGAGAAATCACAGTGAGCCTGTCTCGTCTAAAATTATTAAGGTAGTTGAAGATCATAGTCAAACATCAGTTAATTTGTTTTGAAGAGGGTGAAACAGGTTATTACAGTAAGTTTAAAATTATTATTCTGTAAATGTGTATGAAGTTGATGGTATATTTTCTTCGGGTCCGTTTATTTTTTTAATATATCTTGTTATAGGAGCATACAATAAATGTATACTAATTTTGATAGGAGAAAGTATGAAGTTGACGAAAATGGAGGGTAATGGTGACGAAATTGAATGCCGCCAACTACTTTTAGTGAAGGGGAAATTATGAGATGAGAGCAAATGATGCGGCTCGCAGATTTAGGAGAGTCTCAATGACGGAAGGGAAGGGAAAAGAAATGGATCCTCCCAGAAGATACTTTGCAAGTCAATTTTGAATTTTGACTTAAGCCCCTTGAATAGGAGTAATTGCTTTGTCCTTTATTATACTATGTTCTCAAGGTCAACACGTTACATGACTTTTTTTTTATTTTATTTCTATTTATTTATTTTTGCAGTCTCTCACTTAATGCACACGCTGCATTGAACAATCTAAAACTGACCTGTCTCGCCCTGCGTTTTTTAAGGGCTTCCCTCCCAAAGCTTCAAATACTCCTACATAATACCGTGTGCTGGATTGCCTCCCTCCCTCATTTAAAGCAATGTGAACTTGTTAGAACAAGACTCTGTTGTTCCTTTATTATTATGTGAACTTTGGAAACTTTTTAAGAGTGACGGATAAATAAAAAAGACAATTTATATTGTACGATCCTTTTGTTAAAATTGTTCTGTCCTTGTGTGGATGAAGTTCGAATTACATATCTTCCATTATTGAAGAAATTGAGAGTTTGATTCTCTGTTTGTGTATGAATTAAACCGCGGTGAAAGAAGTCTATAATTTATTTTCAGTATACTACTAAAATAAAAAACAATAGAAAAACAAAATAGATCTGACCTTGGTGCTACTTTTATGTGCGAAGCTTATAGGTAGTCATGGGATTCGAAGTTGTGTTTTTTTTTATACAAAAAAAAATTAGATAATTTTGGTATCGGTTCCTGATTAATGTTAGGGTACAATCCTAAAGTAAGAGTGATTATAAAAAATTTACGAGATCACTTACTAACACAACGGCAGTAAAAATCGAACTCACGTCTATGTGAGATACGGATATATTCTTTAGTATCTGTGTTAATTTTTATCGGTCAAATTTGTATTTTTTTTCTTTATTAGGGTGAGACTATTTATCATCCCAACTAATAATTTATTAGTAAATTTTGTTTGAAATTAATTTAGCACATGTAATTTGAAATAAAATAACAGTTCAATGTGCTCAATCAATTATGAAGTGGGTGATGTTAACTAACAAAAAGCCAGTGCTAAAACATTTTCTATGTTTCAGTAGATGGTCCCACTAATTGATTATACAAGTATCTGCAAGTACGATGATTAGAAATTCATGACAAAAGAAATCTCCTAATGTATAAAAATAGAAATACTACACAACAAAAGAAGCATAATTGGTACATCACCCTAACTTAATAAAGTAAAAGGCAGGAGCGAGAGTCAAGAAGCATACATGGGTTCCTTGCGAGGAAAATCTATTATTTTGTTTCTAGAAATTTTTTTACAAAAACACTACTTAAATTTTAAAATTTTAAATAAAAAATTATTATAAAAATATGTTGTTATTTGTTTATCAAACTTAGTCAATAGCTATTAAAATATAAGAAATAAAATTAATTTAGAATTTTAAAATTTAAGTGATATATTTTTTTAAATTTTTCCATGTTTTTATCGATCTTTATCAAAATAAAGTGTAATTAAATAGAGCAAGAAGCTTTTTCAACCCTAATCAACACAGCAATAACATGAAGTTAATAAATGTGAATTTAGTTGGTGCTTGTTTCGTAACAAACTAAAAAAAAAATCATTTTCGGAATTATAAGGCATAATTACTTTCACATTACTTTATTTTAAACCACATTTTTAACATAACCAATTGATTGCTAAACACACACTTAATAGGAGTGTGACTATAGGTTTGAATTTTGTTATTGATGTAAGAACCTTGCTAATTTGGTGTATATAAACACTTATATGAACATGTTTTAGCCACAAAGCATACTTTAGTCTACATAAAGTTCTGAGACGTAATTCATATTTTTTCTTGTTTAGATATAAATAAAAATAGCATTAGAATAATATTATCTCTAGTTTTAAATATAAGAACTTAATAATTAGTTTATAGATATTAAATAAATTAGTTTAGAAATTACCAACGTCACATAATGGTATAAGGTTTGTTATTATTGTAAAGAGAATTTATGTTCAATCAATAAATATAATTTTAAAAAATTATAAATTTGAGAGACAGAGTAGATTGAGATAATAAATTTAAGATCAAGATAAACTCTTTAACTAATTCTTATATTTATAACATGTTTGATTCAATTTCATATATCGGGATTATCTATAATTGTGATACATTTTGTTCACTTAGATGTTTGGTTGGCATTGTAACATAATCTAATGTAATCCTGATTACCACAAATAAGGTAATTCCCATTACATGGCTTTGGCTATGTAATCATATTTCAGCTTACAAGAATTAATATATAGACAATTATACCCTTGATGAATCAATATCTAGACATCTATACCCTTCTTTCTTCGCTTTAATAGAGTTAAAAATTATTTCACACTTATTTTTATTTTTTCTAAAATAAAATATAAATTTCATTTCATAATTCTTTGACACTACAATCATCGTTACATTTCATTACATTCCCACTTACTCTATGAACCAAACAAGTCATTAGGATTTGAGGGAGTAGAGAGAGGAGGAGGCTAAATAAAAACAGGACTTGTTAGAAATGAAAGGAGCATCAAAGCTGGCAAGATATTTAATTATTTTAATGGGATGGAGAGAGGGCATCATCTAATACCCTATAGGTCCCCAAGCTCGCATGGTCTTTTCCTTCCTTTTCTATTTTGACACCCTCCATTTAGCCAATTCTTCATCACATTTTGACTCATTATTTACCGACACAAATATAAAATATAAAAAATATTATTCATATTTTGCCTACTCAAAAGACCAATCCACTTTCCAATGGCCCACATGTTTGTCAATTCTTAGGCTTAGGTCCACATAGCCCACATTGCTTCTTCCATCGTTAATTAATATCTAACTTAATTCTATAAATTTATTATAATTTCAATCATAATATTTAAATAAATATTTTAATTTTTAAATATTTAAATTTATATTTAAAAAACAATTCATCATATCTAGTATAAGTATTATTTAAAAAAAATTATTTTATTTTTAGATAATGAGTGAGCTTAATATTTTTTTAAAAATTTTTATACAAACAAAATTTTAATTCATGTATCTAGAAAAAATAATCCTTCCAGCATGATTTTTTTTCTTAATAAAAAAAATTCAAATTCAAAATTTTATTTTAAGAATAGTGCTATTAATTTATTGATGATCTTGATAAGAAATCAAGTACTGCATAGCGCAGTAGATTAGAGCGTCTGACTTCGGATCCAAAGGTTGGGTTTGACTTTAATTGTTTTCGCTTTCAATTCTTTTGTTTTTCTTTCCCTTGCTGGGACACGGAAACGCCGATCCAACCGACTGGAACCGGGTTTTCTAATCAAAGCCTTTTGATTTTTCTCAGCCATCCTCATTTGGATGAGAAAAGTCATGCTAGGATTCCCTTCTCTCTCCCAATCATCAATCGCAACTCCATTTTTTCCAGCTTCAACGCAAAGCCCTTCTTCTTGTTCTTACTTCTTCCCCTCGTCTTCTTCTTCTTCTTCGATCCTGAAAACCCAACCTTTGATCCCCAGAAAACCCATTACACTTGTGGTATTTGCAGAGAACGATAATGGGCCGAACGAACTGAAGGAAGAAGACAAACCAGGACAAGACGACGTTTCTTCAAATGGGGACAAGGATAATTCGAGCAAAGATCGACGACCCTTCTTCAATTTCAATTGGGGGAGTCTCCTTGATCCTGATCCTGACAATGCATTGGCCCTTTGTTTGACGGGTCTGCTTACATGGGCAAGTGTTCAAGTTCTCTGGCAACTCTGTTTGATCTCATTAGCTATTCTTCTTGCAGCTCTCAAGTAGTCCTTCATTGCCGCCCTTCTTGTTTTCATTCTTATCACCCTTCTTTACAACATGATAATCGCTTTTCCTATATTGAAAATCTCCCCAGCCGATTGGTTTAAATGGTATTTCAAGTTCAGACGTATTGTAGAATCAAAATGTGTATAGTTCTCTTATTCAATTTTTCTCTCTGAGAACTAAGATGTGAACATGTATAAATGGCTTTCAAATTGAGAATGGGGGACAACATGTGAATGGATTGAGTACCTCTCGTTTTGGTTCCTACTTTAAATTTAGTGACATTATTTCTTAATTTCCAAAAGAATGGAATGAAGAAGCTGGGTTTATACATTTTTTTTCACTTATCAGGTTAATTTTAGGAGAGTATAACTGAAAGCAATTTGTTAACTTTCCCCCCTTCTTTTTGAAACGTTATAACTGCTTATTATTTGATTCTGTTAACCACATTTATAAGTTAGGCAGTTCTATTAGAAAGTTATAACCACCGTAGCCAGGTACCTATATATACATGTACTGAGCATTCAATTAAGATAAGAAAACCTTTCCATTCTATTTCATATTCTTTTCTTTGTGCTTGTTTTCCCCCCGTTTGGCTCTGTTTCTTTAATGTTTTGATGGAATCAGAGCTTTCACTGGAATGCACTAGAGTGATTAAGATCTGCCCAAAGTTCACTACTTAAAAGAAAGGACTAATATTCAATCACACTATATTTACCAGGCTCAATGAAGGAAATCTTTCTTCTATGGAGACAACAAATCCTAGCAGCCATAAATGTTCACAGGCTGCAAGTATACATGGCATCTTCAGGAGCTATTCTTGCTAAAATTGAGCATCAAGAATGTGTTTCTTCAAGTTCTATTTGCCATATAACAGGTGAAGCAACTCAGCATGATGCATCTCTAGTTTAAACATCCTCAAACACAAATGTTTCTTAATCCAATGTTCTCTAGCCAAGTCGGGTATCTACAACACCCATGTCTCACATTTTCAGTTTGATCTTATCATCAACCAAGTAGGATCAGTTTCAGGAGCCCTCTCCAACAAGCACTGGAAAACTACTGTGGAGGAAGAATTTTCGACTCTACAAAGAATTGAAGCATGGTCTCTAGTTCCCTTACCACCGGAAAAATTACCCATTAACTGCAAATGGCTATTCAAGATTAAGCATAATGCAGATGAGATTGTTCAAAACTAGTCTTGTAGCTAAAGGCTTTAAAAAAAGGGGGGGCTTTTAAGGATGATGCAAGAATTAACAGATATCAAATGTTATGTATGAACATGTAAAAGGTCAATTTACTCGCTGAAGGTCAATTTTATCATCTTTATAAGTTATATTATTAATTTTTTTATAAATATATAATTTTACTTTTTATTTATTATTATGTACACTGTCTCATGAAGTATAGTATATATTAAATTAAATAGGAGTGAAGTTAAAAAAATTATTAAATTTTAAGATATAATTTAGAGATTTAAGTTTTCTCTTAATTCTAATAAAATATATTAAAAGTGACTTATAGATAGAATTATAAAATTTTGTTTTGACAGAGAATAAAAAAGCATATAAAAACTACAAGGTATATTGCAAGTCAGGAATTTCACTTGGTAACGAATCATTATCATTATTGAACTTGAATCGCTGAAAACCAATGCCTTGCCTTCTGAATTTAGTCATCAGAACACTTTCTAACTTGTTCATAGCAAATTTTAATGGAGCTGATTGTAAAAGCTATGAATTAATCTGCATTCTGCATATACCCTTGCTTTGTCATCTTCAAACGTGAGATTTAGCACCAACTTTTTAGTTTTCTTCCCCTGATAATTTAGATATAAAAAGTATGGGGAATTGCACGTTTCACAGTATAGTTCGTTCTTTCAAGTTTCAACACTTTCTATTCCATGAAAGTTTACCCCTAAACAAAGTAACAATTAGAGAGATGGAGATGAACAAGAAAGCACCTGATGAATGTTAGGACCACTTTTGAAAACGTAGAAGCATACATGAAAAAGGGAAAGGCACTTTTGTTGGTTAGACCTTTGACTAACCATTTTTGGTAAAGGGATACAAGAGTAGGGGTAGCTATAGGGTTGCCATAAGTCAAAGTCTATAGGAGGGTTAAGTTGAGGCATGTGCAAGTCACCTTTGGGGTACTATAAATTGTTCCCCTTTTTTCTTCTATTATAAAAAAGTTTAGGTAAATTTGACACCGGTCTCCTACCAAGGTCAAAGCACAGCTCTAAAGTTCAAAGAGCGTTTACAAGGGACTTACGAGATCACCTACCAAAAAAGTCCTCACAACAGCAGCAAAAATAAACTCGTATCCTTGTGAGATACGAATCCATTTTTTACCATCTGTACTAACTCTCATTAGTATAAATTTGTCCCTTTGGCTCAGCAGAAGGCAGAGAAGAATTTGGAATTGGCTTGGCCCTTTGGGGAGTGGAGTGCACCAACCATCTCGAATGATTGGGAAACCTGTATTTATGTTCTAGAGTCTGTTGTGTGTTGTGAGAATTGTGTTTGTGAGTGTGGTCCTTTGTTCATTGTTATGTTTTGTAGTAATTTGAAGCTGTAATTGTTACCTCCCGTGTCAGTTCATTTGCGTCTGTGTATGTACCAGTTAGGGTTTAACCTATGAATGTAGTGAGTTTTAGTTCTCAATCCTACTTTCTTGTGCAATTTCTGTCCTAATATATTAAAGGTTTAGAAGTATTTGTTTGGGTCATAGCAGAGATCAATTACGAGTGTGTAAAAGGCAATATCAATGTCAGTCAAAGAATTAAGGAGCTGGCTAACAGCTCAATTCATTTACATTAAATATACATTATCCTGAAAAATAATTTTGCTCTTGAATAAGTCAAAATGACATCACCAAACTATGATCTTACACACACACACATATATATTTCTTTTGAAAAAATTGCTCTACTTCTGTATAAAGTCACATTATCTGCATGAACTTGTTCACCCTTGAGAATCGGCAATCATTTGCTGCAGACAGTTCATAATATAGGAGAAAGAGGGGCGGCTCGAGGGTTCACTATAACATAACCAGATTGTTATCAGAATGGCAATGGAGGTAGAGATATAGCAGTCAATTAAACATGTAATTACAAAAAGAAAAAAGAACAAAATTCTTAGGCACACCAATCTAAATGATAGAAAAACCAAGAATCATGCAAGTAAAGTCGATCACTTTTCAATGTGATTCACTATTTTGACATACTTTCATGTTTTCCCATTATTTGCTTGATCTATCTATCCATCTTTTGAAACAAGAATAACCCTTAAAATTCCTTTACAAAAAGTACAAGAATCTATTGCCCCAAAGTTTTCTTTTTCTTCCTTTTTTAAATTCTTTTCTTGTACTTACACGGCCCAGCAGAGTTGAATCAACGCCGCCAGTTCCGGATTCACATAGCTCGGAATCTCTAGTATTTTGCCCATGAAACCCACAGCTGCAACAACCTACAGTAACGGAATACTGCTTGTCAAGAGAATAGCAAGCCAAACAAGTGGATTTTGAAACTTCAATCCAATATTTTGTCAATACTTTTGAAGGAAATATGACCAAGTCTTTATATATGCATACATATATATATAGATAGATAAAAGAACAGCAAAGCAACGATCATGTTCATAATAGATAGGAACACTTCTATTTTCTTCTGTCCATAGTATTTACAACTTAGCTAACAATCTAAAGCGCATTGACAAGAAAACAACCTGAGATGGATTTAAGTTTCTCCAAGGTTGTTGCAGGGTCACTAGTTCCCACAGAATTACACCGAAGCTGAATATGTCACATTTTTCATTTGATGGTTCACCACGAATGACTTCTGGTGCCATCCACTCAGGCTGTTCATGTTCATAACAGAGATGTATTTAGATTGTGAAATGGCCAAATATGTATTTAAATAACAAAATGTCCAAAAGAATGAAATAGAACTTACCGTCCCTGCAGCTGTTTTAGATGAAAGAAATGTGTTTGCCTTTGTCCGTGAGAGACCAAAATCACATACCTGATACGTAATATTAAAACGGATTGTTGCCGATATTCTCACCATAAATTTTTTCATCCATAAATATAAGGCACATAAACGATAAGGCTATACATTTGTCAATCATAATGGTAATGCAGAAAGGCAAGAGTTACAAGAATGGGTACATTAGACCAAACAGTTTAAAATACGAACATGCCTCTTAAAATATGAACTATGACTACAAGACTCTACGCATTTGAGGCCTCATTCCAAGATATCTATACATCTAATATATAATATAAGAATTCTAATAAGCCAGTTGATAAAATATAAACATTATAGTTTATTTTCCAAACTCTATGCAACACGAGACCTACTTGATATATATAAAGAAAACAAGGGACAAAGCATCTCCATCTAGGAATCCTAAATGAAAATCTAGACATTGTTAATATTTGGTAAAGACAATGTTAGCAAATGGTGAATTGACTAGCCGTCAGCTGACCCTTTCATCGTCAGTAAGAGCGATTTGACATAAAGATCTCCTCCTACCACTCAGAAGCAGGGCAATTCTCACTCTCATTAGCCGATTGGACACCCCTGAGCCTCCCTTCACTCTCTTAACAGATTAAGGGATGGGAAGGGGGATCACCCGGGGGGGAACAAAGGCCCCACAACCCCCCATTTTGCTGCAATAAATTAGGACTTTTACTACTTTGTACTACTATTTCTTCATGTGCTATTGCTCCTTATCTTCCCGTATGGAGCAAGATCTTTTAGATCCTTCATTCTTGATCAGGTCCATATAATTTTTAAATGATCTCACAGATCCGTGACATGACTTAGAGCAGGCTCTCTTAAAAATGAGAAAAAAGAAACCACAAAAAAAAAACAGAAAAGATAAAAGTTCTTAGTTTAGTTTGGCCAAAACAAAAGGCATTCTTAGTTTAGTTTCTAAGCACTTGAGTATTAAATCAAATAATGCAGTAAGCTCCAATAAGGTATAGATTCCTAACACTGAAGTCATCTCCATCTCTGTAGGATCTGAGTTTGAATCCAAGTGGAAGGCAAAAAAGGCAATGCACGAGGCACCATTTAGCTTTAGATCAGTGGAAAAGGATCTGAGTTTGAACCAAGTCAAAGCCAAAACTAACCAAGAAAAAAGGCAATGTAGCAAGCAAAGCAATGGTTTCCTGAAGTTACCTTGACTGTATAAGTATCGTCCACCAAAAGATTTGGAGACTTAAGATCTCTATGAACAATGGGAGATCTCATTTGATGAAGATAATTCATTCCACTTGCCTGGACAACAGAGACAACAACTCAATAGTGTTATTCTACGTTTGATGGAAAAAAGACATGGAAACAGCAAGACTAGCAGCTTTTCCCGAATGAATGTATACCACATCATAGGCCATACTTAATCGACGCTTCGCACTGAGAATTGATCTAGCATCTGGCATGCGCAAAAGTTCAAACAAGCTTCCTCTGCAATTCAAATCAGACTGTTTACTTGGTGACACTCTAATTTTAATTTTAGGTAGCACTTCAAAGATGATCATTCCAGAAAATCATTGCACCTTGATAAATATTCTGTCACTATTGACAAGTTGGGCTGTTCAAAAACTGCACCCATGAAGAGAACTATGTTTGGATGCCGCAGACGTTTCATGAGTGATACCTGAGAAACAAACTGGTATACTGAAGGGAAATTGAGTGGAATAATAAAAACGTATATACAAAATCTACTACAAAGCATACCTCCTTTCTAAATTCATGATATCGTTCTGCATCAAAACCTTGAACCTTGAGAATTTTCACAGCAACGTCCTAAAAATTACATGTTCTGGATTAAGTAACAATATTGGATACCATCACCCCTCCCAAAAAATAGAAAGAATGGAATAATGGTAACACAACCAACACATAGACAATGACATCGTTGGGAAAAAATAATTATGTTGGTAACTAGTTCTACTTTTGAACTACTTTAGTCAACATTTTTTTTTCAAAATTTTCTCTGTATCGTTTCCTACTTGAAAATAGTCTTGTCATAGACTACCTAATCGATAAACTTGAACCACAAAGCAAGAGCCCAGCTATGGAAATGTATGACTTTTAACACTCAACCAGTAGACATAAAATTTTAACTTTTGAGCTGTGATCATAGGCCAAAATAGGTTTCTATTACTTAAAAATAATAAAATGAGAACAAAGAAAACATGAAACCTTCATCAAAATATCTCCTCAATTATAGCGTCCATGTACTTCCATGTCAACTCAACAGGGTTGATGAAGAAATGAGAGAATTATTTAGGAGAGCAGAATGATATTATTCTTGCACAAGCGAGAAGTACTCTTAGCAGTATCCATGATGGGAATCATAGTATCTCAGCTAGAGGTGGTTTTGCTAACGTGGATAGACCCCCAACAGCTGGAGGTTGCTTGAACAGGGATGGTTCAAAGCTAAGTAGTTAACATTCATGGTGCCATTTCTGAGTTGAATAGTCAAGCCAGATGTGGAGGTATCTAAAGAAATGAAAGTAGCCTTTTGTATGCCTTCATTGGCAACCATGTACGTTTGTACGTTAATGAGCCACGAAGAAACCAGAGATTTGTCGGACTTCCACTTCCTCTGCGTCTGTCCGTCTCCAGAGACAGGTGCGTCGTTGGTGATGTAGTACAGCTTATCCTGACCATCAATGGCCAGCTTCATCGACTGTGCCCATTCCATATAGTTGTCGCCGGTGAGCTTTTCTTACACAAGCAGCGCCGTCGACCCTTCAATATTGAAGATTTTTTAGGACCTATTCTTGGGCACTCCCTCTGGTCGATCGTGCGACTCCATTTCTGACAAAGATGAGTTCGATGATTCTCCATCCAGCTCTGATACCATGTACGTTTGAACGTTGATGGTAGAAGGAGAATTGTATTTCACATATATTGGTCAATCACAGTCGGTACATATATATAGTAAGGGAGGAATCAGAGCCAATCATGTTGGCCTGATATTGAGGGATTTATAATCAACGAAAGAATAAAAATAATAAAAGCAGATCAGATTATCATCAGCATCTAATCCCTATAATCTCTCCTAGATATTTTCGGTATCTTCTACAAACCCTCTCTCGGCTGAACTGTGGGGTTGTATGCTTGGGCTGAAGTTGGCATGGGATCGCAGTTTTATATGGGTTCTCTTAGAAACGGACTCAGCTGATGCGGTAAAACTTCTGAATAGTAAGATGTCAGTATGCATTCAGATAGGGAAGTTCGGCAGCAAGTCAAGGATGTTATGTCTAGGAGGTGGGAAATTATAGTTAAATCAATTCTTCGTAGGGCCAAGGAAGCTGCTGACTGGTTGGCAAAGAACTCTCTCGCTGTGGTTGCTAAGTACCAAACCTACCTAAGAGTTGTCTTCTGTTATAGAGTTTGATACTTGCAGTAATAAGCAGCTTGATTCTGATTTAGTCTAAAGCTGCTGTAATTTTTTTCACTGTTTTATTAAAAAATAAGTTAGTCTAGCGATATAAGGTCCGTTAAATTCCTCTAAATCTTAAATTTGATTTTTAGAGAAGATACTTAACTATGGTCTATTTCTCTAGCACAACATTGTCGGGAGTCATCATTTAACGTCCCCTTGAACAACGATGTAAATATGAATATGCTTATGATGCAAAAGGAAGCATATCACCAAAAAAAACCAAGAAGTTTAGGAAAATAAATCCTTACACAACCACGCCAATCTGCACGAAGGACAGTTCCAAATGAACCTGAAATGCAGTTGCCATTCAAACTTCTTTCATGATACATGTCACTGAGATATATAAAAATACAGAGCATCTGGAAACTTTTCGGTATGAAAATCACGAGGTGTAAAATAACATACCTGTTCCAATTTTATCTTTCAAAATAAGTTCACTCCATAAAATTTCCAGACCATCCTCATCAAGATCAACACGGTGACTCGGACTATCCAATACTGACTGGTTTGCGTTTCTGAATAACGCATACTCTTCTGCAAAAATAAATTAGCTTGGCATATCAAATGGACGCCATACGATGCCAACGGAGTATGACAGCCAAAGAACCTCCAGGAAGAGCATATTGATTATTGAGTTTATTAATTATGATATTATTTCGTTCATTAAACATTAATCATTTTTAATGACTGGGTGATCTGCTCTTTAACATAGAGGTGATTCATTCTTATCAAAGCAGTCAGATGAATTTTCCCACCTGCATGGTTTGCATTAAAAGCTTCAGTAGGCCTTCTGTCGATTTCATCATTATGATCAATTGCACCACCTGTCATGGTGGAAATCAGTACTTACAGTATTATTTCACCATTCACCCTTAACAATATTTATACAAACGTTAAGATTTCTTAGGTGACAATATCACAGGAGACAAACCAATAGTCAGGAGATATATCACTTAATAACAGTTTTTTTTTTTAAAAAAACCTGGAAATTATTTCATTATTGTCTTTATTTCCATGAGAAAATAAACAGATTTACAACCATATAGCAAATAAAAATTAAGAACACTACATGAACATTCCACTGGCAAATGTTAATATTGTGACACTGCAGAAGCAACGAGGACAGAAAAACCACTGCATTCAAGCAAATGCTATACCACATGTTAACAAGCATGAATCTTAATGCACTGCCCAGTTGAAATATTCTAAAACGTCTCAAATCTAGAGAATCCAAGCCTGATTCCAGTCCTTATTTTTATGACAAGAACCCGTCTTTTCTCAATGAGCTGTTGGGTGATCAGCATTGATACCCAATGGCTAACTCCCCTTTTGGGGCATCAACCTCCTCAATTCAGCTCTTCCCTGTGATTTTGGTTGATCCCATTTATCGTATTAATGTATTTTTTATTTTCCTAGGCTCTCTATCAGCATTGCATATAAGAATCTCAACTGAGCCATTAAAAAGCAAGCTTATTTTGAATGAAATACAGCATGTTAATCAGAAATAAGGTCCACATAACTGAACAAACTAGAATGCCCTAATAATTTATCTGTAGCCATCAAATTTAGAAACTTCCCTCATCCCACATTCCTTCAAAGCTATTCCAGCCTTCCATGCAGCTACCTAGTTCCACCATGCCACTTCATTCACCCCCCACCTCCAAGTATAAGACATATGAATAGCGTACATGCAGAGAATCAGAGAAAATAACCTGACTTGGAGTCAAATACAAGTTGCAGTCCTTGACAGTCCAAGAAATACAATTGGGCTAATGTCTTTGAATATTCAGCAGTTTCAACTGGCTTGAACTTTGGATGACATAGTGGTGATGCAATTAATAATGAAGATGCAGAATTAAGCGAAGAATCGGGCTGGCTCATAGCCCCTGGCCTTCCAACCAAATCAATCAAATACTCCCTGCAAAAGTGCAAACAATATTATTTTCTTCTGATTTCTTCAGAAAAACCGCATTTATATAACCAAACTGAATCCAAATGGGGGCAAGGCATACATATTTGTGTGTGTATTATCTTCATATTTACCCTTGACATTATTTATATAGATCTTCATTTATTCCACTCTTTGCACATTACGATTTCAAAGTTCTATATAAATAATGTGAAGTGTAAATATGAATATAATACACACACAAATATACATGCCTTCCCCCTATTTGGATTTAGTTAGGTTATATAAATGCTTAAAAACCAATTTTTACCCATTTTAATTACTTCTTACTTAAAATAGCATTGCATTTAGTTCAAAATAATCATTTGAAGTTTACCAATGATTTAATTAATTAACCAATGAAACAAACCTTTCAGGGCCAATTTGCACTAAACATGAGGCACCTACATCCTTTTTACAATACTTGCAACCCTTGACAATTCGGCATGGAAGGTTCACTGAGTCAGCTAATGCCTGCAATGTCAAAAGTTAATAGTAGGCACTCAGACGCCAAATTATGAGGGGAAAATGATACACTAAATGGAAGATATATTTTTGGTTGTGAAATTGATGGTTATTCCATTGATAATGATATTATACAAAATCTATCCAATCAGAATAATTTTCTTATTATAAGTGTGGATCAAATACAAGCATATGAAAACTTATGCTGAAATTTAATTTCAATTGAGGGAATGTTGGCAAGGACTAAACTTATGACCCTTGGTCATAGTGGCTATGAAAGCATGTCAAGAACACTTCAACTCAAAAGCATTATGTTGAGATAATGTTCATTGAATCATTGAATAGTTTTATTATAATTTATAAAAATATAATGTGCTAAATTATAGATAGATGTAAAAGAATACTTTAAAGAGCAATGCTCGGTGGACACATAAGCCAAAAGTTAAGCTTCCAATTGGAAGAATGACAGAATGAAGGATGTCTTTTAGAATTTGAGTGCACTCCTTCCAGCGCGAAGCTAAGTTTTCTTCAGTCCAGGTTTCCCCCCTTTTGAAAACAACAAAAGCTTGTCAAGAAGAGGTCAATAAAAGTGAATTCTAAGACGTTTTTTTTTTTTTTAACCTTTTCAATATTAGAGATGGGTACACTTACCCCAACCTACTGCAAACAAGATTTGCAAGATGATCGATTACATCCTTTTTAGTAATCCAGTTATTAGAAAGACTAATTATGCCATTTAGCAGTTCTCTCAAACCAGGATCTCTTGATTTGTCAATTGCAATCACTACAACTGACAAATCATCACATGGTTCAACCGACATCAGTGATTCAAATGATGGAATCAGGCCAACATTCTGCAGATCAGCACTTATAGTCCATGTATATGCATCCATCCCATGGATAAGATAAAATCCATCTGGAATTTTGTCTGAGTATTGCAAACAACCATTGACCTGATCAATGTAAAAGGAAAATGCATTTAAATCACATTTTTTTAGAACAAGACTAGCCCCACATGTTTGGTGTGTGCATGAGCAAATGTGTGCACCCGCAATTACGTATGTGAGGTCATGTGCATGTGCAACATTAACCTGGTCCAGTAAAGGAGAAAGCATTTAAATTTTAAACAAATAGTTCAAAATTTACTTGGTATTCACAGCTAAGGGGCATATTATATTATATTCAGGCGAACTTACTTGATCTGGTCCCCGTTATTTAAAAAACATTTAAAGTTAAAGAAAATGGTTGAAAATTTACTTGGTGTTATACTATGGATATGACATTACTCAAGCAAACTTACTGTCAAATGCTAAGCAAAATTGCAAATAGAAACCATATGAATGGCACGTAAGCAAATCAAGATGAGATTTCCTTTGAAACCCAGAAAGAAGTATGAGCTCATCACCTTCCGTTATTCATTTGATCTTCTCAACGAATCAATTCATTTGAAATAACTAAAATTAAAAATATAACTCGAAGTATTTACAGACAACTATATAGCAACTCCTTTCCCTCCCCCATGTCCCAATATTGAACCTTCCAACCATGATTTTGAAAAACAAATAAAAAAGGAATTCCCACGAGAATCTTCCGTAATACCCGCAAGAAAAATGAAAATATAACATTTTTGCAGGGGGGGAAATTGCATACCCAAAATCGATGAGACACTGCCTCGGCCGAACTGGATGAAGAGCTAGATTCCAAGTCCAGGAAATTGGGATCATCTGCACAAGCAGCCTGCGATGAAAGACGAAGCGCCAGAGCCTGCTGCAACTGGTAGCTCTCCTCAGTTTGCTTGGCCCAGCTCTTGAAAGATGCCTGTCCCTTCCAGGGGTCAAACTCGTCAACCACATTCATGGGTCGCGAATTACCACCTACCACGGCTGCCGGAGACGACGATTCCCTCACCGGAGCAGTTTTCTGAAATCGAGTACAGCTGCTATCAGATAAAGCACCATTCATTTCCATTTTGCAGGGACAGCGATTCAGGAATCTTTCGAAAAACAGAAAAATAAAAGCACCTATTCAGCAGCACCTCTTGAACAAAAGTCACAGCCTCTGGAATATGAGAGCCCAAATTACTTTAACAGGAGCAGCAAGAGTTCATAGTACTAGCTTCGGTGTATGCCATTATTGCTTAATTGTGGGAAGAGAAATGGAGATTTCAGGAGAGAGATGGCTGTTTCTGAAGTTGTGGGGATCAGACAAGGATGTGTTGTAAGTGGTGGGGTTGGTTCGTGCTGTGAGAGAAAACGAACGCACATATTGATTGCTTTGCCTTTGGGTCCTTTGATGCATGCTCGTATGGGATTGATACATTGAATGTCAACACCCAGTTTTTCACTATCCCATGGATGAATGACCGGAAGCATAAACATTATTTATTTATTTATGTTTTTAATGAATTATTCAATTGCGGCCCGGGCCTGCATTTTTGCTCCCGAGTGCCCAAATTCTGTCTCTCAGGAGTGAATGGAATGGAATAGAAATATAAATATATAACAAACTATGATGCCATGGAAATAAAATAGGAAAAAAAACATCAGCCCTCTTGGTTGAAAAAACAAATCTAATAACAATCAGTCCAATTAATAATACTCCTCCTATTTTTAATATAATTTTTTTAAATTATCCCTATTAAAATGAGTATTAATAAATATAATAATAGTGTTTTAAAAAATAACATACAATATTAATAAGTTTAATTAACTTTTTTAATCTAATAAAATTAGTTAAATATGTCATATATTAAAAATTAAAAGAGTATAACAAAAATTATTATATACTCATTTGTGTAGGTGTGATAAGCTTACTTTTTTTATAGAATAAAATTTAAGTGACTTAGGCCTTAGAGACTCACTAGAGTTTAGGGGTATTCATAAAGCCCGCGGCCCGGTATATCCACCCGAGCCCGCGAAAAAATAGCCCTGCTCAGCCCCACAAATATAGGGCAGGGCTGGGCATCGGGCTGCAAAATGCAGCCCATGCTTTTTTCGGGCTGGGCACCGGGCAGGGGGTTGCCCTGCCTGCCCTGCCCATGAGCATCCCTTTTTTTTTATTTTTTTTTATTTTCTCCATAGATGCTACACTTAGAAGGGAGAATATGATAGTTACTGGTGACTAAAGTGTCATTTTAGAAATATAAGTAGTTAAGTACGTAAGTTGCATCTTTTAATATTTATAACTACATTAATTTTTTTAACTTTATTAATCATAATATGATTATATTATAAATTATAATTATTTATTTTATTTTTTAGATACTTCATCATTGTCAACATTTGGAAAATTGATGTAAAGTTGTAATTATAAACTACTTAGACTTCAAGATTTTTTTATATGCAATGAATTTCAAAACTTTAATTATTATCTTTTTGTTATCTTATTTTTAATAGATTATAGATATTATTTAACTCTTGAAGACATATGAATATGATATTATTTTAGAAGTTTATAATTGCTGATTTTTTTATAACATGAGCATGGCATCACAACTTGGGCATGCCCAACCCGCCCACGCCCAGCCCAAAATAGTTAGGGTTTTTACCGGGGAGGGCAGGGCATCGGGCTGCAAAATGCAGCCCATGCTTTTTCTGGGCAGGGCACCGGGCAGGGGGGTCGCCCTGCCCAGCCCTGCCCATGAACACCCCTACTAGAGTTAGGGTATACTACATATTTAAAGAGTATTTATGGAGGTATTTATAGATCACTCGTTAACAAAGTCTTCAATAATGAGATTTGAACTCACGACTTTATATTATGAGTAATTTTTTTGTCAATATATATATAAAAAAAGTTATAAACATTGTTATCAATTTTGTTATTTCAAATTTATATTTATATGCCACTATGAACCATTTTATCGGAATTGGAAGAGTAGTTAACTTATTAAATTTGTTTTTAAATTAATTATTTTAATTTTACCTCTATTAAAGAATATAAATCAAAGGAAAAGTGAGAGAAAAACAAAAAATTCCAATAATCATATAGAAACACTAAATTAGAATCAAATCCTCGTTTTTATTAATTTAGAAATGTTAATTAATAATTCTCTAAATAATTTATATTAGGGACTATAAATTTTTTTTAGAAACCGTCCAATATGAACAGGAGGAAGGGAGTAATTATAAAAAGTTACAATATTCCCTAATAATTAATTTCTTAGAAATGTTAATTAATAATTCTCTAAATAATTTATATTAGGGACTATAAATTTTTTTTAGAAACCGTCCAATATGAACAGGAGGAAGGGAGTAATTATAAAAAGTTACAATATTCCCTAATAATTAATTTCTTAAATTCCGTACCATTGCACGTATGTATTAGTCATGATCAATTATCACTCAATTAATCAAGGGTAAAGGTCAAATAAGTAAGGACCTAATTTCAGAAGTACTCTAACATAATTAAGAGTATAATTAGCGTAATTAATATCTTAAAATATTTAAATTGTTATAATTTTACACTTTCGCTAACAAAAATATAAATTTTTATTTGATACATGCCACATAAACTTTTTATTTCGACACATTATTATTTAAAATGCCCTATGTATAATATTATTTTAATAAATTACTCTAAATAAACCATAAAATTTCTCAATGTTCACATTGAGTTCTATACAATATCAATTTTAAGGTTTATTTAATATATTTTTTAAATAATATGATAAATATAATTTTTTAAGTAATAATGTATTGAAATAAAAAACTTACATGACATGTTTCGGACAAAAAAATTATGTTTCTGATAGTAAAATGGTGAAATTATATTAATTTAAACACTTTAGGATGTTGATCATACCTCTAAAATTAATTTAAAATATTAATTATACTATTAAATATTTTAGATGCAAATTAATTTTCTAAAACTAATTTGAAATACTAGATAAACTTTTTTCCATTAATCAATTATAAAACCTAAAACAATCTCAACGGGGCTCGAGGCTGACATGACATATACCCATAATCCATGCACAAAGTGGCGCGTAATAAATCAGGGCATAAATCAGCGCATAATAATCGTGTCGTTAGAGTGTTTGGATGTCAAGAGAAATTTAAACGGAAGAAGTCTATATGAATGGTTTTGATCAAGGGTAGTGGGAAAATCCTGACTTAGGTTAGGATACGGTTAGCCTGATTTCTCAGTTTAATTATTGATTATACTTATGTGATGGAGAATTAGAGTAATTAAAGTGCTCTGTATTTTTATTTCTTCCATCGATTTCTCTATACGAATGGCTTTTATCGATTAATTAAGATTGAATGAGTTAGGGCTCATGCTTCAAAAGTATGGTTCAGTTTAAAAGTTAAATTTTGGTGATTGCTCACATTATGGGATCAATGCTTGTTATCTGAGGCGATTAGGGTCACCTCATAGTGGACATCTTCCTTCAGTGAGATGCTTTTTAACTGATACGTCCCTATTAACTATCAAGTATACTGAATTTAAAAGTAACAGAGTAGCTATGATAAAGAATAAACTTCTCTAATTATTTCATTCAATTACACAGTACATGATCAGTTCCTACGTTTGAATGATATTTTTATTAATGATAATGCAATTAACTACAATTGCTTTTGGTATAATATCAACTATTTTTCAAAGAATTGCTGCTTTGGGCTCCAATGAAGATGATTTACAGTTCAATCCCACTGGCTTTGAGGTTCTGAATCTTAAATTAAAATTTCCTCGGTTTTCTTGCTGACTTGATGGCTTCTTTCCTGTCAGACTCAACCAAAGAAACAATATGTAAGGAGCAAAGTATGTTAGCCAACAATCTTCTATCACTCAGTCAGCAATACTAACACTTTCTGGTAAATTTCCCATAACATATCCTATTAATCTCTTGTTTTCACTTTTTCCCCTCTATTTAATCTACTAGCTGGAAAATGCAATCTGGCCATAAGAGGGCGAGGCCCACGCGTTTTTTGGTCAAACCCTCTGACGCAAACAAACCCTGAAAATGAAGGATCAAATTGGTAAAAAATATGCTGTATAGAATAATATGTGAAGTAATTTAGCCCTCTTTAAACTTGAGTTAGCATCATTTTTGTAATTGGTATCAATTAGAATTTAGAAGAGACCATTGTTGTGTTGCTTTTCTAGCATACTCATGCATACTGAACATGCAAACATACTTGAGTAGATTAAAAATTTTCCCTATCTAGCATCCTAGAAGTATGCGTGAGTGAATCAAATGGCTTCCTCTTATGTATAATTTTGTAGTTTTGCTGCATGGATTAGTCAGAAAACAGTTTTTTCAGTTTTGCATGAGTTGAAAATTTCCATCTTCTATCTATCATCAATGTGACTAGCATGGTAACCAGATAAGATAACACTCATTATTGAAGTAGATCTGCGTACCTCTCCAAAAGCATTGTTGAATCCCATGAGTTGTGAGACCTAGTAGACATAGGTATTTCTGGTGAGTGATGATTTATATTGTATAGGAAGAGACAAGTAGCAGATGAACATGTAGAAATTTTACCTCTGAAAATGGATGTTACAGATGTTCCAAAGTACACAGTCCTCCTTGGCAAATTCCATAACCATTCCCTAGGGACATCAATGGGTTGAATGCTGGATGCATGATCTGCAAATACCTGCATGTTTATAAAAGGTTTATGGACGTTTTGAGTAAGTAATGAATTTAAATGAGAGTAGACTTCTGTTGAGGTCGGCGACAAAACCAATAGTACACTTGCCTCATTAACTTGAAAGTAAGTACCATTTAGTGGAAAGCTCCCTCTTGTTGCCGTTCTACAAGGTATCTGCAAAAGGATTAATTTTAATATCAGCTAAGGGGGAAAAAAAGGCAAGAAAACAATTGTTCCATTCTCCTATCATCACAAGTTAGTCTTACCAGGAGAGTTCCTCTGACTGTTTGCGAATTAGCTTCTCTAACGCTATTGCATGAAAAGCATGTGTTGTCATTGCATAGGCTGTTAGAGTCTTGGGATTTGCATCTTCTCTCCGGTTGCTCAATCGAATTTGCAGTTTCACCTAATGTTCAGCGTTGCAGAAGTGGTTATAAGTAGATTTTGATGATTCTAAGTTATCTGTGTCCTTAACGTGCTGCAGGAATAGTAATATGATCCAACCTTTGGTTCACTTGTACATTCCTCTCTGGCTTTCTTTAATATTTTTGTGCATTGATAATATTTCTATGATCTCACATAATCACTTATAAACATGAAGTTCGTCATTTTAAGGTTTTTAAATTTTAATTTAAATAAAGGAAGTTAACTTTTTTATACTCTATTACAGGTTTTCTGGTTTACATACAAAGGAAAGGGAAAGTCTAGGAAAACATCATCTGTTCACTAATAGAGATTATTTTACACGTCTTTTGCTTACCTGGTGTCCAAATTGCAAGAAGATATGGACTAGGGTCGTCAGGTTCACGCTTATCCATCTGTAAATTTTAGCAAGCAAGCCAATATAAAACTGAGTCTGATGAAGCTTATTACTCAATTTTGCAATACAAAGTTAACTGACCTTTTCCAAGAGAGGATGAGAATCCGGAAGCTCATATCTGCATCAAGCAAGTTGTAAAACAATCATTTGTAGTTTCATTGAAACAAAATAGGGGACTTGTCAAATATTCAGATAATGAGTGATTATACTTAATATCCTTATGACTATAGCTACAGTATTGCAATTTCTACCTGTCAAAAATGAAGATGTTAGACATCTTTTTACAAGGTCATAAAGAAAGTTACGCTTATTTTATTAATAACTAATAGCTGAGCCCTACCCTTTCCTATGGGTGATTCAGGTGTGGCATAGGTGCAAAAAGAACTATTTGAAGTTGGACATTTTCCATGTGATGAAGGATGTTTTTAACAAATGTTTCAAACTTTTCACTTTTGGCATTACTTTTTCTGTTATAAATGAAACCAAGCTATACTTACACATGGTGTTCTGTCCGTAGCCGACTCACATTCTTCAATTTTGGTGTAGGAATAGAGGCTGTAGCTGGATTTAAAGCAACAAGTGCCTTAGACAAGTCACCTTCCACAAGCTCCATGTTTTCTTGCAATATGTTTTGTATATTCATTGCAAACTCTTCGGTATTGAGCTTGATAGTTGGAATTTCATCAGGATCCTCCCAGAACGAGTCCTCAATGTCACTTTCCAATGCCTGTGTATCTGGGCACTCTTGTTCCGGTGTTACTGGTTCTTCAATGATTGGCTCACACTCACGAATTTCAGAAGTTGCTTCTCTAAGCAAATTGTTAGCAGGGAGAGGTAGTACCGCAGCATTCATATTGAAAATAGAATTTCTCCCAGTCGCAATGGGAACGGAATTACACACCATTCCTTTCTCTTCTGGTCCAGGCAATGCAAGGCGGGCACTGTAACAAATGGTTAGTTTCAGCTTAGAAAAAAACCATCGAAGCTGCTCATATATGGTGGCTAGAGCAACGTAGCTTAAGGAAACAGAAGTAAATGATCGGACTTAAGGAGGTAGGTGTAAGGAATCCACCCTTGAAAGTGCTTTGTCAAGATGGTAAGAACCGCCATCTATAATACCTCACCAAGCATTCTATACTAGTAGCTGTAAGACATAGACATACTGCGCTTCTCCTATCAGCTTCTTAATCATCTGTCCTATCGACTTCTCAGCTCGCTGGATGGCTTAGTAAGAATGTGTTATCTTTTACTTTCCTCATCAAACTCCCAAATTTATATGCTTCAGATTCACATGTGGCCCATTGGATCTCTTTTGGGCCAGATGAGACAGGAAGTGGCAGGAATTGGCACATTGTTGTTCTGCCAATGATTTAAGTGGACATGCAGTTTAGGATAATAATTTAGTTTCCATTTCTTTTCCCTTCTTACCCTTATATTTAATATTACTTGCATTAACATGCCAGAACAAAGACACTATAATGGAAAGCACCATCATGGTTAGCAATCGGTTAATTGTACTTGCTGCAGCACTAATCAAATAATCTGGAATAATGAATCAAAAAATAGGGATAGTGATTTGATAAGTGACGCAAGCAGAAGTGAATACGGCATTGAAAAGAAAAAGGATATAGAGGGACTGACAAACATGCAATGGGCTAGGAAAAAGACAGAAAAACTGAACAAGGGAAGCAAGTTTGGAATCAATAGTAGAGTGTGAGGATAGAGAGTTGAGAGGGCGTTTAGTTTCTTCCTAATGAAATATTTTTTTCTACAAGAAAAATTAATTTTTAGAGGAGTTTAAAATGTTTACAAGTTCAACTGTATCTAGTCTGCACATATTGCTTTTATTTCTTCATTTGGAGCAGCTGACTTTTTACATTGTTAACTGTTATCAATATCCATGTATAATATTGTGGAAATCGCTGTATTAATTAGAAATTACATGTCTTGATTTATTTCCTTTTCTTTCCCTATGTAAATAGCCAGACTTAGGATTTTATTCTTTCTTCCCAGATTTCCAATGAGAGCGCCATTCTGTCATTAATGTACATGCTGAATATATTGTAATATTCTCATATCAATGAAATCAGAGCATATTCGAATCTCCTCTCACAAAGATAAATCTATACATGATGTAAAATGTATAGCAAGCCACATTATTCATAAGCCCAAAATAGTACAACTCTTCTCAAACTCAGTGCAAAGCATTGGCTTATGGGGTGAATTTATAGTTACGACCAAGCTAGAATAAAACTTGATAACGTTTTTTGTCCATTTATATCTTTAACCTTTGATTTCTTGTAGCTCACATGATAACTAATTTATTTTAACCATGGGAATTTTCTGAATTAAATTGTATTTAAATCTAATATGCTCAAGCTTTGGAAATTGCACGTTTTTCTGGATTAACAAATGTATCTCAACACTCAAGCAACCAAAAAGTTTAATCATTATATGCTTCCATTCATGTAATTTCCTTAAGATGGAGGGAGTATATAATGAAACCAAAATATTTGAAGTAGCTGACCTTGCAAAAGCACTTGCAAAGTGTCTGCACTCTGCACGCATGGGACATGAGTTGCAATTTGGTTTACTCTTTGTACAAAAAACCTGCATATTTGGAGCATGAGTTAATTTAAAGTTCTCCTTCTCTGCCCATAAAACACAGTTATTGCAACATTGGTTCTTCCTTTCTCTTCTCAATGCACTACTACATTGAAAATAAATTATAATCATACCTTTCCAAAGGTAATCATCTGGTAGTGCAGCTCATACCTACATTGTGTAATGTGTGCGTTAGTTACAGATTTAGTTATGCTATTAGAGTGGTAATGCCTGTAACACATGACTCATGAATGAATTGTGATAAATGCAGATTTTGGGGAGAGTAATGTTATTACAAGGTTCTCTGATCAAGTTTGCACAATCTGGGCCAGAGATACTTCTGAATTGTTTCCAACACTGGATACCTACAAGCACAGTAATTAGCAATTTTCATTTGGGAAATACATATGCTTAGTGATTAGCAAAATAGACTTACAATTCAAGGAGGTGTAACTGAAGTGATTCAGGAAGTGGTTGAAGAGGGACCCATCCAAGTCTAACTGCTATCCTTCCAACATTTGTGTCAACCTACAGATATGTGTCATTGTGACCAAATCGGTTACAAAACTTCCTGATGATTTGGATTAGCTGGGAAGTGGCAAATGTATTTCAAGTAAATCTTACTGGGAAAGCAAGATGATGAAGCGTTAGAAGCCGTACACACTCCACACTCTTCAGCCCCAATCCACGTATGCTTAGCAAATAATCTCTGCAGTTGAAGATTTTTATGGAAATCAAATAAAAAGGCATGATTAATGTATACCATATGCTGCCTAAATGTTTTGTCAGTTCTTGATGTGGTTAAACGTTTTCAGAGACAAACTCTATTGATGGAAGAAATTAGGCTTTGGAAATCGCATACTTTGTTTTATCTGGAGGAACATCTCTTAACCACTCCAAATCAATGCTTCCATGTTCTCTAACCAGTCTGTCCAAAAATTCCTGCAATACAATAAACATGCTTTCTCAAGAAATATCTTAAGGGAAGAAAAAACAATGGCTTTCAATTAACGTCCTATGATGAAAATACCTTGATTCGTTCTGCTAGCATATTGTTCATTCCTCGTTCTTTAATAGTATCAGAGATTTCTTTAACTGAGGCACGTCTCAGTGCTTCATAGTCTAGTGAATCCATTGCTTCTTTGCTCCTTTCTTTTTTTGTCCCATTGGCCTGAGATCGCTTTCTTAAATCATCCCAATTAACTTTGTTCATCTTCTCAGTCTCAAGCTTTTTTGAAACTTTCTGTTTGCTCTCTATATTTATGGTGCCAGAAGTGCTAAGTTGCTCCTGTGGCTTCGGTTCAGCAATTCCATCATTCGAGTAGGCTAGTCCATTTACCTCAGATATTCTTTTTTCAGCATGAAAACCTTCCATGTGATTACAAATGTTAGGAGAATTCTTCACTGAATCATATTGCATTGTGCTCAATTTCTGAGGGGTACTTACTGATTCTATTAATGGCATGCCATTGGGTTTTAAAATTTCCTTACCTGCAATATGATGGCCAGATAAAGGTTGATGATGATTTGTCTCAGATCCTGATGGAGAGTTATCTTGCAGTTGGATAACATGAACACTTAATGGTTCATATGGGCTAATTGTTGATAACTCCTGGGACTTAATTGGCCCATATTGCTTCTCAGTCACTTTATCTACACTTCCTTCTACATCCTGGATGCTGACTCTCCCACAGTCAGTATCTTCTAACTTGTTGATGAGGGAAGTAGTTTCTGGCCCAGAAGACTCCTTACCATTCATTTGAGAAGTTTTCAACATCCCAAGTGCCTCTAATTCATGTAACTCACAGTTTGTTGAATAAACTTCAGGCACTCGCTTTTGTGAATTTCCAAAATTGATCGGATGATTAAATGCTGAATGCGAAATAAGATCATCAGTTTCACCTGATTTTGAGTTTTGTTTGGCATATTTTGCATGTAGAACCGGTCCATCTTTGGTTCTCTCATCAAACAGCGACACTCCATTTACACTACTGTAAAATTCTTGGAACAGTGTGGTCTTCCTTACCTGTACAGAATTTGTTGAATTTAAAAGTTGAGCCTTACAGGGTTCACACCCAGTTGTTCGGCTTTCTGCTTCTGAATTGGAACCTAAGAAGGATCTTATCCCTCTGGCGGCTTCAGCAATTGAGTGATCAAGGGAATCTTGTGACAGTATGATTTCATCCTTTGAGCTCTGGTTATATGGACCTTCTAGACTTATTTTTATTCTTGAGGTCTCGCAGTCTCTCCAGTGCTCACTTGTATCATGGGGAGGCACAAAACCTTGATGGTAGGTTGGGTGACTTAATCTTTCTCGATCTACTATGCAGACTTCTGGTTTTTCAACCAATTTTTCTGTACCAACAATACAGCATGATCTATTGCCACTTTCTGACTTAAGAGGAAACCTTGCTACTAGAGACATGAAGGCTGAGCTGAAAAAGAAGCAAAAGAAAGCATAAGCTTTTTGTCCAATTTCCTTTGCTATCATGGACAATTTTGGTGTGAGTCTTAGATTTTTAACTTACCTTGAAAGATGATCTGAAACATTCTGAGTAAGGAAGACTCCTATCACTGAATCCACTACTGATCCCTTCCACCGTGAAAAGCGTCTATCTCCTGCAAAGGTACATTTCATAGATGATATATTCAGAACCGCGAATAAATTAATGACCAAATGAAAAATAATAATAGAATGCTGACTTCTTTTGCTCTTAATCTCATTTGAGTGCCAATATCTGTTATTGAAGAACTTTTATTGATAATCTTCCTCTATATGTCTTCAGCAAAGAAGCCCATGAATATCTAAGCATTTCTTTCCTACCAAATATGCCAAAGGATCACAAGAACAGCAAGATTCTGACCTTATTATTGTGACAATGTTACACGTATTATAAGAAATTGCTCCAGAGAGTTAGGCAGATCAATTGTTCCTCAATAACTAAAAACAAATTCTTCTATAGGGGAATTTCTGTTTGACAATCCAGGAATAAAGAATATAGCATGCAATCCGCATATGTTCATATCTTACTCTGTATTGGTTCCCTTTCTTTGAGTTGACATTCATGTTATCATGTTTGTACCATGTTCTTCTCTTATCATAGCCTTATGCTTTACATTTTGTTTTCTTCTTTTCAAGTAAAGATAAGCTTTCTTTATAATTTATTTTAATGTATTGTAAGGTATTATAATGAAAAGTTTAATCTCAAACTTGTTAGAGATTATACTAAAACTATTCATGACCCTTAATTAACAGATTATGAACTTCACTTGACACTTTCTATGAGCAGAAAAAAAGATGTCTGTGAACAGAATAGAAAGTAAAAGATGGCTGTTTATGGAGACAAAGTATCAACAAATTGTGAATTATTTTTTTATATCTTATGTTTGGGTTCAAGATATGATGTGCTGTACCTTGAACAAGATGCATTCGTGCAATGAAGGAATCGACTCTTCCACGAAAAACTTCTCTTTCCTCTTCCCACCACTTCTCCTTTTCCTTGTTATTTCCTTCAAGGCCTTCACTTACTCCCTTGTCCATCAATAGTTTCCAGGTTCTCTCTGTTTCTGGGTCAAGATCCACTTTGGGCCGTGGTTTGCGTTTTTTTGCAAAGTCAAACCCCTCATACGGGACAACTGAATTTTCTCCGTTATATAGGACAATTGCACTTTGTCCATCCATTCTTGATATATTGCTGTCCCCAAGGTTGAGATCTTTGAGTCGACAAATGATCTCATCAATTGGTGTAGGACATATCTTGTGTAGTGCATCTGCAAATAAAGAAAAAAACATTATTTGTATGCAAAATATCCTCCAGAAGAATCCTTTGCATAATGAAATTTACATCACCTGAGCTAGCAAGGCTATCACCAGCGTAGCAGCTTGATTTCTCATCAGTTAATTGTGTTTGAGATTTATTTTTGCTTTTTCTTCTTACTTTTTGCGAACCAAGTTTGTCTGGAGTTTTCCTCCTTTTCTGAGTTTTCAAAACATATTTATCCAGAGGTGTGCCATTACGATTTTCATCCACTTGGAAAATCTCTTGGTGCAATAAGGAAGAAGAAAGTGAATTTGTGGCAGGGGCATATTGCTTCTCATCAGCATGGCAATATTTTCTCTTCAAACTGCTTCCTTCAATACAATTCAAAATGTTTGGCACCAAATGAAGGATATTTTGGGACATTGGTACTTGGGTCCTTTGAGGGAACTCCAGACATGTCTCTGGTTGCAAGAGAACATTGTCAGTTCCATCTGCGCAAATACATAGCTCCAAGCATCCTTTGTTTCTTTCCTTGCATAATCCAGCATTGCCTTGCGCTGGACCTTTCTCAGGTTCTAACAAATTTTTAATCTGCATCTCTGTATTTGCTGACAAGGTTCCATTTGCTTGCTCTTTTGGCAGGAATCTGTCACTTAGCTTTTGGTGCAATAAAAAGGCACTGTCATCTGTGCTTCTGGGTTGTTTGTTTTCAACTGTAAGTCCATCCTGCTTGCCGTGAAGCAAAGCTGAGTTTGTATCATAGCATACACTCGCTGCGCTCAGCAACTCTGTGAGCAACCCATTTCTGCCCTGGATCTCCTGCTGATTGACTGATTTGTTCTGGTCATTGCATCTATTCTCTTCTAAATCAAAATGTAGAGCTTTCCTGCCAGATTTTCTAGTTGCAGTCTGTGCTTTGCATCTATTATCTTCTAAATCAAAATTTAGAGCTTTCCTGCAAGATTTTCTAGTTACAGTGGCAGAACCTGAAGTCTCTAAAACATCAGCTTGCGGTGTTGCTCCTTCTTTTGGGACATTCTTTCGTACATACTTCCTCTTTTGAGATGGATTCTCCCTAGATCCTCCTTTTTTTCTAGTTTCAGGATTTGGAGTTCTTTTGGACTTTTTTTCTACAACTACCTTCGGCCTGTGCTTTCTTCGTTTAGGTGGTTTCTGCTCAGGTGTCTTATTCAGATCAATATCCAGGCCATTTCCACTACGATGATTATTTTCACAACCCTCATTTTGGTCGTATGATTTAGAAGTTGCTGTAGATGTATCGACAATATGCTGTAGAAGTCCATCACAATATTCACGGTGATCATTTTCTGTGGATGCAACCAAGTTGTCTGGCCTGTCAGTCACCTGAATTTGACTTTCAGCTGTTACATACTTCACAAACTGGTTGTCTGTAAACTTATTGAACTGATCCATTGTTCCCATTACTGATTGGAAGGAGTTGGTGAAACTAAAGACATCATCAGCTTCTGTAATATCTGCAGAGTTTTGATCATACTTGGGTCTGCAAGGTATGTAAAAACCACCTGTGAAAGTAGTCGTAGTCATTCATCAATCAGTTGCAAAAGATTATATTGGCACAGCAAGGCATTGTTTAGGCAACAAGAAGAAAAGGAGTGATTTGTTTTTGTAACATTGAAATCTTCATGGCAGTTTTTCATTGCAGTTTACTATTCTTGTGGGAGGGATATTAAAAAATAATAATATAAAGTTACCATTGAGTATCTCCGGCTCAGATAGGCTACCATTCAGCAGGCTTGAGAATGAGAAGTGAGCGTCATTGTTCAGAAAATCATATAAGTTGCTGCTGTCACATTCAGAATTCCTATTTGGGACCGAAAGATTTGCATCTGTGTACACTGTTTCTGAATCTGCGTAGTTCCTGTTTTCGTTGACAGTGAAACCATCTGCATTGAAATCTCTCCCATTACTTCTTGTGTGAGGATGAAATTTTGGTAGCACTGGTGTTCTTACTGCCATGCTTATACTTTCACTTAAGTTCCTGTCAGCATAACCATCGTTACTTGCATTTTGCATGAATAGAAGTTCCAAAGTATTCAATCTATTGTTGTCAAAGTCCACATCAATGTGATTGTTGACACTGGCTCTCGTCGAAGAACCTCCATCAAAATAATTGTACTCTTTAGTTTCTCCTACTAGATGGACATTTTGATCTAACCCATTACACTGCAGCATCTCTTTCATGTAGCCACTTCCAGGAACAGTTAACATTTTCAAATTCCCTCCTGCCATTCGATTTTCCTGCCAGCCTGCCGATATTGTATCAGGTCTTATTTGAACTGGCTTCTCCGGGGTGACAGGGACCCATGAACCATTCATCTGAACTTGTTTCTCTTCCAGAGTAAAGAGTTTTCCTCCCAAGTTTATCATTGGAATCCTGGAGATTACAGACAATATGACAGTTCAATGTTTATTTCACTGGTGCTTGATGTATTTATGGTAAGTCTAATACCATGTTAAAATTAAAAGGTAAAAGGTTAATAAACAACTATAGACTGTTGAGCTCATTTTACTGATAGATTGGTTTTTCAAATCAAGACAAGGGTTCAAAAGAATGACATGGAATCCCCACTGCAAATGAATATTATATCTAATACATGTGATTCATAAGCATCTAATAATTATATAACTTCAATAGGCCCCATAATACAGTTAACCTAAAAACACCATTTGCCGTCAAATTTCTCTTGATGAAGCTATGTATTTTATTTGAAGTGGAATCCTATAGCCCAGAGCTATGTGGTATCATATATATATAACTATATACAAACTATAATTATTCCAACAAAATTGATTCAGCAATGAATGACATTGAGGGGAAAAAGAACTCTCTCCATAATTATGACATAACAGCTTAGACAAGTTTTCCTTGTTGATCATATGAAGTAACCAATGTAGCTTAGAGTTTCTACTCCTTGAAGCTAGGTAAGGTATCATGCTTCGAAATTAGGGGTGTCAAAATGCCAAGTTCAAAGTGCCCAAACAATTTCATTCCAAAAAAGAGGTACCCCAAACAATGTCGGAAATGAATCTCAACAGAAGAGAACTCAATAGAAGATCTCACCTACTATTTGTTGCTATGTCTTCAACTTTTTGAGAATGAAGAAATTGCAGAGCTTATGTTAACAATGTAATGTGCAATAGCTGCAAAATGCTACAGATTCTAAATTATTTCAGATCCAAATCTACCTCTGGCTAGATTCTCAGGACGTTGCAGAAATTCCAACGCAAGCAATCAGCTTCTTTGTTTTATCTCATTGTGTAATCCAAAACCTGACAAAAACCCCTCAAGACATTTATCAGTTTCTCACCATTGCAAGAAGAAAAACCCCTCTCAATCATGACTAATTCAATAAATTCATGATTTAAATGCTGGGAAGTGAACGGCTTTGATATTTTCTTCAGGTGGGAATGTTGGCCAACACACCAAACAAAAAGAAAAATCAAGGGTGATTATGAATGTTACTAAATTGGCGGATTAAAACCCTGGTATTAAATACACAGGATTTTTGCCACAGTCTGGAGAATCTTTGAAATGAATGATCATATCAAACACTTTCTGGGTTCTCTCTATTTTCTACCAAGTTTTCCAACTTAACTAGTAGGGAAAAAAATGGGATTAGAGAATAAAATCTCTTGCGGCTAAGCTCACCGATCCAAAGTGAGTCATCTCACAGGGCATAGTCAATGACGGAATTAACAGAGTCAGTCTTTTAGAGAGAGAGAAATGAAGGAGAGAGAGTGGGGAGGAAAGAAGGCAAGAAACTTACCAGATGGGATGCTTATAAATATTTAATTAATATTAAAAGTACCTTCTTTTTTGTTTTGTTTTGTTTGGAGCACTCAGTATTTTAGGATTGAGCACTCTCTTCACTGTTCCATTGCTTTTATTTTCCCCCTTTATTCTCTCGCCATATCAAAACAACTTTAAACTGTACTGAAATTAAAATATATGTATATAGTAATATGTTTGTTTATATATATATTATATAATTTTAGTGATTAGTTTAGTGTACAAGAGAAAATGATAGAAAAAAACTTTAAAAATAATAAATATTAAACTAGAATAGTTACAAAATATATTTATTATTTTTTAAAGTATTTTCCTATTATTTTTGTTTAGTATAATGCTTTTTAAAAATAAAATAAGAATTTCGCCATGTTACCCCATAAAATACACTCTCTTTTTTATTCTTGAACTTCATAAAATACACTACACTGATTCTTATGTTTTACAATTTGCAGCTTTTGAGGCATTGATTGTATAGGTCAAAATGGCAAACATGCTTAAATTGATTTAATATTTGGTGAAGTTTCCCTACTTCAGCCTACGGGTGTTCATGGGCAGGGCGACCCCCCATCCGGTGCCCTGTCCAGAAAAAGCATGGGCTGTATTTTACAGCCCGATGCTCGGCCCTCTCCGGTAAAAGCCCTAACTATTTTAGGCTGGGCATAGGCGGGCTAGGCGTGGGTGGGTTGGGCATGCCCAAGTTGTGATGCCATGCTCATGTTATAAAAAAAATCAGCAATTATAAACTTCTAAAATAATATCATATTCATATGTCTTCAAGAGTTAAATAATATCTATAATCTATTAAAAATAAGATAACAAAAAGATAATAATTAAAGTTTTGAAATTCATTGCATATAAAAAAATTTTGAAGTCTAAATAGTTTCTAATTACAACTTTACATCAATTTTCCAAATGTTGACAATGATGAAGTATCTAAAAAATAAAATAAATAATTATAATTTATAATGTAATCATATTATGATTAATAAAGTTAAAAAAATTAATGTAGTTATAAATATTAAAAGATGCAACTTACGTACTTAACTACTTATATTTCTAAAATGACACTTTAGTCACCAGTAACTATCATATTCTCCCTTCTAAGTGTAGCATCTATGGAGAAAATAAAAAAAAATAAAAAAAGGGATGCTCATGGGCAGGGCAGGCAGGGCAACCCCCTGCCCGATGCCCAGCCCGAAAAAAGTATGGGCTGCATTTTACAGCCCGATGCCCAGCCCTGTCCTATATTTGTCGGGCTCGGGTGGGCATACCGGGCCACAGGCTTTATAAATACCCCTACTTCAGCCTAGATACTCCTTATACTCCCTTCCTTTTTCTTCATGAGACACAAGTAACTCATCATTTAAAGTTAGTTAAAATTAATTTAAAATACTCACCTAAATTTTTTTTGACAAAAAAAATTTATTTAAAATAATAGAGATGTAAAAAATATAACTTTTTTACTAAAGAAACATTTATTTATATAAAAAAGAGAGAATGTATTTGTGAGATTTAAATATGATAACATGTGTAAATGAATGCAGGAAAATGAAAAATTAATAGTTAAAAATTATACAACTTCTAAATGTATCTTATAAGAGAGGATAAAAGAAGTATTATAAAATATAAATAATTAAATTATGTAGATTAAAAAGTTTGTTAAAATTAATTAAATATAATAAATATGTACAAAAAAGTATTTTATTTTCTAAAAATACACATACTCATGGAAAGAGGGAGTGAATGAAAGGGAATGAGTGAAAAAAAGATGTGTGTGATAGATAACTAATGCAAGTAGTATAACAAGTAATTAACGGGGGCCAAAAAAATTGGTTAAAATTTCAAATGTCCTTTAATATATCTTATAAATAAAATTATACATTTTTCTAGTTCTAAATATAAAACCTAATACTATAAATTATATATTATATTTAGAATAAAAAAAGTATTACATTTTATATATTGAACTAGAGAAAGTATCAATTAATAAATGAAAGTAAATATTGATCTTTTAATTTTATATAAAATTTTATTTTAATTCTTTAATTTTATAAAGCATCTTTTTTATTTTCTATCACCACTAGTTTTATTAACAAAAAGTACCGAGATTAAAATTTTAGACGTCCAGAGAATATTTTAAAATTTTAAAATATTAAATTGAATTTTTTAAAATAATAATAATTGGTAAAAAATTAACGTTTGAGACTAATAATATAAGAGTTATGAGACTGAAAAAATATTTTATAAAATTAATATATTAAATTAAAATGTTGTATTGAATTAAAAGACAAAGTTGCATTTTTGCCTAATTAATACCATGTTTCTGTTTTATAGCAAAGGGAGGTTAATCTCTAATGCTTGTAGTTACCAAAGGGATAACTTAATTACTTTTTTTAATACGATAAGAATAAGTTAATTACTTGATCTTCATAGTGAGGGGTTACATTACATGCATATCTGTTGAATAAATTAGGCATATTTATAGGATCTTTGTGGATAGATTAAAAAAAAGAGAGCTAATTCTACTAAATAAATTGAACTCCATTAAAATCGTTCCTCCCCTTGACTAATTAAGAAATCCTGCCATGATCTTAAATCCTATATTTAACTATTTTATTTCTAATGTGTAAAATATAAAATAAAGTATAGAAAAAAATATTTTTATAACTAATTCGATAGAATAACATGATAGTAAATAACGTGCCCTTTTCGTTTTTATTGTCCCTAATTTTATTTGTTATGATTAATTTTTATCTCTAATTTATATGTTGGCTAGTTATGTCGTGTGTTTAGAAATCATTAAAAAGTTTGGTGGAAGTTATCTCGTGTGTGTTTAGAAATCATTAAAATAAATTTATCTAGTTTAACTGGCGAAAAGGTAAAACATGTGATCATTTAGAACGTGTTCGAACTCTAGAGAGTATCACTTTATTGTGGTTACAGTCACGGTGCTTAGAGAGGCATCATAACTCTTCGGTGCCTAGGTTTACGCTTGAGAGTAATAGATAGCTCTCCCTGTCCGATATTAGTATCGTTTAGGAAGAAGAAAAATTTTGTCTTGCCCTTAAATCGTGGGTAAGTCCTACCCTTTTTCAAAAAATTTTGTGTCAAAAAAAAAGAAATCATTAAAAAAGTTATTTACACATAATCTATAGGTTGAAAATTTCTCTCATATATTTACTTTGTATTAAAGATAGATCTATTTTATTAATGAGTCAATTTAATCCCAATTTAACTATTCTAAAAAAAATATGATACAAGAGTTATTTCAAATTAAATCTAATAATAATTAAATGGATAACGGGTAGTATTATATATCATATAATTGTATTAAAAAATCTACACAAAAATTTATATTTATAAGTTAGTTGGGTGAAATATATTATATTAGACTTGATGCAGTACACAAATCCTATAAAAAAGATGAAAATTAAATCAACAGTCATATTAATAAAAAATAAAATGATAGTGTTTTCATGTTATTTTTTTTTTAATATTGATATTAATTTTTCACAAAACAACTAATAGACTACTTTATTTAATAAAAAATGTGAGTGACTATAGCTATTTTTATTAATACATGTCATTGTCAAATTGATTTAATTGTTAACATATTTTTGAAGTTATGTAATCACAAGATTACATACACTAAATTTATATTAAATATTCAGATAAAAATAAAATATTAGAGCAAATCCCTCCTATTGAATTGAGAAAAGTGGAAAATATTTCTCTTTCACCTGTTTCTATATATTCCCTAAGAAAATTACCTCCACGTGATATTATTGTGTAGAAGAAAGTTTTAGTACCGAATATAAGTTCATTAGAAAATTATTAATGATTATTTTGTAATTTTAATTTTATTTAATTTTTGTTGAAAATAGAAAAAAAAAAGATAGATAAGAATGATTTTTAAATGTAGTAAGAAAATAAGATTAAATTATAAAAAAATTATCAATTTAAAGTATTTTTAATAGTTTAACTATTATTTTTCAGTATGTAAAAATTAGTTAAAATTAATTATAATAATGATTAGAGCAACACTTACATTTAAAAAGGAAGAATATATAAAGTATTCATATGATCTTTAATATAAGATTTAATTAGGGAGTTGATCTTTATTCTAAATATAAAAATTATTTTTTATATTTATCAATTTTTTAAATTATTATTATTAATACTCTTTTAATAATAATAAAGTAAGAAAGGAAATAAAAGAGTTAAATAAAATATTTAAGATATTTTAAAAAATATATTAATTTAATTAATTTATTTAATTTAATTTAATTAGTTTAAGAGATTTTATTTTGAAGCCCGAAGGAGTATAAACAAACGAGGGATGAATGATGAGGGGTTAACACTTGATGGACGCTGATTTGTCAAGCAATACTATGACTTTGAAAAATCTTTTGGGCAAAATAATAAATTTTAAACAAACAGTTATATTTATCTATAAATAATTTTAAATAAAATTATAATTTTAAATAAGCTATTAAAACTAATTTTTAAAATAATAAAAAAAATTATAAATTATCTAATTATTATCTTATTTCTATTTTTTTTATACTATCTCTCCTCTCTTATTTCTCTCATTTACCTTCTCTCCTCTCTTTTTTTTACCATATCTTCTTTCTCTTCTCTCTTCTCTACACTCTCTCATCTCTCCTTTTTCTTCTCTACCATATCTCTTTTCTCTTACTTTTAATCAAATCATACATTTGTTGATAATTTATCAATATAAAAAAATGATTCTGCTACTAATCATCTAAATATTTCCATTTTTAAAAAAGATAGAAGAAGAGAGAAGAGAGGGTAAAAAAGATAGAGGAGAGAGGAGAGAAGGTGAGGAAGATAGAAGAAAGATAAGAGATAATGGAAAAAATATAGGAGAGAGAAGAGATAGTGGAAAAGATAGAGGAGAGAGGAGAGAGGGTGTAAGAAAAAGTAAAGGTAAAATAGTAATTGAGTAGTTCATAAGCTATTTTAATATTTTAAAAGCTACTCTGAGTAGCTTATCTAAAACCATCATTTTAAATCACAGTTTGATCTCAACCGAGATTTAAAAAAATATGATTATTTATTTTAAAATTTTTTTAAATTAAAATTTAAATCAATTTTTTTTTTAAAATTATAATTTTATTATTTTTTAAACATGCCTGTATAGTTGTGCATAACCACGTTTCCGTTTCTGAGTTTCTCTCTCCAAAGCTAATTTTTATTTTGTATTTTCATCGATCTTCGCTTCTTCGTCGTCGTCGTCATCTTTTTTCTCTCTCCGTCTGTGCTTTTTCTCTCAAACAAATATGATTCGCCGTCACAAGATCTCACCAACCAAAAAGTGCAGGCCTAAAATGCACAGCGCCATGAGTTTCTGAGCCCGATGGGTGCGTAGGATAAACCTGGCAGCGCAAGTTAGCCTCCACTACTTCTCTCATGCTTGGAGTTCTCTGTAGTACCCGCCCAAAGCCTTGGATCCTCAACTCTATCTCTTCCTTCCTTCACGGCTCCGCCGCTCATCACCATCACCACCACCACGCTAGACAACCTCCCACTTCCTTTCACTTAGGCGCCGACGCCTCTCGTCTGCGCCATCACTCCAGCGCCTGTAAGCTCGAAGGTGTCGGCGCTGCTTCCGTATGGCACGTCATATTGCCGTCTGGTGGCGCCGCGGGGTTTCAGAGCGATCTTCGTCGCTTTCTGATGCTTCACCAGGAGTTGAAAGGGGAGGGGTCTTGGAATGCCGCCTGGGACGCACGCCCTGCCAGGTGGCTTCACCGTCCGGACTCGGCCTGGCTTCTCTTCGGCGTTTGCGCCTGTCTCGCGCCACCAATGAATCCCGAAACTCCAGCTTCCGACGAGAAAATCGACGATGGTGAATTGAAGGACGCCGGCATCGATAAAGTAGATGAAGTCTCTTCCGATTACAGAGTCACAGGTCCTTTATACCTGGCTTTATTGTTTTCTTCAGGACTTCAAATATTTATGTCGATGCACTTATTGAAATGTTAGAGAAAACTAATGCTGCTCACATGCCTAGAATTCGCATCGAAAGCTTATTGAATCATCTATGGACGCTAATTTGGCAGGGAGGTCCTGTAAAGAGTTCTGCGTTTGTCTGTTCCTGTTTTTAGATCAAGATTTTTAGTAATTGAATACATTACTCTTTAGAAATGTTTTTAATGAGCTATTTTCTTGCGACGATGATAATTTCTTTCTAAAGGAGTTTACAGTTTTTTCAATATTTGATGAAAGGATGAATTATGTTATTGCCTTGTTGTCCTGTAACTGTAATCAAGGCTCTGAAGAATGTCTCGCCAGAGCTTAGACTTTGCGTATCATTGGGTCGGATTCAGCTTTTGATTATGATACTAATTGTTGAAATTGGGGAAATGCGTCTGGTGCAGGGGTGCCCACTGATGGTCGATGCCTATTCAGAGCCATAGCTCATGGAGCTTGCATAAGAAAAGGCGAAGAAGCGCCAGATGAGAATCGCGAGAAAGAACTTGCTGATGAACTAAGAACTCAGGTAAGATTGCTATGACAGAACAAGAAGGCAGTCCTATTTGCTTTAAAATCTTCCCTGAAAATATTTGTAACCTCGTTACTATGACAGGTTGCGGATGAATTCCTGAAAAGACGTGAAGAAACAGAATGGTAATTCTTGTAATATGTGACATTTTACTGGTTCCTATGCTTTATTGAGAATTTGTGATTAATTGACTCAGATATGTATAGGTTTATTGAAGGGGATTTTGATGATTATGTGAAAAGAATTCAGCAGCCACATGAGTGGGGTGGGGAACCGGAATTGCTGATGGCTTCTCACATTTTGAAGTGAGTTTTAGATTATGTTTCTTTATACTGATACTGACTTGAGGTTCGTTGTTGATGTCTATTTAAAGTAAACTATTGTGCTTGCGGGACTTTCTCTATATTTAATATAATATATATTTAACTAATTTAATTAAATTAAAAAAATTAGTTAAATTAATTAATATAATATTTTTTTAAAATATTCTAACCATCTCATTTAATTTTTCTATCTTTTTTTATTTAATTATTGTTAAAAAAGTATTAATAGAGATAATTTAAAAAAATTAGATAAATATAAGAAATAAATCTTAAAACTAAAACTAACTCTTTAATTAGATTCTAGACAACTATATTGTTACCCACCTTTATGTCACTTCAAATACTATTTATTTTGACTTTCATTTGGGTAAATTATATCTTAATACCAATAGTCCAATGCTATATGGACTTTCGTGGTCGATCATAAATTATAACACCTTTATATTTTTCAGTATTAATTTCTCTTCTGATAAATTTACATATAATTTGTCAGGACAATGATCTCGGTCTTCATGAAGAACAAAAACTCAGGTGATTTGTCAAATATAGCAAATTATGGTGAAGAGTATAGGAAAGAGAAGGAGAGTCCCATCAATGTGCTATTTCATGGGTATGGTCACTATGAAATACTAGAGACCTTATCAATCTAAAATTGCCTGAAGATAACCGCATAGGACCTTATTTATCTTCTAAACTTTCAGTTGTGCAATTTTCATAGTTTGCTTTATTTTTTTTAGACTCTAGTTCAGTATAGATGCAACAATCAGAATAATCATGATCATAAGTTTTGTGGTAATAATGATTATCCCGGATTTGTGTTTGGTATTTTCTAGGCATCACCAATTCTTTGATCTAGCTTTTCTCTTTTACTTGGCTACGACGTTCATGTTATTCTCAAGAGTTGGGTTATTATTATTCTTTTGGTCAATAAGGAATTGGATTATCCTTTTTTTTTTCTTTTACTTTCTCCTTTTGGGTTGTGAAGAATAGAGGCTACGTTATGCAAGTTGCTTAGCTCTAGGTTGTGTAGCATGTGTTTATATTCTCAGCAAGAGTTAGAATATTGTATGAATGACATTTAGTAATCATATTCTTTTAATGATTAAGGTTCTCTTAATAGATTTAGGGCGAGGATGCAAGTTGCCCTTATTAGGGCTTCATTTTCTCCTATACTTATGGAAGATTATCTTTTATTTAATTCTCAGCTTTTTAATAATGAAACACTTACAAAGATTAATGAAATGCTTTCATATTCTGGGGATGGTTAAGGTTGTAGTATGCAATCCTCAATAATCTTAGGCCACTTTTAGTATGTAGCATCAAGGGTTTGAGATTGGTAAAAGGATAGGGAATAGATTAAATTGGGCTATTTGAAATGTAGTATTGGGAAAATTTTGGGATTGGGTAATACTATTTTCCTCTAGTATTGCATTTTTAGTCTTGGGATTGAAAATTTTTAAGATAAATATGTCCTTCCTTCTCTCCTCCGTCGCTGTTAACACCCACCACTCGTCCATTGTTGCTTGCCTTTGCCCTCCTCCTCCACCTTCCCTCTCTCTCGTTTCCCTCTTCTTCTTCCTCTGATTTTCGCGTTGTCGTCATCTTTTCTCAGCACAACAAGGTCTTCTTTTCTCAGCACATCGTCATCTTTCCTCCTCTGTAACTCCAACATCACTGTCGTCATCTTTTCTCTGCATGGTAAGGTCTTCTCCTCCAGCTACCCAGACCCTGACGTCGCCATATGCTGCTACCTCTCTGGCACATTCTCTTTCTCATCGATAGAATCTGGTAGCCACTGCGGAGGAGAAGAAGAAGAAGAAGATGACGATTGCTGCTTCGCTGGTGACTTAGCCCAGGATGACGACAACTTCACTAGTCACTTCATCGCCAACATTTAACAGTCATTATGAGCAAAAGGCAAGGGGTATGGTCTTTTGGGGCTATGGAGTGATGAATTATGGGTTTAGGGCAAGGGGCACTAGGATTTTTTCATAATTTATGGTTAATTATAAAATAAAACTAATAAAATCATTCCTTTTAAATATTATTTCATATTAAATATAATTTTAAAAGCTCACTCCCACTTCCACTCTCAACCCTAATCACAATCTCATTCTCAATCCCAAAGGCCAACCCAGTTCGAGTCCCCACTTGGTGGGGGTGCTGGGGAAGGGAATAATCTAAGCAGCCTTACCCCTGCTTTGCAGGGAGGCTGGTTCGAACCCGCGACCTCAGACCCCACGGCAAGCGAGCTTACCGTTGAGCCAAGCCGGCCCTTCAATCTCATTCTCAATCCCAATCCATCAAAATCTAATATTGCATGCCAAAAGCGACCTTAGTTCTATCTACTAATTTGCTATTATTTTTTAGGAAAAAAATTGGGTCAATTTGTTTATATCTGTTGAGTTCATAAATAAGTTTATAAATATACATACATATTTTAATAACTAACAATAGTGAAATAACAAGTTTTTATATTTTATAAGTAAATCTATAAGTGTACACACATTTTAACAATTAATAATAGTAAAATAACAAGTATCTATATAAAAAATTGTAAATTCATCTATAAACACTTGTAAAATAATAAATGTTCATATTTTACATGTGAATTTTTTCATAATTTATGGTTAATTATAAAATAAAACTAATAAAATCATTCATTTTAAATATTATTTCATATTAAATATAATTTTAAAGGCTCACTCCCACTTCCACTCTCAACCCTAATCACAATCTCATTCTCAATCCCAATCCATCAAAATCTAATATTGCATGCCAAAAGCGACCTTAGTTCTATCTACTAATTTGCTATTATTTTTTAGGAAAAAAATTGGGTCAATTTGTTTATATCTGTTGAGTTCATAAATAAGTTTATAAATATACATACATATTTTAATAACTAACAATAGTGAAATAACAAGTTTTTATATTTTATAAGTAAATTTATAAGTGTACACACATTTTAACAATTAATAATAGTAAAATAACAAGTATCTATATAAAAAATTGTAAATTCATCTATAAACACTTGTAAAATAATAAATGTTCATATTTTACATGTGAATTTTTTCATAATTTATGGTTAATTATAAAATAAAACTAATAAAATCATTCCTTTTAAATATTATTTCATATTAAATATAATTTTAAAGGCTCACTCCCACTTCCACTCTCAACCCTAATCACAATCTCATTCTCAATCCCAATCCATCAAAATCTAATATTGCATGCCAAAAGCGACCTTAGTTCTATCTACTAATTTGCTATTATTTTTTAGGAAAAAAATTGGGTCAATTTGTTTATATCTGTTGAGTTCATAAATAAGTTTATAAATATACATACATATTTTAATAACTAACAATAGTGAAATAACAAGTTTTTATATTTTATAAGTAAATTTATAAGTGTACACACATTTTAACAATTAATAATAGTAAAATAACAAGTATCTATATAAAAAATTGTAAATTCATCTATAAACACTTGTAAAATAATAAATGTTCATATTTTACATGTGAATTTTTTCATAATTTATGGTTAATTATAAAATAAAACTAATAAAATCATTCCTTTTAAATATTATTTCATATTAAATATAATTTTAAAGGCTCACTCCCACTTCCACTCTCAACCCTAATCACAATCTCATTCTCAATCCCAATCCATCAAAATCTAATATTGCATGCCAAAAGCGACCTTAGTTCTATCTACTAATTTGCTATTATTTTTTAGGAAAAAAATTGGGTCAATTTGTTTATATCTGTTGAGTTCATAAATAAGTTTATAAATATACATACATATTTTAATAACTAACAATAGTGAAATAACAAGTTTTTATATTTTATAAGTAAATTTATAAGTGTACACACATTTTAACAATTAATAATAGTAAAATAACAAGTATCTATATAAAAAATTGTAAATTCATCTATAAACACTTGTAAAATAATAAGTGTTCATATTTTACATGTGAATTTATAAATATATATAAACATTTTAACAACTAATAATAGTAAAATAACAAGTATTCATATAAAAATTTATTAGTGTTTAAGGGTAAATATATAAGTGTACAAATATATTTTAACAACTAACAATAATAAATAATAATGTGATGAAAAATTTGACCTAATAAATATAAGTAACTTAACTTAAATTTTATCCTATTTTCCGTATTGATTCTACTCTTTAAGTTTGCTTTGTACCATACAGATTAAATATAAACATAAATTAAATTGACTTTATACCATACAAATTTTCTAGTATACATGGAAGTTCTGTGCCTAGCATTTTACTTTAAATTAGCTTTTGTGGTGGATGCTAAACACATGAGAAGAGAGACAAAAGCATGTTTGTGGGTGTAGGAAGATTTGTTTTTCTTTTTGGTTCAAACTGAAAAAGGAAAACGAGGCAACTTACTTTGTTCTTATCTTTGATGAATTGGAGAATAGATTCTATATCAAATTTCAAATTGCAAGCTTGCAAATACAGCATGCCTCGAGTATCTAAGGATTTAAAGATACCCATTGATAGCAAACCCTACCTAACACATGTCCCAAAAAAAGGAGATGCGAAAAGGAAGTTTATTAAAGGAAAAATGAGACTTGAAAGAAAAGGTCTTAACAGATATTGAAGGTGTACATTTAGATTAGTTTATTTTAATTAATTTTATGTTGAACTAAGTGAGAGATTTTTTTTTTGGATTGTGTGAGAATCACCTTTTTAATGATTTTTAAATACACACAAAGTTTTTTTTAAATGATCAAAGTTATTATTTATACTTTCTAAATTACTTTTTAGAAAAAAATTATGAATAAGTCCCAAATAAAGAACTTACTTATAAATGAGTACCACAAATTTTGGTTAAAATATGGTGAAGTTATAAAGTCTCTTGTTATGTTGATAATACTCTAATGTAAAATAATTAAAAGGAGAGATATTTTAGAAAAATTAATATTTTAACTTACTTAATTTCTTTAATTTATATAAATTAATTAACTAATTTTTACATTTAAAATCATAAAGAATATTTAGTATGATGTGATAAGTTATATTATTTATGATTTATAAATTAAATAATATGGTTTCATACATATTTGTTATTAGAGAAAAAGTGACTAAAAAGACTCTAGAAAATAGAAAAACTCAAATTGAGAATCTAACATGTACAAATGGCATACAGGTATGAGACTATGAATACCCATTCTGACATTTTGAATATCAATATGAAATATCATAATGCCCTCATTTGATTTTAAAAAATATAAACACAATAATAGACGAGAACATTGACTAGAATTCTTTATGTAAGGTATTAACAAGTAAGTTGAACAAAACATATTTTCATTACCAATAATAAATCAACTATTAACAACTTTTGTTTAGAAAATTACAGAAAACTTAGATTGAGTCACATTGTTATTATTTATGAAAAATCTTTAAAAAAGACTTTAAAAATTAATAATTTTTAAATTGAAACTCTAAATATTGTAAATACTAGAGAAGTATTAGGACCTAAATTAAAATTTTGAAGTTCACAGTCAAATGACATAAATGTCCCTTGTTTTATTAAAAATATCAACTATATTTCATATTCAAAGGCATTTTAGTCATTTGACTCTAAAATTCAAAATTTTAATTTAGGTCCTGATACTTTTCAGACATTTATAAATTTAGAGTCTTAATTTAGAATTTACTAATTTCTAAATTTTTTTTAAAATTTTCTTATTATTTATAGATTTTGATCCCCTGTTAACATCAAAATTTTTAGGTGAAGGTTGACCATGATAGGTATATATAGTTTTTTTAAGTACAAAAAAGTTTATAGACCATGATAGGTATATAAAACATTAGACAAAATACAAAAATAATGAAGTGGATTGGTTGGGCCTAAACCCTGTTTGAGGTTAGCACAGGATCAAGTCTTTATTATAGAGGAAAAAGGAAGAAATTTCAGAATAATCAAAGATTATTTATTGAGGATTAAAATTCCTTTGCCAGGTATTTGCGATATCAAGAAAGGACAATTCGCCCTGCAAAAAAACATTGTATCAAAAAAAAATTCAGGCAAACCTTCTGGACTTGAACTCCAGGCTTCATGATTCATCCGCATCTTCTTCAGCTGGACGAGGCATTATTATGGACATAAAAGGCAAAAAAATCCCATAATCGACGCACTCAATATTCGAATAATTTGAAATCCATGTATTAAGATGAATTCTAAATTTGGAGAAAAGAAACTAATCTCCAGATTACAGATGGATCGAACAATATAATGCATTGCATCCCATGATCCCAATTTACCATTTTTTCAGGTAAATTAGTTGCCTCGCGGGACTGGCTCAATCAAGCCAAACTGATCTACAAAAGATTGAAAATCTACCTTACTACGGTATAACAAGAGCGGATAAGTTTGTCAACAAGATGAAATTGGATATTTTACCTTACAAAGAAGAAAAAAAAAATGAAAAAATGTATCTCTTTTTCCCAAATGATTTGTTCATTAACATATATATATATATATATATATATATATATATATATGAGCCATGATGACAGAAACAACCAACGCGAGTTTCGAAAAACCTCCAAAACTGTATTGTCAAGGTAACTGCACCATGTCCGGCACTTTTTCACCGGCGGCTCTCTGCGCACCGGAGAAACCGGCCGGCGAACAAGTCAGTCTTTTTGGTTACCGGTCTCTTTTTCTCGTTCTGTTATGTCGAGGCGGGAAATGATAATGGTAACGATCGACGATCCATCACGAAACTGTAAAATTACTAATTAAAGATTATAGTTTTTAATTTTGACTAATTATATTATAACATAAATGATAAAGTATTGATTTTTACTCCAACTTTATTATGTATTTATTAATTATTAATATGTAAAGGCACCTATCGTTCAAGAAGCAGAATGAAGAAGAACAACTGCTGTTGATGCGTTTATGGAGATGGCACTCGACGTTGCAACCTTTGAAAGCATTTGCTCTTCTCGGTTCATCACTTTCACAATTCCCGATCCCACTTGTTCTGATTCACTGCTCAGAGTTGCTGTTCTGGACTCACCGATTCCAACTTCTGACTCGCCCCTTGTTGCCGCCATGTTCGTCCCTGAAGCCCGCGAAACTGATTGGATCTTCTCTACTGAATGGGGTCATCTCCAGCTTCTCTTTAGTTCTCCTGGTGTATCTCGCCTCATTTTGATGGGAAATCAATTCAATGAAGATTATTCTTCCCCAACTATATATCATCGTCCGCCAGTATCTTCGTCGCATCGGAAGGAGCTTGAACTGTGCTCAAAACCTCTTCTTCTTGCATTGTCTCCGAGATCCTTATTTAAAAAGGGCATTCCCGAGGTACCTATTTTGAGTTACGAAGATAATTTGGTTTCTGGTGTGGTAATACATAAATGTGTGGGTTGTCTTGTTGGTGATATGCTGGTTGAAAATGTTGAAATTGAAAGTGAGAGTAGTGTGAATGGTTGTTATAAACGGGAATTCCGAAGGCGTTTGAGGTTCAAGAGGATGCCTAATTTGATTCAGACTGAAATTCTTATTGTTCCTGATACACAAGATTTTCATTCGACTAGTGTAGGGATTGGAGAGGTGGAGTTTATGCCTGATCTTCGGGTTTTGGTACACCCTTACTTGGCTCCAATGGTGGCAAGCCTATCTTTGATCAGTGAATATATAGAGGAACGAATTCAGCTTGGGTTTAGACCAAAAGCTTTATGTCTTGGGGTTGGAGGTGGGGCTTTACATTCTTTCTTGAGGAACCAATTGGATTTTGAGGTCATGGGTGTGGATGCTGATAAGGAAGTTTTGAGGGTTGCAAAACGGTATTTTGGATTAGAAGATAGTGAGTTTATTCATGTTGTTATTGGAGACGCCATTAAAGTTTTGAAGAAACTTTCACGTCATGCAAATTCGCATCCTGTGTGTTCTTCAGCCACCTCTGAGCACAATGGTCATTGTCACTTTCCGGATGGTGAAGATGTCAACCAGAAATTCAATGTCATTATGGTTGATCTAGATTCAAGTGATGTAAGGAGTGGTACAAGTGCCCCACCGTTGGAATTTGTTAAGAAGCATGTTCTTCTGGCAGCTAAGTCAGTTCTCTCTGAACATGGAATTCTTTCTATAAATGTCATTTCTCCTAGTAGGTCCTTCTGTTGCGAACTGGTACAACATTTTCAGGAAGATTTCGCAGAGCTGTATAAGATAGATGTGGGACATGGTGAAAATTTTGTAATTATTGCATCAGTATCACCCCATGCGCCTTCTGTTGGAGATTGCAATAACTCTTTTTTTATGAGACTGAAATCAGTTATACCAGAAGCATACATAAATTCCTTAACTAAGATATCTGATTAGTTCCAGTTCGGCTTGGCAAATGCATTTTTGGGATTTCATTTGGACTCTCTTTCTTCTCTAGAAGACTGATGATTGATTGAAGAAGTGTCTATACTTTCTGAAATGATAAAATTCCAAAATACTCCATTGTGCCTATTTTCTCCTCTGGTGAGATCCAGCTTCAATGAATTGAGGAAATACTGGAATTAAGGGCCATTTCCTTGAAAAAGCAGCTTTGCCTCTTTATAGAGATCCAATTGCTTTGTTGAGGTATTCCCATGGTTTCAGACTGTGAGCTTCAGTTGATTGGATAATTGTACCAATAGATTTAGCATTGAAAAAGCTGCTTAGCTGATCATGTTTAACTTTTGACATTGAAGAAGTTCTCTCTATTTACAATGGCTACCAATTTGTGAATGATGATGTTTGAGAGAAATGTGTAGAGACTTTGGATAGGATGATAATTGATAGTTCTCAAGGTAACATTTACCCACAAGTATCTGACCATAATGCTTATGGTTGCAATACGTTACACCTGTAATTTTATGGTTGAAACTTAATTAGAACTAGTGTGAGCGGAGCATATCGTCTCACTGTGAGCCTTGGACATCTGCATTTGTTGGTTAAGCCACGTTTTTGTGTTGAACTTAGTCAAAAACTAGCCATACTAGATATTTTGGGCTGTGCTTGCTTCTAAATTCTATTTATTGTTTTCTTTTTTGTATTGGCATTTCATATATATATATAACGAACAATTTTATTATTATCTTCCTCAACTACTTCCTTGAGGAAGCAATTCAACATGGAAAAAAATGATTTTTGCAAAAGAATGTATAGTTTGAGTAGCAGCTTCCTGCCAGAGTTGATTTCCGATCTTTCTTGTGATGGACTTGATGTCAAATGACAGATACTTGAGATCTCACTGATGGAAGAGATGTACTAAGAATTGGAAACAAAGACTCCAATGTAGCCAACCCCTGCAATAAAGAAGGCAAGAGATTGCAGGAAGAAGTATATGAAGTACTGGTTCTTCCCAAAGGCTAAGTCGTAGCATCCACAGATGAAAAGGTAGCCCAAGTTCGAGCAAATGGATTCTGATTTTAATCCTCTTGAAAGAAGAAAAGGTGAAATAAAAAAAATATTCTAGTTGTAGAAATTACGTGAGTTGTTTGCAGGATGTTCATTGTCTTATAGCTTCAATTTTTATTTTCTTTAAATGGAGGTGGATATTACATGAAATTTATTGCAGAGTGGACTCTTACTATGTATCCTTGGAGCTAAAGACATACTCATTCGTAATCTTGTAGGAACCTTTCCAGTTATAACGAATGATGGGTTAACAAAGTAGATTTCTTCTCCATGTATAAGAAACGCTTAATTACAGATCACTTTCTGTTGAACAGAAGGGAAACTTGCAGGTCGGCTACAATGAAGCTATCTAATTTTCACTAGCCTACAGAATTTATTTTGTAAATTTGGCTATATATCAAGCACTACTTGATGAATTACAGTTCCACTGAAATGTAAAATGTAATATGAATATAGTGCTGAGAATTCTATTTTGCTGAGCAATAAAATTATAGAATCACAAGGGAGTGCCCACTTCTTTTCTCCTTTTGTCCCTTTAAACTACATCGGCGATCTTAATTCTTTGCTAAGGTCAAATTGGTTGAAAATACTTGAACATGCTGTTTCTCCCACAGTAAAGGATCCAAGTGTTATATTGGTTATGTTATTAGTATATTAGAGGTTGAGGAGTCTTATTCTTACTATTGATTTAGTCCAGCTATATATATATATATATATATATATATTTGTTGGTATCTCTTCTTTCTCTAGAATCTTTCCAAGTTTACTTCATTTAGAATTCAAAATCCTGTTATCCCAGGAAAGGAGGAAAGAAACATGCCTTTCAACAATTGTGACACGTGGCTTCCTGGGTGCTTTGCCTCCTGATTTTGTTTTGACAGCATCTCCCTATTTCTCAGTGATCACCCATTCATTTACTCTCCCTGCCTCCAGCAAACCTATGAGTGTTGCCTTAGTCCAATGTATTCCACCCAGAATACCAATAGGTGGAGTGATCTGCACCACGTAATTTTGGAAAGTAAGGAAGGAACTAATTCGTGAAGCTAAAATTTCTGTGTAAGAAAAAAGGGAACCAAAACTTGGAACTTTCTCAGCGGCTCTTTGAAAGAAGTTCTTCCATGTATGATAATTATATTGAAGAATCTTATCTGTAACTGCTGAAGAAATTGCACCTTACCTTTGTATTATAAGTTTGAACAGTTACTCGTAAATCAACTTTAAAGAATAGAGGAAACAAGTCAAATGGTTTTGACCTTGGAGTTCCTACAGCATTAAGCAGAGTAAGGATGGAAGGTATATATACAGCACCCCACTTTGGAACTTCCACTTCAGGAACAAGAACAGTTGCAGGGAGAACAACACTGTAGAACAAAAATGTTACTACATGGGCTATGATCTTCCTGACAAAGAAAAAGCTATAAATCACATAGAACTTCTTCCACATTGACACTTTCTGGAAGGTATGATAAACAAAGGATTATAAGATATGGTTAACTGTTGAATGCCCTTATTAAGGTCCTCTGGAGGTAATTATATAAAAAAGTTGAGATCAATACCTTGTTTCTTATGATTTCCATTGCCATTTTCCTGAAGAGATTAGCTGGCCTACAAGACCGTCGGTGTTGTTGATAACGGTAGGCTTTGAATGTACTTGGCAATTCATTTTTCACCTGAGTTTGTTGACGAAAATATGAGTTCATGCAAAAGATCAGTTGAAAAATTTTCATATTCAAATCACTGTGCACCATCTTAATCTATCAAATCATCTGAGATGCTCCTGAGAATATAATCTATTTCGTGAAAAGTTCTGGGGTAGATATAATAGAGACATGCAACAAATTATGATGAAACAAGCATGTTAGAGGTGTGCCCGCTAAAAATTACCTAATAGGTTTCATATTTATTCATAATCGGTTTGCTCTGTTTTCATTTTGTTGGTCTATCAAAGAGTTAATGATTTGTCCTGACTTCAGACTAAATTTCGATCTATACTCTTGTATGATTTTGTCGGGTTTTGATTCTGTCTATGTAGTAAACGGATAGAAAATTATTCTTAGGCAATTTCTACAGAAGACATGTTGCTCAAGTTAATGAAGAGACAAGAACATGTCATATGTGGGGTGTTTGATATATCTATATCTATTTCTATGAATAGGTTTATGAGAAGGTTTTTGAATTGACTAGACCAATAAAACTCACAAGCTAGCTCATAATTTTATGATGCCTGAAGATCACCAAGGTACAAAAATTTGAAGCCCTTGAGACCGGCTCGGACAGCCAAGTCCATGTCTTCCACAGTGATTCTGTTCTTCCATCCTCCGGCCTCATTCAATGCAGAAAGCCTCCAGACGCCAGCTGTGCCTGCATATGAGCCTTTCTTTGGTCATGCAGATTGGAAGTGAAGCAGTTGTAAGAAGAATGGTTTACCATTGAAACCAAAGAAAGAGTATGTAGAGGATCCAACTTCTTGCTCAACTTTGAAATGGTAATCTAGTTCTTGCATTCTTGTCAATAAGCATTCATCAGCATTTACTGCATTCATGTTTTGAATTAAGATGTGGTGTCAAGTGTATTTATGTTTTGTCTTGTAGTTAGTTGAATGAAGTAGAAGACTCCAAACTGTACCGAAACTCCAGCGAGCTTGGATGAGAGCGAGTTGAGGGTTGTGAATGAGGAAGGGAAGGGTTCGGAGGAGTAAATGAGCGTGAGGTTGGAAGTCAGCATCTAAGATGGCGACGTACGGATGCTTCATGGCTTCCTTGAGAGCTCCTGCTTTGTAGCCTCTTCTCTTCTCTCTGATCTCATACTTTATGTTTATTCCTTTGCTCTCCCATCTCTTGCACTTGAATAATGATCCTATCAGACGGCCATTATACCCCCCATGCTGCTCCTATCGACACCTTGTACACCTGCACTCGCCTCAAGCATCGTCATTAATAAACGTATTGTATACTTATTGGTGAAATAATAGTTTTTTTTTTCATTTAAAAATATCATTCCTTTATAAATATAAGATTTAGTTTATAGTGAATGTACACTAGAAAATATATCTTATACTTAGGACCGGAAGAGTACTTGTTTTTAAGAATTTTAATAAAATATTTTTATGTAATTTTATCTTTTGCTAATTCTTATATACTACATTCGTCTTTAATATAGGAGCTAGTTGAAGGATTATATTTAATCTTAAATATAAGATTTTTATCTATTTTATATCTAATACTTCCTTCTGCCATTAATATAATATATAATTTATAGTACAAATTACATTAAAACTAGATTTTAAGTTAAGGACCAGAGGTAGTATTTATCATTTTTTTCTAAACTAATTTACTTAACTAATAAACTGATATATAATCTAATGTTATATATGAATACTTTAACAAGTTTATGTCACATTTATTATAATTAATTAATTTATTTGATTTTCTTAATTTATCCAAATTAGCTAACTAAATCTTATATTAAGAATCGATAAGTATATAATCACTTAATAACTAATACTATCGAGTTAATCTTTGACTTTGTTTAAGAGAATTAAATTCCTTATACCAGACCTAACTAGCCTTGATAATTCTCTTTTCGGTGCTTAATATTAGAATTAGTTGATTTTTTCGGATAGATTAAGGAAATCAAATAAATCAGTTAATTATTATTAAATCTAAACCTTCAAGATGAATTCATGTTATATACTCTTCAATTTACCTAAATTATTCTAATAATTCTTATAATAACTAGTTGATTTATTTGATTTATCTATTCAAAAAAATCACATAGTTCTTATAATTAGGACAAGAGATAGTATCTCTTCAATATTTTGCTTGCTTAAAGGTGCATCATTAATCATTCATTTGCGGTATGCTAGTAAAGTTATTTGTGATAGGAAAGTACTTAATAAAGTAAAAGTAAAATCTTATTAGTAAGACCGATAGTGCTATATGGTAGTAAATATTGGGTTTTAAAAGGATAATAAGAACATAAAATAAGAGTTGTTGAAATAGATGTGTGATCGATTAGAAAAAGAAAACATTCATAATGAACATATATAAGGAAGAAGTGGTGGCTATTGAATAGAAAATCTTTTGAGGTGATTTGTATATATATATATATATATATATATAAAGAAGTTTATTGGATGCGCCACGATATAGAATTCTCTTAATAGAGTAAAAAAAGATTGAAGAGAACACTGGATAAAATTATTGAGCATGATCTTTTAGTTAACAATTTAACTATTGATAAAACCTAATTGCATCATGCTATACTTATATAGCTAGCCCACCTAATTGGTCATCGCTAGTTTATATCCTAAACTTGAGTGATGGATACCTCAATCTCATTGTACATAGGGATTTGAACGAGGACCATGGGGAAAGTGGAGTTGCCAAGCTCAACGTCATCTTCATGCTGAAGAGGCTCCCACTTGTAACGCTTATTATGTTTGCTCAGTCCAAACATTTGACAAGTAGGGGTGTGCAAGATGTCCATAGCCCAATAAACTCACCCGAGCCCGCACAAAAAATATCCTGCCCAGCCTAGTGAAAAATGGCCCAGTATAAAATGGGCAATTTCAGGCAGGGCAGGGCATCGGGCAGGGGTTGTTGCCCTTCCTATTTAGCCCTGCCCAGTTAGTTACCTTTTTATATATCAAAATTTGTAGATTACATTATTTTACATTAAAACGAATATGATAGATACTAGTGACCAAAGGGTAATTTTACAAATATAAGTAGTCAAGTAGGTAATTACATCCTTTAAAATTTATAACTAAATTGATTTCTTTCTTTTTTTAAAAAAAAATTGCTAACCGTGATATTTTTTTTCCACATGCTTCATCTTTGTCAATTTTAGAGAGATTTATGCAAAGTTACAATTGCAAATTATTTAAACTTCAAGACTTTTTTTTATATGCAATGGATTTCAAAAATTTAATTACTATCTTTTTGTTACTTTATTCTTAGTGGATTATAGATATTATTTAACTCTTGAAGACATATGAATATGGTATTATTTTAGAAGTTCATAATTATAGATTTTTTCCCACGATATGAGTAAGGTATCATGATTTGGGCATGCGCAGCCCGCCTATGCCTAGCCCATCCATGCCCAGCCCGAAATGGTTAGGGCTTTTACCGGGCAGGGCCGGGCATCGGGCTGTAAAATGCAGCCCATATTTTTTTTTGGACAGGGCACCGGGTAGAGAGGTTGCCCTGCCCAGCCCTACCCATACACACCCCTATAATCACGAGCATTATCACTATTCCCATATACACTCTCTCCACAAACATGGCAAGGCACACCCTCATCATCATTTCAACCCTGGCACCATCACTGTAACCCTACTAAGCTGAAACCAGAAGGAATGAATGTCACATTATATCCCAGCAGCTCTTCAACTGAATCAAATTAAACAGATTTCATCGATCATCATTAATAATTATAATCAAAAGTTGATGAATGAACTCGCTAACAATTTGTGCTTATCCATCCCATTGAATCATTATCATCTTGAGAAGAGTATTTGGAAGCATATGAATTAAAAGCATATCCACTTTTGCAACCCTAGCTAAGTGCTTCTTAGAGCCACCTGCAAAAAGTACGTAATTGCAACTGCACCAAAATCCATGGAAACTACCGCAGTTTGCATTGGAGTCCATAACAGTGGGGAAAAACAAAACAGCAGCAGCAAACAGTGTGCGAGAACTTCTATGGATATCATTTGAAAGGGGAAGAAAAGAGTGAAACTGAAACAGTAATATCATATAAATTCCATGTTTGCATGAAGTATGAGAAATAAGGCGTATTAAGGGTGTGCATTCACCATACCGGATCTGAACTATTATTTACATGGGAGAGATAGGAATAGTTTTGACAAATGATTTACATTTATCCGAGTAGTAAGCGGCTCGGTATTGTTTAAGCGAGGTCTCGAGTTCGAGCTTTGGCGAATGTAAAAAATTTCCGTTGGGAGACTCACCCACTATAGCCAGGTGCACGACGCGGGTCAGATCCAGATGTAGTCGGGGCAAAACTCCGGTGAACCGGGTGGACAAAAAAAAATGATTTACATTTTTAACATATTTAATACATTCAATAAGTTTTAATAATGGTTTTTTTATGGTAAGATAGCAATCAGCATTTTCCAATAATATATACCCCCCTAATATTATTTATAATACATTCTTCACATCGATATTATTTACTTAGTTCATCCATTCCCCTTACCCTAATCTTATTTAAAATTATGGTGCTAACTATATATAATAAATAAGATTATATATATTGTAAGCACAGAAAGAGTAATATTAAAATGCTAAATATACTATAAATAAGACTAAAATATTATATATAATTAAAAAAATATTAAGATATTAAAAATATCTTATTTTTTATCTACAAGATCCAGTTATTTATATTTTATAAAAGAAATCATGGGATTATTTCTTCTCTCTTGCGGTCCTTATTCAATTAAGATATTGTACCCGCTTGATGTGACCTTTTATTTTGGCAAACGTGTTATCCACTAGATTCCTCAGTTTTGAAGTGCTCATTTGAAGTACTTGCTCCATATTAATATTATTTAAAAAAAAATAAATTTTATTTTATCTTTAAATTATAAGTAAGTTTAATTTTTTTTAATTTTTTTTTTATAAAAAAAACTTTCAATTCACAATTTTTTTAAGAAAAATATGCGATTTGAATAGTAATGATAGCACATCTTAAAAAATTAACATGTTGGGAGCAATATCAGAAGAGCTTTACACGTAATAGCTTACTAGTATTTTACGTAAATATTTTTTCAAATATATATATGTTACGCCGTTTTTATGTATTTCCAATGTGCTGCAAAGTTTGCTAATCAATACTAATTAATAAAGTTAGGCCAATCAATTAATTAATGCAAGTGACCAAATAAATATGGCTATTCCAACAATAGAGATTGGCCTCTGACCATACTGATGTCTAAATTAAACCTCATTTTTATAATTGAAAATTTATTTCAATTATTGTCATTTGAAGTTAGTTATTTTATTAACGTGAAGTATTATTAAACCGACTGGAAGTAACGAAAATAATGGATGCACCATTAGATCAAATTGTGTTTAGAGTATTCTATATTTAAAGAAAAAGTAATGGGCATGCAATCAAATTGTACAAAAGGCATCCTAAGTAAGGCTTATGCAAATAGGAGACCATGTAAAAGTAACCTAATAAGGTTAAATAGATTAAGAAAATAAAATAAATTAGTTAACTATAATAAATATGATATGATATTCTTAAAATAATAAATATAAAAGATAAAGTGAAATAAAATATTATATTTAAGATTAAAACTAATGTTCTAATTAATTCTTACATTTAAAACCAGAAGAATATTGCTACAAAGTAAGAACTAAACAACTTTAAGAAGAACAAGGGATTGATGTGTCATTAGAACAAAGGGTCTCAAATAAAATATGCCTAAATTTTGAACATGCCTTTAAAGGGGAAATATTCAGATTGGTTGAGACCATTGACTATTCCAAGAGGGCATCATGATTCATTAGAAACACATTGGTTTTGCACTCAGACATTGTGGGGTCATTCTATCATACCTTCGTATACAGGAAACAAACATAGGACCTGTTTAGTCAATTACCATATTTTCACTCCCCACAAACACATTGTGTGATGTAAGACATGATAATGAGTTGCATATATGATTATGATTCATGAGATATTAAAATGTCTCTTTTTTCTTTGAAAGAAAAAAATGTGTCTAATTTTGTTAATTCACCTTTTGTGAAGCATGGAGCGCAGTTTAGATGAAAAGACCAATGTATAAAAATATCAAATGCAAAGGGCAATTCAGTTCTATTACAAGAAGATACTACCAGAGCCAATGACCTTGTGATTTAGTGACATGTAAGTTCTCCTATAAATGGGAAGTCATGAATTCGATCCTTCTTATAGACTCAAGCCATTAGTGTATACCCTTTTAAATTAAAAACAAAAGAACTACCAGAGTCATGTTGTAAAACGAGAGTTACCTGTAAAGCTGCTCTGGTGCCAAACCTTCGCCGTAAAAAATTGATGACCAATTATGTATAATTACCCAATAAAATTATCCTTGAGTTGTCTGAATACAGCAAAGTCTTACAACAACTATATGCACAACCCATGGTTTTGCAAATAATTTCTGTTCTTAATTTCCTCTATCACCAATGGGCATGCATAGTATGAATTCAGCATTACAGTGTGCTTATGGATTGCAACATCCACTCTGAAGCTTCCCGGCTGTGGTTCCAGCTGGAAAATGAATTGGTCTTGTGTGGGCAAATTAGTCTTGCAGAGCTGGAAAGAATCAAACAATGATAATCAAAGAAGATTCAGATTCACTCTTCCATCATGTTTGGGGTCACATCCAAGTTTCTCAATGCTTCAGGCACTTCCTGCCCACACTGCTCTAGAATTTTAATCAGTGGTCCAACAAGTTTTGTGTCTCCTTTAGTTAAGAAACTGTGCAATACACCGTTGACACTGTGGCGGGCCATCCTTGTTAAAATATGTGTATAACGTTCGATAGAGGGTACGAAACTAGGCAGAATTACTATATCATACTTCCCTATATCTGCAGTGGAGATATGCTCCAAATCAATCAAGGCTACCGTTGGTTTCGTTTCTCTATCTGAATCCACACTGTATAACATAACATAGAATAAGCTAACTAATAAAAATTTAAACTGAAAAAAAAGAACTAAGAAAAGGGGGGGGAAAGATTTGAGTTATCGTGTAGATTTAGAAGAATAATAATCACATAATTTAGCAATCTAAGGCGGAACCAACCTCAGCAAATCGACACCCTACTGTTAAACATAAGCACAACCTTGACGCTTTTTAAAAGGGCTTTTTCTAGAACAAAATAACAATGACCAATTTTTAGGATTATATTATTTTGTGTTTCATCTTCTGACCATTTTAAGGGTTTTTCCCATCAGAAAGTTATTAGGCCCATTCTACGAACTACTCAAGGTCTCAATCTTAAAACTTATGTCTTGCAGAGCCAGAATTTCCATCTCAAGCTATTAGGTCTTATTATTAGTTTTTAAGCTTTAACAATTTATGATGACTACAGTAACTTTTGGCCATTGATAAATTTCCATTATCATTTATCTATGAGATTCACAGATCAGTTGGGAAGTTCAGTAAACTACTGTGATGGTAGGTTAGATTTCCTTTTTTGTAACAACTAATCTTTTCGAGATAATACATATCAATTTGCAATCAGAATATATAAAGGCGAGTCTCCTAATTTACCTATCATTATATATTTGTGAATCAGACCCAACTGTAAGGGAATAGCCTCTGGATTTGAGTGCAGCCACCAACTTTTGAGACTTCACAACTTTTCTTACAATATATAACACATCTAATTTACACATCTGGCCACTCCAACACTGATCCAAGGCTTGGATGCTCTGCGCAAGGTAGAACATTCACAAAGGGTTATAGAATTCATGCAAATAAAAATATGAACAATTACGTGCATGCATTTTTCAGAGTTGTAGCTTGGAAGAAAAAGGAGCACAAAATGCCTATGCATCTTAAGGATGAAAACAAGTTTGTAAAACATGGGGAAGTTACTATTAGAAAGTTAAAGTCTCAACAAAGGCAACAAAATTAATCCCAAACCAAATCAAGGCTCATTGGTAGAAGAATAATTTAACCATTTAGGGATTTAAAAGATATAAAATGTGGATTTATGAAGACCAAAACAGATTTGGGATTTGATAACAAGAATTTAAGTTATTTGGAAAAGTCAGACTCGAGCATAACACTGAGAGTACTCCAAGGATGGAATTGCTTCTTTAAAACTAATCAGATGACCACAAAAGGGACTAAAAGTCTCTAAAACGAGCTCTCTGTTAAATCCATAACGATAAGTTGCTGTATAAAGCCTATGTATAGCCCCCTTGCAAGTACATGAACACCATATATTGGTTTGGTAGATATCCATAACATAAGAGCCCCAAACATACCAAGTATCGCCTAGTGCTAATTTCAATAGTCTTAATTTAATTAATTAAATGGATAAGAAAAGAAAAAAAAGCTTTGTATACCAAAACATATACCTCTTGAAGCCTTTCTTCTTCAAATGCACACAGTTTTACAGACTGGACAATGCAAGAACTATGACTTGTAACTGAACCATTAAGAGATAGTCTACAAATTGATCCTCCCAAAAGATATTGAACAGTTGGGATAGATGTATAATGGGTACAGTCGTTGAAAACCACAAGTCGGGGATTGCCAGAAATAGAACCCTTGATTGATTTTACAGCATCAATGTGGCCAGCACTAAAGTAAGAGTTCAGTTGATCAACAACCTACACAATATCACAACAATAATTAATAAAATGATAGGCAAAATTTTGGGAGAGGGGAGATGAAAAATGTGATTATTTGGAATAAAAAACTATTGAACAATGATTACAAAGACACGATATACATTGCTAAAAAGGAAAGGGAACAGAACATAAAAGTCTCTATCACAAAATACTTAAGTAACAGATTTAAGGACATTTTGATCAAAATATACTTGTAACTCATCTTTTGCTACGCAGGAGCAAGTAGATTTTTAAGATCATGTAATTTAAACATCACTCTTGGGAGACGAGTATAAGTTACCCTCTTCTAAAAGATAGTAAAAGTACTAGTACTAATAAATAAACATGCAGAATAAATGAAAATAAGAAGGAAAACTTCCATGTGCGGTAAAATCAATATAATTATTACCAGCATAGAGACACTAGATATATCAATAGCCTTCAAAGAAACAAGTTCCAAAAGCCTTTCGGGAGTGGACACAAGGAACTCAGGCTCACAGCTTTTCAGACTGTAAAACACCCACAAAAAATGGTGAGAAGCTGAATAGGATGCCAAGGATAAGTTTATTGCAATGTGTTTCTTCAATAAGATGCCAAGGACAAGTTTACTTCAACGTGTAGAAATTCCATTTTTGCTTTGCTATAGCACTCAAGCAATGGTTTATTTCAATACGTTTCTTCAATAGGAAGAGATGTTTGATAGTTTTGCTTAGTTCATTTTTGTCTCCCAATTCTTACGTTTTGAGCAGTGCAGTTAATTATAGAAAGAAATCTTATCATCAACTCCCGTACTCCTTCTTCCATTAAAAAAAGGAAAAGGAAAGGAAATACACAAATACACACTAAAATATTTCAAACATGCACTGCATCTCATATAAGTCCGCAAAGAGCATAACAAAGGGTCAAAATACAAGGATGTCTATCATTTCCATGCAAAAAAAAAAAAACAGAGTGAGAAAATAATGTCACATGGCTCTTCTGATAAAAAGATACCATCTTCATCCTCGGAACATTTTGAAAATTTAATGCCCTTTTTAAACCAGGGATGTATCAGAATAATTGAAAATCTCTTGACATTAAATTTGAATTGAAATCTCTTAACGAGGGAGGAGGGTCGAGTTATGAGCTCGGGGATTTAACACGAGAAGTTGAACCAAATTTAGCATTTTACCGTAGGATCCGTGTTGACGAGGTTAAAGAGGCGCTTAAGAAAATGGAAAATAGTAAAGCTGTTGGACCTGACGGTATTCCTATTGAAGTTTGGAAGTGTTTAGGCGAAGTGGGGGTGGTGTGGCTTGCTAAACTATTTAATGTGATTTTAAGTTCTAAGAAAATGCCTGATGACTGGAGGAAAAGTACTTTAGTTCCTATTTACAAAAATAAAGGGGATATTCAAAATTGTGCAAATTACAGAGGGATAAAGCTTATGAGTCACACTATGAAGTTGTGGGAAAAGGTAATTGAACACAGGTTGAGATTAGAGACTGATATTTCTGAGAATCAGTGTGGTTTTATGCCGGGTAGGTCTACAATAGAGGCGATTTATTTATTAAGGGGGTTAATGGAAAGGTACCGGACCAAAAGAAGAGACTTGCATATGGTCTTCATTGATTTAGAAAAAGCGTATGATCGAGTACCAAGGGAGGTGCTTTGGAAAGCTTTGGAAAAGAAAGGTGTGCGCATGGCATATATCAAGGCAATAAAAGATATGTATGAGGGGGTAACAACTACTATAAGAACGTCTGGGGGCGAAACAAAGGATTTTCCCATAAGGATTGGTCTTCATCAGGGATCATCCTTGAGTCCTTATTTATTTAATCTAGTAGTGGATGTTCTAACCAAGCCTATTCAAGAAGAAATCCCTAAGTGCATGCTTTTTGCAGACGATATAGTTCTTGTGGCAGAGTCAAGAGAAGAGATTAATTTTAAACTTGAGTTATGGAGAAGTACTTTAGAGTCGAAGGGTTTTCGTCTGAGTAGAAGTAAGACTGAATATATGCATTGTAATTTTGATAAGAGGCAAGTTAGAAATAACTTGGAGGTCAAATTGGGAGATCAAGTTATTCCACAAATAGATAAGTTCAAATATTTGGGATCAATTATACAGAAGGATGGTGAAATTTTGGAGGATGTTAATCATAGAATTCAAGCTGGGCGGTTTAAATGGAGAAAGGCTACTGGGGTTATATGTGATCGGAAAGTACCAGATAAATTAAAAGGAAAGTTTTATCGTACTGCTATAAGACCAGCAATGCTTTATGGAAGTGAATGTTGGGCTTTAAAAGGACAGCAAGAGCATAAAGTTGGGGTAGCTAAAATGAGGATGTTGAGATGGATGTGTGGACATACAAGAAAAGATAAGATTCGTAATGAACAAATTCGAGGAAGAGTTGGAGTGGCATCTATTGAGGAGAAAATGGTAGAGAACCGTCTTAGGTGATTTGGACACGTACAAAGAAGGCCAAGGGATGCGCCAGTGAGGAGGGTGGATCAAATCGTATGGAGCCCGGTTAAAAGGAAAAGAGGAAGGCCAAAGAAAACGCTCAACGAGGTCATTGAGCGGGATCTCCTGGTCAATAACTTAACCAAGGATTCAGTTTTTGATAGAGCACAATGGCGTCGTATGATCCATGTAGCCGACCCCATTTAATGGGATAAGGCTTTGTTGTTGTTGTATTAAATTTGAATTGAAAACAAAATGCAGTATGCATTGCCAAACAGCAATAAGAAATATTGCATATGCTCCACAAATGTGACGCCTTCTGGTAAAAAGCATCACTATGTTACAGAATTACACTACAAAAGCAAAAAAAAAAAAAAAACAGAGAGATTCACCCATTACCCTTGAATCTGGTGGTCTAAGGAGGCACCTGGATGTATACTGACTGTATGAATTCCAAGAGGCTTCAAAGCCTTGCAGACTGAGCGGACCTGTTCTTTTTAAATTTAAGTATAAAAGTTATAAAATTACAAACAAGTAAAGGGTAAGAATAATCCACAGTAACATGCAATGCTAGTTCTTCCCTTATATTAATATTGTGTCTCAGCAAAAACAACAGCAAAAGGTATCATGAATGTTGCATTAAGAGTTCAGATTAAGCACACACATCTCTTCCTTTATTATAGCATCTAAATATTCATGAAAACAATAAAGCGCAATTCCAACATCCAACCCAATACACAATAAGTAAACTATTAAACAAGGAAACTTAGAAGCATTAGGAATACAGACAAGAAAGAAATTTACCCTAAAAAATGGAAAAGAAGAACTTCAACTTATAGTAAGAAATAATATATAAATATGAAAATGAAAGATTATCTACAAACCTTAACAGATTTTTCCTGGGAAGGCACGAGTAATAGAAGAAAGGGACTGCCAAAGGATAAGCCTTCTTTCTCCTTTCTTGCAATAGTATTGGTAGCACTAGAAACCATCCAGGCAATTTGTTCAGTGGTAGCGGAATTTCCACTGGTCTCCATTATATCTTTCCCAGTAGAAAGACATTTCCAAAATTCTAATCCCCATGAGTCAAAAGGCAAAGAGTCTCCCTCTTGATCAGTGCTAGCATCATCATGCCACAGTGCATTTTCAATTGAAGTTAAACACCACATTAGAAACTTTGAAGGGGACTCAGGGTTTTCACATTCTTTTCCCTTGGGACCACGAAGGAATCCCTTCTTAATCACCTCAATATTTGCTCTTTCTAGGTTAATACATTCCTGGCCCAGATAATGGGTATGTTCATGCTTCAGATCTGTGACCTCATTTTCCCCAAACTTGTTAGATTTTGAAGTATTACCTCCAAGCATGTCTTTCGTGCCAGCAGCACTCTTCCCATCATCAGACCTCTCATCTTTCAGGGAATGGGTTTTCTTTTTAAAACGCTCCGTTTTAAATTCTGGTTTCCCTTGTCGATCATTGAATGGATCATCTGGAGTAGGCAGGCTAAAGCACATCCCCTACAATACCATGAAGAAAGTGAACCTTCTATTTCTCTTGATCGATACAAAAGTCAGCACTTGTTGATGATCAAACTATAAAGGGAAAAACTTATATGCGGTTTTTACATCATTATTGTCAAATTATACGATCAAAATATAACACATTCTTAATTGTTCATAAATAACATGTCGAGTGTATAGCGTTTGCATATAATTTTATTGTCTGCCAATTAAATAATATATATATCAAGCTATCATTAGAGAACCATACTTTGATTAAAAAGCAAGACAGTTACTGCATAATCCAATACACAACAAGCCTTGTCCTACTAAATGAGATAACTGCATAATCCAGTCCGAACAAGAAAATCAAGTGAAATTTATAGTCATTTAAATAATTATGATTGGAAACAAGACAAATACTTCAGAAAAAAAGCATATCTTCAATCACAAGGGAAACAGATTAAGGACCGAATATACAGAATTAAAAACTGAAAATGTATCTATAAGCTTAGCCATACTTTACACTAAATTTCGCAATTCGCACTGCGATTCTGAAAGATTACCGGGAAGAAAATCAAAGCCATTTGGATCACCACAATCAATATTATTTGACAAGAGACTAAAATTGCGTTGCATTGAGTATGCATAAACTTCAACTGACAATTTCTGCAAAGAACAAATTATTAAATTTTCAAATGTTTCATTCACAAAGAATTCCACCGAGTGTAACTATCAATCAATGGTTACTCGAAACATCAAACTGCCACATAAAAGCTACCGTTTCCTCAAACTTATTCCCAGCAGTTAACAATACGCACCATTATTGTTATGTAGGGAGTACCTGGCACATGCGGCGTTTTCCGGAAAGGCGGCGCTTCTTGGCGGCGATGATGGCGGCTACCTTGGCAGAAACGGAGGAGTCATTCTTCTTTCGGAGCTTCTTGCGAATCGCTTTGTTCTTCTTCCTCTTGACAGCGTCCTCGCCCTTGGCCATTGCTACAATACAATGAAAGCTCACAGTCGGAATCGGAGCAGCAAGTGGAGGTTATGCTCCCCGTTTGACACCTTCGCGGCGCATCAACGCATAAACGGCGCCACTTACGAAAGTGCCTATGTTGGCGGCGCGTTTCTGGGGAAGGACGAAGGATTTCTAGTTTTTTTTTTTATTTTCTTAAAAAAAGAAGTGTATATATATATATATATTTAAAATTATTGTTCAAATGAATTTTTGATTGCTCTTATTTTTATAGTTGGTACTCCCCTCTCCTTAATATATAGTATTATTTAATTAATTAATTAAATTAATATAATATATATTTTTTAAAATATCTTAATAGTTTAATTATTTTCTTTAACTTCCTCCTCTCTCTTATTTAATTATTATTAAAAAAATATCAATAAAAATAATTTAAAAAAATTAACAAATATAAAAAATAAATTTTATATTTAAAATTAAAACAACTTCCTAATTAAAATAAATAGTTAGTAATTGGTAATTTGATATATTTAGTTTTAGTAATAAAAATTTATTTCTATTTCATGAATTATATAAATGGAGCCCCAAAATGAATACTACTACTATATCAACTTATAAGTTATTTATTATTTTAATATTCCACATGTTATTAAATATAAGATGATATAACGATCAATATATATAGGATAAATTAATTTTTTTTTAGTTATCCACCCGGTTCACTAAAATTTTATCCTAATTATATTCGAATTTAACCCGCGTCACGCACCTGGCTATGATAAGTGAGTCTTACAACCCTCATTTAAATAATACCGAGTCGTTTACTATTCAGACTAACTTCCTCAGTTGGTTAGGATAAATTATGTTTACATATAGTGGGCTTAAAAAGAAAAAAAATCTTCTTTTTTTTTTATAAACCGTCAACTTTTCTTAACCATCAAATAAAATGTTACATAATAACTCAAAAAACTGTTTCATTTAAGAAAAAGGCCCCCATCACATCCAAGTGCAGATGGAGCATAAGGGAGGCCCATAAAGAAAACATGAAATCAACTTTTTTTTTTTCATTCGGTTCACTAGAGCTTTACTCTAACTATATTTAAATCTGACCCGCGTCACGTACTTAGCTATGGTGGGTGAGTCTCCTAACAAGAATTTTCTATATACGCTAAGGCTCAAACTCGAGACCTCATTTAAGCGATATCAAACCTCTTATCACTCAGATTAATCCCTGTTAGTCATAAAATCAACATCTGTTAAAGAAAAGAATTACTTTACGGATTCTTTTCTGGGTCAAAACCTGTTTCCAAGACAAAGGCCCAACAGATGTCCCAATGTCTCATTTGTCAGAAGATATAAGTATATATCCACCCATCATCTATAGATTCAACTAACAAAAGAATAAAATATATTATTATTTGGAGCGTATTTAAACTCTAAGGAGTACTACTTTATTATAGTTCCAGTCACAGCACTTGGGGAGGCATCCTAGCTCCTAGATATTTAGGTTTACGCCTGAGGGTAATAGACGGCTCGCCCTGCTTGACATTATATCGCCTAGGAGGAAGGGAGATTTCGCCCTACCCTTAGATTGTGGGTAAACCAACCTCTTTCCAAAAAAATTTTGTACCAAAAAAAAAGTATGTACCCATTCTCTATGAGTTTAGTTGGCGAATGAATGATACATACGACTATTTGAAATATATTCGATCTCTAAGAAATACTATTTTATTGTGATTTCAATCACAACACTTGGGGATACATCCTAACTCCTGTGTGTCTAAATTTATACCTAAAATAATTGATGACTCGTCCAATCCGATATTGGTATCGCTTAGAAGAAAGAGAGACTTCGCCCTACTCTTAGATCGTAAATGAGCCTAACCCCTTTCCAAAAATTTTTGTACAAAAAAAACAAGAAGATATAAGTATATATCAAGGAAAACTTGGCACAATTTGTAAATTGATGGATCTCTCATCTCTTAAACATTATATATTAGGTCTGAACCATGCTGTTTGCATAAAAAAAACTTTGTTGGGAGAGGCAAAATCTACTTCGATAATCTCTATGTATCGAAAGGATTATTCTCTAACTATTAGTTAGGATATACCATAGAGACTTTACAAGAGAAAATGATACAAGTATATAATTGGGTCTAGTGGAAGGGACCTAATCCCTCACAACATGATTAACCAATACTTGAATTCTTATTGGGGATATGTCCACATTTAGGGAATGTTTGGATGGAAAGAAAAATGAGAGAAAAATATGGGGAGGGAATACTAGGAAAGAAAGTTACATAAAATGGTAAAAAAAAAATTAATATTTTTTGTAATTTTTTTCTTAGTATTATTTTTTCCCTAATTTTATTCTCATCTAAATATAAGGTTAGTGCTAACAATACCTCGGCCAAGAAAAAAACATATATCAACTGTCTTCTTTTTGTTTTTCTTGCCAACAGCAATTGTCTTCTTTGACCATATATATATATATATGGATAAAAACAAACAAAAGTCGAGTGGATTAAAATTAAACAGATAGGAGAAGTCGAGTGTGAACTTTATTCTAGTCACTCAAGAGGCTTTTTTTTCCCCTTTGTCCTGATACTCATTCAAGAGCTATTAGTCAGATGGATTCTGACTGTCTAATGCACTTTTATGTGCTATATCTCTTATGCTATTCAAAAAAATGGTGTAAAGTTTAATTTATTGAACACTTCAACAATTCGTGTATGTTTTTAGTTTATGAAATGTAATATTTGGACCTGCAGATATATGACATTTAAATTTGATGTGAATAATGCGTAGCATGTGACAAAAAAAAATATTAAATATCCAAACTCTCTTAAGAAGAAATCAGACTATTTAAACACCATACCATCATAAATATAAGAGTTAGTTACGAATATTTTGATTTTAAATATAAGATTTTAATATCATTAAGTTAATTACGAATTAGTTTTAGATTATATTTATTATTTTTTTAAAAAATTTATATTGAGACTCCGACAATTAAAAATTCATACAAGAATATTTTATATAGAATATGTCTTGTGTGTTATAATAAATTAATTTATTAATTTTTTAAGTTTTTTTGTATTGATCCTAATTTCTATAAATAACTCTCATGCTAATAATGCAAAGAATATTAAAATGTGTTCTATGATGCAAAAAAAAAAAATACAGGATCAATATTTGGCCAATATTGAGATTTCACATTGAGAACATCATACCCCACCACCAGTTGTTCTTATGATACAAATATTCAGGTCCTAGCACAATTAGGAATATTCAAAATTCTTTAATATAAAAATTCAACTTGGCATAATGATTGATAGCCATTTTCGTTATGCATGAAATATATTTAGGGGAATGACGTCTAATCGGTGTTTTTAATATTATTTATAACACTCTTAAACGAAAACAAATCTTTCATATGTTAGAATAATATTTTCATTCAAATATAAAACAGTCTTGTAACATCAATAATTAAGGTCAAATGATAAAATCAGTGAGTGATATGCATAACTTCTTTTATGATCATGAGAAAATAAAATTTATTTATTAAGGATGTGTTTGGATTAACTTTTGGAGAATAGATTTTAGGAAGAATAGATTTTGGAGAATAGATTTTGGGAAGAATGGATTTTTGGAATAGAGATGTTTGGATGATTAGTAGCAGAATTACTTTTTATATTGGTAAATTACTAAAAAGGGTATGATTTGATTAAAAGTAAGAGAGAGAAAAGATGATAAAGAAAAAAGAGGAAAGAGAAGATAGTGTAGAGAGATAAGAGAAGAGAGAGGAAAGAGAAAAAGAAATATAAGAGAAGAGAGAGGAGAGAGGAGAAATGGTGTAAAAAAAAGTAGGAGTAGAATAGTAATTGGATAATCCATAACCTAGGTTTTAAACTAAAAGCTATTTTCAATGGCTTATTTAAAACCTAGGTTTCAAACCGAGATTTTGCCCAAAATCAATTTTCAACAAAAATGACTGTTTATGTAAAAAAATTTTAAACCGTTATTTTGGCTCAAACAATTCATAGAATTGATATCCAAACACACACTAAACCTTTAACTAATTATGGATCTAGTTATACTTTTTCTATAAATAATCACTCACCGCTGTCTTGTTCCACTATCTTCTTGTAGTAATCAGCGGATTAGAATTAAACAAGCCAAACCACAAATTCATTTTATTAATTAGAAACTTCTTTTCAACTATTATATCCATTATATTGAAACTTGTACTATACTGACCGAATCAGCCAGTCAAACCGGTGACCCAGATCAACTTGCTTGATCTAAGATTAACTCAATCAACTTGACTAGTTGACCGGGTTAAAGTTAGCGTATTTTCTCCTTTTTGAGCTTAAAACAATATTATCTTTAAATATAAAAAAATATATCAGTTCATCATCATATTTGTACTTCAGTATTTCTATTTTATGGGATTATGCGTAATTTAACATTTATACATGAATGTTCTATATATATTAGGATTAATATCTTTTTTATTTAAATATTTGTTTTTTAATAATTATATATAAATATTGACTAACTCTTAAATTATTATATTTTAGTATATTTGTTGTATCAATAGAGTTTGAACTTGAAACTTAAACTCAGATTATACTCCTCTATTTTTTAATATAAAATTTATTTAACTAATTTGATTAGATTAAGAAAATTAGTTAGTACGTGATATTTTTTCTAAAATACTATAATCGTCTTATTTAAATCTTTCTTCTCTATTACTTGATTAATATTGAAGGAATATCAATAGAATAATTTTAAAAAAATAATAAATAAAAAAAATAAATTTTATATTTAGAATTAAAATTAACTCTTTAATTATGTTTTATATTAAGAATCAAAAGACTGCTATATTAGCTATCTGTACTATTAGAATTAGGTTAATAACTTATTAATTAGAGTGTTGCTAAACATGTTTTACATTCGTTAATCATTTGACTAATGGGAATCTTAAGCTTGAGTTGGGTTTTTACACATAACCTAGAATTGATTTGGGGGAATAGATAAATACCAAGTTTGATGTGGGAAATAAGAAAAGTCCAAGTTGAAAATTCTAAAACATATATACCAAAGCGAGAGGGTATAAATACCTCAGCCATCGATTCTGATTCTCATTCTAACTAATAAAGTGCTTTTGGCAAAAAAGCAGATTTATCAAGGCAACTACTATTATTGCCTGGTGACCATTACTTTTCAAACTCATTTTAGAATTAATTATGTGAAAGTCGTGCTTGACATTATATGGATTACTTTAATTAATTGGCTGATTAGCTCACGAGGTTTACTTAATATATCCACGTATACTTGGGAACATTATTATTATTATTATTATATATATTCCTTTCACAATCAAACCGTTATTTTAATATTTTAAAATTATGTATTTCCATTTATTTTTTATTTTTTTAAGTTTATTTTTCTCCCTCTTCATTTAATTTCTTTGAGTTTTTGCTATGATCCTCTATGTTTAAATCTAAAATTTTACTTTCGTATTTTAATTTTATCTGGTTTAAGATCAATTCCTCATATCAACTTTACCTAAAATTTCAATTTCATTTTTTTATTTTAAATGATTTCATGACTTTAATCCGTCAACACAATGATTTTGGTTTGTTTGTGGCTCATAGAAATTAACAACGTTGTGCACTTTGGTGTGTACAATGTGGAGTGTTTATATATAATTGTAAATAATTTTATTTCATTTCTTAATTTTGTTGCCAATAATTTTAGTTTGTAGAAGATTAAAAAATATAATTAATCACGTGGAAATTGAGTTTTCATGCATGGGGTTGACTCGTATAAAAAAAAGAGCAAAAATTAGGAGAAAAATATTTAAGTACTTCTTAAAGATGAAATTAAAATAAATTAAAAGATAAAAAATTAGATTAAGGTTAGATAAGTATCCTGCTATTGAAATTAAGAAAATCTTACATCATATAAAGTATTAAAGCATCATTTAATGTAAACTAAATTATAATCACATTAATTAAAGAATTAGAAAAGGAGAAAACACTATATTGGGCTAGCTCATACCCAAGTCACATCATATTACATCTTGATCTTAATTCACTGTTTATACGAGGACTTTATTAATGGGCGATTTGTAAATATATTTTTAAATATTCTTTAAGTTTAAAGGCATGCTTGGCTGTGAGTCCCTAAGACACAACCTATCTAAACTTTTTGTTTGGTTAAAAAAATATTAGATAAACAGTATATTTATTGATGATGACTAAATATGATTATGCATTAGTTGCATTTAAAAGCAAATAATGTAAATGATAAAAGATGTTGAATGAGTAATCAAATATTCATCCGATCCTTAATATAGAACCTAACTTGAGAGTTAATCTTAGTCTTAAATATAATTTTTTTTCTATATTTATCTATTTTTTTCTAAATTACCCCTACAGATACTCACTCAACAATAATCAAATAAAAGATAGAAGAAGAGAATTAAGAAAAATGATTAGGATATTTTTTTAAAAAGAATATATGATATATTAATTAATTTAACTACCTTCCTTAATCTAATTAAATTAATTAAATAAATTTTATATTAAAGATCGGAGAAATATTATCTTTTAGCCAGAGTAGTCAAAACTCAAAATTATTCAAGAACAACACAATTAATTTATTTATTGATGAAAGAAAGAGCAACATGGCATGCAATAACCTTGGGCAAACATATTATTTCTCCTTGGGTAGTTAGAGGTAGACTTGTGTACGTGCAATTAATTATTAATCATTAAAAAACAGTTCATTTCATTCTGTTAAAACTCCACACGTCTCAATATATATAAAAAGAAAAAAAAATGAGTTGAGGCTTGAACTTATTTAAGAAACATATATATATATATATATCAAATATTTACAAATTAATTACCCACTATTTTTTTATTAGTAACAAGGCTTCAATTTATATCTTTTTAGGATATTTAGTTTTTTGGTAGTATTCATGATATTAATTAATTTCTATTAATTGGACTAACTTTCTTTGGTGCCCCACACGTCTATGGAAAATCATTTGTGGAGGTTGTGTGTTTGCTTTCATTCAAAAAACGAAAAAAAAATTAAAATGTTCAAATGTGCATGCATGGAGTTTTGGTCAAGACAGGCTGGATCTGGTCAACTTTTCTAGGGAGGACATTTATTAATAGAATTTGATATCATTTATTTTTTAATTTTGAATAATACCCAGCAGTTTATTTTGACTTCCATCATATTCATACTAGTTGAGCCACCTAATTATAATAATTATTATGCCCCACTATCACCACTTCTTTCTAATCATTATATTATATATTTCACTATGTTCACATACTGCCCCTCATATATATATAATTATCCAGAGTTTAATATAATATAAATACTTTTATTTTCATAGATAAAAAAAAATTAGTATAGACCCAAACAGTGCCAGAGAGGAGATGCAATTAAAATTAAAAAATTATAAAAAGACAAGAATAGTTAATTAGTACATGTGCTACATTGAACTAGTTGCACTTTAAAAAAAAAAAAGATAAGTTTAACAAAAATATTCCAAGCACTTTAATTATTCTATAGAAGTGCTTCTTTGACTGAGAGAAGAATACATATGTTGCTTCTGCATTTGCTCCAAAGGTGTCCGTCTTTTTCAAAATTGGGTCAAAACCTGCCCTTTTTTGGTCTTCTTCAGATATCTTTTATACCTATGATTATCCATCCCAAGGGCACACATATATTGAAATCTCTCTCTGGGCTCTGTGTGTGTGTGTATATATATATATATAGACAAGCCCAAAGAGAGAGAGAGAAAAAAGAAAAATAAAAGCTGCAGAGAGAGAAATCTGTTTCAAACAAAGATGGGAACTGTTGTTGAAACTGTGACAGTGGAATTGCCTGCAAGTGTTGTTGACAAGGAAAACAGCCATACCAGTCCCTCTGTTCATCCCCAGGAACTTGATGCCGGAGCTCTTTTTGTTCTCAAATCTAGAGGTTAGTTCTCTTTTGATTTCTGTAAGAGATGATTAAGAAGTTAATTTTGTTTTTCAGACTGATTAGGCATTTCTGCTTTATATATGAATCCTTGGATTGTTATAGTTCCATTTGTAACTAAAGGAAAATGAAGTCCTACACTGAAAATTTGAACTTCTGATAAAAGATGATGAATCAGAGTCCTCTGCATATTATTTATTATATTTTTATAATGAAGAAGAAGAAGAAAAACTACAAACTGATCAGTATGACCAAGTGATTCAAATGAAACGATCGTGATTATATCCGTGATGTAAACTGTTGGTGGGAATGGTTCTCTCTGGCGAGTATAAGGAGAAGAGACGAAGAGAAAAGTTGTGGATTTAGTTTTGGGAGTGCAAACCATACTCAAAGGTTTTCATTATATCCCAAAAGAAATTCATTGGTCAACCCAATTTGCATCTGAATAGGTGTGAGGAAAGTACTGTATAACTTTCTTCTTCATCAGTTCTCCTTCTTCTACTCTTCCCACCAACATAAACAAACCCAAGTACAAAACTTGGTAGTGACCAGAATATATATAGAGTCTCATATCAGAAGCAAAAAAAGAGCTAATTTTTAGAGCATGACTTGAAAAGCTCCGATGTGTAGCTCTCTGTCACAGAAAAAAAAAGAAACTATTAATTGACGAATAATCTATGTGGAATTCAACTGATATAATTAATCCAGTCTGAAAGACTTAAACTTTTCTGGGATTTTTTTTCTTATGATTACTTTTAACCGATTCTCTCAAGAAGAAAACCGATTACCAATAAGCTTCAATATTCTGCTATGAAACATTAAATCTGTAATATTGTTTCCGGGAATCAGAATCTAACGATTAGAGAATACATATATATATATATAACAGGATCATGGTTACACAGTGGGTATCATTTGACGACATCGATAGTGGCTCCAGCACTATTGACTCTGCCATACTCGTTCAGATTATTAGGGTGGGTTGGTGGTGTGGTGTGCTTGGTTCTAGCTGGTCTCCTTACTTTTTATTCTTACAACCTTTTATCTGCTGTCTTGGACCATCATGCTCAACTTGGCCGTCGCCACCTCCGCCTCAGAGACATGGCCCGACACATCTTAGGTATCTTCCTTTCTCTCTCTTCCATTATTCTCCTTCACTGAACAATTCAATCCTTATCTGTACGTAGTGGTTACTGCAGATTTATTTACTGTCATAAAACGGTAACTCAACAAGATTGATTTGCAGGGCCACGATGGGCCAAATATTACATTGGCCCACTCCAGTTTGCTATATGCATTGGTACTGTTATAGGTGGCCCTCTTGTCATCGGCCAAAGCCTTAAGGTTAGAACCTCATTTTCCCCCAATCACATTATTATAATTATTCCAATTTCCCCATTGTGTTTTCTCTTCCATCGACGAACTAGTTTAGTGGCAAGAGTTGGATGTGGTGTGATTAGAAATTGTGGAAAATTATAAAAGAATCCCCTATTGTAAAATTTATTTAAAGACTCAAGTACAACTTATCATTAATGGAGTGTGACTTTTTTTTAACTGTGTATAACCTAACTTTCATCGTGTACAAAACAGGAGACAATTGCACATATATAGGTGAAGATATGTTATACATAGTTAAAAAAGAGTTACATTTGCTTAAGGATTTGGATCCTTACTAACCTTTGAGCAACAAATTCTGCAATGAGGGATTTTTTTTAACAATTTCAACCTATAAATAAAGGGTAAAAAGGAAAAAGAATTAAAAGGTTTCAACTTTGTTGTGTGCAGTTCATTTACGTGCTGTACAACCCAGAAGGAACAATGAAGCTGTACCAATTCATCCTGATAAGTGGGGTGGTGACATTAGGGTTGGCTCAAGTTCCATCATTCCACTCTCTAAGGCATTTGAATCTTGTTTCTCTTGTTCTCTGTCTTGCTTATAGTGCTTGTGCCACAGCTGGTTCCATATATATTGGTAAGCATATTGAATAGAACACACAAAAACAATAATAATATATATAGCAGCAGCTTAATTAAACTGATTAAACTAGTTATATGTCTCTAACAAAATTAATGTCTTGTTTTGTGGTGTATCAGGTCATTCCAAGAACGCACCCACCAGAAGCTATTCAGTCCAAGGGAGTACAATAAACCAACTCCTTGGCGTCTTCAATGGCATTTCAATCATTTCCACCACATATGCATGTGGTATCCTTCCTGAAATACAGGTAATTAAGAAACTGAAAAGTCTCTGATGTTTAGCAAATCACAAACCTACTGTGTTTGGATATTGAAAACTTTTTAGAATGAGATATTAAATCCCACAATGAGTAGGATGGAATCCACAATGGAGTATTTAAGTGGGTTGGTCCTACCACCTCAATAGCTAGCTTCTAGGATAGGGTCCCCATCTCATTTAGATACCCATTAATTGATACCAGAGTTAGGTTGCTTTTTTATGTGTTTGGATATTGAAAGAGATTTGGTAGTATGAGATACTAAGTCTCACATTGAGTAAGATGGGATGCTCAATAGAGTATTTAAGTGTTTAGTTTTTTCACCTTAATAATTAGCTTTTGGGATAGGGTTCTCTATCCCACTTAGATACCCATCAATTATGTTGCTTTCCATGGGGACCAATTGATGGAGACTTGGTAATATATATGTGATATTAAGTCCTCATTTAATGGTATGGGATGTTCAAACAACTGATTGCCTAGTGATTGATATAGCAATGTTCATGTATGTGCAGGCGACGATAGCGCCGCCGGTGAAGGGAAAGATGTTCAAAGGACTATGTGTATGTTATTCAGTGGTAGTCACAAATTATTTCAGTGTTGCAATATCAGGATACTGGGCATTTGGAAATCACACTCATCCAACCATTATTGGTAGCTTTATGGGAGAACACCTTCTTCCCAAGTGGTTTCTGCTGATGACCAACTTATTCATTCTTGTGCAAGTGCTAGCAGTCACTGTGGTAAGAACTTCTTCACTTGCTAATCATTTCTCAGTTTATACATTTTACTTCATAAACTTCATACAGTAACTTTCTCAAAGTTATAAGACATGAGTATTAGTTCTGGGGGTAATTAAAGCTAGGATTTAGTATAACCCCTACCTATATTACAACAACTTATACTCTATCAACAACTAAATATTTGAATAAATTGTTAACTAAAAAAGGTTCTGCTTAATAATTTCAGTGTTTTCTTCAATCTTCCACTACCACTTTTTAGAGGACTCAATACTATTTGATCTATCCCTCCTCACTAACACATCATCCAATGACCTTTGTAGATACTACTCCAACTTTTTTTCATATATATTCATTACGAATCTTATTTTATCTTATATGACCACACATTCATCTCAACATCCTCATATCAGTTACCTTCACTTTATACTCTTGTTATCCATTTAAAGCCCAACATTCACTATCATCCTTATTAGGTACTTTCCAATCACAAATAAATCCTATAGTCTTTCTCCATTTAGAATACCCAATTACTTGAATTCTATGTTGACATCTTCATCAATTTCACAATCTTTTTGTATAATTGATACCAAATATCTAAACTTTGCCACATGTGAGATGATACGCATAGTATAAATTTTATGTGACTGAAAATTTATAGCACTTATATAATATAATACGTACTAAGAAAAAGTTTGAAAACTCGATGGAACCAAGTCCCCCACCAGTAATATACAGTTTCTATTTTGAATTGCTCAAACACTACAGTACTATCTCTTATCTTCAAACTCATGGGGTATGTTAGTGTCAAGATAATATACATATATATATTTGAACTGATACAAAACTACTTTGATGATGGATGTTGCAGAGCTACATGCAGCCAACAAATGAGTTGTTTGAGTCTATGTTTGGAGACCCGAACAAGGGAGAGTTTTCGGCTCGGAATGTAGTGCCACGAGTGATTTCAAGGTCATTATCAGTGGTGGTAGCCACAGTATTGGCTGCAATGTTACCATTCTTTCAAGACATAATGGCAATTTTTGGTGCATTTGGTGTCATTCCTATAGACTTCATTTTGCCAATGGTTTTCTTCAATCTCACCTTCAAGCCCTCAAAACGTAGCTTCATATTTTGGATCAACACATTGATAGCTTTAGTATCCTCAGTTTTGGTCGCAATAGGAGGAGTAGCTTCAATTAGGCAGATGGTTCTTGATGCCAAAACCTACAGTTTATTTTCAGACAGATAGAGTAACAATATAAATATATATACACATACATATAGTTGAGTCTATATTGGTTTTCAAGGTGCTGGTTTAGCAGTGGAAGATGGTGAGTGAAGTTTAGATTTTGTTCTCAAGCCTTATATAGAGTATCAGATTTTTGGAGGGATTTGAACAAAACCAGAACTTGGGAAACCATTGTAACACGTGGGTGAACTGGAACAAAAAAACAGATTCAAGAAGGCACGTTTGAACCAGAATGGTGGTGGGAATCTCCAGTCCAAAGTGCAAAGCGAAGAATTATGTGTATTAAACCTAATTCTACGTGCAATAACCGTATATATATTTTGAGTCCCATACTTGGAACCTCACAAGTAAAGTGAGGCTTATAAATTTAAGATATTGTCTCAGATCACCCAATAGGCTAATCTTGTGGGATGAGCTTATATATCATATGGGTTTAGGGATTGTGCTAACGCCATAAATACGACATGAACAGCCCTTCGTGGAAGTGAATGAAGAAGACAGATGATCCTTGTTAACTCTTAGACTAGGAGGTTTCAATTAATCTGTTTTGTTTGCGCACACAATGATATGTACAAGAGGTTTTTGATCAACCTCCACATTCTTTGTAAATTAATTCTTTTTTGTCAAAGTTATATGGTCTCTCTATAATTATTATAGGAGCAAGAAAGTGGATAAGTTATTTAAATACGTGTAAGGTTACCCAGTTATCTATAACTATAGCTTCAAATAAAAAGAAGAGAAGATTACAATATATGAGAAGTATATAAAGAGAAAATAGTGACCAATGATACAGTAGTAATAATGGCTAGCATTTAGCATTGCCATGTATAAGTCTTACAGAAATAGAATAATAAAATGGGCTGTTCAAACTCTCCCTCTTAATGTAACTTGTTATGTAAGTTATGTAAATAATTGTCTCTCCCTCTTAATTCCTTGTTTCATAATTTTGTTCAGATTGTTTTTTCATTAGTTTTGAGATTGTTTTCTTTTCATAATTTTAATTCAAGTTTTTAGTGAACTTCTTTTATCTATATATATATATATATGTGCACTAATTATATTCTAGGTTGTTATGTTCAATTTCCTATTCAACAACATTAAATATGTGCATGCCTGGAGCTGGACATATGATCAACTTTTCTAGAAGACATAATAACCGATTTTTAAGTATCTAACAGTTTCTTTTTCAGTATAATATATATAATATAATACAGCAGTTTTCTTTGACATCCATGTATGTATAAGAGCTAAATAAGCAATCAAATAACAGAGACTCACAAAAGTATATCTAATCCTAGTCTTATAGTAATATTTTCACTGACTACTTTTCAAAGTAACACATTACAAAGGATATCCAAGTCCAAGTATATATATGCTCCATGTATGCATTTGGAAGGGTTAAATCATATATATATATATAAGCATTGAATTATAAAATAACGTGATTTGAAAACTAGGCACAGATAGTATTAGATAACAGAAGTTTCAAATTTTAACGAAGTCAAATTTGCTTAGTTTGAATCTTTTGTCCTATTCAATATTTACCCTTAAAAAAGGATAAGTCGACGTCATTTTTCCTCCAAATTAAAGGACTTTAATGTCCCTCCTTTTCAACAGTGAGGAGTGAAACCTGCCATGATTGTTTCTTATCAAATATTTGTTTCCTTTTCATTGCCTATATATACATATATACATGGTTATTTCAGAAAGGAGAGAGAGAGGAAAAAGACTCAGAGGAAGAGAGAGATTGAAGCAAATTAAGATGGGAACAGTGGTTCATAGCTCTGTGACTGTGGAAGTGCCTGCAAGTAACAAGGAAAACGGCCATGTCATCAACCCCTCTGCAGATCCACAGAAACTAGACGCAGGAGCACTCTTTGTTCTCAAATCCAGAGGTTAGTGAACAGTTTTTGCTTATATTAAGGACCAGACGAGAGAGTAGTATTATTAAGGAGAATCTGTAATCTAGTTTATGAAGAAGGTTGTTGATGATGATGAGAATTGAGAACAGGATCATGGTTGCACAGTGGGTATCATTTGACGACATCGATAGTGGGACCAGTGCTTTTGACTCTTCCATTTTCATTCACACTTATGGGATGGATTGGTGGAGTGTTGTGGTTAACCTTAGCTGGTCTTGTCACTTTCTATTCTTATAATCTTCTATCTCTCGTCTTGGAGAACCATGCTCAGCTCGGTCGTCGTCAACTTCGCTTCCGAGATATGGCCAAAGATATTTTAGGTATCTTCAATAATCTTTCTTTTGCAGACTTCTATATATACATACACACATACTAATCTTAACTATATATAAAACAACAATTGTTTTATTGATGCAGGACCAAGATGGGCCAAGTACTACGTTGGCCCTCTTCAATTGGCTATATGCTTCGGCGCAGTTATTAGTGGTCCTATTGTGGGAGGGCAAAGCCTCAAGGTAACTCCACTTATCACACATCCTCATATAGTACATATAGCATAATCGGGGAAAAGTGAAATTTTGTTAAAAATATCTGATTTATTTTCATATATAAAAAGTACCGGTATTTTAAAGAATTTATACACAGAAAGTATGATACTCGATTGCGAGCTCATGCCCTTTCTTGGCCAATGAAAATTTCACTGATTTTCCCTAATCATATTCTTTGTTCCAATGATTTTTGGTCTTTTATGTATAAATTAGTTAACGGTTTATTGTGATCTAAAATATAAGACCTCAATTCATATTATCTATTAAATTTATAATTTTCTCCCCAAGATACATATTAAGAAGTTTTTATCGAGGGATAAGTTCAATACAAATAATTAAAGAAGGTATTTTAAAAAAATCAACGCACTTTTTTTTTACAAATAACTAAACTAATTTTTTTAATCTCTATAAATTAGTTATTTAATTCCTAAGGATCAGATGGAGTATATGTTTACTTAAAACCTTGTTATAACTTTATGTGTGCAGTTCATTTACGTGCTGTACAACCCAGAAGGAACAATGAAACTATACCAATTCATAGTGATATTTGGGGTCATCACACTAGGGTTGGCTCAAGTTCCATCATTCCATTCCCTAAGGCATATGAATCTTGTCTCTCTCATTCTCTGTGTGGCTTATAGTGTTTGTGCCACTATTGGTTCCATCTATATTGGTAAGCAAATTGAATCAAACACATACATACATGCGCACACTTGGCATCTTCAACAGAAACTATAAAAAGAAAATATCATATTATATATATTTCAGGTCATCACTCAGAGAATATTGCAGCCTCCAGAAGCTATTCAGTGAATGGGAGTAGTATTGACAAGCTCTTTGGTGTCTTCAATGGAATTTCAATCATTGCCACCACATATGCATGTGGTATCCTTCCTGAAATACAGGTAATTCATTAGAACCCTGTTTTTTTTTTTTTTTTGGTATGATAGTTAGAAACTTGTTAAGTACATAAGAACTGTTGAATAGCTCTGTGTGCATGTAACTAGCACAAGTCCTTGGGAGAACAAGTCCTTGTAATAAGCACAAGTCATTGGGAGAACTTTTCTCTTTATTATTTAAAAATTGAATCTTATATATTGATATAAGGGATGAGGGAGTCAGTTTTTTGAGTGAATTGACAACTCCAAAGTAGAGCAGTCTTTACCTCTTAAAGAAACCTCTTCCTTCTATCTTCGTTGGTGTATTTACTGTGTGGCATAAACTGAATCCGAACAGTAATTTGGTTTTGCAAGAGTTGTAGAGTTGCTTCATGGGATCAACATGCATGCATGGATGCCTAAACCTTCAAATTTGTGTTTGCAGGCAACGATAGCAGCACCAGTGAAGGGGAAGATGTTGAAAGGGCTAAGTGTATGCTATAGTGTGATAGTCACAACTTATTTCATTGTTGCAATCTCAGGATATTGGGCATTTGGGAATCAAGCCAATGTCACTATTTTTGCTAACTTCATGCCACAACACAAGAAGCCTCTTCTTCCCACTTGGTTTCTCTTCATCACCAACTTGTTCACTCTTCTCCAAGTACTCGCAGTCACTGTGGTAATTAACAACAAATTTCAAGTTCACTGCTTTCAATTTGCATATGACAACACATCAATTCATTCTGCACATACTATTCACAAGCTTCCAACTTTTTGATTTTGTTTTTGTGCAATCAAGTTCCTTTCACTTAATCTAATCATTGTTGGTACATTCCTTAGTTTTCAACTGATGCAAAATGAAGGGATTTGGGGTGTTCTTATGAATCCAATCGAGTATCTACACTGTCCACATAAAACTGAGTCACGATTATGACTTGGTTTACGTTACACAATAAATGCACCAAAGAGCAAATAAGATAGTGTTTTCAAAGAGAGAGCAGTTTTTGAGAGGGAGTTACAAGCGGGTACCCAAAATTGACTCTTCAATCTTTTATATCGATCCCATATTTCCATCCCGACAATTATTGGGATTAATATTTTTAATATTTGTTTTTTAATAAAACAATAAAGAAAATTGACTCATCACCCACTTATCCAATTGGGCTTGAGCCCTATTCCATTAAAGGTGGATAAGGTATAACTCAACACAAAACAACTTACATGATGCATTGATGCATTTTAATTCAATTAGATTCTATAGTTTGTTTCATAAAAATATCTAGTCTCTGTTATTATCGAGTTAGATTCAAATATTACCTGTTTAAGTTAAGAGTAATACAATTGTCCCGTGATTTTTTTCTCCTATTCATAAGATTTGAACTTCATCCCGATTTTGTTTAAGGAGAATTGACTCTCTACTCTCTTTTACTTGATAGATTTCATGATTTTGGACTGATGGAAGATAACTTTGATATGATCATTTTGCAGATCTACTTGCAGCCGACAAATGAATTGTTTGAAACCATGTTTGCTGATCCAAAAGTGGGAGAGTTCTCATTTAGAAACGTTGTGCCAAGATTGATTTCAAGGTCATTATCAGTGGTGGTGGCCACAGCGTTGGCTGCAATGTTGCCATTCTTTGGAGATATAATGGCAGTTTTGGGTGCGTTTGGCTGCATTCCTATTGACTTCATTTTGCCAATGGTTTTCTTCCATCTTACTTTCAAGCCCTCCAAACGCAGCCTTGTCTTTTGGGCCAACACATTCATAGCCTTAGCTTCCTCAGTTTTGGTTGTCATTGGGGCCATATCATCCGTTAGACAAATAGTTCTTGATGCCAAAACCTATAGTTTATTCTCTAATCCCTAGAGAAGAAGAATCACTCAACCACAAGAGTGTGATCTACTAATTATCCCAGTTGATCCTTTAATTAAATGGTGGAGTTTCGAATATCACCTTAGGCATAGAATACATCTTGTTGCCAGCTGTTTACCATTAAATGGAGGGCCCATAATGAGGGAATTAGTTATTGCTATCGGCAACTGATATCTTGATTTATATATAAAAAAAAAGTAATCACTCTTATTTTATTATCATAAAAATGAGCCAAAATTGTTGAATAGTAATAATAAGATAGGATAATTTTTACTATCTCTGATCATAATTATAAGATCTAATTGACTTTTTTAAGAGATTAAGGAAATTAAATAGACTACTTAATTATAGCATATGTTATATAATCTCTTTAAAATGAGTAATTTATAAGTCTAATAAATTAGTTTGATAAAAAATATAAATATAAATATTTCAAAGTAGTTCATTTAACTTTAATATCTCTAAAAAAAAATTAATGCAGTTTTATAATTAGGATAGGAAGAAAGGAGTATTAATTAATTTTTCCAAAATTATGGAGTTAGGCAGTAATATAACTCTCAAATAATTGATTTTGGAGTGAAGGGAAGGGACCCGTAATATAATTTAATTAATTTGGAAAAAAGGATCTTCAATTCGGAAAGAATAAGTGAAAGAGGCAAAATTGTCATGGTAATTTAACAGGATAAATGGTTGAAAAATTGACCCCTAACCCCAAGAGAAGACACGTGGCAAGAGAAGGCTGGGGTAGGTGGTAAGTTTTCAAAAGATGAGCGTATTAGTTTGAGCCCATAAGCAATAATTTTAATGGAACTAAAATAAGAAAAAATACAAGAAAATATCTTCTAAAATTTAAAATTTTAAAAAGAGTATTTTAATTTATAAAAAGAAAAATTGGTCATAAGCACCAATTTTTTCTTTCAAAATTGAGGGGACAAGACGAAATTATTATTTTTTTTTATTCTCTCTCTCTCTCTCTTTTTATTCTTACCACCACCCCCGCTATGTTGGTACTATCAACTGACCCAACTATTATACCCCATCAACGTTGGTGCTAGTGCGACCACCCCACCATTCTTTTGGTCCTGAAATTGGAACCAAAGCTCAAGCCGGGTTTGAACCATCGTCTCCAAGAACCCCAAGAAGTGGAGCAGACTATGTTTTCGAATCATGCCTTGGACGGGCTCTCTTCGACACAGAGCAATAATTTATGTTATAATAGTCTGATTTTCGTTGACACCCAAGGCGTATCGATGGAACAAGACAACTTGTATGTGGAGTTCTATTGATTTTTTAAGCATTGTAGGACTATGTTAGTCGAGAGGTTAAACGCAAAGGGAGATGTCGACGTTTTAGGTCTAGATTCGCAGGCAATTGTTCCTTTGCCAGAGGAAAACTAGATTCCTCCGTCCATCATTACTCTGAGGCGGACCTCGCGGGTGAAGGAGTTGGTAAGGGTCAATGATCTTTGAATTGAAGATGACAAGTATTTCCACGACATCACTAGACGGACCGGGATGATTTATGATTCATTGCGTGTTTTGGCAACGGTGGAGGATGAGAAGAAATTCGATCTTGCTACCGCTAAATGGATGCGAGGTGATTTGAGGGCTACCTCATTGGTTAGATGTAGACTTAGCTACATGTCTCGCTTATAATTACTTAGGTCAATTATAACTCATGTAGTAAAATTGACAATTTTTATAATAACTTTGACTACCTTTGTTAAGATATTTACTATTTTTTTAATAACTTAGTTTCAAGTAATTACTTGGATCAACTCGTATAATAGGATTGATAACTTTTATAATGACTTTGATCATTTTCGTTAATATATTTACTATTCTCTTTTACAACTTAATTGTAAGTAATTACTTGGGTCAATTATAACTTGTGTAATAAAATTTAGAACTTTTATAATTATTTTGATCACCGTAGTGAAGATATTTACTACTCTATTTAACAACTTAATTATAAATAATTACTTGGGTCAATTATAACTCGTGTAATGGAATTGATAACTTTTATAATGATTTTGACCATCTTCGTTAAGACATTTATTAATCTCTTTAATAACTTAGCTATAAGTAATTATTTAAGTCAATTATTACTCATGTAATATGATTCATAACTTTTGTAATGATTTATAATTTTTAGATCAATTTCGTCTTTTTTCCTAATTTTTACATATTCAAATACTCTTTTTAAAATTTTAAAATTTAAAAGGTATTTTCTAATCTTTTCTCCAATGTTCAAAAAAAAAATCATGGTGATTACAATTTGATATTGATGCATTATCCATGACATTGATTAGGGGTGTTCATAAAGTTAGCGGCCCGGTATATCCACCCGAACCCGCGAAAAAATGGCCCTGCCCAGCCCGATAAATATAGGGCAGGGCTGGGCATCGGGCTGCAAAATGCAGCCCATGCTTTTTTCGGGCTGAGCACTGGGTAGGGGGGTTGCCCTGCCCTGCCTATGAGCACCCCCTTTTTATTTTTTTTTATTTTTCTCCGTAGATGCTACACTTAGAAGGGAGAATATGATAGTTACTGGTGACTAAAGGGTCATTTTAGAAATATAAGTAGTTAAGTACGTAAGTTGCAATCTTTTAATATTTATAACTATATTAATTTTTTAAACTTTATTAATCATAATATGATTACATTACAAATTATAATTATTTATTTTATTTTTTTAGATACTTCATCCTTGTCAAAATTTGAAAAATTGATGTAAAGTTATAATTATAAACTACTTAAACTTCAAGGTTTTTTTTATATGTAATGGATTTCAAGACTTTAATTATTATCTTTTTGTTACTTTATTTTTAGTGGATTATAGATATTATTTAACTCTTGAAGACATATGAATATGATATTATTTTAGAAGTTTATAATTGCAGATTTTTTCCACAACATGAGCATGGCATCACAACTTAGGCATGCCCAACCCGCCCACGCCCAGCCTGCCCATGCCCAACCCAAAATGATTAGGATTTTTACCAGGCAGGGCCGGGCATCGGGCTGCAAAATGCAGCCCATATTTTTTCTGGACAGGGCACCAGGCAGGGGGATCGCCCTGCTCAGCCCTGCCCATGAACACCCCTAACATTGATTAGGATTTATGTTTCTTATATTTGTAATTATAATTAATCATTTTTGTAGATAATTAAAAAAAATGAGAAATTCTCCTACAATTTGAAATAATTTAGATTAAATAGGATACTTTTATAAATCTTATATTATATAGAGTATTGTTAATTAATTATTAATTATTACTCTACATTGATTTATAAGTTACGCTACCACGTGGCCTTGTAAGGATGCACGATTAGATCAACGGCTTGGATGCATTGAAAAGCACGAGCTGCGGCTTCTAGGCGAGCAGACACTTATTAACGAAACAGACGGCGAATCCATAACTGCTTGGATGACGGAACAACTCACGGCAACGCCCGCCACCGTCTATCTCCGTCACCTGCCTCCTAACGGCGTTGTCTCTCCTTCCTCCTCTCCTCCGGAATCCTAATTTTCCGTTCTCGCTCTCATGGCTACTGAGGACTTCCCTCTCATTGATTCCCCCTCCCACAATCCCCACTCGCAACCTCTCCTCCACGCTCACACGCGCCCCTTCCCTTCCTCCTCTAGCCCCACCGCTGGAGTTGCAGCTACCTCCGCCGATGCCGGCGACTCCTCCAACGCCGACTACTTCACTCAACCCTTTCCCGACGATGGCGAAGATTCCTCTGATCCGAACAAATCCGCGTCCGGAGCCTTGACCCCTAATTCGAAGAGTACTGCCGTCGACAGCTCCTATTACAATAACAAGAAGTCGAAATCCTCCGCTGCAGGTGGCGAAGGCAGCGCTGCTACGAGCGCTGAACCTGATTTAGGATCCGAAGCGGCTTACCGGGTCGATTACCGGAAGGATCGCGAGGACTGGAGTGACACGGCGATTGAGTGTCTCCTGGACGCTTACACAGAGAAACTGAACCAGCTGAATCGCGGAAATCTGCGCGGGCGCGATTGGGAGGAGGTGGCGAGAGCCGTTAGCGAGCGGTGCTCCGTTGGTAGTAGTGTCGATGCAAAGAACAAATCGTATAAGAGTGTGGAGCAATGCAAGAACAAGATTGATAATTTGAAGAAGAGGTACAAGGTGGAGCTTCAGAGGCTAAGTAGTGGCAGCATCACATCGAGTAACTGGCACTGGTATAAAAAGATCGAAGCTATTGTTGGGAACTCATTGACTGTGAAGACGGTGTCAGATGATGAGAAGGGTGGTGGTGGAGCTAATTCCTTGTCTGCAGCGAGACGCCCAAAGAACAGGTACTAATTCATTCGATATCCTTTTTTTTATTTTTTTCTTCGGCCAAAATAGTTCAATATCAGCTTTATTTTGTTTTGCATTGCATTTGTATTTTTTTCGGGATAAAAAAACAGAATCTTTACTAGGAAGAGATAGAATTATGATGAAGGAGCATGAAACAACCTTTTAAAAGGGGACGAAATCCTGGATTTCAGTGAAAGAGAATCTCCTAAAAAAATTCTGAACAGAACACCAAAGGAAAGCAAGAGACTATAACCTAACTCAATAGTCGTTTATGCATGGGCTTATTGCACCAGATATGCTTTGTATCATGCTTTTGCTTTTTGTTCATTTTTTCTGTAGATTTAGAATTAGGATGAACTAATGTTTTTATAAAACAGACTCTTTCTGGATGTTAGAGCTTCTGTCATTATGGGTTTGTAGAGTTTGTGGTTGAATAATGGGAATTTGTTCTGGCGGTGTTATCAATCTTTTATAAAGTTGATAGCTATGCTCTGCTGATACGGTTGCTTGTTCGTGGAATGTATTTACATATATTGGCAGATATACACCTACCAATCTTGCAGTGTTGAATAACCCGAAAACAAAACCAGCGTCTAATCTCAAATGGCATAGAGTTCTGTTTAAAATCAGTGGATCTGCTTTAGCTGGAAACTGCCAAAGTATTGACCCCAAGGTGCCACTTTTGTTCGTTATCCTATCACACATATAATGATCATTTGGGATATTTGAATAAATAGATTGTTTCCTACTCTTAGAGACTTCTTAACTGGAAACTGCAATTCAAATGCTGCCTTCCATCATTAGGTGGCAATGCAGATTGCTGGGGAAGTGGCGACAGCTTGCCGCCTTGGTGTTGAGGTATCCCCTCACAACCTGTATTTCTTATTTTTGGTTTTATTCAACAATCTTTTCTCTTTTCGGGTTTTGTGTATGTCATCATTTCTGGAGGCTCAATTTTAAGTTTTAATACAATACTCAGGTTGCCATTGTTGTTGGTGGTCGTGACTTCTTTTGTGGAGATTCTTGGGTGTCTGCTACTGGGTTGGACAGACCTACGGCTTCCCAAATTGGGTAAATAGTTTGTGCTTTTGCTTGCAAATTGCTCACTGCAAATCACTGAACATTAATTAAAATCCTTTCATAGTGATAAGCATGCGTTAGTACATTTTTTGAGGCCATGTATGGAGTGAGTAAGATTGAGAAAATATAATCTGATGGTGAAAAATAGTAGTTTTCTTTTTAAATAGTATGAACATTCGGGATTGATCTAACCGCCTAGCTGTTGGGTTGGCTAAATTTAATCCTATACTTACGTGTGTGTGTGTGTGTGTGTGAGAGAGAGAGAGAGAGAGAGAGAGAGAGAGAGAGAGTATTGTGTGGTCATAGCTAATCTGCATCCATATTCATTCCTTTTTCCTGATCAATTAGAAACCCAATACCAAATAATTCTTTCTTCTAAATTATGTTTGCTTCCCAGCCTTCAGTTATGCTTTTTGTGCTGACCATACGGTTATTATCTGTAAAACAAGTATGATGGCTACGGTTATGAATTCTATTCTGCTTCATTCTGCTTTGGAGAAGCTGGGTATTCAGGCACGTGTTCAAAGTGCATTCTCTGTGCCAGAGATTGCTGAACCTTATAACAGGCAACGAGCTATCCGACATCTCGAGAAAGGAAGGGTTGTCATTCTTGGTGGTGTCGGTGCTGGCACAGGAAATCCTCTCTTTATCACTGATACAGCTGCAGCTATTAGAGCTTCCGAGCGTATGACCTTATGTCCTTATCTGTGATGTCGCATCTTGGTTTTAATTTTGTTGTTATGCTACTTTGTAACTAGCATTGGAGCAAGTATCGCATCCCTCATAATTATTATCATCTTGTCTATTGTTTTTCCAGTTAATGCAGATGTTATGGTGAAAGGAACCAATGTTAGTGGGGCCTATGATTGCCATGCTGGCAGTGAAAATGTGACACTTGATCACATTTCTTTTCGGGAAGTTGCTTCGAGGGGCATCACTTCCATAGATATGATGGCATTAGCATACTGTGAAGAGAATGGAATTCCAGGTTGGTCTTGGTTCGTTCAGTGTTGGTATTTCTATGATTCCATTAAATTTGTCTTTCTGAAGCATTCCTTCTTCAGTTGTAGTCTTCAACATGCTTGAACCGGGGAATGTTTCAAGAGCACTATGTGGAGATCAAATTGGCATCTTGATTGATCAAACAGGAAGTATTAATTAAATGAGGCAGTGCATGCATCAACTCTTTGTAATTTATAGTCATAATGAATTATTGGTTTTATCATCATCATCTATTGAATTTACTCTCCCATAATGAGGTGATCAATTTTTTAATGATCTTATTACGTTCTAGAGATTTAATATATTATTAAGGGAGGATCTTGACGGGCAAAAACGAAATGATTAGTTAAACTTGGTAGTATTATGAATGATCTAGGAAGATCCTAAGTTTTGCAATCCTGTTTTCTTGTTAATCCCGAAATTTAAACTAGACTTATCATAATTTGGCTTCTCTGCCTCGTTAATCTATTTTAGATTTTAATGTATTTGGATGGTCTGCCGTCTGTAGCAAAACCAATGTTTTAAAGAAACAAGTGCTTTTTTTCATTATATCCAAACACCTACTAAATCAACTATTAATAAACTAATATAGGTAAGAGCTAATAAATTTTTTAGATAAATTAAAAATATTAAATAAATTTATTAATTATAATTAATATAAGAACTAGTCGACTAATTAAAATAGATTAAAAAATATATAATATAAATTTATTTTAAAATGTTAAATTTGGTAAAAAAATTAATTAATTTAATTTTTTTAATCTACTATTATAGAAAAAGCTAATAAGCTTTGGAAAGAATCATCATAGAAAGATGTAATTTTTTTTTTGTTGCTCAGCTTTGTCCCGACTATATTCGGATCCGATCCACGTCGCGCACCTGATAATAGTGGGTGAGTTTCTCAACGAGAATTTTTTGTATACGTCAAGGTTCGAACTCGAAATCTCGTTTAAGCGATACTATATTTAACCATGCTCGAGACCATATGAACAGAATCATCGTTATATGAAGGGCCACTTTCACATTGTAATGATCGGTGAATAAATTTATTCATGCTGTACATTGATTCCTCTTGACAAATAATAAAATATAAAAAAAATGTAATTGTATGTACAAGGTAACCAAACCCTATTCAAGAATAAAGCAATGTTATCTGCAACTGTGATTTGTCACCTTATTAACATGCATATAGCAAGGTATTGGCCACCATGATGCACATTTGCTCTCTGCATCTGCCATCAAAACTTCCAAGCACAATAGAAATGTCTGTGCCAACTACACACAAGTTTTTCAGCTATCTCTATAGCCTGTACAAATCCAGAGACCCAATAAAAATGGTAGGGCCCTCCATTACTCAATTCTTCATCTCATGGGTGAGTTTAAAAGTATTCTAGACTAGGGCTTTACTAAAGAAGATACCAAAACCTGGTTGGTATATAAACTGTGAACCTCTTTTCTTTCCCTGTAAAGTTGGCCACCTTCACTCGCTGTTCATTCAGATTTAAAATAACTATCGTCAATCGACAGTTGGTCAAATGCATCAAAATTTGCCCTTAAACCAACAAACTGACTACTAAGTCGCACACAACCGGCATTTGGCCACCTGCAGCATCCACTTGGACTACGAAGGGGGCATAGAGCTTCGCATACTTTAACAATTGCATTGCTTGCATGATCGTCATGATCATCATCCTCCGTAACTGTGACTGAAACAGACAGATCCTTCTTGTCATCATATGATGTGCTATCCGAATCCTTTCTGGTGGAAGGGTACATGGTGGTTTGTGCTGAGCCCACTAAGTTGCTTTCAATATAGAAAATACAATCGCCATTGTCAGATAAGTGAAACTTGCACCCCAGTGACTGAATTGCTCGTTTTATGGCCACATTCTCTTTGCTTGTTTTCTTGGTCATGTTCGTAGCTGACCATCTTAACTGTTTCTCATTTCGTAGTTCTGAACTCAATGATTCCATGGCAATTTCCATTTCTTTGGCTTTCCTCTCTGCTAATTCTTTAGCCTGTTACACATTCCACATAGCAAAAGCTTTTACTTTAAAGGGAAAATCCAGACAGAACAGTTCAATTTAATTGGTACTACGCAAAACAACATAGTGTGTTAAAATGACTACACGACCATCATAAATGATGTGAATGAGAAAGGAAGTAGCTTTTAGATATAAGATGTACTCTTCTGGTCCTTAGTACAAGAACTAGTTGGCTTTTTTGAGTAGATTAAGGAAGCTAAATAAGTCAGTTAATTATGATCAAATCCAATCCCTCAAGACAAATTTATATTATATACCTCTTAATCTACCTAAATTAGTCGACTAGATTTTATATTAATTATAGTTAACTAATTTATTTGGCTTTTTTAATCTATCTAAAAAAGTCAATTAACTCTTAATATACCGGAGAAGTATTAATTACCAAATCAGACAATTAAAAAGAAAAAGGCTCACCTTCTGCATCTCAGAGTATTTCAGAAACATTTGTCTACATTCTGCTTCAATTTCAACAGCAGCTTGCGCTTCTTCTGGACAAGCCCAACGAAGAAGAAATTGGGGCCAGAGTGTTGGGGCTAAAGCTGCTGCTGGGGGAAAGATAGGACCATTGTACTTCAATGGATCATAATAGAGATTACAATGCACATGAGATTTTCCTTCAGAAGCACGCAAGTCAGCCAAGTATGCCCACAAACATCCACAAGCTTCAAAAACATTGCATTGCTGCCTTTCCTTCTCACTGGGAAAAAAATGCAATCAAAACAACATACTATTATGGAAGATGAGATTTCACAGAACTCATGCAAGCAAAGGAAGATACATGGACATTGGATTTCAAGATTGGACTCTTCTTATGCAAACTAGTAACTAACAGACCTATAAGTTTGGCTCAGTGGTACTGGTATTATACTTGTCTCCAGGACTGAAGAATCATAGTTCAGATCAAACAAACCAAAATAAAGCCTATTGATCACATAAATGCCTAATGATAAACTTTACAATTAACTGTCGATTAGATCAAATCAAGAAGTTGCACAAAACACATCCCAGATTCCTGTCTTGACAAATCATAAACTAAGCAAAGAGAGAACCAAACACTTAAAAGTCTCAAATAACATTGCCAGTTGGTAACAGTTATTATAGGCCACCATAATTGTAACTGAGACTTGATTTTGTTGAACAAAAAAAAAAAAAAAAACAAGATCTGATTTTATTTGTGCGCATTGTTTTTTTCTCAAAATTATTTCACAATATGTAAGCCTTCTTTCAGCAAAAGTTCGCATCATCTGGGAATAACGTTTATTTTCTGGATCCTCAATTATACGTCATTATCCAACCCATCTAGCCATTTCAGCACCTTGTTTACGTAAACGTTTTCCACTGATTGGGCAGCATATGTTCAAATGGGAGGGGCACATCAAGCCTAAAAACATACTCAAGAGCTTAGCCATTCCATAGAAAAGAAAATTGCGCAAAAACAAAATACCTATTACATAAGAAGTTTCCAAATCGACAAGAAAGAACACAATCTAGGAAATCCACCAGGAAAACCTGAATCATGAAATAGTGCAAGTAATCAGGGGGCAAAACCAAATATCAGATAAGAAATATTCGTATCTATGGACCTACGAAAAGTCAGACATGGAAGATTGTTATGTACCGAGGAGAACTCAAAAGCAAAAGGATACATCCGCAGCAGTTGCGAAACACAATCAACCCACTGAAGAGAAACATAGAGCAGATCATTAGTCAATAGTACATGAACACAGGAGTGTGGACATCAGTGTCATGCACAGTTCAAAGCCACATAAACCAGAAGTTAAAGTAGAGAAAAGACCTATAGAAATTATGGTAGGCTTCTAGATTAAGATTACTATGGCAACAGACAAAAAATCAATCATAAAACTTCCGTTTTCAATTTCTGCTAACAGTGTCATCAATTTGTAAAGCAAGTTGAAGACAGAAACCATCTAACCAACAACCATAATGCTCAACTGCACGTTAACAAGCAAACCTATTATGCATCTTCTAAGTATTCTTTCAAAATTTGATCCAAAATTTCTACTTTTAAACCTGCAAAAACATGTATTTTGATAGAATAACGATTATTGTGGGATAATGGGTGATTTGGGGAGTTAGAAACTTTAGAAATAGATATTTCTATTTAATATTATTTAGTTTATTTTATTGATCAAAGATTTTATGAATCAAATAAGGATCCATATTGTTGTTGAAAGGATCCAAGAGACTACCTGCATCAATTAAGATGCCAGGAGGTTATTAAAGAAACAAACCTGCAAAAAAATGGGAGAGTAGTGGTTTGAGGTCTGTGCATGAGAAGGGGATGACTGAGATGTGAATGATGACTGGCGCATGGGTGGTGAAGGGCAACTTCCAGTAGAAGACTGTCTAGTCAACTCAAAAGGCATGTTGCCACTTCCAGAGACTGAGGGCACTTCCATCCGATCTGAAAATGGGTGACCAAATGCTAGCCAGTCTTTTTCAACAAGTGCCTGCATAATAAAGAAACTTTTGAAGCGCAACAGAAAGATCTAAGGTCATTGCTGTAGTTTCCACATATGACACATGAAGAAAAGTGATTTGCCATCAAGTCAAATGCACAACTAGAATAAGTTTAACTAGAAATGAACTGCAAAAATGTGGAAGGACTGCTTCTTTAATTTGCCTTCCATGTAATATATATACATATAGGAGCTGTTTATCACGCCATACTTTTCATCCTAGGGTATTGGGAAGCATCCAAGGTGCTTGTGTTTGGCACACTGGTGAGTAAGATGCTTGTAACACCCCCCCCCCTTTCTCCCAAAAAAAAAAAAACCATGGGATCTCGATCCCAAAGTCTTAGCTTTGACGACTTTTTATAAAATACCAATTGTAAACCAAACGTGGGAATTTTAAATGCTGAAGAAAAGCAATAGGGAGAGAGGAGAAATATGAAAGAACAGTATCATTTCTTATCACTTTCTCAGGAAGACCAATACATGACATATACAGAAGAGGAGACAATAGTCTGTCTCATGACCCAAATTGATGCAATGGAAAGAAGCAAAATAACAATGTCTGCTAACTAGGAAAATAAACATTTGAAAATATAGCAAAAATTAGGAGGAAAATTATGATTGAAAGGATATATCACATGTTAAAACATAGTGGCATAACATGGTAAAACGGAGGTACCGTGATGGTAACAACGTCCTTTACTAGTTTATTCTAGGAAGAGGTGCGGCTGCCCCACTTCACATGAAGACTCAATCTAGGATTAGATATTATAATATTTGTGTTTTGTGTTTTATGTCTACGTGTGTCTTGAGTTAACCATTACAAGTGTCCTGTGTCAGTTACTATGTTATGGAAAATAAATAAATAAATATTAGTTACCTTCTATTAGCTGTTAGGGCAGGTGACGATCATTAGCAATAAATAAGGTCCTAATACATTTGTAATTCAGTTGTTGATGCTTAGTGGATTGTATACTCAGTTTCTCTCGATATCTCTGTTTCTACCCATCTCTGTTTCTATCTCTCAGATTCTTCTCTGTTTCTCTCTCTTTTCCCATTCTCTCTCCTATCTTCTCTACTTTACATAACATACCTATATGTTATTATACCCTAAACATTAAACCCTAAACACTACCTTCTCCTATCTAGGGCATGGTAGTTATTTTCAGTTATTGCGTCAGGCAATAAATATCATATTATGTATTCTGCCAAGGACATGAATAAGTAACATTCAGAAAACTTTAGAAAATCTCCTACTTCTAGGATTAGATTATGATTCTAGAATACTCCCACACCCACTTTCTCCTTCGTTCCCTCTTTCTACCCCTTATTCTATCTTTTGCTCTATCAAGTTTCTACCATGCTATGGCATGTGACTTTTTGACAAATACCATAGTATTTTATACTTGAGCGTCCTACAGCATACCGTGATATCCAATATACAGGGGAATTTAAGATAATAGTATATCAAATAGCTCCTTAATATGATGATAGTAATAAAAGGCATTACCTGAAACCCTTGGAATGTGCGATAGTATGGATCAAGTAACAAATTAGCAAGAGAAACCAGCTGACTTGTTCTATCCCAGCCATCACTGATCAAAGGAAAAACTTGGATTTTAAATACCAAATCAATTGACTATGGACAGCAAACTGAAAAATACACCCTTACATGTACCTGCAATGTACAAGAACAGAAGCCTTTTCCATATCAAGGCGAGCAGCAATCCAAGCAGCACCGGCTAAGACACTTTGAATGTGTAGTAGCCATCCACTGTCCCCAAGAGTAGATACTGAAGTAGACATACTACTTAGATTGCCTCCACCCCATGTTGACCCACCATGTCTCTATAAATAGACCCCATAGAAACACATATGGTTGGTAAACCCATACAAAAATCATCCAACCCATGCTAAATATGATAATATTGCTAAATTTCAATAGAATAGCATAAAAATTGCCACTAAATGAAATTCTGACCAAAACAAACAATAAATAGAACCCACAGAAAAACAGAGTTGGTAGAAAAACTGCTCAAAGATAATGTAGTGAATAACAAATAAGATAATCATCCTTGAGATGAGTAAAATAGAATTAAAAATGTATTAATTCAAATTCTGGCCAAAATGAAGCCTTTTTTTTTTTGTTAAACCTGGCCAAAATGAAGTTAAGCTAAAATTTTTCCCCATAAAATTGTGAGCAAGATGAATATCACAAACATCAACTGTTGAAGAATCATTATCTGGATTCTGGAACAAATTACTGGTTGATAACATATTTTCTGCACGTAATTCTTCACACAACTACACAATCAAATGGAAGATAATTTAAGAATGGCAAGCACAGAATTCAAATCGTTTTCAGAAGAGATATTAATATTTTAGTCACATTAAAAGGATGACTCAGAGAAGAAATCAGATAACATTTATGCATATGTCAGAGTCCAGAGATATCCTTTTGATATCAACCATAACTACAAACGTTTCAATTTCAATCCCGCAATGAGTAAACCCATTGTCCCTTTGGAGTAATACAGTGCAAGAATCCTTGTAATCAATGACTCCAAATCATTCCAATTTCATTCCCCAGCCCTACTCAATACACCAAGGACACAAATAACTCGACCTTTCTAAGATTCTTAGACTAACCAAAAAAGATGACATTCCATCTGATGATGCTTTGCCATGAGTGTCTAGGTATTCTCTCAACCGAGCAAAGCTTTCTCTCATTGCATGGATGTTGTCTATGCCAAAAAAAACTACCTGATGATATATTAGAAGACAGATTTTTAGGATATGTGGCTAAATTTATTAATAAAAGAAATCATACTTGGAAAATTCAAGACTTATACAGACCTCACACTGTAAGTAATTTGAAGATGATTCTGAACCACCTCCCATGGCCCCATTAGCTAATGCATTCTTCCTCGGTCTTGCATCAGCAATATAAAGCTTCCTAAAAGAAGAAAAAAAAGTCTAATGGTATTCAACATAAACATAACCACCAAGAAATACTGCCTACTACTGTCAGTGATAGAGTAAACTGTTGGGATCATACTACAAGATTCAACATAAACATTGTTGATAATGATATTCAGTTTTGATTAATACAGAAAGTAACATCAGGAAACCCTCACAAAATAACATCTAGTGCAATATTTACAAAGTCTACGTGAACCACAGACACGTGATAGCTTTGCTCTTGTTGCCAGGAGTAACATATAGATGAATATGGGAGTAATATGGCATAACATTCTAAAATGTATTATGAAGGAAACTATAATCTTACCTGCGTGAGCCATCACTAAGCTTGCCACATATTCCAGCCACGAGCTTTTCATCCGCATTGCTGCAGGTAAATACAAAAAAAAAAAAAAAAAAAAGAGGAAGCAAATCACTATAAAGCAAAAAACCCATTATCAAACACTGAATTGTCATATGTATCATTGTTACTATACATAGAGTCCTTTAAATAATAGTAACAGTTTGATCCCTCCAAACTTCCACCAAAATACAAAAAGCCTTTTTCATCTGGCATTGACAGGGTAGGGTTGATTAAATAGACTGTAGTACCTCCTCATATTCATCATGAGACCAACTAAAGGTTGGGATGAACGTGCAAGAACTGCTCCCGTATCTATAAGTTGTCACTTGCATTAAGGCAATAGTCTTGAATTGAGATACCAAAATGTAAAATAATTAAAAGAAAACAGAACCAAAATAAGAAGCGCAAAATTGTAAACTAATGAAAGTAGTAGAACCATGACTCCATATATACCTGGGTGGCACCATGAAACTACAGGAACCCGACATCTACCACGAAAGGTGGAAGCTTGTTGCACTTCATCATCACTAGCATCAGGACCATGTAAAGTTATCAAACAAATGGTTCGGCAGAATAAACCTAGGAGAAAATAGAGCATTTGTATCTCAATGATATACCTTATGGACTTTGGTACAATCAAAGCGAAAGGATAACTCTGGCACACGTTGTAGTTAGAGTTCACTTTACTTATTCTCCACAAGTCATTCGACAAGGTAAAGGACCCACTTTCAATCATATTGATTGAAGCACGGTAAAAGCGTTTTCCAAGAAGTCGGAAATACTCATCTAGTAGGCGCACCTTTGGGTTAGAGTTAGTAAATCTAGAAGGTCCACATACAAATGCATAAAGATCCCATAGTACAGCTGGCCTTGTACTTCTCAGTAAGGCATCAAATATGACACGCCTCTGTAAAATTTAATAACAAAAATTAGAACCTACACATGAAGAAAGAACATGACAGCATCCATTCATATGTTCACAACACAATCTTAACAACTAAAAACAATTTACCAATGTAAGATCACTTAACTACTTCAGGAATCCGTTTATGTTTATCATAACAATTAACCTTACCATAAGAGTTCAGTTAGACTACTAAGAAATGAAAATTATTGATTATTGGAGCAACTATGCCACTCATGCATGATAGTTAGATGTCCATGCTCTTAAAACTCAAACAAATGTTTAGGGGCTGCAACTCATTCAACCCATTTGAGATCAGAAACTGGGGCTTTCTAGTGCTAGCATATTGAAACACCATCCCCGCTTTCAGATGAGAAACTAGGGCTTGCATCTCATTCAATGCATCTAAGATGGGCCATGCGCATGTTGCAATGGCACATTTTGAGGCACAAGTAGCTAACAGTTTGGCTTGTGAAGACAGAAGATGTCAGGAGTCCTATGCTTTAAAATTTACATGCATAGCCAACCAGTGGAATTACTGTCCCAGTAGAATTACCTGTTTTGTACGAGGCCTGAAACCAAAAACGATAATTCTCATATCCTTTCCTACATATAAGAGAAAACATATATTATCAGACAAAGCTTACAAAGAATAAAGTAAAACAATATGAATTTGTTGCACGCCATAACTTGTAACACACCGAAATTCCAATTAATTTAAAAGATCCTTCTTCCATTCTATTGTTTTGATAAACCTACAAGCATTATATTGGGCCAATCTAATCCATAAACATCATGTAAGGTCATTTTCTTAGCAGCAGCTTCTCCGTAGAATAATAATTCTTGCAGTTCATGGCAAAGCATTGGGTCAGTACTAACTTCCACAGCAACTTGACATGGGTTGCGATTTTCATCAGGATAAAGAGGCCTAATTTTATGGAGTTCCGCATATTTAGAAATCCTTTAGTATATTTGCTTTAAAGGAAATGCTCAAATTTTCAAGGACTTTCATAGGGTAGTAATTATAATTTCTTAAGAGCTCGGTCAATGCCTTTCTTACAATGTTACTATCTCCAACATACAAAGGGTATCGAAAATTCAATCGGTCAATTTGTCGACTTTGTTGTATTTTTTACCCTATTTGGCAGTATTATTTCTCTATATGCTCATTTGGAGGATATTTTGCATAGTGGTCTCAATAATTCAAGAATGAAACGGAAACTTTTATCTGGAGAAACTTATTTGAGATCATACCAATAACCTGGAGCAGTCTTTGTGGGGGTGTCTTGTCTGATTGACGACTAGCTGACTGCATCTTTACAGCCTACATGTAAATACGGGAACGAGCTTTAAATCAAGAAAACATAGAATACAAACACAATAAAAGAGGGAACCAACATGGAAAATGATGCATAAATCAATCACCTGCTTGAAATTTGAAAAACACATCATAGATAATGTTTAAAAATATTAAAAAAATCAATATAGGGAAAAAGATAATATGCACATCCATTCCTGTGGCTCTGCTCATACAAACATATAAACCAGTAGTATAAATTATCTCATGTCAAGAAGTCAAACGTAAAATAAACAAAAGAGAAAAACAAAAATAATAAGCTCCCATTTTCCATGTATCAGGCAATTTAGGCACACATTTTGTAATCATGCCAGTGTTGCATGAATATGTACCTAAAAGTATAATCATGAGTGGACTGTAACCCTTCCATAGCCAACAAGGAAAATGTGACTGATAACTAAAGAAAATAAAGTGACACCAGCAAACAGCAAATATGTATGGGAAAAAAAAGGCAAAAAAAGCAATCTAATAAAGTGGATAAATCCAAAAGGGCATGAAAGTAGATAATAGACTAAATTACACTGATATCCATACGGGTCTGGCTAAATTATATTAGATACCTCTTCTGTTCTAAAATTTGCACTCCCCTGACATTTTGAGATATATGTATATAGCAAAAGCCTCCCATGCAACTTATTTCCAATAAAAAAAGATAACTTCCTAAGCAATTTGAGACTATGATTTTGTTCTTAAACAAACAGAAAAGATAATAAAATAATTTTATCTTTGAAGGCAATAAATATTGTAAAAAATAACGTCATTGATAGAAAATAAATTGGAAAGGAGCCAGGTTAAAGGGATCATGTCAAATTTAGTCATACCTTAAGAAAGGTTGTGTTATAAAAAGTTAGTAACAGAAGTTAGTTACTCAGACAGTTCATTTCCCGCCTTCTGCCTAACCTTTACGGAACCCATAAATAGGTGGTTCAGAACATGTATGAGATATGAATAATGCAGTGAATGATTTCAGTTTCTTTCTATCGTATCTGTTACCTTCTTCTCTTTTCTTTTTCTTGAATCCTCTTGTTTCTCTTCTCCTTTCATTCTTCTTTCTCCTTTCTCTTACTTCCGACTCATCCCAAAACTTTCTACATAACAAGTGGTATCAGAGCCTTCGATCGCTGGCGGTGTCCCGCTGGGTGTGCCGACGGCATGTCCAGCGTGGGCGCTGGACGCCCTAATGGGGGGGTCTGTTGGGATAAGTCCCACATCGGTAGGGAAGGGCAACGAAGCATTCCTTATAAGGGTGTGGATACCTTCCCCTTGTAGACGCGTTTTCTGGGCCGCTTCTTCAGAGCTGGCCCGGAAGAACAAAACCCTGCCTGTTCGTCAGGGTGGGGACAATATCTACAAGGAGGGTGCTGGTATCATAACAAGTGGTATCAGAGCCAGGTTTCGATCCTGGGACCTGTGGGTTATGGGCCCACCACGCTTCCGCTGTGGGTCATAACAGCAGAAATTCTTGGTTCAGCTTTTGAGACCCCAGAAGGAGCCAGAACCCCAGTGCCTTGCAGTTCAGAATGAAGATGTCCATGAGAAGGTGCAGGAGGTTCTGATTGAATTTGGGGATGTGTTCAAGGAACCCCAAGGGTTGCCGCCATTAAGAACAGGTCATAACCATCCCATTATTCTCCAAGAAGGGACAAATCCTATCAACCTCAAGCCTTATCGTTACCCAGCTATGCAGAAGGACATCATTGAACGGCAGATCAAAGAGCTGTTAAGGAATGGGGTACTTCAAGAAAGTTCCTCACCTTTTTCTGCTCCCATTGTATTAGTGAGAAAGAAGGATGGGTCTTGGAGGATGTGCATCGATTATAGGGAATTGAATAAGCACACTATCAAGAATCAGTACCCAATTCCCTTGGTGGAGGATCTGTTGGATGAGCTATTTTTAGCTAAGTGGTTTACTAAGCTAGATCTAAGGGCTGGGTATCACCAGATTAGGATGGTGCCTACTGATTGTCAGAAGACTGCTTTTAAGACTCATTCGGGTCACTATGAGTGGTTGGTCATGCCTTTTGGTTTGACCAATGCTCCAGCCACATTTCAGGGAGCTATGAATGATATTTTTAGACCCTTTCTCCGTCAGTTTGTACTTGTTTTCTTTGATGATATTCTTGTTTACAGCTCTTCCATTGATGAACATGCATCCCATTTGAGAATTGTTTTGGAGATTCTGCGTAAACATCAGTATTTTGTCAAGAAGAGTAAATGTGCTTTTGCTGCTCAGAGTGTAGAATATCTTGGTCATATTATCTCTGAAGGTACAGTATCAACAGACCCTAAGAAGATTCAAGCTGTATTAGAATGGCCAGAACCAAGGAATGTGAAGCAGTTAAGAGGATTCCTGGGGTTGGCAGGCTATTATAGGAGGTTTATCAAAGGGTTTGGGGAGTTAGCTCGACCCTTAACTCTTCTCACTCGCAAGGATGCTTTCCAATGGTCAGAACAAGCCAGCCTTTCTTTTCAAAAGTTAAAAGAAACTCTGGTTGCAGCTCCAGTTCTTGTTCTGCCAGATTTTTCCAAGGAATTTGTGGTGGAAGCTGATGCGTGTGGAGCGGGTGTAGGGGCAGTTCTTATGCAGGGTGGTCAGCCCCTTGCGTTTTTTAGTAAAGCCTTAGCTCCTCAACATATGAAACTTTCTATATATGAGAAGGAGTTGTTAGCTGTGGTTTTGGCAGTGGAGAATTGGCATCAGTATTTGGAAAGAGGGCATTTCAGCATTAGAACAGATCAGCAAAGTCTCAAATTTCTGTTGGGACAGAAGCTCAAGACCCCTTTCCAGATGTATTGGGTAGCAAAGCTCATGGGTTATGACTATGAGATTCAGTACAAGAAAGGAAGTGACAATTCTGCAGCTGATGCCCTTTCTAGATTACATGGATCACAGATACTACAAATCACTCTTGACACTGCCTCTCCAGAACTTCTTAACTTGGTAAAGGAATCATGGGAAGTTGATCCTAAAGTGGCAGTTGTTCTATCTGAAATAAAACAGAAGGTGGATGGGATTATAGGAAAATTTTCTTGGGATGGATCCATTCTGCGAAAGGACAGCAAGATTGTGGTAGGTAATGTTCTGACTACTAAACAAAAGATCCTTGAATGGCTTCATTCTAGTGCTCAAGGTGGGCATTCAGGGATTAATGCAACTTATCACCGAATTCGTAGTCTATTTTGGTGGAAGAATTTGCATAAGGAAGTAGAAGATTATGTAAAAGGATGTGATACTTGTGCAAGGTGTAAGTATGAAACAGTTGCTTCTCCAGGGTTATTACAACCACTTCCTATTCCAAGTAAGGTTTGGGAAAGTATTTCAATGGATTTTATAGAAGGTCTTCCCAAATCTAATGGGAAGGAAGTAATTTGGGTTATTGTTGATAGAATGAGTAAATATGCTCATTTTATGAGTTTATCCCATCCCTTCTCAGCTTCGTCTCTTGCTCAGATTTTTTTGGATCAGGTATATAAGCTGCATGGAGCTCCAGCAGAAATCATAAGTGATAGAGATCCTATCTTTATTAGTAATTTTTGGAAGGAGTTTACTAAGGTTTTGAAGATTGAACAGAAGCTGTCCTCTGCATATCATCCTCAAAGCGATGGGCAAACTGAAGTGCTCAATCGCTGTTTGGAATCTTACTTAAGGTGTATGTGTTGGGAGAACCCAAAAGAATGGAGTCAGTGGGTATCATTAGCTGAATGGTGGTATAATACGTCTTTTCATACTGCTATCAAGGTAACACCCTATGAGTTGTTATATGGGCAGAAACCACCTGTCTATTCTCCTTATATTTCCAGGTTAGCCATTGTTGAAGCTGTGGATAGAAGCTTTGAAGCCAGGGAGAGAATGGTAGCTGTTCTGAAGTATCACCTGCACAGATCAGCTAATACTATGAAGCAAAAAGCAGATGCTAACAGATCTGACCGAGAATTTCAGACAGGACAGTGGGTTTTTTTGAAATTACAGCCATATAGACAGATTTCTGCTGCAACTAGGAGGACTCAGAAATTAGCTCCAAGATTTTTTGGACCATACAAGGTTATCAAGAAGATTGGCTCGGTGGCGTACAAGCTGGAATTACCTTCTGACTCTCGGATTCATCCTGTATTCCATGTATCCCTATTAAAGCTTTGTCCAGATCCTAGTGTCAAACAGAGACATCCCCCTAATGATTATCCTACAGTACCTACATCCCAATATCCTGAGAAGGTGTTAGCTACTCGAGTTGGTAAAAGGAAGAAGCGTATTATTACTGAAGTTTTAGTGCAGTGGAGAGGGTTTCCAGAAGAGGAAGCATCATGGATATCTCTGTACAGTTTACAACAACAATTCCCTGAGTTTCAGGCTTCCAACCCTTGAGGACAAGGGTTGTTTTGAGGGGGGGGTATTGTTATAAAAAGTTAGTAACAGAAGTTAGTTACTCAGACAGTTCATTTCCCGCCTTCTGCCTAACCTTTACGGAACCCATAAATAGGTGGTTCAGAACATGTATGAGATATGAATAATGCAGTGAATGATTTCAGTTTCTTTCTATCGTATCTGTTACCTTCTTCTCTTTTCTTTTTCTTGAATCCTCTTGTTTCTCTTCTCCTTTCATTCTTCTTTCTCCTTTCTCTTACTTCCGACTCATCCCAAAACTTTCTACACAACAGGTTGGTGTAATTTACTCTACATAATATGAACTTGAAGCAGGACAAACTCTATCAAAAGGTACATGCAAGCTTAGTCCAAAAGGTATCTACAACTTGTGATAAAACCCTTCATAACTAATCAAATTAACAACTCATATTTTGATCAATCCATCTTTGTTTATATCAGGTAAATCAATTTGATCACACATATGTGAAATAGGCTAAAAAGGAAAGACGGTTCTGCCCAATCTAACTTAGCATACGCAAAATAACATAAAAAATGTAACCAAAATAAAGAAAACTACAGCATAATTTGTACAATTGAAAACTTACTATCTTGTTAAACTTCTCAATCGTTGCAAGAGGAATTGTTCCAAGGGCAATAATATTTCTAGTTCGATCACTCTAGAAAAAGAAAGAGCGCATCAGAGGACATTACTCAGTACAGTAAACATACAGATAAAAAATACTAGTACCTGCAGACGTGGTTTAATAAAGGGGAACTGAATCTTTTTATTATTTGATCAGGAGTCACATACTTTAATAAAGTGGAACACAATGATATTAACAGGAACTCAATAAGAAGTTGGAAAAATGGAATCATAAGCCACATCCTAACTACATTTGATATAAACCCCCAAATGCCTATAACTATTCAAACAGAAAACAAGCAACACACTACCAACAGAGATGAATAGGTAGAATTGTGTAACATAGTGACTAAATGACAGAGGAAAACATGCCAGAAAATAGAGCACAAGGGAATTCAGTCATAATGGGGTTGCCTCATTAGGAAGCAATAGGGGAACAGTATAATCATGATTAAGGGTATGCCAAATCGTACGACTATCGTGTGTTAATTAGAATGAGTTGGTTATACAATATAAGGCACAATCCTAGGACTGATTACTCATATTTATGATGCATACAGTTCTATATAAATATCTAGGCTATCATGTACTATTCAGAGTGGAAATTCAATTCATTTATAGTTCACAGGAGTTCCGTAATCAGCCTTCATTGCAGCTTCATTACTGAATCTCCACAAAGGTTCTTTCTTCTGTTTTCTTTTTAAAAAAGAGAGAAAACAATGTCTCAGGTGATTAACATAAATGTCCGGTTTTCATATTTATTCTTGGTCTCTAAAGCCTTTCATTCTCCTAAAATTACTTAGCAAGAATTTCGGACAAACACTATTACGGTTATCACCTTACTAGTGGGTGGGTAAATCTAAATCACACCTCCAGGTCCTCTCCAAACATCATAATGCCTAATCAAAATCTAAATTTCAGATGATGAAATATTATGTGAAGGACTTACCAGAAAAATAAGACGAAAATTTGTGACCATCAACGTGCCTGCATCATCTGAATTAATAAGAACAACACCATGTCCCTGAACATAAACATCATATGCAGATAAATTTCATCTACAATATATTCACTTATAATAAATGTAAATTAAAACACTAGGACTTGAATTTCTAATAAACATGATTGTTGGTGGCGCATAGCGCACTGTTAAGGAATGGACTACTAAAGCCATGACCCAACACACTTAAGACCGCAGCAGTGTAAAAAAATAAATAAATAAATAAATAAATTGAAACCAGTATCCAGATTACCATATTCTGTCATGCTTCATAATGATCAGAAGCAAGTCGATAGTTACAAGACGGAAATTGTGGACACTCAATCAGCTATTAGTTAAAAGACAGATCACCCAATCAGCATGTTGTTACAGGGTGCAAATGTCAAATTCAGTATTTACGTGAGGCTATACATGTTGACTCTATGCAACCCCAAAAACGCAATAAGAGTATTCAAAATGACCCTCACCACTCTTTGCACTACCCTTAAATTCCACATATTTTGCAGATTCTGCTCGGTGCTCGCGTTACACAGAGCAAAGAAAGTAGTGCAACAGAGAGCGAACAGAAAAAAGAAAAAAAGGTGATATATTTGCTTTGCAAAGAGTAAAAAAAAGTTGTATACCTGGGCTATGACGTTTTCTTCCTCCAGCAAGAAATCCCAATTGGCATGCGAAACGTAGCGTGAACCGGGCTGCAGATAAAATCACACAAGAACCAAAAAAGAAGGCAAAGAAATGAATTGAGAACGTAGAGAAGAAACAGAAATAAGTGAATGGAAAAAAAAAAAAATAAATAAGAGGAAACCTGAAACTTGGTCCATTGGAGGGCATCCCAGGTACCCGTGCCCTCCATCTTGGAGGAGTCAGAGGCGTCCCTAAGAGACGTTGATCGAGTGTTGCGTGGCTTCGGAGCGGCCATGGCGGCGAAGAGGAAACCGCCACGACGAGTATGCAATGCTACACGCCGACCCCGTCCCGGAGAGAGCGCGCGTGGCGAAGATTCACCTGCCGTTCAAAGAACGGATCCTCTTTTCATGCACTGTTTGAAACCCCTTGTAACAATTACAAATATTGGCCAACATTATAACATGGAGAGACATATCTTAAAAATTTTATAAATTTGAAGAAAAAAAAATCCCTGCTAAGCTTTAATAAAATTATTATTAAGATTACTTAAAATAAATTATATTTTTTTAATATTATTATTATTACTTCTAACATTATGAAATTAAAATTAATCATTTTTTAAAGTATTGTTTAACTTTTTTTTTTGGTAAAATTTTTTTTTGAAGGAGTTAGACTTAGTCATGATCTAAAAATAGAGTGAAATCTCCCTTCCTCTTAGGCGATATTAATATTAGACAGGGCAAACTATCAATTACCCTTAAACGTAAACATAGACACTTAAAAATTAAAATATCTCTCTAAAATATGACGATAAGAATCACAATAAAATAATACTTCTTAAAATATCAAACTAATCAGGTATAATATACCCATTTACTTTATTAGCTAACCCATGTGCAATGAATGGATAGAATTGCTTAACTGAATATAGCTCTTTCCAAAATACTTTTAACATTTCCATAGATTTAAAAGCATCCTTAATTAAAACATCTCAATATATTGTTTTAAAAATTACTTGCTTATGTATAATAGAGAATAGAGTGTAATATCTTTAATGTGTGCGCAGTCAAGAAATTAAACTTGTTATTGAATCAAACAAATGTATTATTCACTCTATCCTAATTATAAAATTTTATTAATTTTTTTATAAAAATTAAAAAAATTAAATAAATCACTTTAAAATATTTATATTTATCTTTTTTTATTAAATTTATTTATTTAACTTATAAACTACTTATTTTAAAGAGATCATATAGTATAAGTTATAATTAAATAATTTATTTAGTTTTTTTAATATTTAAAAAAATTAATAAAATTTTATAATTAAGACTGAGGTAATATTAGATAAGAAATTTTTTGATGATGTTTTAGGTAGGAGAATTCATTTTGTTTGTAAATCTTTCAAGATTACTTTCTATATCATCTATCAGCAAATTTATAAATAAGAAAATATTTAAAAAACTATTTTATTTTAAGAGAGCGTGTTTCTTAGGGTGTGTTTGGATTAGCTTTTGGAGAATAGATTATGGGAAGAATAGATTCTGGAGAATAGATTTTGGGAAGAATAGATTTTGGGAATAAAGATGTTTGGATGATTAGTAGTAGAATCACTTTTTATATTGGTAAATTACTAAAAAGGGTATGATATGATTAAAAGTAAGAGAGATGAAAGATGAGAGAGAATAAAGATGAGAGAGAAGAGAGTGTAGAGAGGAGAGAGGAGAGAGAAAAAGAGAGATAAGAGAGGAGAGAAGAGAGAGAAAAAGAGAGATAAGAGAAGATAGAGGAGAGATAATAGAGAGGAGAGAGGAGAGAGGGTGTAAAAAAAGTAAGGGTATAATAGTAATTGGATAATCCAAAATCTAGGTTTCAAAGAAAAAGCTATTTTCAGTAGCTTATTCAAAACCTAGGTTTCAAACCGAGGTTTTGTCCAAAATCAATTCTCAACGAAAATTGCTGTTTGTGTGAAAATTTTTCAAACCGAGGTTTTGCCCCATAATTGATTCTCAAACGGAGGTGCCAAACAGGCACTTAAGCTTAGACTAAAATTTAAAAAAAAAAATCCTTGCATAAATAGATAAGAGTTCTTTGGTTAAAAAAGAAAAAGAATATAACAATTCAAAACAAAAAAAACAAAGGAAATCATGGAGAAACTGTAGACACGTGATATGATAAGAAAAAACTATTTAGCATATGTGCCGTGTTTGAATAAGATCAAAGAATCCTCGTAGGGTTGCATATACTTTTCTTCCCTATCACACAATATTTTATTTTTAATTTATTTGCCAACTTGTATATCAATACAAATAATAAATATCATCAATATAAAATATTAAAATAATAGAGAATATTATTATTCACAAATTAAAAGTATTACAGCTTATTTTGAGCTAAACGCAAATGCAAGAGTTCATTCTAATGCACCAAATGATATGGCTTAAGTTTTTTTCTATAATACTAGAATAGGATTACAGAATTTGATTTATTTTACTCTTTGGTATTTTAAATATGTTTAGAAATATTTTTTCTTGATAATATATGTATACACACACACATATATAAACGTATAACTAGAAGTGATATTTACATATTACAAATGATATATTCCATTTCTCAATTCCTTTGAAATACATATAATTTAATGTAGTTGCCACCCAACGATTGGTGTTCATTAAACAAATTTGAGAAATGAAGATAAGTTGATAAAAAGTTAACTCATTTTCCACAATAATAGAGATGATTTCTTGTTATTAACATGAAAATCTTAATAGTGATAGTGAATAAGTATCTTTAGATATATATATTTTTTTAAAGTATGAGACTCATTTTAATCTTAATAAATCTAAAAAAATTATTTTATCTAAACTTTTATTTAAAAAAAAATACTCCAAAAACGTCTAAGGGCCTGTTTAGATTAATTTTTTAGAATAGATTCTAGGAAGAATAGATTCTTGAGAATAGATTTTGAGAAGAATAGATTTTGGGAAAAAGTGATTTTGAAAAATAAGTGTTTAGATAGTTATTTTTAAAATAACTTTTGGGGAAGGTAAATTACTAAAAATGGTATAATTATATTAAAAGGAGGAGAAAGGAGAGAGGGTGAGGAATAGAGAAGAGATGAGAGTAGGTGGAAAAGAGAGAGGAGAGATGATAGAGAGAAGAGAGGGTATAGAGGAGAGAGGAGAGAGGGTAGAGAGGAAATATGAGAGATAGTGGAAAAGATAGAAGACAGAGGAGAGATAGTGTAAGAAAAAATAAGGGTAAAATAATAATTAGATAGTCCATAAATTGTTTTACTATTCCAAAAGCTATTCTGACCAGCTTTTCTAAAACCATAGTTTGAAACCATAGTTTAGCCCAAACCGAGATTTTGAACAAAAATAGATGTTTGTGTAAAATTTCTCTAAACTTAAGTTTTGCCTAAAATTAATTTTGAAACCTAAGTGTCAAACACACACTAAACAGGACAAGAGGATCGGTCATACTAAACGCTTAATGGTTGTTTTGTTTTGCGTTTATGTTATTGTCTTTTATTTGATAATTTGACATATTACAATGTGTTGACATTCGTTAATTATTTACTATCATATGTAATCAATATCTAAATTGGAGTTATTGACTGTACTTAAAAGATAAAGCTTAGAGTTAAAAACTAGATTTACACCTCATCCCTAGTTTAAGAGTAAATTTTAGAGAGAGAAACTACCGTAATGTCATAAAGAAGGAACGTGATTGCTCAACAGATACAACATCATTGTAAGATTTTTTAGCGATTATAATCCTTTATTAGAACTTCATAATTATTTTTCCTAAATTTTAAGTAAATGACACGGTAATTTCTTTTTCTTGAGTTCTAACTATGGAGAAATTATATGACTTAGTTGAGAAGGAGAGGAGAGGAGAGGAAATGGGAAAAAACCTTCACCTAACATTTTCTTTCATTTTGCTTCAACTGTCGCAACAAAAACTTGTATGATGGTGACGAACAAGAAGTAAATGTGAAATTCATAGAATACAATGTTTACTATAATGTACAAACATCATGTCAAACTTTCATGTTTCACCAGCAATAAGATCATATAGAAGTAAACATGATAGCTATACAATTAAGTAATATGTAGATGTTCCTAAGATAAACAAGCCCTAAACAGAAACAACAACTCGTCACTGACACAGAAAGGCTGTGGTAATTTGAATATCTCAAGCTTCAAGCAAAAGAGAAATTTATGGATAATTCCTATATTTGATAACAAATAAACATGGGTACATTAAAATTTTCAATATATATCATATCCAAATATCTTGTAAATTTCAAATTACTTGAAAACTAAGATATTACATACCACACACCCACCAAAAGATCAACTCCGCTTTGCAAGATGAGACCAGCTATACAAGTTTTGTTTGGCAGCTAGGAACTCGGCAAAGAAAAAGAATGATAAATGTCCATGAAACTCCTCTCAACAGGAATTCATTCTGATACCACAATTTCTATAGTAGAGGGCATTACTCTCAACTTCACCCAACATTAGAGCTTTTGATCTGCGAGTGTTGAGATTTAAGAAGCCAAATTGTTGATGAATGTCCATCGTATTTCCCCATCGAACTGGAATTTTGTTGGAGACAGCAACAAGCTAAGCACAACATGTTTACCCTTTTAGATCAAGATACTCTTTGAACATTCTGCTACTGGCACACTCTGCCAAAGCTTTTGTGTTGAGTTCCTGACCATATCTCCAGACATAATTCAGTCCAACAAGAAGCTCAGTTATTGTTGCTTCGGTCTTTTCTTGATTTGCAAAATAAAGGGTTTGTACCAGCAGCACATTTGTCCTAGAAACGAAGCTCTGCTGCTCAAAACTTCTCTCAGACTGCCACCTAATCATGTTATGAGAGAGTGGAGCCAACCATTCCAATATTCTTGACATAGCTTCAGTCCATTCTTCCGCTAGACCCATGTCATAGACTGATGACGCCATGGTCTTGGCATATGGTTTTAGCTTTTCCCTAAGGGCAGTTCTCACATTTGTCGGTAACATATTGTACAGGTCTTCTCTTGCATCAGGGCCAATCAAGTGTGGAGTAGCTGCCAACTTCTCAATCACAATGATAACATTCGCATATTGTAGTGCCAAAGCCACAGCACCAAGTGTATCAGGCGGAGGATCTAACAGCTTGCCCTTAGAACTTAAGATTGACTGATTATAATGAACTGCTTTTCCACGACCAACTAGGCTTGGATTAGCATCATGAACATTCTGGGTCCCCATTTGAACATCATTGGAGTTTAAGTAGCTCTCGCTGACAGAGGAACTGTCTGCAGCCATTATACAGCCTTTGAAAGGTCCTACTTGAGTTAGACGGCTGGTTCTTGTATGAGTTTTCTTCCCAATGGCAGGAAACTTCCAAATCTTGCCACTTTTATTTTTTTGATTAATTGGGGCAGCTCTCTGCAAATTCCTCCCTAAGGGACCAGAATAAAAATTGACACTTCTATTATTTCCTGAAATTGGGCCCGATTTTGTGGATGAGTCACCAAGAGGACCTGAATGAAAAATGCTGGTTTTATTTGTTTTTGCCATTGGACCTGATTTAGCAATAAGACCCCCAAGGGGTCCTGATGCAAATCTGGGAAGACTATTCTCAGATGGGTGGACTGAAGGTTGCAATAATGCAGAAACAGATTGGCTACGGTAAATATAATCGGAATTCAAGTCTCTCGAATCATTGGTTTCACTACCATTCACCATCTCTTGAATTCCAAATACATGGTTGATCCTACTAAAAATTGTGAATAAGGATCTGGCTAAAAGAAGTACAGTGTAATCATATGTCCTGTTCCACAGAGAAATATCCTTTAGGTTCTTCACCTCGTGCATCTTCCATGCAACCTTTTTCTGAAAGTCAATTATATTTACACCATCTGACTCACCATTAGTCTTGATTCTTCTAAGAGTTTGCTCAAAATCAGCAAGCACCTCCATCTCTTGATAAAGACTTGCATTAGTTGATATAAACTTTTCCATCTTCTTAACTTTCTTTTCCATCTTCTTCCAAGAGAGTTGCCACCCATATGGATCAACACCTATAATAATAAACTCATCAAAGGCATTCCCAAAGCCTTTCAAACTTGGGTCGCTGCATTTCTTCCCAAGCCTAGCCACAGATTTAGCCACTTGTGACAAGGACTCAAGCATCTCTGCACTAATTAAACCTACAATAAAATTCTCATCATCTGAAACGAGTTTTTTTATGCCCACTGAATTTGAAATCTCTTCTCTCAATTTAGCAACCCGCTTATCACTCAAACATTGCCACAAATTAACCAGCTTGGACATCAAGCTCGCCACTTCAAACGCTAAAACTCCAATTACCGCCTTCTCAATATTAGCACCATGCTTCCGTGGAGTCTTCCACAGACTGCGAAACCACGACTCGGCAACCATCGCTAACCTTGGAAAGCACAAGAAATATGCTTTCTAAGATCAGCTTTCCATCAAAGCTCTGTTGTGCACAACAAATAAAAGACAGGTTAACTAGTTACCAGACCAGTTTCAAACCATAGTGAAAAGAAAATGTGAGAAGTTTAGCATAGGATATCATCCAAAAATTTATACTATAGGCAATAATGATATGCTCCACTGATCAAACATCATATAATTTTCATGAACTATACACTGTGAAACCACAAGTACATTCAATAGCTGGACTTCACAAGAATTTAGAAAACCAAAATTTTTCTTAGCGAAGCATGTTAATGCTTCAGTAGCTAGACCTTCACAAGAATTTAGTAAGCTGAAACTTCTTTTGTAGAGCATATTAAAGCTGGATCACCATAGCTAAGATGAGCTACTTTGTTCATCTTTTTATTTACAAATTTAGTGACTTCTATAATCTGAAATATATTGTGAATCTCTTAAAATTAATTAAAATTCTCAGGTTGATATGACTATGTTTTGATTTTGGGATTCGAAAATAAATAAATATTTATAAATTATTCTGTCGAGGATATTAAAGAATTCGTATTTTGGTTTGAATTATTGTGGTTATCTAACTTTGAATTCAACATGCATATTGTTGTTTGAAGTCTGGAGCAAAAAGGAAATTTAACTTAATCTGAGGTGCAAAACCAGACATATTACAGTACAATTTGCTTCTTTTTTTATAGACAGAAAGACTAAATTGAGAAGCAAAGAAATTAATAAGGCTTTCTTTTCTGGTAAATATTGATGAAAGATACATACCGGAACTTAAAAATTAACATCGCCTACACCGAAGCTAAATCTTAAGATTCCATATCTTACTTTTTTGTTCCACGTTCACCAAAAATCACAAATCCACAAAAACGTCCAAAGAACAAAAATATACTTTTCTGGCAAAGGGTTTAATACCAATTTGTACGAGACAATAAAGGAAAAAATAGAACACCCAAGTCTTACCAAGAGGTAAGAAATCACTTGGCACAGATTCCAACACCTTTATTCTATAGGTTGGAAAAATATAATAACCACTTGACTTCTTTGCTAGTGAAAATCTACTGAACATCACTTCACCAATTTGTTCTCTCATCTGATAAAACATTATCAGTTTGAAGTTCAAGCTCAAATTCTAGCCCCTAAATAATTTGATTACAACATCAATGATAAAGCAAACAAGAACAATCCAGTAGGATCAAAAGAGGAACATAGCGAAAACATTAATGGAAGAATAATACACCGAGAAACTTACCGATCACCCTCTTAGTTGAGAGCTTCAGTAGAAGACGGAACTCAGAGAGAGAGAGAGAGAGATGGGAAATGGGAAGGAGCTGGGAAGTTGCAGTGAGGAAATTAGCCACATGGAAGGAAGCAGAAAACGGTAGAAAGAGAGAGCGAGTGAAATAAAGGATATGTCAAACTATTGGTTATTTAAATTTGAACCCTGTTCTTTCAATTATTTGAAACTTCTTGTGATTTATAAAGACTGGTATGTACGATCACATAATTTCCTATATTTTAGAGTAATAAATAGCCAATTTAAACTCATAAAATTATAATTATAATATAATAATAATTTTTTATCTAGGTTGATTATATTGATTAATATTTTTACCTCTTTTAACCATCATACTTTTAAGATTTAAATTTATATTTTTTTTATAAAAATAAATTAATTTACTATCTCAATTAATTATTTATTGATATTACTTATTATTGATTTTAAAGTAATATAATAATTTTGTTTTAAATAAGTACTTTTTGATTACAAATGTATCCAAAAATCTTTCTCCATTTACACCACCAACCTTGAGCGAGCTATGGGATTAATATCTCCATGTATAATAAATTCAAGTATTTTATATTGCATGTGCTGTCATATTCAAATTCCATGAAACAATCACAAGGAAGCAAGAATGAAATTGTGAAAAGAGATAAAATGCAGGGGCATAGTGGAAATAAGAATAATACGGAGGACTTAATTGACAGCACAAAGAAAAAAAGGGAGTTCCGTCACGATCATTAATGGCAACCACGCGGAAATAAGTCCTTTTACTAATATAACCCCACTTTCACTCCACAGACCATAGTCCGCGCCACACAGCTGTTTGTTGTGACCCTCCCTCGCTTCAAGACAACATTAATTTTTTAAACCCCTGTAGCTATATATTATTTCTGACCTTAAAAAGCTAAAATAGTGGGTAATTAATCAAAAAATAGAATATTTTTTTCATTTTGAATGTGTTAAGTTTTAATTAAAACATGGTACAAAACCTAGACCTTTATATATATTTAGTGGTGAAAATTAGAGATAAACTTATATATTTAAGCTAGTAAAAAATACCAATACATTCTACATAAAAAAATAAATACATAAGGAGTTTAATAAATTGAAATGTTTACGAGTTTTATAAATTTGACTTTTAATTTTTTTTAAAAAAATAATACAATTTAACACACGCACGAATACAAACATATCAACTTTAGATTTAAATCCGGGACATTGGTGGGGCTAAAGTGAAATACCCTTTTTTTCCATTTTTTACCTTAAAAAGTTCAAATTATCTAAGGAAAGTAGTTGGCGTTGCCAATTGGAGAACTTGCCACTGGCTAAAGATAAATTATGAAATTTGACTTGTAAATATAAATTTTTGTTGGACCTCATTATATTTAATATTCTTATCTTGACCTATGAATAATTTATCTTTTTAAGTTAGTATTTCTGTCTTCAATATAATATTTAATTATTTTTTAAATAAATAAATAAAAATTAAATAAATTATTTAATTATAACTAAATTCGTCTCTTCAAAATAAATTCATATAATATAATCAATAATTTATTTAATATAATAGACTAGTTTTTATAATTAATTAATTAATTTAATTTTTTTAATTTATTTACGTATTATGTTTTTAATACTTATGAATTTTTTAAAGCGTTATTTTATGGGCCACTAATTTTCACTTGAGTGGGGTTTCCTCACCAAATTACATTATAGTGCATTAAAAAGCAACAAATGCATCGTGAAATGGGCTATTTGGAATGAGATACAAATGTGGGGGAGATGAAATTGAAATTAACATCAAAATAAAATGAAATGAAGCTTTTGAGATATTAAAACAATACAAAGACACTTATCATCAAAGTAAGGTTTCTGTCCATTGAAAATGACAAAAGACTCCACAATATACTATTAAACCCCATGTGTCTTTCTCCTTGTCGTATATGTGTGTATTTAGATAAGATTTTAAAAAAAAATTTAGATAATTTTTAAAAAAGAGCTTATAGAAAAACGCTTACAAAAAAAAATATTTTTAAATAAATAAGTGTTTTAATAGTTATTTCTAGAAGGATTTTTGTGATTAATAAATTACTAAAAAAAGTATAAGATAAAAGAATATTAATTATCATCAGATACTATTCATAAATGCCGTTTACCTTCTTCTTTCCTCTTCGATCGCGTCATCTTCTTCTTTCCTCTTCTTTCCTCTACCGGTGACGAAGAACAACAAGCATAGGGCAAAACAGCGGCGTTCCACTGAAGCAGCGACCAGCATCGAGCGTCGACGACGAGCACAAACCCCCAAGCAGCGACCAACAAGAGCGTCGATGAAGAGCACTAAAGCCCAACCAGCGACCAGCATCATCGCCGTCTTCCTCTGACCTTCTTCCGGCGAGCAAACCAGTAGCATCATCACAGAGAGGAGAGAAGAAAGATGGTGTTAGAAAAAATAAAAGTAAAATAGTAATTGAATAGTCCATAAGCTCTTTTACTGTTCTAAAAGCTACTCCTATTAGCTTATCTAAAATCTTGGTTTTAAATCATGATTTAGTTCAAAAGCACTTTTGAACAAATATAATTACTTATTTTAAAAAAAATTTAACCCAAAATTTGGGCCAGAAGCCCTTTTAAAACCATGGTTTCTATGGTTTCCAAACAGACCCTATATATGGAAACACCAAATTGGATTATTAATACAAATACTTGCTAATTATTCTCTTTTCTTGCAGCCACGTACTAATTAATTATTAATTACTATTCCCTTATCTATTAAATATAAGATCTGGTTAAGAGTTTATTTTGATCATGCAAAGTCTCGATTCAATTTGCCCTTCAAATTTATAAATTTGCTCCAAAATTACTTTTATTATTTTGTTTATGCATATGTTTCTTCCTAATTGAGGCAATATAGTTCAAGACATTGTCAAATACTAAATATAGATTTTTTTTAATAAAAATTTAAATATTTATTTGTTACGTTACGAAGGACTAACCCCTACTACTAGACCCATAATCTATTTGATCAAATTATCCCTATTGATTACTCATATTTTCAACAATAAGGATATTTTCAATGTAAATATTAAAAGGGTATTTTAAAAAAATTAACACACATTTTTACAAAAAAATTAATTTAATTAATTTTTTAATATTAATAAATTAATTATTTAGTTTTTATATTAGAAGTGATATTTATTATTAGGACATGCTTAGTTGATAATTAGAGGAAGGATTGTCTTGCCTCTTGGGGCATGAACTAACTTTCATCATCCAGTTCAAGAGCCTTTGTTTTAAAGGTTAAGAAATAATTTGAGGAAGTTGATTAGGGTACTTCCTTATTTTAGCCTTGGATTAGGGTACTTCCTTGGCCCTTAGTATCACAAGCGTTTTGTTTAAGAAATGCAATGGTTCCGTATGCTTCAATTTTTTTAATTATGATTGTTTCTAATCATTGGTTGCTTTTATGTCTAGTGACAATGCTTCACTAGTTTTGAACAATTAGGTAGTATTGTTTTTTAAAAAAAAAAAATTCCAATGCTTGTTCATGAAATTTCATCGTCGGATATTTTATTTTTCTTTGTGGTAAAGCAATCTTATATTTCTATACAATTAATAAACTATAAATAATATAGCATTAAATATTAAATATTTTTTATTCAATTCCCTTCTTATGCTTATGTCTCTCCTATTACATCAATAAACAATTAAAAAAAATCCAAATATGTTAATTAGTTTTGATATGAAAAATAAAATGTCAACGACATCTTATTTCTGTTAAATTGCACAATTAAGAATGAGAATCGTGAACTTACTTGATTATATGAGATCTACGAATCAATTTATTATCACATTCAAACAAAATCAAATGGCCTTATTCACAGTACCTTTTATTGGGACAGAAAAAAGTTTTTTTTTCCCTTTCCAAGGATATATGATGTTAAAAATAATTTTAATTCGTTACTTACACAAAAATATATAAATAATATATTAAAAATAATAATAGATGTAGATATGAAATGAAAATCTACCTAAAATATTATAACAAACTAAAAGCAAAGTCTTGAACAATTAAAAAGTTTCTAAAAAAAAAAAGCCTTTACCAAAAGACATTTATAGCAGACATGACTAGAAACCATTAAATCTTATCTACCAGACTAAAGAAAAAGAAAGATTTGACTTACTGTCCCTCCACTTTTTTCTTTTTTGGTGACAAATTGTAAATGACTAACAACCACCATTGTTAAGCTCAAACAATTGTGGGAATAGACAAACAAATACAACGTGTTAACCAGTTTTTATGTACCTGTATTCAATTCAATTAGCATACGTTCGATTTAATCAAATGAGTTAATTTTTTATAACATAACAAATTAATAAAAAAGACTTTAATTCAACCTTGATCCTCCAAAAAAGAGAATACATATGCTTAACAAAAAGAAAAAATTAATTCAATTCTATTTTATTTTTTCATTATGCTCCAAAAGTTCTAAACGTAGGTCCTAGTAAAATATAAATTTTAATCATAAATATAAAATTTTAATTCAATTTATTCATCATATTTATCATTTTTTTAAATTAATTTATTTAATTTATAAACTGATATATAATATATAATATTACACAATAATATTTTAAGGAGATCAGATCCCATATTATAATTAAATAATTTATTTAATTTTATTAATCTCTCAAAATTAAATAAATAGCTCTTGCATTGTGGAGGAATACTTGATTTATTGGGGAAAAGATTGACATGGAGTCATGAGTGCTTTATGCAAAAGAGAAGGGAAGGAAAGAAGGGGGGCTGCCTGGTGATACACCATCAAAGAAAGTAGAACTTTTGAACAAAAGATTTCCTCAAAGAGGGACCTACACAGGAATTTGGATGCTAAAAGACTTTAAAATAAACACTGAATCAGAGTGCATGAACAGAGCTACGTGTCTATTTGCTCTAACAAATCCCATATACAACAGAAGAATTGTGTCAAACCATTCATAAAATAAACAAACAGTAAACATGTAAAAAATAGTGCTTGAGCTGGCTGTTACGTGTCTATTTATAAGTGTCTATTTATAACTAGTTTCATCACTTGCCTATTTTTTATACATGGAATCTAGTTGAGAGAAATCTTGGCTTCTAAAGAATCAGAGTGCCTCTGGGAATCGTAAATCAGCAGGGCCAGGACCCAATATCCCTTTTTGTTCGCTTATCTTGCCCAACCCAAGAGGAGGCTCCACGACTATAACTGGAACTGGAACTGGAACTGGAACTGGAACTGGAACTGGTACGGGTACCGGTACCGGTACCGGTGCTGGTACTGGTGCTGGTGCTGGTACATTAATTTCCTCATCTCGCCAACTGGTTCCCTGCCACAAACATACCATGGAATTGGGAGATGAATATATAAGATTAGCAAGATGCTCATTCTTCCACTAGATGAACACTGAATCCAAACACATTCTTCCACAAGAGCATATTCAAACTTTTTCTTAATAGAGAAGATGCATTTCTGCAAAGTAATTACTATGGATCTGAGAAGCATTTGCTAACTGGAAGCATGAAATAAGCTTATCAGTTGCTTTTTGAGAAGATTCATCAGGATAAGAACACAGGATGTTGCAAAAGATCACCATTAATACAAGATATGCTTACCTCATCGTGGCTATAAGTTGGATCCGGCATTAATGGAGTTGATATCGGGGGTGTGATATCTGGGTCAGGCTTTTGAAATATAAATGTGGTATAGAGACCTGTATCAGAGAATATATTGAAAATTAAAAATCCCCTCTGATGAGACGAAAGACAAAATCTTAAGGAAATAGCATGTTAGAGAGAAATAACAAATAGATTACCTAGTGCATCATATGATCGAGGAAACAGTCTCCCTCTAGGATCCAACAGGTTTGGAACAGAATTCATTAGCAAGCCTGCAAACTGTGCTCTTTCAGCACCCACAAAAAATAGTGTGAATAAACAGCTTAGCAAACTACAAATATGCTAATAATGAACATTCAATTGAAGGATTCAAAAGGCACAGCCTCTAATTATACAACTGCAAATTTTCTAACAAAATGAGGTAGTACCTGTTGTCATCATAAAACTCAGTCAAGTTTTGAATCTCCACATACTCAAGGCCAGCTTCTCTTGCCAACCTGAGTTGCACCAAACCAAACAGAACTAATAGGTTGTTCAAAGTAAATCAGAAGCATGAAACAAGTATGGGCTGATAAATAAGCATGCAGGCAACATAATGTCCACGAGGTTTGGACATCTCAATTCTCACCCATCACAGCTCGTTATCAGGTCAAAAATTCATAATGCATTTATCCTTCCAAAGATTTCAATTTCCAATCCAGCTATTACAAAGTTAAATTTAACATTATTGTTATTCTTTGTATCTGTAGCCTAAATAAACAGTCTAAAGAAAATGGCAACTACGCCTTCACAATGGTCAGTAACAAAGAAACTGACATCAAACATAATATCAAATAACATAACAACTCAATCAGTGTCAATTATAGGTTATGGAATAAGATAACAACCTGATGAAGCTCGGAAAGTGAACCAAGCAATGGGTTTCTGCAGAGACGTCATTAGAGAATTTCAGCTGATATTTCTTTCCAAATAGTGGAAACCTGATAGCAAAACACAAATTCAAATGTAATGACTTCTTACTAAATTAGCTCAGAAGAATAAGCAGCAAGCAGTTGATTAGTGGTAAAGAACTGTACTTTTCTTCTTCAACTTCAAAAGTAATCATGTAATTCTCTGTCCGAATACAGTTGGGAACAATGTTTAGCTTCATGCTGCTGCTTTTGTTGTGATAAGCTTCAACATTCTTCTGGTACTTAGCCCTAAATAGCCAGATATAGGAAGAAAGAACTGCTGATTTAACATTATCCAGTATGTGATATAATGATCTCACACAAAATTCATGTTAATTTCAAATTATCTTAAAAACAGTAATGATGACCAAAGCAATATATAGATTAAAACTAAAACCTAACAGGCAAATAGAAATAAAAAGAAAAATCTATATAAAAATATATCATTACTTGTGGAAATCTGGATTTATCATTTAGGCTTCATCTAAAACCATTAGACAGTCCTTTTTTTGGCTCTTGATGGACAGAAAGAAGGAATTGCATTATACTTGTAAAATACAACTGAAAGGGAGCAAACCTTCAGCCTTGTAATTAGGCAGAAAAGCTCCGAAGTCAAGAAAAATGCTTGACCAGGAAAAAAGGACTAGCATATATGAAGTCTTATACCCCAAATTAAGCATACAAAAAATAAAAATAAAAATTATAGTACATATTAAGAAACCAGACACATGGCACCTAAAAGCTTAAAATCAAAAGGACAGACATGAAGATTGAAAAATCAACAACATAGGAGTCATGATAACAGATATCAAGCACATGGTTGAACAAGCATGTTAAATGACAGACAAGCACAGAAACCTCCCTCCTAAACCAGTAATTCGCTTTAATAAAACCAAAAGAATGGTACATGCAACTAAATCCAAGAAGGGGCCTTTGGCAATCACATGTCTCATACCATATGGTAGATGAGTCAGGAGTAATACCGAAAAAATAACCCCCCGGTTTCAGCAAAGTTGATACATTATGCAGAAGTCTCCGTGCTTTCTCCTCACTCTCAAAACACAACTGCAGGCGGGCAAGTTATTCAGGAAACAAAAGAAAGAAAGAAAAGAAAAGAAATCGTAAAAGACCAATAAAAAGAAAAATTAAACAACATAAAAGTTCCAGATAGAAATGCAGTGATTACAAAGTGGATAAGATTTCTTCTGAGAGGAGCAAAAAGAGGCTCTAATAGACCTTCAAGGAATAAGCAAAAACAAGTACAATATTGCAAGAAAGCATTATCAGAAGGTAAATGTAAACCTGCAGATGCTGCAAACAGCAGACAAGATCAGCCTTATTGGTCTTCTCCTGCAGATGAGTTTCTAGATTTTCCTGTCAAAAAATATGAATGAATGGAGAAGTTAATAATAAACAATAATATTAAATATAGTTCCTCTTCCCCATAATTTTTTTTTGCACAACTAATGCGATCCATTCTTGTAATCACATATAGGTGTTCATGTTATGATATACCATACACATCATCAATTCCATCGTTACAGAGTAGTCTGGTGCCGTATTCAGAACAAATAATATAAAATAACCAACTTACATTCTACTCTTTTTTGTTTTAATAGGAGGTATATGAAGGTAAAACTTAATTCACGTCAAAAGTGTAATAGACACTCCATTGGCTTCTCATGTATAAACATTACTATAGAAATATCGGAAAAGGAGACAATGACAAAAAACAAATGCTTCATGGTGATGTTGTAACTGATGAGGAAATGAAAACCTTATAGTCACAATGATGAAATCATATTAATAGGTAGAAAAAGGAAGAAAAATAGGGGAAGATCTAGAGAAATACAATAATACATAGGCATTGCAAGTTTATAGCCAAACATGAGATTAATTCTATATCAATTCTCCCAGCCCATTCAATCCTATAAAGGTCTATATTCATCCTTAGTCAGTCTCTCTCATTATTCCACAAGTCTTTTTCTTTATTTTCTAATTGACAGTGTTCACTTTTCTTTGTTAAGGAGCCTGGTTCTTCCCAACTGATTCTCCCTTACTATGTCTTCTATTGAAGTGATTTATCTGCATGCAATTGATTTCATTGCCTGGACCTTGCTTCCTCGTCATTTGACAAGCATCAAATCTACCAGAATATATTGCATGTCAGAAATAAAAGGAAACAAAAACAGTACACCTGTAGGTGCTGCCTTAAGATTATTGACAATCAAAATTTTCCACTCCCACCACCAATGACCTAATAATATTCCTCAACTAACATCTGGTAATCACAACTCCAGCCATGCAACTGTAAACATATTAATTGTTTCTCTAAGCAGCATCACAACCATTCCCCGTCCTCACTTCCCACCCCAGCATGGGGGTAAAATAATATGAGTCAATGACACTTATCAGAGTAGCCTTTTCCCAAAAAATCAATACACAACATCGTGATCAATTTTTGAGCATTGGAAAGACAGGACAAACTGTGTCAAAAAATATTAGTTTCCCCTAACGTTTCAATGGCCCAGCAATAGTGAGTAATCCTCTTTGGATATTTTAGTTTTGCATAACAATAGCAGGTCTGCAAATGTCAAAATCTTCTGCATGAAGCAACACTTCCAAGCACCTCAGGCATGCAATACTTAAACAAGCCGTATCTCTTGCTTGTGAACAGTGACCGCTAAAAAATAAATTGAAATGAATTCTCGTCTACGACAATATCAGCAGCTCAAAGGACTAAAAATGAGATCTTTGCATTGCACCAAAGATAAAATCACGTATTCTTAGAACATAATTATAAAGAATAACAATTACTCCTTCTCAGAGAGAAAAATTAGAAGCGAAAAGTGATCGAAGGATAAAAGAGGCATTACAAACTTAAAATCAAGAATACAATCCAAGCGGAAAACCTCACCGTGCAGGGATCAATCTCAAAGAACTCTGAAGTGTAAGCTTTCCTCTGGCTCTCCCACGTATCTCGTATCTGGCTTATCCCAGACGACGCCGCATCTATAGCAACAATCCACGGTCAATATCCTGAAACTGAAGTAGAAACAAAACAACCACAACCAACAGAAGATAAAATGTCACAATCCGGTACCAATTCCAACATAGTGACCGATTTGAGCTTCGTCCCACTTATCAGCATCTGCTCCGCCTCCACAATACAAGTCACACACCTTCGGGGACCAAAGACCAACACAAGATAGAAGCAAGCGAGGGAGATGAAACCAACGCGGGAAAAAAAAGAAGGAAAAAGAAAGAAAATTGATGGGTGTGAGGAGGGCAATACCGTGGCATAGGGGTGAGTGAAAATCTTGATGAGAGCCAATTTGGCAAAGTCGTAGAGGCGATGGGGAGTAGATTCAGTTCTGGGGCATGCAATTTGACTCATCGTTTGCTTCAGAATACGAAGTAAAGAACTTCCAGGGTGCCGATTTCAGAAAGTCAGAAACTTTAACGACGCACACAACGCTATAACCACAAGAACCAACGTTGAGCCTGCAAATTTAAGCCATTCTTGTTACGCTTTTATTTGCCGGGGAGGAGTTTCCTGGAGTCTTACCTCATTTTTTTAATCAAAATTTTCATTTTTTTTCTTTACTAGGTAATAGTTTCAACTTTCAAACTCATCCCGTGTCCTTAACTCGTTTAAAACTGAGTCTTTAATAATTTTGCCCTTATCATTCATAACTCATCCCGTGTCATTCATTATTGGATTGGATCATCCGACATGTCAAAAAACACACCATTAAAAATTACTTGAATGTAAAGTTATCAAGTCAAACTCAATGAAGAAAGATGCTAATAGAAAATCATTGGCTTAAATCATATGCTATAAATCGGTTGCAAAAGAATGGAAATAAAATCCGTTGGTGCAAAGTAGTGAATATTGCACATTTATTGGCAATTAATAATAATGCAGTTATGTAGTGTATGGCTGTGTATATAAATTAGCTTGTCCTTGAGCAAGAAAACTGGAAAAGCCTAACAATCACAAGATGGCACTAAAGGAGTTTCAGTTCTCCTTCATAATGCTCTTCCTTCTCACTGTTTTCTCCATCCAATCCAAAGGTATATATCCGCAATACTGTAGAGATTAAGTGATATTTCAAAAAAAAAATGTTATAGTTCTAATTTTTTCTGTCAAAATTTCCCAATTTTGTTTTATAAATTAAAAGTAAACTATATAAATTTTCTTTGATTAAAATTACATGATTTTCTTTTGAGTTTTAACAAAATTACTATGTTGTGGGTAAAAGTTGTGCATATCCTAAACATAAAAGGAGAGATTCAATTATGTATTATTAAATTTGGTCCTTTAACTTAATTGATTCAGTCATTTCACTTTAAAAGTGAACTAAGAATCTTTTCCTTTTGTTTATTTAACAAAAAATGTTTACATAAAATTAATAAGAAAAAAATAGCTTACACGTCGTATAGCTTCACCTTATTTTTAAACAAGTCTATATAATTTTTTATTAGATTCTCATAATTTTACATGATTTTTATTCATGTTCCTATATTTTTTTCTTTTTACTAGATTCTTATAGTTTTATTAGATTTTTCATTAAATCCCTGTGATTTCAATTCCAGGTGACTAATAAAAAGGGGAAAAAGTACTATAATAACCTGGTAACAAGAAAAAAGATACAAAGACTTAATTAAAATCATATAAAATTATAAAAACTTAATAAAAAAAACTATAAAGATATTATTACAAATTGTAAAAGTATAGGGACATGTATACTTATTTTTCCATTAAATAAATTGACATGTAATAAATTTTTTATGATGATTATTTGATATTTCCTAGCAGTAATAGCTCTTAATTAAACCATATTTCTATAATAATGTATAAATCAAATAATGTTTTAAAATATAATTTTGTGGATTTGATCGCAGGGCAAGAGAATAAGGACCAATGTAAAGAGGATGGAGATTGTTATGGATATGCATGGTGTCGTTATATATGCCCTCCTGGCACCAATACATGTTCCTTTGATCCCCAAATTGCCACCAAACGGTGTCGTTGTTGTCATGATCAATTTCCTCCCATGCGCGTATGAGACACTCTTTTAAACTCTCCCTCTTGAAAGACTTTGTGATCCTATATATCCTAATTACCTCCAATAAAAACTATTATGGTTTCTGATTATTTCTAGCTTTTATACTCTTTTACTTTTAAAGTTTATATGGATAACGTCTCACTATCAATTATATATCCCTGTAAATTTTATTTTAATTATGTATAACTCTCACAGACTTTGAATTATATGCATATAACTAAATAAATTTTAAGTTATATGTAAGTAAATGATAAGCAAAACTAATAATAATAATAATTGAATTATTTGCATAAATATAAAAGTTAATTGGAGTTTATTCTAAAATTTCAAATGATTAAAGTTATCATCTATATATGACATAAACTTAAAAAAATTGTATAATTTATCCTTTAAATTTTATTAAACAAACATTATGATCCAAAATTAAATTTGCAACTTTAGACCTGTTCACTGCAAATATAGAAATGAGAATGAGAAATAAGGAAAGGAAAAGAAAATAATTTTAGATTCAAGAAGAGATACGAACACGTCTAACAATAACAAGAAAGGGTGAGGGATTCTTGTGATTTAGTTCGTAATTATTTATTTGATTATTAGTTAATAATATTTTTTTATCTTTAATATAAAATTTAATTTAAGAATTAATTTTAATATTAAATATAAGATATATTTTCTATTTTTATTAATTTTTTAAAAATTATTCCTATTAATACCCTTTCAATAATAATCAAATCAAAGACAGAAAGAGTTAAGAAAAATAATTAAAATATTTTAAAAAAATATATAATATTAATTAATTTAATTAATTTCTTTAATATAATTAAATTAATTAAATAAATCGTTAAGTATCAAACGAGTATCATTTTTAATTACTTTTTATTCAACAAAAGACCCTTTCCATTTACTTTAGAAAATTATTTGTTAATATTTTACATTCTCTCCATTCTATTTCATTAAATTTCTTCTTTTTTTTTTACTGGTAATTAAATTCCTTATTGTTTCATCCACAGTCCCACGCAAAGGGGCAATTCTTGCTCCAAAATATTTCAGTACCCTGCTTAGCTGACAATGTTATCAATAGTCAAATGAATCTGCATGTACCTAATGACAGATAACAAATACCAACACCAACAAGGTAGGAAACTAACAAATAACAATATCAATGACATAAAATTTTCTCAAACAAAAATCACATGAATGATGCCCCTGCTTTATTTCCATGGGCAAATTCCCAGAGATATTGTTTTTTTGAAGGAAAAAAAAAGGGCTTCTAATGCACAAGGCTCAGTTTAGGAAAGGACAAATATACATAGCTTTACTCATATAAACAAAAAGATTGTTTCTATAATTTGAACCAGTCTCATATGATAGCAATCTTACTATTGCTCCTAGAGGTAAGATTTAAAAAAAAAAAATTCAATACCAAAAATGAAATACATGCTTGGTAGGAACCTTGTTGATTTTTTCCTAATCAACTCTTCCGCTGGACGGCCAACTCTACCTAGTGGGAATTGTTACTGACTCTTTCAATGAACAGATCAGAATTGCCTAAATTTGAGCTCAGTGATACATGTAGATAATGCATCCCTTAGTTGGATGTTATCAGAGTCCATGTAAAGGGCATCTTCATATAACCTTTTAGCTTGTTGTAGCAATTTCACTTTCTCCCTACTACTGGGTGGCCTCAAGCGAGACCTTTGTTGCAATGCCACACCCCATCTGAACAAAGCTGTAAATTTTAACAAGTTCAAATCAATTTCTAACACCAGAAAATTATCTAGAAATACTCTAACTAAACAAAGGAAATGGCTACAAGAATAAAAGTAACATGCTGTGGAGCTGCAGTTTGTGTTTGGCATTCAAGTGGAGCATAAACTTGTAATAATGACTATAGATAGATTTTTTGTAAGATGAGGGCAATGAAGTAATGGAGAGATGGGCATAAGGATTGACGTATATAAGGTCATGGATCTAGATTCCCAATTTTTAAGGAATTATGATTACCATGGTGATGGTCAACCAAACATGATTATATATCAAATTTCAAATTTTATGAATTCTATTTTCATTAAAAAAAAGAAAAGAAAAGAAAAGAAAGCATCAACTTTTAAGATGATTTTGATTAAAACAAAGAAGGGTAAATTTAAAAATTCAAGGAACACAGAAGCTCATCAAGTGTGGGACCAAACATTCTCATATATCACTGGAATGTAAAAGACCATCAATTGCCATACATAACATGAACATTATGAAACACCAGTATCTCAGACAATTCCAAAATTTTGAGTAAATAGAACTATTACCATCAGGAGCATAAATATTGCCTTTGGACAACATTGCGTTAAATTTGTCAATTGCAGCTAAGAACACTCTGTCAGCCTCGTAAGCTGCAGCCTTTAACATTAGAAAAGAAATCAATTAAATTTAGAAACTGAGCATTAGCAGAAAAAATCCAGCATGTCAAAATGGCAGAATTTCTTATCCCAGCCAAAAGCAAAATGACAAGATCTATTATGTCAGATTGTAACTAACAAATCATTTCTAGACCCAATTTAGCTATTAACAACATAAAGAAAGTTAACATATAAGACTGAATATAGTTCTCAAACAAAGTTGCCAGGAAACCATAAGAGAACTCTCAATTGAGTAGCTGAAACATATAATTTCATGATATCAACTAACATGCATACCGGTCCAATATCTGCTATCAATTGCCCACGGAAAAACAAAGCAAGACCCCAATTATATAGGGCTCTCACATCATTCCCATCAATTGAAAATGCCAGCTTATATTTTCTGCCTGCCTGTATAAGTAGCTCTTCACACTCCTCACATACATCGATTAACATAGGCGCAAGATTTTCTGCACTGGTGATTTTGTTTTGCAGTCTATTCAGTATTCTACTTTGTTTTCCAGATGATGAAGTGATGCTTCCAGACAGAAGCATTCTAAGATCACGACTACTCTTTAACTTCAATTCTCCATGGAGAAGATATGTATTTCCTAGCTGGCCTACAGCCAATAAACTCATAGGCTTTAAGTCTACAGCTCGGGAAAGTAAGTTGGCAGACTTATACAATATGATTTCAGCTTGATCTTCCTCACACCTACCCTTCATACACTCTTTGGCTTGCTTTATAAGGTTTGCTGCCTCAGCAAGATAGCTATCAAACATCATATCATTAGAAATCTTTGAAGATGAAGAGACATTCAATTCACTCTCATGTGTAAACAAGTCATGGGGAACATTCCGGCGATTATCACTGTTCTCCCCATATTTTGTATATTGAGACCCATATGATCTATATTCCCGCTTCTTATGAGAAGACTTGTGAGCTTCATGAACATTGTTGATCATCCGCTCATGCAAAAAGGAAGATTCACTTTCCATGTATTTAGAATCAAGCAGATTATCACGAGAATCCCATAAGTCTCCAACGCTGTTGGGATTCAGCTCCACAGAGAAGCTGTGGTTATTTGAGAATCGCAATCTATTGTTCTGGCGGTGCCTATATTCTTTTTTGTTAGGAAATCTTTTGGCACTTCTGTCTTGATCATCTGAATCCAAAATTTCTTTCTCACAACTTGCATTTGTACTGCCTTTTCCATCAACTCCAGAATTGGACATACTCAAAGAATCATGAGAAGAATCCAAATTGCCATATGCTTTATGCTCATCATGGACTGAATTTAAAGACCCACCTTCAACAAGAGGAGTACTATTATTCCCTCGAGTTTGAGAAAATTCATTATTAGCTGTCTCTTGTGTGACATTTTCTCCAACTTTAGCTGAATTGGAGGTGAGCAAATTTTCTCCAATCAAATTACCAATAGACTGTAGCACCCAGGACCCAACTTCACCAACTTCTTTTTTTCTTCTCCCAGACTTATGTTTCCCAACCAAAACACCACTAGATTTTTCCTCACTTTCGATTAAGTTAGTGACAACATTCCTAGCATTTAATGCTGATTGTTTTATCGAATCTGTAACTTTAACATAACCATCCAAATCCCCTACTTTAATTTTATTATTTCTGATAGCACTTTGCACATCACTCTTCAAGTTATTAACTTCAAAATCAAGTTCATCAAAACATTTCACCAAGCCTCTCAATTTCTCAGCAGACAAGTTCAAATTTTCCTCCTTCACCCTTTCCTTACTTCTAATTCCCCTTACACCATCGAAATTGAAGGCTACATCCCGAAAAAACCCTACCGTAAAACCAGTGGCAAAAACCAACACAGAAGCTGGAAGCAGAATTATGGACGAAACCTTAACCCTAGAAATTGCCAAAGCACACACGAGGCCCAACAGGAAAACGAAAATGTTCTTCCTATCATCAAGTCCGATAGAAATGAGAAAATTACGAAGCACATCCGACTCACCGGGTCCCTGCGAGGCAGTAGCGATTTCCAGATCATACCATCCGCCGTAAATGGCAGAGTTAGGAGCACAATGAGCTCTTAAGGAACAAAATCTGGGAAATTTAGAGCCATGACTGAATTTTCTAGCAGAAAATAGGAGAAAATTGTGGTTTCTTCGAGAAAGCGAAGGAAGAAAATAAAGAGCAAGTGAAGATGATGATTGAGAGTTGAAGAGATTAATGGGACTTTTGGCTATCACGGTTTTCATCGAAGATTGCCTCAAAGGTCAATAGATTTTCGCGGATTCAGCTGCAATAGGAATGTTGCTGATGATCGGTTTGGTGGCGTCGCCTCGTTCGCATTCATGTCCGATGAACTATCCGATGCTCATCGGATAGATTCCCGTTACAGATTCCTTAAGCGACAGCGTTTTGAGCAGGGATTATAATGTGTGATCTGAGCCGTTCGATGAGGATCGAGGGTGCTCATCAGTTCTAACATCAAAATTCAAAACACACCGTTTGATTGCAGAATAAGTGAGAAATAAATAAAAATATATCTTAAAAAAAAGGTAACAAAACATATTTGATTTTCCAAATATCATTTTAATCTTTTTAATATTTGGTACCACTCCGACCATCAATATAATATTCCTTGATCTTTAATATATCTTATAAAAAAAATTAAAAAATATATATTTGATTTTATAACCTGTTTTTATATCTAAAAGAAAGATTACTTCTACCATATTATTTGACACTGATTTTGTAATTTTAAAAAAAGTTTCATTTTAATCTTAGTTTAAGGTGCGTTAAACAATCTGATAGTTGATGCATCCAATAATTTAAAATATTTTATAATTTATTTAGTATTTTAAAATATTTTTATAAATCTATCTAATATTTTAACATATTTTGTTATATAATTTTATTTTTAAACTATTAAGAATTTTATACTTTACCTTAAAGTACTTGTCTTAGAGGAATTTTAACATCCGTCATTAATTTTCAAAAGTTTTTAAGTGAAGGTGTATTCATCACTTAAAAGAATTTTTTCAAAACAGTGATAGCATTGGTAGCAGCAAGAGCTCCGAAAGTTTCAATGGCTTCTTCACCTGTCTTTCCCGCCATATCTGACATCCCTCTTATCACTATCACCCCCATCCCATTCGACAAGCTCGTCTGCAAATTAAACACACTCGTTATATATTACTTCATCTCAAATCGTTCCGGATTTTAAAGCCAGATAACTATTATTTTTATTTTTAAATTGATACGTCATCTAATATTATACATAAATATTTTAAAAAAATTATGTTATATTTAATATATTATAATTAAATAATTTATTTAATTCTCTCAGTTTATTTAAATTATATAAATATGAGATGAGTGTTATTGTTAGTCCCCCAAATAAACATATTAGTTGAAAAATCTTTGTAAAGATAGAAGGGGATGAAAGTGGTTAATTAAGAAGACTGACCATGACAACGGCAAAACTCTCCATATCAACAGAAAAAACTTGAAATGTTTGGAACAGAAAATCTCTGTAAGCTTCATTGTCCACATATATGTCCGCTGATGTCCCATTCACTCCAATCACCAACTTGGGACTACGTCCAAGACAAAAGCTCGAGCTTATACAACGTTCTAGTTCTATTCCCCGTCACAAATCACGCTATCAGCTTCTCACTTCTCTATAATATCAATGTTATATATATATATATATATATATCAATGAAACGTGGAAGTAGCATATCATGTTTTGTTCTAACCTCCAAAGTAGAAGCAAGTTGAAGCCATGGAGAAGTAACTTTTGCCCATATCAAACGTTGTGCTAAATTGGGTTTTCCAGGGACAGAAAAGAATTCTTCAGAACTGTACCCAACACGTCCTAACAAATTTCTGCCTTGTGGCACATCAAAGTTACCAAAATCCAAGTGACCAAAGTCACTACTTTCAAGTGTCCCATTCGGTTTCTGCCATAAACTCAACAGTTTCATTAATACCATTTGCAGTCGTAGCTATACTTTTGAAGTTTTAGATAGAGCAAAATAAGTATAAGTATGTGGGCGTATGCGTGTGAGAGAGAGAGAGAGAGAGAGAGAGAATTGAAGTACCAGCCAGTCCCAAAGGCCAGTTTGAACGAATTGTTTGGGAATGGTGACATCTCCAAAGGAAATGGAGTCATTTGAGCTTCCAACAATTCCAAAATGCAGAATTCCAATTATGTCAAACACATCAATCATTTGTTGTGTAATGGAGCCAACGACACCAATCTCATTTTTTGAGTTTCAAAAATGGAAAAAATTAATTAATTTTAACTGTATTATAACTCAATCTTTAAATTTTAATTCGATACAATTCATTCATATAATTTTAATTCAATTATAATTCAATTTCTCAACTTTAACTCGATGTAACTCAATCCCTTAATTTAATCATTTAATATATTAGTCCCTATAGTTTAAAAAATAAAATTATATATTCATAAAACTTAGGGACTAAAGTTTTAAATGATTAAAATAAATTATAAGGATTAAGTTGTACTGAGTGAAAGTACAAAGACTACATTTCAATTAAAGCCATATCATAAAAACTGAGTAGCATTAAGTCAAAATTTAAAGACTGATTTATAGTCAAGTAGGGGACTAAAAGACTATTTTTTCCTAAAAGTTATTCTAAAACCAAAAGAAGAAAATCAAATCCTCATAAGTATGAACAAGAATTCATGTAAATGTAACATTCAAACTACACACCTCACAAAGATGACTTTCTTATCAAAGACCTTCCCCACCCTATATAGCCTCCCTGCAACCGCCATTTTCAACACAAACAAGCTCGAATCTAAGCTTCTTAACAACATAAAAATATTCTCCTCATATCTTTAATATATAATTTATTTAACTAATTTAATTAAATTAAAAAAATAATTAATATATCATATATTTTTGTAGATAATATCTCCGATTTAGTGGAGATACTATTGTAGATAATATCGCTAATTTAGTGGAAACATGTGAATATCCTTATGTGATTCTGTTGTGATATGTTTTTTATTATAATCCCTAAATATATCTCCCTCTGATTCTATTCTCTCTTGTATATATCTCACGCAAGTGATCAGTGTAATACACAGAAGTAATATATTCAAAATATCTCATGATTCCTTTGGTGTCGTTCAATTTTCTAAAACACCCTAACAATATTTTATCTTGGGATAAATTTTTCACAACAGAAGAAACAAATCCAGCCTACAACTTCTGTATTTCTCACTATTCTGTCACAGAAATTTCTATTGAATACCTAAAACAACATGGAATTGCCAGATATTTTACCTACATTATTATATTTGCAATTTTCCAAGGGCAAAATCTAGTTAGTAATTTCAACAGTTCTAACAAGGGTTTTGAGCAGCAAGAAATAGAGAGATTGATACCATATAAAAAAGCAAAACTTGTGTTATGATGTCATCTTTCAACTCATGGTATAATAAGTTTATGACTTTTTAAGTTCTTTCCGTAATACAAATAAATGATTCCAACCTCTTAGCATAGCCTAGAGTTGGTATTTTTCACATTATACATGTTATCCCATAGAAGCATGAATGGGGCTGGATATAAGTAATCATAAGCTCAAGTTATGAGAAATTAGCTTGAACCAGTTTTGGGAAGCTAATCTGCAACTTCATTTTTTCTGTAGATGAATATGTATCAGAGGGGTTGTAAATTGATTAGTCCCCTCATCCTGAACAGTAACTGGATACTAAAATTACTGTCGTCAAAAACAAAGCGAGCGAGTTTCATCGGTTTTGAAGCCCTTCAATTGCCTTCTTCCACTGCCATGCTCTTTGTTTTGCATCCTCCAATGACGTTACTTTCTTTGGCTGCATTGTTAATTCAAGAGAAATCACAACTCATGGCAATATCAAGACCCACCAAGTCATGTAGAAAGACACTATTGTGTTTCTAAGAGACATGATTTACACTATTTTATTTTATTTCCTTGTGTGAAAATTTGTTGAATTGGCAAAACTGAATATGGGGAATATTGGATTTCCGGTCCTTAATATAGGACCTAATTAGGGAATTGATCTTGATTCTAAATATAAAATATTCCCTATATCTTTTTTCTAAATTACCCCTATTGATACTCCCTCAACATTAATCAAATAAGAGAGAGAGGGAGTTAAAGAAGATGATTAGGGTGTTTTAGAAAAAATATACCATATTAATTAACTTAACTAACTTCCTTAATCTAATCAAATTAGTTAAATAGGTCCTATAATAAGGACCGGAGGAATATTATCATTATTACTCAGATGTCTGAGGCATAGTACTTGAGGGCATATAATTTGCTAGTTAGTTCATACCAAATGGTCATGATAATAATTTGGCCAGCAGGATAATTTAAGTGACTTGGGGTCTTCTTTTTACCGTCAATACATACAGCTTGCTGTAACTGTAAACAGAAAATCTTATAACAAGTATAGAGAACAGAAACTTACTGTGCAAATCTTAAAATGTGAAGGACTAGTCACTTGAACAGAAAGTTCACTTGGATTATCAGACCACAACATATTTCCCTTTACAATTAGTTTTGATGGGTCAACGTAGATCAACTTTGGCTTGTTTGTAAGGATGAGTTGCACCTTCTTGCTTGTTAGTTTCTGTAATTTCTTCACATTTGATATCATAAGAACAGATTCCCCAGGCTCCAAAAATTGTTGCCTGTAAGATAAGAAGCACTAATTTTTATTTTTTAGTTTTCTTATACATAAAATGCACAAATTAACAGAAAAAAATCAACCAATAAGAGAAATCTTTATAGAGATTGATCAATATCACAAGCTAAATGGGACGAAATGAAATCATAATGTGATATAAATTTCTTCATTTACAAGTGCAAAATAAAGCATAACATGGCACTATTAAGGTTTTACAATCTCACTGGAATTAGTGTTTCAAGAACTTTTTTCTTACTCTGTTAACTTTTTTTGTTTCAATGAAACATGGATGACACAGTATATGAACTCCATACAAACAAAGGAAGATAAGGATTTACCATTTTGAATCGAAAGAATCGATTGAAGCTAGCTTGGTCACATGAGCAGTTCCATCAGAAGAAGTAGCATCAGGTTTGGCAAAACCATCCTGAGGATTAAATGGGGAATCATGATTCTCAGAAGAATGACCCGAATTGTGAAAGTGAGACGATAGCGCTAGAAATATCTTTTATGAAAGTGGAGAAAAAGAGAAGGTTGCCTATTCTCCATAAGTAACATTTAAAAAACAGAATGACAATCATACCCCTGATTCTGGAGCAAGTTTTGGGGGGTTTTGATCCCTTATGTTTTTCCAGTCTACTTCCTTGAAAAAAGGATGCATTTTCAGAACAGCATAACCATCAGGTCCAGCACCTGGTCTCCTCATTGGATTTAAATCCTGAACCATAATTGCATTAGTGTTTTAAAGACATATTATTACAGATAAATGAACTGTAGAGAAAAGGAAGTTAAATCATGCTTAATTATAGGGTAAATTACTCTTCCCATACCTGAGAAATGCTTGAATTATACAATCTTCTCTACAATGAAAATATATGCAAACCTTCCTTGAAGCCAAAATATGACCAAAAATACTACCAAGGATAATATTGATTTCTTTTACAACGTTATTTATGTCTTTAGTTTCTCATTATCAAGAGCAGATACATAAAATCAGAAAATGTGGACAAAACAAGCAGGGACTTCCCCATGCAAAATCAAAAAATACTAACCAGTAAACGATCAATGAGGTCAATTGCTTGCTCAGAAAAGTAATCTGGAAATCGAAGATCTCTGGCTATAATTCTTTGGAAAATAAGCCATTCACTAGCATCTTTAAATGGAGAAGTTCCCGAAAGCATTTGATATAATGTGCAACCAAGAGCCCAGAGGTCATTTCTGTGGTAAAATATTGAAAGAAATAAAACAAAGAAGAAGATAGAAGAGCATTATGTGGTAGCCACTAGCCAGGCATGGAACAAAAAACAAAAAAGCTACTCAGAGCAAAAGCTCTCTTTGGCAACTGAACTGTCAGAAATAATCCTGAATTCAGAAAAGAAAATGAAATCTATAAATAATGTTAAGTCCCTACCCAAAAGTTGCTGGAGAAGAATTAAGAACCTCTGGAGGGACATAAGCAGCTGTCCCCACAAATGTGCAGGCTTTATCATCTAGTGGGAAAAAAAGCAAGATCACATACATGAATAATGATGAACATGACAAAGCAGCTTCCACATTACTCCCGATTTTACCTGATGCTGCTGCATTTGGAAGGACTGTAATGCGGCTGTCTTGCATAGGCTTCACACTCCCAAAATCGGCTATTTTAATATGTCCTTCAGCCGTAAGTAACAAGTTCTCTGGCTGCAATGTAAGAAATGTGATCTTTTCACATACCCATATGACATGCTAAAGCAATACATATACATTCATGGAAAAGAACTACCTTAATATCACGATGTATCAATCCCAAATTATGTATATATTCAAGAGCATCCACAACTTCAGCTGCATAGAACCGTGCTTCATCCTCAGAAAGCCGACCTTTCTGCACACAGGGAATCAGGCATATTCTAGTAGATAGCAAGTAACAAGTCGGATGAAACATACAAACTACACAGATAGCAACAGCTTCAAAATACCAAAGTGTAGTACAAAGAAAATACAATTTTGTTTTTAAATAGAAGGACCAATAAATTTCGAAATATCAATATGAAATCATTTGTCCACCTGCCAGAAGCCCATTTCACAAACATGAAAGTCAAACGTGTTAGTTTTGGGTAAACTAAGTGGTAAGAGTGAAATGAGGTATCAAAGATTCAAAACCTCTCAATATACCGTATTGCTTAAAATACATGCATACTTACGAATAAAGGTGTTTATTGGTTCAGTTGGGATCAATTGTCAAAGTTCATTTTGAAACGTTCACCGTATTGAAAAAGATAATGGTAATTTATCTCAACTCTTGAAACATCATATAATAAACCTGATGGATTTTCAGAAGTACTTTTTTCCAGGTGTATATTATAAAAGACTACAACAAATAAGACCCAACTTCTACAGTACTAAATTTGGGTCCTTCTGAACCAGTAACAATCAAATTAATTGGACTCCAGAATGTGGATCTCATGTCTTCAAGTCTTATATTAGCTTACCCGGGTTATTTGATCAAAAAGTTCTCCGCCTTCACAGGACTCAAGTGCCATGTCTTCATGTTTAAAAAAACGTCACAAAAAAAGATACAACATTGATTAATAGATCAAAATAGGTGGGAAGCAAAAGTAGGATTGAATTGAAAGAAGATAGAGGAGGAACAGCATTGAATGAAATTATATAAAGAAATAAAGCCTAAGAATACCTACAAATGGAAAATGTGTCTTGAAATGTGAAAAATAGGCGCACAATGCCAGGATGGTCCAATTGATCAAGCACTATGCGCTCCAACTTCACATAAGCTGTTTTGTTCTCTTTAGTAATAAATTTTTTATCCATGATTTTCAATGCATACACAACTCCGGTGTCCTTCTTCTTTGCCCTCACAACCTAATACACAAAAAGAAAAGAAAAAACAAAAAAAAAAGTTAATAAGAAAAAAAACGATGTGGTAATAGCTTTGCAACGGATTGAAATTTATAGTTAACACAGATCACAGAACTATATGAACATGAAGGCTTAACAATAGTAGCAAGATGAACTAAAAGACTGATATTCCAGTCTCTGGATAAGTGATAATCTAATCACTAGAAAATAATATCGTAATCTCTATAAAATGGTAAGAGGTGATTATCCTAGAGGATAACTGAATACTTTGTCCTTTAAGTCACAAAGGGTCACCAAAAGTCTCAGAATACTTTAGCATGCTTCCCATGAAAAGCCCCTCAACATTGTCACAGTTTCTCTCTTTGGCCATGTCATCTAATGTGCTGAATCACTCGCAAAAATTCAAGAATTCTTCAACCTGCTTCCATAAGTAGCCCCTTCAATATTCTCCAAGCTAGTCTCAAAATAATCGTTTACAAACATGATGACCAACAAGAATACTGAAAACTTCACTACAGTTTCTTCTTTCTCAACTAAGATTCCAAGCCAGAATATATTGTCGTATTGAATTTTGTTTGTTTGTTAGAATGAAGCACTTAGTGTTAAGCCAAGCTGCAACTCTATTTCCTTCACCCATCATAATGCAGAGGCCAAGTGGCACATTTTGATCATAACAGAGGTTTATGGATGCCGTGAACCCCCAATCTGATAACACTTGCCTCCACCCAAACAAAGCTACACCCATAAGGTTCAAACACCCAATGGCCTATTTACCCTTGCCAAATAGGCCAAGTGCAATGGTTAGTACATCCAAGCCCAAGCCCACTGATTACAACCACTCTTGGTTTTCCCTAACCATCATACTCATAATTATAGTAAATCCATGTTATTGTTAGATACTAGTGCACATAACTATATTGGATACCAATGCAATAGAGTGCATTTTCGCAAGCCACATGCACTATGAAATTTCTCAAAATTAAAAAACAAATATCTTAGAAATAGAAGCAACACGTAAACTAGTATTTTCTTTATACACTCTAGAAGCAGTATATTAAGCTACAAGAAAATAATTTCTCAATAAGTTTCATGCATTTTCCAGCTTGGATACCCAATGCAAACAAATGAAACGCTATTTCAATCCATTTTTTCTTTCAGCTTAATCAATAATTGAGCTATGCAACACAAAAAATACAGGACATAGACAAACAAAAGCATAAACATCAAACATTCTAGAGCACAAGGCAAACACACACACACATATGACAGTAGTAGTGAAACATTCTTTGACATACACAGATATGCATGAGAGATATTAAGTAATAAAAAAGTTTGGCCTTCTAATGCTTTGAGATGAAATGATTCTCCACATAGTTCATATCAAGAATATGACCTTGCTGCCCCTGTAGTCCTAATCATTGCAAAACATTATATGTTGGGCTGTGAGCATGTGTGTGGTCCACATCTCAAATCAGGCTTTCACAAGACAATGCAAACAGGCATATGAAACATGTTGATAAAACTATTTGAAGCTTTCGGTGATAATTTAAGCTCTCGATCAAATGGTAATTGACACACAAAAACGCAAATATATATCAGTTATATAAAATGAACGATAATGTTCAGATAATAAAAAAATGTATGATAAAATTTGAAGGCCCACGAATAGTTTAGCATTGGTAAATTCATATTCCTGGAAAATTTGACAACTTCAAGAAATATGGAGCATATGCACACCTTATCAGATGGTAAGGTATATTGTGTTGACAAAAAGGTGCATCAATCAAAAAGCAAAGAAACCAACAGATGAGATTAAACATGAAAAACCTTAGAATAAGAGCCAACACCATAGATCTTTCCCAATTCAAAGTCCTGTATGGTGAAATTCTCCTGAGGGGCTCTGAAGGCAAAGCTCTTAGATCTCTGCACATTCCCATCAGCAGACGAATTCTCCTGAATCCTCAACTTAGAATCAAAATCCTTCTCCATAGCCAACATCGCACTTGAGCAAAGTTCCTCTTACATTCTTGTACCAAATTCTCCTTTTACAACCCCATTACCATCTCTCTCTCAAAGAACCTCGGGAGGAGAGCTCAGAATGGTCAATTAGACTACCGGGAAAAACCCATTGCCGCTTTGGATGAAAGCAATCATTCTCTGATATTCTCTGATAAAAGAAAAGGTTAGGTGATTCTTTCTTCTTAGGGGTATAGCATATGCCTAATTGCCTATATGGGTATGCGTGTATAATCTGAAAGTGATCAGCTTTAGCTTTCTTCCAATTTCAAAACCCTAAAAAGTGATGCCAAGGAAATGGATTGAAGCCGGAGAAGAGAGAGAATGTGTGTGAGTTCGAGGTCGCAGGAGAGGAAGACATGGGGATCGAAGAAGAGGAGAGTGAGAGTGAAAATGGCACATGGGAATAAATGATGGAGATGATTCAAGCTCTCTCTCTCAAATGCCTAAAATGGGAATGGAAGTTGCGCATGATTAGACGGCTAGTGTCTTGCATGAAGTTAGAAATTACAACGGATTTTGTCAAATTCTTTTTTTAGGAAACTGGAGTACGAATACGATACCCGTTGCCTCTTCCTTCTCATATGTAACTCTCTCGAAGGACTCTGACCATATATCCATATCCATAATATATGATATTAATTACTACTTTAATGCATCAATTTAATTAAATTAAAAAAATTAATTAATATAATATATCTTTTTAAAAATTATATTAATCATTTTTTAACTCTATTTTTTTATTTAATTATTATTAAAAAAATATTAATAGAATAATATAGAAAAAAGTTGATAAATATAAAAAATATATCTTATATTTAAAATTAATATTAACTCCCTAATTAAATTATATATTAAGGATTAGAAGAGTATTTAATATTTTTTTTAAAATAAGTTTAGATAATATATATATAACCTAAATTTGGGTTTTGAAAAATTATTTAAAAATCTGGAGCAACAGAAATTTTAGCTGTCATGTCCTCTTTCTAAACTTATATTTTTAAATTTAAGCCATTTATGGTAATTGGTATTGATATATATTCCGTATCTAGTCAAAATTTTATATCATTTCAATGATTAATCTAATCGTTTGACAAAATCTAAAAAAAAAATAAGTCTTTAATATAATTATTATTACTAATTTTTATTGGATTAAATTTGTGTATTGTTAGATTTAGTTAAAAGTATATCTTTATTTTTTTTATAGACATTTTTTGTATGTAAATGATCTTAAATTCTAGACCTCATATTTAAATCCATCTACATAATAAGTTATAGAATATTATTCATAACAACTTTATAATTTTTTTTATAAGACAGAAGTGACTATCAACTTGTTTATAAGACATTAAAAGTAAAAACAATTAAACTTTTTACAGCATTTAAATTATTTCTTTTAAGTTTATAACGAATATTTGTTTATAAAAACTAAATTATTTTTTTTATTTATAACTAAATTATTAAAATATGTTATGAATGCTTTTTATGCATAATTTTTTTAAGCAATTAAATTGTTAGTTGTGAAATAATCAAAAGTCACATGGGCACTAACAATCATGTTTAATTGGTTTGCAAAAGATGCCATGCAGAAATGGTTTACTTTAGTTAGGGTATGTTTGGATTAGCTTTTGGAGAATAGATTATGGGAAGAGTAGATTCTGGAGAATAGATTTTAGGTAGAATAGATTTTGGGAAAAATAGATTTTGGGAATAAAGATGTTTGGATGATTAGTAGTATAATCACTTTTTATATTGATAAATTATTAAAAAGAGTATGATATGATTAAAAGTAAGAGAGATAAAAGATGATAGAGAAAAAAGAGGAGAGAGAAGAGAGTGTAGAGAGGAGAGAGGAGAGAGAAAAAGAGAGATAAGAGAGGAGAGAGGAAAGAGAAAAAGAGAGATAAGAAAAGAGAGATGAGAGATAATAGAGAAAAGAGATGAGAGAGGGTGTAAGAAAAAGTAAGGGTATAATAGTAATTGGATAATCCAAAACCTAGGTTTCAAAGAAAAAGCTATTTTCAGTAGCTTATTCAAAACTTAGGTTTCAAACCGAGGTTTTGTCCAAAATCAATTCTCAACAAAAATTACTGTTTATGTAAAAAATTTTCAAACCGCGATTTTGCGCCAAAATTAATTCCGCACCGCTCACCCAAACACACACTTAATCTTTTACTAACTTCTACAACTTCCCCCTTTCCTTTAGCTTCATCAGTCAACAATACTAAAATTATTAATTATATTCATATTCAATTGACATATATATATATATATATATATATATATAAAATTTAAATTTGAAATATCACATGATCATTAAATATTTAAATAATGAAAAAAATAAATAACAAAATCTATTTTTATAACTGGAAAAGGGAATTTAGGTCCCTAACATGACACAAACACCTTTTAAAAAGCCCCCAACAAAATTCTCACTAATAAAATACTTATATTCTTTTTTATATGTATATAATTATTTGAATAGGTTATATTTAAATATTGTTAAGTCCAATTAAGAACATCTCTCCTAAATATATTTTTTATATTTACACTAATTCAAACCTAAGATTTTGTACTTAAATGATAAAAAAAAATTCTATTTGGACAAACACTTATTGGCTAAAATACTTATATTCTATCCCCATGTTTCCACCTCTAATCCCAACATATTATTACAAATCACACTTGAGTTAGAGGTACAATTTTTTACGACTCAAGATTATAAATCGGATTAATCCTGAGACCCCCACTTACTTACTGGGAAAACTCACAAGACCATTGTTAATTGTTGGAGATGTACAAATTGAAGACAACAAAATGAATCAAAAAGCCAATTTAACAACTAAGACACAAAAATTCCATTACATTACTAATTTACAATTTTGTAGATAATCTATTTAAAAACACCCCACATAAAATACTGTGGGGGTGAAAAAGTATGAACACACTTATACCAGAATAAAATCTAAAAAAAAAAAAAAAGTTGGTAAAAAGACCTACCTCTTGATTTTAAAAGAAAAAAAAAAAGGAGAGAAAAAACCATTTCTATACATCCCAACCATCTTTTCTACTGTTAAATCCCCACTTACGACCAGCGAAAGTTCCATAAATCTCTGTAAATTTCACAAGGCACTGAGTTCTCAGATGATAATGCACTTTTGTGTTCCTACTTATTGCTGCACCAGAAAACTTTGATGTGTCAATCGCCCAAGCTGGTTTCACATAATCCACAGTTCTAGATGATGAACTTGCATTTGCGTACAGGTAATTCATAAGCAAATCTTCACAGTTAAAGGATTTATCTACCGTTTCTCTCCCTTCCTTGGCTTCCTCACTCCAGTACCTCTTGAAAGCTACTTGAGAATCCATAAATGCTGCGCCGGTGAGGATCATGTCGTACCCTTTATGTATCCGAGCATACTTTTCCGCCCGGTATTTGAGCGGGCTCCCATCGATGAGCCTAGGATAGAACCCGACAATTCGATCTGGGTGCTGTCGCCAGACCTTGAAACCTCGCTCCACGTCGTCGCATGTCATCATGATGTCATCATCGAGCTCGAGAACAGCTCGTGTCTTTATCAAAGGGTCGACCTTGAACCGGTTATTGAGCGAGTTTTTTTCCTCTACACGGATTCTCACCGGGACCGCAGAGTCCAGATCGGTTGGTTTGGGAGGGACTCCTTTGTTCCACACCACGACAATCTCTCGCACAGAGGAGCATCTCGAGTAATGTTTCACGTACATTTTCAAGTTCCATAGACGAGCCTCGTAGGTCATTGTTAATAATGTGAACTGTGAATAGTGTCCTTCCAAGGGGTAAGGTTCTTCTGAACCATTTCCCCCATAGATATTTTTAACCCCTAAACACATTAATCCAACACCTACGGCAAATATTGAAATGAGAATCAACCTCCTAGAACAAGCATTATGCTTTATCTTGCTTCGTAGAAATGCAGGTGCTCTGTTCAAGCGGATACAGAACCGTCTAATTTTAGCAGAGAATAAGTTTGATCTTTCCCAAGCCAAGCAAGCGAAATACCTCTTTCCGGAGCTATGCACTGTCCAGTTGAGAGGAACGATACAGTTCACGAATCCTAGCAATACCCCCAATATCACGATGAGAATAGCAGCAACTGTAACCAAAACACAACCAAGAATGAATCGCTGAACTGGATCTCCAGAAGGAACAAGATCCCCATCCATAACCGCAACCCAACCACCAGATGGCAACTGTTGCGCATCCAGGTGATGGTACCGAGCACCATTCCAAGCATTTCGACCCTTGATGGGCTCTGCAAAACCCAAGGGCACTTCAACTTCTTTGTACTCTTCTGGGGTAAGAACTTCTATCTTAAAGACACGCACCCTTCTCCCGTACGTTTCACCACAATCCTGACCAACACGATAAAGATTCCCTTCATGTAAAAATGGTCTGCCTCCATTGCGAGCACCAAAGCTCTTGTCCACATTGTATATGGGGTTTTTCTTGTGAGGTTTCCAAGGACCAAGAGGCGAACTGCTATACCAAATCTCCAACCGACCATTTTTCACGGCACCAAAACCACTATGATCTGAGCCAAACAGCCAATACCTTCCATCATGTTTGATGATTAAGGAATCAACTAGGGGCTTTTTTATCAGGACCTTTTCTAATCTCCACTGCAAAGGGAATTTAATCGCTTTATAGAGACGCAGTTCTCCTTTTTTACTGCTTTCAGGCATCATGTATATCTGAAAACAAAAGAAGAAACAAATGAAGCTAAAGAAATGAATGAACCTTGATGCTCAAAAGTGCATAACAGAAAACACATGAACCTTGACAACACACTTATTTTCCCAGAACCAACTTTTCTGAGGCATTAACTAAAAATACTTGACCCAAAAAGTTAATTCTGTAAATCTGATTTCTAGAGTATTTCATATAGTTCAAATCTTCCAGCAAGTGCAAGTTTTGCATATTAATTTAATTAAAAGAATGTTGACTTGCATTGTTAAGGGCCCCAGAAACACCAGAAGCAGCAGTTACTATAGATGCTCAAATATTATGTAAATTTAAGTAATAGTATATTGAGGTTTTACCTGACCAAGATGCTCAAAGACAAAAGGAAAAGAAAGATGCCAGTCCTCATTCAAAGCAATGCCCAACTGTTGCCATGTTGCTCCTTTGTCAGTACTTTTCGCTACTCCAATATCGCCTTTCATAGTGATTGAATTCTTAGTCTCATAGAACAGGTAAAAGGTATCATCCTGAAATGTAACAACAGTATAAGTGGCCAAACTCATGGAGCTTATCCAGTAAGGCACTAGAAAATTTGCAGCCCTAAAACCTCACAAATGAAAAAAGTTCAAATTCGAACGGAATGCATCTAACAGTAAGTTAATCACACAAACTTAGTAATTCAAAGACAAACTCTTGAATGACACTAAGGACCAAAGGTTGACAGGCAGTATCAGTTATGTCCATTCAATAGTATCTCAGTTGCAGACTTATAAGCTAATAGTTAGGTAGCAGATAAGTGGTGATTAACAGAAGAAAGTAGTAAAGAACCAAAAAGAAAAAAGAAATTAAGACGTCACCCATCAAAAGAAGATAGAGAAGAACTTTGATTAAGGTTTTCTTTCTTTTTCCCTCCTTTTCAAATTTTTTTGTTCAGAGAGTAAACATACATGAGCACTTTGCAAAATATAAAAAGGTCCTACTACTTTCCAAAGATATTTCATTTCGTTCCCCAATGAATAGTAATACTGTGTTCACCTATCATAATCTTCCCAGAATAAAAAATCAAAGAACTTAAGACAAACATAGACAACTAAAATGACCACTTGCATAATTATTCATCATCCTAAAGAAGCACTTTAATCACATCTTACTTTCTGCTTTATCTTATTGCAGCCCTATCATCATTAAACTTTGAAAGCTTTAAATATAAAATTACATTCTCGCCTAGCTTCCTAAGATAAAGATTACAGGAAGCTAGGAACTCCAGTGATGCCACTAAAAATCCCAGGCTTCACCAAGTTTCTATCGCTAAAACAACCTATGAAAATATCAAATCTAAATTTATCAAGGGTCACTGCTATCAATCTGAAAAGCCTCATTCTATGGCAGCAAGTCATAACTAATCTCACTTTTAAGGGCTTTCTTCGTTTCAGATACACGTAAAACAGAACAAAGAACAAATACAGAGTATTCTAACAAAAATGAACTTAAATGTCAAACTATATCCAAAAAAACAATTATCTCTGACCCGGTCATAGATTCCCCTTAAGTAGCGACCCTCTAAATCTCTAACTTGTAGTTTAGGAGAATAAAATATAGACAAAACCATGGGAAAAGAATATTGAGGCTGCTAGAAATCGTCCCCCAGAATCAGGTTAGTAAAGTGAATTGGAAGAAATAAGGATATAGCACAATATATGATGCCTCACTTTGCTCATAGAAATCTAATTTTTGACCTCTAGATAATAAATATTTTTGATCGCCGAACACAACCGTAGGCATAGAATCCTACTTCTCTGATATGTACAGAAGGCATAAAATATAGAGAAGCAAACGTCTATAACTATTTTTTTTTCTCAGAATCAGAAACTAAAGAAAGGAAGCAACAGTTCAAAAAAAAAAAAGAAGTTACCTGTATAAAAAGAAAAGGGTCGGCAACAAAATTACTAGGGAAACCAGCATCCGAAGCGGAAGCACACGTCACCACTGGGTTGGCTACTGGCCAAGCTGCACTCTCATCTTTCCACACATTCGCCTGAAAAAAGTCGGGACTATCATATCCAAATAATACTATTATTAATTCATCAATAACGCATCACTAAGAAAATTCCAATTGAAATTTATTCAGTGTGATCGCAAAAAAACACAAGGATCAATGAAGAGCAGACCGGAAAGTGAAACCCAGCAAAACAGGGTCTTATGAAACCATGATCCATAGTTTACAAAAGGAAAGCGAAAACCAAAACAAGGAAAATTTCAAAATAAGACAGAATCGCTTGCCAAGATTTCTTTCACAATTACAATTATTATTCACGCGGCATTCATGAGGAAATTAATACTGGCGTGCACAGAAAGAAACCGGGGGGAAGTGGAGCAAAACTGAAAGGAGATAGAGAGAGAGGGAGAAGAGGAGGAGAGAGAAAGAAAACAGACTTACAGTTTCAATGGGTTTTAGAGAGAAGGGAGAGTCGCCATAAAAAAACCCAATAGACCAAGAACCCTCATTGTCTTCCTGACAACCGAATGAGAAGAGGCCCGTTTGAACAGAAGGAGAGAAAGCAAGCCAAGCATAGAAGGTAACAATCGATCCGAACAAAAGCAAACAACCAAAGAAGAAAACGAAACCAGAGGAAAACAAGCGGTTAAAGTAGTGCTGGTGCTCTAATCTCCACCTACACCAGCACTTAAGGCTCATATCACAGCAACTTCCGGTACCGCCACCATTGTTAACACCACCGCTAATCTGGCCTGAACCCATGTATCCGTCACCGAAGCAGGTGTTTGGAGCCGCCAACTCTAACCAGAAATCTCACAACCCCGCGGCAGCGCCGCCGCGAAGGCCCTCTGTTCCCGGCATTTTTTTAAGGAATCTCCTACAAGTCTAGTAATTCTCTCTCTCAGACTGTTTTTCTGTGTCCTCCTCTCTCTTTACTCTCTCTCTAAAACGAAGTTGACGGGACACGTTCGTAAATTTGGTAATTATGGGGGTAAAATATGGGAAAATTTGTCCTAACTACCGAACGAAGCTCCAATCTATGTCGCTGCGTGTACCTATATATATATATATATATATATACTCTATATATCTACGGCTGAGCCTGAAAACAAAATTGAGTTAAAATTTATAAATGTGATGAAATGAAACGTACTCGTGCGAGTGAGGAATAAAAGAGTACTCGCTCTGATTGAGAGCCAAATAATCAGCGGAGTCTGACGTGGCGAGAGAAGGAGTTAGAGAGAGAAAGGGGAGGCGTGGGTTGTATATTTTGGAAATGTAATTTGTTCTGAAACATCTATATTTTGTTTGGGAAAATCCTAAAAAATATCTATTTAAAATTTAAAATTTTAAATTAAAAATTTTTATAAAAAAATTTTAAATAGCTTATAAAATATAGTAAATAGAATTTTAAAATTTAATTAGGTATTTTTTGAGATTTTTTCTATTTATTTTTTTGTCTTAACTTTTATTTTGCTGGAAAAATTTAATTAAATAAAATATAGGAGTTGGGAAAAAGAGGGAAGAAGTGGAGCGCGGGGCCGTCGGGTTTGGAGGGATTTTTATTTTTATTTTTTTGTAGGGTTTTTGAACTGAAGTGGAAAAAGTGTAGGGTCCACTGGCTTCATTTTTCCAAGTTGGAAAGAGCCTGGCTGGCACGGAGGTTATTACTACGAAGATGCAGCATGCCCCCAAATATTGTTGAATCCTTTTCTTTCTGACCGATGGGATACGTTTGATTCTTTGGACAAAAATATATTATTATTATTATTATTAGGATCGTTATCAATATATTAATTTATTATATTATTAATTATTAATATACGAGGCATTTTTTTTACCTATGCATTTGAATGTTTGATGGATAGTAAGAGCGCAATTTGAGGCAACACTTCTCGCATTTACATGAGACATTGTGTGTTTGATTTCCTTAGTTACTTTGGATATTGACTTCTTAGGTGAATACACAGCCGATTAAACCTGTTTGACCATCCAACTTTTAAATCATTGAATTCATCAAAAGAGAATGATGGCAAGAAGACATGCTTGAATGATTTAATGTATCCTTAAATTTAGCAAATGATTTTGGATAAACTGTTATTTATATATTTGGATTCAATAAACATGATATTAGAATATCTTGAAATGATCAAATTTATTATATTACCTTTCTCAAAGGTTTCTTGGGAAACAAGTTTTGAGACTCTTTCTTGTTCATTAAAAGCCTCTCTATGAAGAATTGATAACTTCAACAAAACAAAAAGTCATAAATAATAGTAGTCTTGACCTTTTAACAAATTTAATTTCTGATTGTGTTAATTACGCGCATTGATTAGGTTTTCCTAATAAATTCAAAGCTTAATTTTACCGTACAAGGAAAATGGAAACTTCAATTTGGACCTTTAGTTATATGTTAACAACATTAAGAAAAAAAAAAGTGTTTTTATTGTATTACGAGTCACTGCTCGCCACATTTTTTATGAGAATATTACTTTTGAAAGTACCAAAGAATTTTGCCGTGTCTTATCAATTTAGGGAAATCTAGATGAATCTTGATTCAACCAGTGATTGTTATTTTTTTAGCCGCATTCTTGAGAAATAAATTGCCATGTGATGATTAAGAGGGTTGGTCTAAATAGTAAGTAGCTTAGTATCGTTTAAGCGAGATTTCGAGTTCGAGTTTTGGCGTATATAAAAATTTTCCGTTAAGATACTCATTCACTATAGCTAAATGCGCGACACAGGCGGATCTAAATATAATTAAAATAAAACTTTGATAAACTAAATAAACAATAAACAAAAATCAGCATATGATGATATTAATGGGGAAGTGACAAATTTATTTTTTTAAAATAAATAAAATAAAAGTATTTATCTCCCCACAGTCAACACCTTGTTAATATCCCTAATTGAGACCATATAAAACGACACCCCAGTACATAAGATTCTCCTCAGATGAATATGAGGAGGCAAATGTGCATAGCATTAATCTCACATATGGATAGATTATTTTTAGAATTTGAAACACGATCTTTAAATCATATATATTTTTTTAATTTTTAATATATAATCTATTTAATTAATTTAATTAAATTTAAAAATTAATTAATATAAGATTTTTTTTTAAAAATATCTTAATTATTTTCTCTAACGCCTTTCATCTCTCTCTTATTTAATTATTGTTAAAGGAATATCAATATGTTCTCCCTTTTTTTTTAAAAATAATATTATTGCATGAATTGAAGTCTCAAATTTCTTGTCAAAGAAAGAATGGTGATGGACCATATGTTTTGCTCTAACGAGGCTGGATCATATATTTAAGTGCACAAAAAATAAAGTAATAATTAAAATATGACAAGCCATATCAAATAAATATTTTCTTTCACACGATATTACATATTAATATTTTAACACAAAAATATAGGATTCAGCATTTTCGTTGATAAAAATATGTTTAGGTAAATTTAGATTTTGGAGAGCTCAATAAGATATTGTTCAAATTAAAAGCGGACATTCCAAGATTCAAAATGGGCGCATCCATATTATATTTAAATAAACTCAGTGATAATAAAATAAAATTAAAAAAAAAAATGGCATAGGTTGACCCATCCTATATACATTCTAATAGAAGGAATTCGGCATATAATCCTGCACTGGACCCAAGAGACGGCTATCTGGAGTGGCTCGCCACGCTTGACTTTACCCTTTTGCCCTCCACAAAAACACCCCAATATTTATATCATAATGCCAAAGAGATGAAGAAAGACTCTTCCTTTATCTTTTATATATTTTCTAACGTAATAAAGACATAAAATACTCTCAAATAATCAAATATGCAAAGTTTAATTCAAGACATATAATTACTATGAAGCATTTAGAGATTAATTCGAGAAAAATACCCTTAATTTAAAAAGATGATAAGACAACAACGGTTTAATAGCTTTAATTTATCAAATGATAATAATAACTAAGTTTATGACACCTAATTTCATCTAAATTTATCAACCCTTATCAATGCATTAAATATAAATATAAACTTTTGTCAAATCAGTTGTCATTGCTTTCTTTAAGGGAGTAATTTATAATGTAAATAATTAAAAGGGATTTTTTTAAAAAAAAAATAATCACATATTTTTTATAAATAAATAATTTAACTAAGAATATTTTATCATTTTTTTGGGCCAAGGATAATAGTATTAATCTTCAAGTCTGAAAAAACATATAAACCATTTAACCAAAAACAATAAAATAGGAAACAAAAGTAGCCTAAAGTATGAGCAAAAACAGATATTAAAGTATCATTTTCGATATTAATTATATTTATATTTTCATTTTTGTTATTATGGTGTTTCTGAAATATAATATAATACTTTGAATATAGAATATATATATATTAAATTATCATCACTCAGATAATTCTGACATTGAAAAGTAAACGGGGATAAAGTAAACCAATATTTATTATCATTTTTTTTCAGTGGAATAATAATTAATTATTATTTTTCCCAATAAAATAAGGGTTTATACAATCAATTTCTGGGGATATAGTGACATCAATAGGCCAACTTTGTAAGGAAGTTTATAAGATAATTAAAGTATGATGTATGTGATTACTTAGGTAACAAGGTGGAGGCTAAGTTATATACTTACATCTGATCTGTTTCAAATCTTCTGGAAACCTTAATTAATTAATTAATGGGTAAGTTATAATAATATTTAGCCTAAGAATCTCGAGTTTTTTTTTTAGGGTTGGTGAACGAATAAGCATCATTAAAGTACCCTTTTTATGTATTAATACGCAAATTAACAAATTTAAAAATTAAGTTTTGGATGTTTGGATTGAATATAAAGCTAGGTAGAATAGAATACGTATGTCCCTCTTGCTTATAAATTGTAATTGACGAACTTCTTTTTATAAAAAAAATGTAATAATGTAATATACTAATTAATATTAGAAAAAATTATATTAAGGTTAATTAAATATTTAACTTTGTTTTGTTTGTACATTTAACTCGTGTAGAAAGATTAATAATATTAAAAAAATAAAGTTATAGGGATTAATATGCTAATAAAATAAAATAAAATTATTTAATTAAGAAAGAAAGATGCACAAGTACTAAATTAAAATTAAAAAAAAAGATATAAATATCTGTAAAATAATTTTTTAAATTAATATTTGGAGCCGAAAAGACTTATGAGTCATAGTTTGTACCAGTATTGTAATATGATAATTCAATAAAGATAATATTATATATACGATATAAATATAAAAAATAAATATGAAATTATATATTTAAAAATAATTAGAAATAAGCTCACATGTAATAATCATCATCGTATCACAAAAAATAATATTTTCTAGAACTATCTACGCATAGACAAACTAATAATATATAATTGTCATCGTAATCGATTAGTACATCGCAATCGCATCAATATTGGTTCAATTGCTAAAACAAAACAAAAAAAGGTAAAACGAAAGAGACGTATCCGATGTATGTTTTGTTTGAATTAATTGTACAACGTAAAAGGATGGGTTTAATTTGGATATAATTGGGTGTTTGAATAAAATTTATATATATAGTTATAATCAAATCCTATAATTTAATTTAAACGTGTTCAATAATTGGATAAGAACAATACTTTGAATTTTGAAATAATATAAAAACCTTAAGCAGCCGCACATTATTTCTGAGTTAAGAACAACACTCTTAAATAATAGTTTACCTTAGACTTTATGCACACAGATTGAAAAAATTAATAAATAGCTTAAATTTTATACTGCCTAATATATTTTTTACATATGTTCGAACTATCTCATACAATTTTCAATCATCTTTTCTATAATAGATGACACTCTAACTCTTTCTTATACATATTCATTATAAATTTTATTATTTATTACATGATTATACATATATCTCAATTTCTTTATCTTGACTACTCTCACTTTACGTATTTGTTGTTCTTTTAGAATCTAATATTTATTATCATATAGTATTATTATTTTTATAGCAGTACGGTAAAATTTATATTTATAAATAATTTAAAACGTTATAATTAAATTTAATCCACGTTTCATTGCCTATGTGTGTGGGTGGGTGGGTGTGAGGGAGAGAGAACAATCTTTAGGATAAGGTATTAATTATTTCATGACATTCATGTTAATTGGCTTATCAAAGCTTTATGAATAGTTCTTTGGATATCTCCTTAAAACTTTCATCTTAATTTTGTTTGGTTCATTAAAAATTCTAAGACACAACACAGCAGAGATTAACAATGATTAGGTGTGTGACTCTGTTTTTGTGGATAGATGGAATGGAATAATAGAGAAGAACGAAATTATGCACACACACTCCATCTATTTTAAATATAAACCGTATTTAGGAAAATCTCATATTTTAAGTCATTTGTGAATTTCTACACATAATCAATATTTTTTTAAAATGCTTGTAAGTGTATATTCAAATTTAGGGAAATTGGGCAAAAACCCCTAATTGATAAATTAATTGGCCTACTGTCCTTAAAATTTGAGAAAGATATGAGATCCTTTAGAGTAAATAAAGGCGAAAGAAGAAAGATAAAATTGCCTTATAAAACTTACATTGAAAAATGTTTACATGGGTCGTGTTACAATCCATCTCTATCTAATGTAGCAAAGACTTCAATAGTACTTTGGAACAAATATACAACATATTTTTAATAGATATAATATATTTTTAGTTGTACATAACATATTTTAATTTATGCAGTGGATTTTCAGCTTATGCAAAGAATCTCCATCTAGTGCACCCAAACTTTCCTCATGTGCAACAAACTTCAATGGTTCTATGAATCATAGCATGTGTCACATGTCTTCAATGAGTACAGTCAATCTCCAACTATGTGCATCCAAACTTCCATTAGGTGCAACTGTTTTAAATAGAGCTTTGAACTGCAAGGTACGCAAGCATTCATCATACATCAATGCGTGCAATGCATCTTCTTCTTCTTCTTCTTTTTTATACAAATTTCTAGAAAGATGTTAGGCTCACCCATGATCTAAGGGCATAGTGAAGTCTCCATTCTTCTTAAGCGATACCAATATCGGGTAGAACGAGCTGTCTATTACTCTCAGACGTAAATTTAGGTACCTAAAAGTTATGATGCCTCCCCTTGGTATACAAACGATAGTGAAAACTCAATAAGGTTGGTCTTTTTAGCCCGCTTCCAAACAGGATGACTAAATATTATATATTCAAAATACAAATATATATCTATTTGATTTAATTTTATTACTAAATATTTGAATTTCAATTTCATTAAATTAATAATTAAAATTAGAATATTAGAATATTAAATCAATAAATAATGAATAAATAGAAGCTGTTTTATTTCACTCATAATTATCTGATTTAGTTCATTTAGTTCATCAATCTGAATTCTGAATAAAAATAATAAAAATAAAAAAATCAGGCTATTCCATTTTTTTTACCCTTTTCCTATAAATTTCCTATAAAAAAGAAAAGAAATAAAGAGAAGAAAAGAGATAAAGACGAAAAGAAAGGAGCATGGAAAAGTTTCTGTCTCAACGAATCACACATAGAGATATTGATAACACACATAGAGTTAATAGTATTTCATAATTAATCAATTGAGCAGCAGCCCGTAGACCACCCAAAAAGGAATATTTATTATTTGAGCTATATCCTGACGTAAGAAGTCCAATGGGAGCAATACTCGAAATAGCAATCCATAAAAAAAACCGATATTGAGATCAGGTAAAACAAAGTTATAGCCAAAAAGAATTACTGAATATCTTACTAGAATTGATATGACTAATATGGATAGTCCAATACTGAATAAACGAATATCTCCCCTAGATGGAATAAGATTCTCTTTAAAAAGTAATTTTGTTCCATCTGCTAGAGCTTGAAAAACTCCCAAAGGATAGGCTATTCAAGTCTAATATGTTGTTGTATCCTTGCGGATATTTCTCTTTCTAACCATACAATTACTAGCACACATATTATGATTCCTAATACAAGAGTCAAAATAGGGATAAGTATCCATAGAATTCCATAAACCTCTTTTTAAAGATTTCAATCTAGAAAAAGAATTGATATCTTGTACTTCTATTGTATCAATTATCATTTCAACGATCATCTTCTTCCATAATGATATCTATGCTACTTAGTATTATCATAATATCAGCCAATTTCATTCTTTTAACTAACTTAGGAAGAATTTGCAAATTGATAAAACTCGGGGGACGAATTTTCCATTTCCAAGGAAAACTATTTTAATCCCCTATTAGAAAAAAATCCTAATTCTCCCTTTAGGGCTTTAAGCGCCGCGATTAGAACTATAATAAAATAGTATTTCTTAGGGATCAAATACGCTCTAAATAGTCGTATATATCAACTTTTCACCCGTTGAACTCATACTTCAAATGCATCTTCTATTAAGTACAATAAACTTTCATTGTGTGCAAGTAAGGACTATTTTGTCTTTCTTCCCTCCCCTCATACCTGTCCCAAATTTCATGATCATGGGCCAAATAATTTTAATCAGGAACTTTTGACCAATTTTTCCTAAAATTTAATTACCTCCTTTCATTAATATGGACAATTTCCTATGCATCTAGAAAAGGATAAAATTAAAAAAAATAGTAATTATCTAACTGTAATTTTTTATAGGTGTGTTAAAAAAAAATATATTACTCCTTCGATTCTTATAGATATATTTAACTAATTTAATTAAATTAAAAAAATTAGTTAATATAGCATAATTTTTCTAAAATACTATAATTATTTTTCTTAATTCAATTTCCTTTCTTATTTGATTATTGTTGAGAAAGTATTAATATGGGTGATTTAAAAAATTAATAAATATAAAAAATAAATTTTTTATTTTAAATTAAAATTAATTTTTTAATTATGTCTTATATTAAAGACAGATAGAGTATAATTTAAACGGGAGGAAAAAAAGAAAAACTTTGACGATGACCTTAAAAGATAAGGAGTAATTGGGGGAGGGGATGAAGGGTTCACTGAACTGGAAAATTAATGTAATTTAAGAGTCTTTAAAGTAGTGGTTATGGTAGTCACAATGAAAGTGACGCACACAGACAATATTAATGGGAACTCACATCATCCTGTGTAGGACTCACTTCAAACCCCACATCATCAAATACACAAACATCAATATCTTTTTAAAATTCTCCCCACTTAAACTTTCACAAAATATACAATTAAGTTGATTTTCAGTTAAGTTTTAATTAGATTGCAATTTTATTGTCAATATGGTAATAAAGAATATTGGGGAAAAATGTAATAAAGAATATTAAATTTCCAATCATATTTTGGTTGAATGAAAGAGGCTTAATTCCTTCTAAAAATAATTAAAAATTTGAATCTTGTAAATAAAAAAATTACGTTGGAAATTTAGGAATATGTTATTTCAATTAGATTTGATAATCCTAAATCTAGACCCCAAGAACGGAATACCAAATTAATAGTTGCATCTTTAAAACACTATACTCCTCATATCTTTAATATACGAGGTAATTATAAAATTAATTTTAATTTTAAATATAAAATATATTTTTTATATTTATTAATATTTTTTTAAATTATTTTTATTGATACTCCCTTAATAATAATTAAGTAAGAGAGGGAGGGAGGGAATGATTTAAAGAAGATGATCTGGGTATTTTATGCAAAATATATAATTTTAACTAATTTAACTAATTTTCTTAATCTAATCAATTTAGTTAGATAAATTTTATATTAAAAATAGAAAAAATATATTATATTTTCGAAGGAAAAAATGATCTTTTCAATGTGAAAAGTTATGCATAATAAAAGGAATAGTGATGGACAATTTGACCAACTATTGAAAGTGATTAATTGAATTCAAACATATATATAAATGGGTCCATGTTCTCAATGGAAGCTAAGATTCATACACACACACACACACACACGCATATATATATATATAAGGATTTAGTCACAACCACACATCTTCTCCAATGTTGACCTAATCTTCTAACCCTATCTTACACTCAAATGGGTTCATTCTTCCTCTTTTGTTTTTTTGCTTGTGATTTTTCTCTCCTCAAATCATTATTCCCTATTTCACTTTATTACTTGGTCTTCTTGTTCCCACCATCCACACAATGCTTAGAAATATCACCACTTGAAAAATAAATACATATATATATTTGATATAATAAACTGTTTTTTTATTATACAACAATTAATATGAACATACCCATTTTACTAATTATCACATCCATCAATCGAACCTGCTACCTCCCCTCATTCCAGGTCGATTTAAATTTATGCCACTATAATAAATTAATAACATGTCATTGGCATTTGGTTCAGCTATTAAAGTAATAAATTAATAAGGAAGATTATAATGCAAATTCTTATAATTTCACCTTGTTCTTGGGTAGGCCCTTATAACCAAGAGCTTCTAACTTATATAGCGTCCCACGCCTCTTTTCATAGAGAAAGATCATGTGTTTTATACCCCAAATGACCTAAAAATGAAGTGTGTGAGTGGACTCCCCTTGTGGGAGAGGGGATTTTAAATTGTTTAAATAAAAAGAACTAAATTTTTATAATTTTTTTAAAAGAGAGAAATACTTACATACTTTATGAGTGTCACCTTATATGTACTCTAATCAATTAAGATACAACAATTCTTTTAATTTAAATTTTAGTTGACCCCCTCTATTTTATTTAGAAAAGAGAAAAAATCCCTAACAATTCAAATAGTAAAAACTGTAGATAATTGTTGACAATAAATAGTGCATTTTGATTGGTTAGAGTATTCTTGAAGTATGTAAATATTTCTTTTTATAAGATCTATATAGTTTCGAGAAATATTTGCATACTATAAGAGTATCATGTCATTTAAACTCTATCATATCATAATACAATAATTCAACATATTTTAATTTTAGTTAGTTGATGACTCATATTAAATAATTCACATTTTTTAAGAAAAAACAAACTCTTAATTTGGTTCAAATGAATTTTTATTTTTTTAAATTAAAAAAATATTTTTTATAAAAATAAAATAAAGCTTAAATTTTTTTAGATAAGTTATCAGCTAAATTATTATATTTTAGTTAGATAAAGTTAAGATAGTATGTCACATCTAGAATATATAAATATTTTTCTATAGTTTCTTTAATTTTAGGTATTGTCACTAAATTCATAATTTATAAGAGAAACAGTATTAGTAGCTGATGATGTGACTCTCACTTAGCACATTATACTGTACATCTCAATTAATTTTGTTATTTGAATCTAAGTTATTAAAAAATTAGATTATAAATTATATATAGATGTAAATTTATGATTATGAGCGGAATAATTTTTTATTTTGATGTTCATAATAAATAAAGTTTATTCCATAATTTTATTTTTCTAAAAACCTTTTTCTTTATTTTGTATTTTTTTTTTGGCAACATACATCTCGCTTTGTTTTGTTAGCATCCGCATCAATCAATCACTAACAAATTATGAATATATGGACGGATGCTTATAATTAAGGACATTGTAAGTTTTTTTAATTAATATTACTCTAAAAATATTAAAAAATAAATAAAAATATTTTAACGGTTAAACAATTAACGTTGATCGTTAATATTTTTAATATTAAAAAATAAATAAAAATATTTTAACTGTTAAATAATTAACGTTGATCGTTAATATTTTTAATAGCTAAAACAACTTTATTTATTTTTAAATATTTTTAAGATAATATTAATTTAAAAGATATTTTTAGATATCCATAACCCTTATACAAAAATTTTTGAGCTAAAATTCAACCTTGAAAAAAATAGCTACATGGACCTGAATTTGAAACTATAAGAGCTGACCAACTGATTTTCTCAAGTTGATATCACTCAATCTTATTGGAATCTCCGCCCAAGATTAGTAGTTACTCATTTCTGAAAATCAATAAGAAAAGACGACCAGATGAAATCATAAAGTTTGTCAAGATGTGGTTTAAGAAATATTGGGTGGTTACGTTGCAGATTTACTTTGAACAAAGTAGAAGAACGCAGGCTTTAGTGAATAAAAAATAAGGAGAGAGAGGGCGAGGCATTTGCGTAATAATGGCAAAATTCTATGAAGGGTCGTGAACATGAATGATGAATTGGATACTCGTTAATTTAATACTCACACTCCCATGTTGGGAGAATAAGGTTCATCCTTTCTTTTATCTTTCATTATTGACTTAATTTGCTCAGATATCAAGACGAATAATTGCCAAGATTAAGGAATTAATCCTTGGGTTTCTCATATATTGACGTGTAATGGCCCTACTTAGTGGGCTTAGGGATTAATTAAGTTTGATTTGATAACAAATATATATTTTTATATTCCTATTTATAAATTACTCTTGTCATATTTTGTCCAGACTAAAAAATATTAAATTTTATTAATTCAGTCTTAAAATTTAATAATTTTATAATTTTATCTCTATTTAATTTATTATTTTTAATTTTTAATATAAAATATACTTAACTAATTTAGATATATTAAAAAAATTAGTTAAGTTAATTATTTATAATGATTCTGTGTTAATTTTTCTAAAATATCAACTTTAATCATATATATTTAAATTAGTCTTGATAGAAATATCTTTAATATGAGAAATCATATAGGGTTACTTTAGGAGAAGTTATAAATTTTAAGAAATAAAATAGATTGGTACCATATATTTAGAATCAAAATAAATTCTTCATCTAACTCTTATATATAAGACTAGAGAAAATACATTATACCACATGAGAATAAAATTAACACGATAATAAATAAAAAATAAAATTAAATAATATAACTTATAAATAGAACTAATAAACTTCTTTTCTCTTACCCTGTACATAGAACCAGAGGGGTATGATCGTAGTGATAATATCATCATGTAAATTTGTGATTAACATTATTATCCCAATAGAAATTATATATCCACTGCCATTAAATACACTTCCTAACTTTAGTGTATATACTATTAACTATATATCCATTTTTGAGAGATATAATTTTTATATTTAACGATATATGTGATTTGTATATTGTTGTACACTATGAATTATTGAATTTGATTTTGGGGATCTAGATAAGACTTTAATTAATTGATGTTCCAACTTTCAACTTACCATCATGTCTCTTTGGACTTTCGAATTAGACTCAGATGGTGCTTGGTGGTTCGAGAGGCCATTGATTTTATTACTGTAATTCTAAACAAAATACTCTCTTCATCATAAGGTTAGGAGAAAATATTTTTTTAAAATTTTATTTATAAGTCATGCTATTAAAATTTTTATATTAATATATAATTTTAAATTAAACTTTCATTTATTATTTTATTCTCAAAATATATATTATATATTAAATAGAGATAAAATTTAAAAAAAATTAAAATTTTAAGCAAGAATTAACGATGTTTAATTTTTTTATTTCAATAAAATATATTAAAATTGATTTATAAATATTATTATAATAGTATCACAAATAAGTCAAATTAGAGACCGTGCCCACATAATATATATAATACACATCACACATGACATATTATTTCAAAGTATGAGATTGATGAATCAGATCATAATTTGCTATGTTTAGTTATGTAACTATGTTTGATTAATGTGTCGTTATTGGAAATAATATTAACTTTTGAATATTGCATTGGTGCTTAGTGCTTGTCTGTATAAAATTTTCTTATAATTAATCAAAAGTCCCTCATATCTCATAAAGTTTTCTTAATTAGGTACATCAATCAGGTAAAAGCCACATTAGGTATCAATACTGTTTTATATCATAAAATAATTTTTTAATGCTTTTTAAAAGAGTAAATAAATATTTTTCATATGAATATTATATATATATATTAAAATAAGTAATTAACAATTGTCGAAATCTATGAGTTTGTATTGGAAGTTACGTTCTTTAAACAAATTTTTATTGTTAGAAATACTCTCTCACATGAATCAATGGAAGGCAAAGAACAAATTCTCTTGCAGGTATTCTTAAAAATAATATTATTATAGAAAATAATATTTCATTATCACGTATACACACACAAATATGATAATGATGTAGGAGCGTTAATAAGATTCTTGGAAAATTAGCTGGGAACCTTGATCCCAATTTCATTATTATCATGTGGAGTATTGAATTTTTGGAAAATATTTTTTTTTTTAGTTTCATCTAATTTTCAATTAATTTTTTATCATGTCTTTATAATTTCTCCTAATTTTAATTAAATTCTTATAACTTTTTTCTCTTTATCAAGTTTTATAATTTAACATAATTTAGTGAAGTCCCTATAATGAAAAAAAAAGTTACTTGATCGGAATAAAAATAGATAAAATTATAGAGACTTACTGATTAATTTTTTTATTTTTTATTAATTTTATTTGTAAAGATGCAAAACAATTTTTTTTTTATTTTATATTTTTATCTAACTTCATTCTATATACTTTTTCAGAGCTCGTGCAGAATGAGAATCTGTAAAACTAACAAATTTCATCTAGATTCATGGAATTAATTTGACATGACATTTTTTTCTTTTAAAATAAATATCATTTATCCATATTCCACTTGGATCTGCTTTTTCCTATGAAAAATTGTTTATTATTTTTTGTGGCAGGCGCTTAGAAACATCCCTTATTTTAATCTTTATTGGCCAATAATTTATTATTATTTTATTTGGGGGTGGCTTGACAGATAAACACAAGTATATTTAATTATTTTTATAAATCTCAAAAGATGATATGCATTTGAATTCAAATCAGAATTGAGAACCCTAAAATTTAAAAATAAAAAGGGAAATCAAAATGTGAATTGCGATCTGGGAAAGGTGAGAGAAAAGTTGACACGTCTTTATTCAAAACTTGGATTTGATATAAACTAATATATAAAAGCAAATCAGAAATATTGTTTTGTTTTTTACAAAAATTTAAAAAAAAAAATAGGCTTACCTAAAATTTAAAAGTAAGATAAAATCTTATTTTCTCTTAATATATACTAATATCAAGTAGGGTGAGTTATCAATTACTCTCAAACATAAATTTAGGTACCCAAGAGTTAAGTTATTTTCTCAAATACGACGACTGAAATTATAATAAAATAATATTATTTAAAAATTAAATAAATTTTAAATGATCATATGTCTCACCCTTCTATTAGGCTAGCTGAACCACGGGTAAATCAGAAATATTTTATAATAAAGTGTTAAGTTTCAAAATCCTTGGTTGGCCCAATGATCCTTTTTTCTTCTCTTAGGCTTTTTGTGGATTAATTTATTTTAATCCAATGCTAATCCTTCCCCCCAAAATTATATTAGCTGGAATATTCAAAGCAGAGGCCGGTGGGATTATGGATTATTTTCTTAAAAACCTCAACTTGATCACTTATTATAGTTTTTTCAAAATTATTATAATTTAATCCATTGTATCCGATTGTTTACTTGAAATGAAAGATAAAAATGTTCATGAACAAGATTTTTCTATCATTAAAAATTAAATTATAAATTTACCAGAGATTTATCAAATTGTCATCAAGACAAAAACTTAATTTCTAAGAAGTAAACATTCTTTTTGTAGTTCAATATCGTGATTTTTTTAAAAAAAAAATTAACCCCACATTTCACATAATTATTATAAATTTTGATAATAAGAATATACATAATCAATCATCATCAACAATCAATCAATCATTAATCAACTATACTATTAAAATCTTGTAATACTTAATTCAGTTAAAAATTAAATTCGGTTCAACTCGATTCAATATTTTCAATTCATTTGTCACAATCAATAATCATAATTTGTAATCCTATTTTAATTTTTAAAAGATTTTGAGTCTATAATAATAGTAATTAATCAGTAATTATATTAACTAATTCTATGGTATTTTAAATTTTTACCCATAATAAAAATTTATAATAATTATAAAATAATTTGATATTTAAAATTTTTTGAACTCTATGATAGTAATTGATCGGTAATTCCATTAACTAATTTTTATTATATTTAAAATTTTTAATTATAATAATAATTTATAATAATTATAATTAATTAATTAATTATAATTAATTAATTATAGTGCCTATTTTATTTCACTTGAAACTTAGATTTTAAAAGGGTTTTTGGCTTAAATTTTAGTTTAGAAAAATTTTAAAACAAACAGTTATATTTGTTCAAACGGATTTTTGGACCAAACCAAGGTTTTGCATAAGATACTAAGAATATCTTCTAGAATAGTAAAAGAACTTATGGATTACTCAATTATTATTTTACCCCTATTTTTTCTTACACTCTCTCATCTCTCCTATCTCTTCTCCACATTCTCTCCTCTCTCATATTTTTAATAAAATCATATCATTTCTAGTAATTTACTAATCATAAAAGTCTTTATGGTAATAATTATCCAAATATTTATTTATTCAGAATTATTTTTTTTATAAATTATTCTCATAAAATCCTTTTCTAAAAGTTATCTAAATTTATTTTTCATAAATTATTTTTTAAACTCCTATTCAAATAGCCTATAACATATTTTTTTACTCCCTATACTACGCACGGGAGAAATCTTTTCGTTTAAATCTGGTTCATTATGAATTTAATCTTAATTCTATGTTAATAAACATAAATAATAGTAGCTGGTAAGAGAGAGAAAGGGATTGGCCACTTTATGGATAATTTGATCCATAAATTAATGACAAGGACTTGGTTGAATAATTTGGTGAAAGTTGATAGGGAAATAAAGCACCTTTTTCCTATTTCTAACAACCCTCTCCGTGAATCCTTTATCCACTTCAAGTGAAAGAAAAAAAAACAAGAAATAAAAGGGTAACTTTCGTGATATAATTTTATACAAAATTTTAGCTTCATCTTTTAATTTTATAAAATATTCTTTCAATTGTTTAACTCTAAAATAGTCTCAAATAGTTATTTTTTTTGTCAATTATTGTTATTTTTAAAATTAAACTAAATATATCAATATTTATATATATTTTATTAATATTTAAAATTTCAATGTCAATATTTTTTTTAACAGCACTAGAGCTAGAGGCCTAGAAAGCCAAATTGGTATTAAGTTAAATGACCAAAATAAAATTTTGTGGGAAGTTAAAGAACTAAAAGTGTACTTTTGTCCAAATAAATAAGGATGTAATTTTTTTAAAAAAAATTCAGTGGACAAGATAATGGTGGTAAGTACAGTGACATAAAAAGGAATAATTGAAATACTTAATGAAATAATTAATGGCTGTGAATACGCTTTTAATTCATTGCCAACTAATTAGTTGCAAAGACAAAGTTGGCACTTTATTCTTCTATTATTTTATAATTGCTATTTTATGGAATAATTTAAGTATATAGGAATTTTATCTCTGTCTGTTTCAAACGTTTCTGAAATAAAAAGGAAAAAATTAACGAATGAGTGAGTATGGAATATAAATTTACTTTTTTTTATTTATGTTAAACAAATTTCTTAATTTGGAGAATTCAAATTCAAGCATATTATTTGTAGTTTGGTTGATCACCAAACATGGAAAATGCAAAGATGCCCTTTTCTTGTGCTTGGAAAGGAATGGATCATAATAAAGTAATTAAAAGTTCAAAACCCATAATAGATTTGTGGTCTTTCAAATTGGTTTATTAAATCTCTATGTTAACAATCTTGGAGATAAATAAGGAGAAGAGAAATGAAAAATCATATCATATTCAAGAGTAACATATCATGGAAACCCACTTGGGTTTACACTCTAATCTACCCTCACTTGAGGGAGATAAACCAACCCCACTTGGAGACTTTGAGGAGAGACCCAAGTTACCCTCTCCTTTACTTTGGTGAAGATTACATAATCTCACACACAAACCAATAGACTAGGACCCTTTATATAGACTTAAGGTCATCTAGTAACCAAGTGATTAATACTAATCACCTAATTAATTTAACCTTCTAACACTCCCGCTCAAGTTGACACCCTTTAACTCTAGGTGTTCAACTTGCCAACACAACATATAAGAGAGTAAGGTGAACTTTAATTAATACTTAAGCAGCAATTGTAACTTTCTTGACAATGTTCAGTCTAAGCTGCTGCCACGGTACTCAGCAACCATCTCTCCTTCTTGTATATCTCTGCGAGCAAAGAGACCCCATCCATGTATACCCGATTTTCCAAAGCAAACTCGATGATTTTCAGTTTTCTGCAAATGGTGAAGACGTTCCTTGAATGAAGTAAATACTTTAGAATCATCTGAGTCCTTGTAGCTGTTCAACTGAATTATAGAACTTAATAAATGACGACTTGGTCCCCTCAATAAATGTATTATTGGCTCATCAGCCTTCTTGAAAGACCTATAAACACGACATCTTGCAGCAGACAGTAGCTCCTGTTGCCAAATTCATTCCAGTACCAGGTGTGCGTGAAGTCTCTGGCTATGCAGACAGTAATAGTGTTACCTTTCACATACCAGATAACTATATTTCAATGAATGGTGATGAGTTAGCTAGAGCTTTGGCCAAGACGACTGCAACATATGACATGGACTCTGAAGATGAGGAATGGCTAAACAAGCTCAATTATGAGTCTCAAGAGCATATTTCAGAGGATAATTTTGAGCTAATGATTGATGCTTTAGAGAAGGCTTATTATTGAAATCCAGATGATTTTTCTGATGAGAAATTGCCTGCCAATCTGTCATGATCTGGGCAGCAATGGAGTTGTGGAAGCTGTATATATCTATTGGATGAAGAAACAGAAGCAAAAACATTCGTTGCTGCTTAGGGTTTTCCAGGGTCATCAAACAAACAAAGCTCCACTTATACCTAAGCCTTTGCTAAGGAAGAGGAGGTCATTTAAGAGACAACCAGGTCAATTTGGTAGAGGCAAACAACCAAATATACTGCAAGCAATTGCAGCTGAACAAGATGCTTTGGAAGAAAAGAATGCCATGCTCAGAGTTGAAGAGGCTAAAGCTTAAGGCTACAATGTTAATTAGAATAGCCGAAGCAGCCCAAGTTGCAGAATCAACAGATGTCTCGGCCGGATACTTTCTTGATGATTGACGACGGGTAGAGGAATTGCTGAAGCTAATTATTACAGCCAATTTTTATTATAAAAAAAATGTGCAAGAAACTCAAGAATTTGTGTCAGGGTTTCTTTCCCCAGGAAAAATATTCATCGTCGAAAGTGCGAACAATCACAGCCTTGCCACCGGCATAGCGTCCTTGAAGAAGGATCACTGCCTCATCAAGAGCTTGTGAAGAACAGCAGCGAATGGCTTAAGGATACGTCTGAATCTTACCAGGTGATGGCTGCGCTGGTTGTTCTGGCAAGATCTCATTCGAGTTGCTGGGGTGTTTCTTACTTCAAGACTGGACTTCTTGAGCTATGGTGAAGAATCAAGAATTGCACACAACAGATCTATAATATAACCTGCTTTGATACCATGTTAACAATTTTGGAGATAAATAAGGAGAAGAGAAATGAAGAATCATATCATATTCAAGAGTAACATATCATGGAAACCCACTTAAGTTTACACTCTAATCTACCCTCACTTGAGGGAGATAAACCAACCCCACTTGAGACTTAATCTCACATACAAACTAATAGACTAGGACCCTTTATATAGACTTAGAGTCATCTAATAATCAAATGATTAATACTAATCACCTAATTAATTCAACCTTTTAACCCTCTAAAATCCTACATTCACTAGCAAAAGGGGAAAAAATATTCGATCTAGTACACGAACTACATAAATACGTGATTCTTTCTTTAGGTTAAGATTTATGGGCCGGCCTAGATGTAGATAGGGTGAAGCATGGTCATGATGACGCCTATGGTTTGGATAAGATTAAGATTTCAACCAGAGATTAGTCTTAGTAGTAAGCAGTTCGATATTATTTAAATAAAATCTCGAGTTTGAGTCTTGGCGCATAAAAAAAAATTTATTAGAAGATTCACCTTCCATAACTAAGTGCGCGACGTAAGTCAGACCGGATATAGTTAGGATAAAATTTCAGTGAAACGGGTGGACAATAAAAAAAAATTAGGATTTCATATTTTTTTCCAAAAAAGGGTTCAATTTCGAATATGATTTTATAATGTTTTTTATATAACTATATGACTAGATCATATTCGAATATTGTCAAGCCTAATTGAAGATAACTCTTTCATAAATATTTTCTATATTCATACGTACTTAAATGGTCAAAATTTCTTCTATTATAACTAACATCTGTTGGTATCTGAATTCACAAATTTACCTTGGTTAAAACTGCCTAAAGAATTAATAAAAAAAATAATCCTCAACGTATTTAAGTAAATTTGGTTTAATGGGTGTCGACTTAATTCACAAATTATTAATTGTGGACTGTCTGAGGAACTCCAACTTCATCTAACACATCATTAAATTTGACACATACAATTATTTTAAATTAATAATTATTGTTCATAAATACGTGAATATTGAACATAACTAACTAGATATATTAGAGTAATATGCTTCTACATATTACATTTTGGAGTAGTAATTAATCAGTTCAGTTGTCACCAGAGATGGACCTAAAAATATCTACCAAAACCACTCACTTTCTTTTTTTTTTGTTGCCCACCCGGTTCACCGGAGCTTTGCCCCGACTACATCCGGATTCGACCCGCGTCGCGCACCTGGCTATGGTGGGTGAGTCTCCCAACGGGGATTTTCTGCGTACGCCAAGGCTCGAACTCGAGACCTCGCTTAAGCGATACCGAGCCGCTTACCACTCGGACCAACCCCCGTTGGTAAACCACTCACTTTCTAGTTCAACAAAGATTCTACTCCTTGGAACACTTTGCTTTCGTTTATTCAACTGATACATTTAGTATTTTTTTTTTTACATAAACATTTAAATAAATTCGACATCGATCTTATACTAAAACTAAAATACAGTCATAATACTCAGATAACGTTTATAAAAAATTTAAAAAAATATCTACTAAAATAATTTTTTAAATTTACATCTTTAAAAAATATGATTTTATTTTTTATTATTTATATTAATTCTCATTTACTATTTAGTATCGGACGAAGTAGATTGAGGTAAATACTAATAGGCCTTGAAAAGGTAGAGCCCAGATCCTCTGAAGCTGTAGTAGAGAGAAAAACGGAAAGGAGCGGGTCCCACCTCCCCTCTACATGTTTGACTTTTGAGTCTTATGTAATATGTATTGGACCTTAGCTAAATTGTTGTTATCATTTTATAGGTTAAAGTTCGATTTTATTTTTAAAAATTATAGGTATCTAAAAGATTTTTTTTTAAATCAACATCATCTTAAAAATATTTAAAAAAGAACAATACTCCTCTTTACAATTAAAAATATTAAATATCAATATTAGTTGTTTATAGTTAAGATGATTTTGATACTTTTTTTAACCCTCTTAGATAATATTAATCCAACAAAAACTTACAAATACTCAATTTCTAAATGAGAATTTTTTAGACAAAATTAAAAACTCTTTCTCTATCTCCTGTGAGATACTTGAAGGGATCTGAAGTTGAAAATCTACGTGTAGAAAGTGAAAGAAGCCGCAGCCATGGTGGCAATAGGAACAGAGATGTTGTCATCAATAACCTCTGAAATAGGAAGGGATTCCACCATTGTTGCCACCAAAGAAACCAAAGCTACATTCTGCACTGTGCGTCCCCAATCCAACTGCATATATCCCAACACTGAATAGTAGTACAGCATCCTACACATATATAGATAGGTGAATGCGCCAATATGTCAAAAATCTGCCACAGAACTGAAATATTCTGGCATTCATTTCTAGCACCTATTGATTCTGCAAACAACCTAAGAGCCTACATAATAAAGTTACCATAATGAGTGCGTTTAGTAGATTTCGGTAGCTATAACATTGTAGTGAGTTTTCATTATCTTAGGTACACCCAACTTGACAAAAGTAGAAGGATAAAGTCCATTATCATAGGGCGTTTCAAAAGTGATTATCACTAAAAATGTGTCTGATAGTGATATGCAAAGGCAAACAGAGAGAGAGGGAGGATCTAATTTCTCAACACTACAATTTTTTTAAGGTTCTTTTTTGTTTTCTTTTTGTATAGTCGAGATTTTTAAAGTATTTTTTATATCCTTAATATAAAATCTAATCGAAAAATTGACTAATTCTTTCATAAATTATTCATATTAATACTCTCTCAATAATAATCAAGAGAGGGAGAGAGAGGAAAAAAATTAAGGAAGATGATTATAGTGTTTTAAAAAAACATACTACATTAACTAACTTAACTAATTTAATCAAATTAGTGGAGAAGTATAATGTTTCTTCATGGTTAAAAATTTTAACTTCACAGACACATTTTTTTTCTTTTTTATATATTCACATTTGAATCCTCATGAAAAAGACCCATTTAGCCTTGATCGGATCCTCTTCAATCGTTTGCACCACTGGAGAGGATCTATGGACGTTTGACATGCTCATATAAACACACACGCACACACACATCTTTATAATTGAGTTAATATGCTTATATTTGGTTGATCCAGTCCACTTTAGCAGTTCGCCCATTATGTGCATGTTTGTCCATTTCAATAGTTGATACAGGTAGCTAGCTATAAAAGGGAGAGAGAATTGAGTACAGGTCTTAAAAAGTTGATTCCCTACTTTGAAAAGAACAAAATAAGTTAAGAATTGGCTAAAGATGGAAGCTTGGACGTACCCAATTGAAATTAAGGATCCAAAAACAAGCATGGATATGCTACCGGCCAAACTCTTTTTCTTGTTGTAAGGAATCTTCACATTTCCAAATCTTCTGCCAATAATATCAGCTACACCTGAAAACCATCCAGTTAAATAGAACACTCATTAGAAATAGAAAGAAAAGAAAAGCAAGAGCCAATTAAGAATTTTTTGGACAATTCCATAAATAGCTTGAACTTTTAAAAGACTTAAGCATTGGATGCTCCTCAAGACTCATGCCTTCACTTGATTCACTGATCAAATTACAAAAAGGGAAATTACATCCAAGGACCATAACTTTGTGAAGTATGTACAGAGAACAGAGATTAAAAAACTCAAATTAATTAGAAAGATCAAAGGACCTGAATTTGTCATAAATGGACAAAAAAACTCCCAGCTATTTTTCCCCACAAAAATTACCACGTGGACTCTGGAATCATAAAGTATTTTAAAAATTATGACTACCATGATTTAAATTTCTTACTATCGTGCTTTCTAACTCTGGTAAAGTTTGCGTGCACAAGTTATAGCCAATGAAAGTCACAACCTAGACTTTAATTTGCCACCTAGACTTCCAAAATCAACAAGAGACTTCTAAAATTATTACCCTATAAGAAAGTAAGAAAGTAACGACCCACAGTTTGGGTTCACCCAAGTGGTACAAAGTCAAGGTGATTGGTGAGCTTTGTGTTTGATTTGGGTTGATAAAGAAAAAGATGTACCATGACTAACAGTAAAGGCTTCTGATCTTGTATGTAAAACACCCTCTCGAAAAGTTTGGTATTAGCACTTGATTACAGGTCCGAATCTCACTTTTGCAGTTCATGTCTGATGACAAACTTAAGGGGAGGAAATGATGATGAAAGAGTTGCATCTTGGCTAATAACTATACTTCTGGATTTTAGATTTCTTATGACAAGAGCATTTGTGTCCACTTATGATAAACTGGTCCTTCATATGTAATTTTCTGTTAAAGGTACGGATAGGAATATAATGGGAGGTGTGCATCTAATGATGAGAAAGGTAAAACTTATGAGAGGTTGAGCTCTGAAAAAATAAAAAAAAGAGCAGGATTATTACCATCTCCTCCACACATCATTGCCAAGGAGACTACTCCGACAGGAGAATCTCGCCAAAAAATAAGAGAACATAACATCAGCATCAAAACATAATACAGGGGACCCCTCAGCAATTCCCTGAAGGCAGAAGATGAATAATCAATAGTTCAGTTCCAGTTCAATAATTTTAATTAACATTACATCACGGCTGAATAATATGCCATGACAAATAACGGTTCAGAAAATTTACCGTGGCTGTCCTTCTCTGGTCACAGACTTAATCAGTCCTTCATCAGCCGTCAATGACAGACCATTCACCACAAGCCTCAAGCAATTCACCAGAGGAACAAAGGCAGCAAAGTAGCGAGCCCCTGTGGAGTTGCTATCTTTGGATTTAGCCATTCATACAAACCAGTCTTTGCAGAGTCAAAGCACAATGAATGTGAAAATGCATGAAGCACCAAGAAGCAGTACAGAAGCCTATATATCTATACACAAATTATATATGATACTTGAGAAAGCATTTCAAGTGAAAAGTGCTTAAAATGAGGAATTTTCTAACAGAGAGATATAGGGTACCTGAAAATTGGCCAGGAAGCTAGAAAGAGCAATCCAGAGAGCATATGCACCAGTTTTCTGCTCATATGCTGACATCAATTCGAACCAATCCTAGAGGTCAATACAAAGGACACCAATTCACGAGAACAGTGTAATAAAAAAAATGCTCCATCCATAAGTCAATTATAAAATCTCTAAAAAATTTAGAACCGAATCTGAAAAAACATCAAGATTCATCTCATGCATGCAAGTCAGATTGAGAGCCAGACTGCCAAATACCTGTTGAAGAACCTCCCGCCGGGTCAAATCATTAAAACCGAACACGAGAGCGTATCCGCCGACAAGAACCGCCACAGTAGCTCCGGCATCATGAAGCAGATCCTCCGCGCCGGCGCTGATACCTCGCGGATCAAACCTAACAACAGCCGATTCAGTAGCAGAACCCAGAAACCCAACACGCACGGACCGTGCTACACCGAAGCAACGGTTCCATCGGAGGGTAGGAAGTAGGTGGGTACTGGTAGAAGCAGATTCACGGCGGCGCCCGGCGGAGAATGCGAGGGACCGCGAAAATGAGGTGAAAGATAGGAGGGACATTACAACGTAAGGAAGAGGACAAGGAAGTGTTTTTGGTTTTGTTACAGTGAGGCTAATTGGATATGAAATGTACGTAAAGAAATCAAAAGAATTAGAGGCTGTCAGGCCAAGAAAATCAATCATCAATCAATGCTAGAAAAATCTAAAACCTAAAATTTGGAACTTTGCAGTGACTCTTCTTATCCATTACATACCATTCTAGAAGTTCTGATTCTGGTTTTCCAAAATTGAAGAGAGAGAGAGAGAGAGTGAAATGATCTGGAGCCGAATTGGGGTTAAAGAAGAAGACAGTGTCTCTCTCTCTCTCACTCTCTCCGAGGGTTTGCTTCTGAAATTTTAGAGTGAAATCTGGCGCCAACAGTTTTGATCGGGCGGTGCGCTGACATTTACAGCCATGCTTGGAAATTGAAACAGACCGAACTGAAGCGGTAAGTACATGGCCTTGCCCTTTTTATGCATATACACATTTTTGCTCAATCATCATAATTTGATTGCTCGTTATATAATCTTCGAGATATACTAGAATTGACAGTTGAAGGATCAATATATTCATAATGGATTAATTAAAAAAAAACTTAAATCTGTAGAAAAATTAAGCTACTTTTACAATTTTATTCATTACTTTTTTTTAATAAAAGCTTTCTGTCACCATTACTAAAAATAGGATTTTCATCAGATGGGTCAAGATCGAAGATAAATAAGGGACGCGTTTCTGGTCCCGTCTTGATTTTATTCCGATGACTTTAACCTTATCATATGGGAGGTTGTGCCTGTGCTGCAAAAACAGGGGAGGTTGGGGTTGGTTTTAAAAACCTAACTCTAGTAGTCCTTTTATATATGTTCATTTGCACATGTACTCTATGGATACAGCCTGGGCAAGAACCCTGTATTTGGCGGAGACGGAGAGGGGTCATGAAGAAGAGGGGCCACAGCATTGTCGGGGTTGAAATCTCTGGTAAGGAGCAAAACACGTATAGGGATCGCAGGCGGGCCCATTAAATGATGCTCTTAATTAGTCGTCCTTGCGTCACTGTATATGAAAAACAAATGCCAGCATTTGGGAGTAGGGTTAGGCAAGAGACGGATCGAGAATGGGATAACTCTATCTCGTGATATAGTTTACGGGATGTATTTGTATCCAGTGTCCCATCATGTCCCGAATATAACCTAATCTCAACCTAATCTCAAGGGGTATCGAGATGGCTCCAAAAATTCTTAATTTTATTTTTTTAAAAAAATATATATATAATAAATCATTTTAGATATAAAAATATATATCAACTTCAAAAGAGAGAGAAACGAAAAAATTAAAGACATGAAAATATTCTAAAAATTAAAACAAAAAAATAAACAATCAAAATTATTTATAAAAAAAATAGTTATTTATAAAAAAAAATATCTAACATATCGGGACAGGACTCGTGTCGAGAGCCGTCCGGTCTTATCACATATTTATTTTTGTCTTAGATTTTCTTTGTCCCGATTCTCCATAAGATAATACAGATCTGTCTCGATATCATTAGGACGGGAACGAAAATATATTCGACAACCCTATTTGTGAGGGTAGTACTAATAATAGACCCTTAATGAGTCGTCCTATCGATTTCCTTCGATTTCAAAACACCCAGATTAAAGGCTGACAGAAAAAATTGAATAAAGAAATATAGAGTTAACTTTTACCTTAAAATTGTAGTTGATATGAAGATTAATATATTTAGAGCGAAGTCTCCAAGTTCCTCTTGACTCGAATATGTAAGATCTAATGATTCGTAATACCAAACAACTAAGAGGGGTAGAGAGAGAAGGCAAAGGCTAACTTAAGCCAGGAGGCAAGTTTTAGACTAACTGTATCGTTAAGGGTGTTGAGAAGTGCGGCGACGAGCTTGAGAGAGAAGTAGCTTTAGGGCCGACTGGTTAGAGGAAGTGAGAGTGGGAGTTTGTTGGAAGTACAGAAATGTTTTAACTTTTTTAAAAAAAGTTATGTATTTGAGACAGGAAGTTGAGATCCGTCTCGTTTTGACCTTTTCTCTTATTCCGATCTGATAAATTTCTTTCGCAATTTTTCTCGAGAGAAGATAGATCCGTCCCAAAACTCTTGAGATTGTATCAGAATACCTAAAAACGAAATAAATCTGATTACCTTTAGCTAGAGACACTGTCGGGCCAGGCTCTAACAGCCTTTGCTTTTTTAAACATAAGGGTAAGGAGTAAAATTGTAAAAGAACTCTAATTTTAAACTTCAATTTGAATGATGAGTATTGGTTTAGTATTTTGAAAATTAGCGTCACCTTTTTGAAATTGTGTATTTCAAAAGTTATTTTAATAGGATTTTCAAATCTATTAACTCATAACAAAGCGTACACTACAAAAAACATAACTAGATCTAGTTTCTTTTATCACCATCTGCCTTCTGTTCAAGAGGTAGAGGTTGATTAATGATACAAAAATTATCAACTAAGCATGTGACAATTTAGCTAATTTGACTAAACAAAAGTATACAAGGTTAAATATCTAAGTATTCTCTAAAATATGATATAACAAAAATAATATTTTATTGGTCATTTATACCCTTGGGTATTTTTAAACATAGATTCCTTTTTTATTGGGAATTTGTTAAATATTTCTCACATAAAAAATGTTAAAATCTTATGCGGATAATATGCTGGTAAAAGTTTTTTATTTTTAGGTACCACTAAAAGTTTTTTTTTGTTACAAAAAAAATTTAAATGGGTTTAGTATCAGTTCTCTATTAAGACTTAGACATAACTTTAGAGTTTAGAGAGTACTTACAAAACATTTATAAAATCGTTTATCAAATGAATTCTTATAACAATAAAAATAATTAAATTTATATTTTTTTATATATAAACTAATTTTTTATTATCGGCATTACTAGCAAAAGTTTTAAAAATTTAGTGGACTCAAGCAGTTAGGAACGTTGTTGGGCTCAATTATGGATTTTTTATACTTTTAACTTTTAATTTACTAAGGGATGAAAAAAAAAAGAGTCCAAGAAAATGACAAAAGGTATGGCTATTAGATTCCAAGAATCTTCTATGATATCGCAATAAGGAGGATCTTTCCCTAGGTGTGTTTGTCCTTCTAATTATTAATTTATAACAAATTTATTTTTTTAAATATTTAAAATGATCATCACTTTATAATATAAGTTTTTAGGGGTATTTTTTTTTTTATTTTGAATTATGAGCGTTAAAATGTCTAATAAATATATAATTTTGGACTCATTAAATATTTCTTAAGAACTTTGACGCCTTTCATTGTTTTTCAAACAAAATTAGATTTGAGGAATGAACGAATTACCATGCAGATTTCACCCATCTTTATCATATGACTTCGCACTATGTAAAAAATGGATATTTCATTATGACAAATTTGTATGCATTGGTATAGACCATCTGTATCATATATTCATATATTACTTTTTATGGTAATTAAGTAAAAATTTTAATGTCTTTTTTATTTGTTAAGATTTCACGGATGCAAAATAGATTTTCCAACAGATACTCAAAAGAAGTTTAAAACCTTCTTTTATTAAAAAAGAAATAATCTATAATAAAGACAGTTCTTCCAAAATCCAAAGATTACACATTTGGATATCTGATCAATTGTGTCATACCCTAGAAAATCTTCTTCCTCTCCTGAGGGAAACTTTAAAAGGAAGAAATGATGCTCCATATAATCGTTGTCCAAATAAAACATGCCACGTACAGTGCATAATATCTATAAACTGCGTAATTATTGGTTGCTCTCTCTCAAACTATATATATATATATATATATATACGTGAATTAATTACTTTCTTATTTATTTCTTATGTTTTTATGATTGTATTTGTATGAATTGAGTCATAACACTACTTAGAGATAATGAGCCCGTATGGATAAATTTTTAAAAAATAATTTATGAAAAAATAAGCTTTTAGACAACTTATAGAAAAAGGTTTTTAGATAAGAGGTTATGAAAAAAAAATAGTTACAAATAAATGAGCATTTGGATAATTATTTCTGAACTTTTGTTATTGAAAAATTACTAAAAAGGGTATAATTTTATTAAAACTATTAGAGGTGGAAAATGAGAGAAAGTAGAAAAGAAATAGGAGAGAGAAAAGAGGAGAGGGAGTATGAGAAAAAGTTATGATAAAATAATAATTAGATAGTCCATAAATTATTTTACTGTTCCATAAGCTATTCTTTGTAATTTATACAAAATTTTACTTTTAGACCATGGTTTGGTCTAAAAGTCCATTTGAATAAATATGGATGTTTATTTTTAAAAAAAATTAAACTAAAGTTTGAGCCAAAAATTCTTTTAAAACTTAGGTTTTCAACAAATCCAAACCGGCACAATGTTTGTCATAATGAGTTTCTTTAGATAAGCTTTTGAGGAATGACTTATAAAAAAAATAATTTTAAAGTGTTTTTAGGTAAATTTTTATGGAAAGAGTTTATGAAAAAAAAAGTTTAAATAAATGAGTGTTTGAATTGTTATTACCAATATTTTTATTATTAATAAATTATTAGAAAGGATATGAGATAAAATAAATATATAAGCAATCACTGTTCATGTTCACTGTCAACAGCACATCCTATATGCTTTTCTTTTGTCTTTTCCACTGTTCATCTTCTTCCTCGTATAAAATTTCAGGCTTTATCTTCCAGAGCAACGAATGATGGAAGATGGAAGTACCAAGGGACGACATACGATGGAAAATGGAAGCACCAAGTGACATTGGAAAACGGAAGCACCAATAGAGGACAGAAGCACCAGATAACCAAAAATAGAAGCACAATGAACAACAAAAGCCTTCATCAGAGACCCATTGTATTTGATCGACAACGAAACTTTCCACTACAGAATAGAAGAAAGGAGAGATTGGAGAGAGAAAAAAGAGTATAATAAAAGTAGAGATAAAATCGTCCTTTGAAACTCATAAGCTATTTTTCTCTCTAAGCTATTTTTTAAAGAACTTATCTGAAATTTAAATTTATTTTAAAAAAATTTAAATTAAAATTTAGGTCAATAGCTATTATAAAACTGTGATTTTTAAGGAATTAAAAAACACAATATTTTTAATAAAACTATATATAGTATATAATTTTTTAAAAATAAATGTTAGATAATAACCCTCAGTACGGTTTAAAAAAGACAATGTTATATTCTTGTTGATAATTTTATTTTGAGCCGTTAAAATACCATACCATTTTTTTTTTTTAAATTTCACTTAGGTATATGTTGGTCTCTTTAGTTGCTGAAATAACTTAAATCTAATATTGCTTGGGATTATTTTAAAAATTTAATTAAAAATTACATATAATGCAACATCATATCGATATCTTTTGAAGAGCTGAAAATAAAATTAAATTTCTAAGTAACTAAATGAAATGTAATCTAAATTATAAAATGGGATTTCATTTAATTGATTATCAACTAAATGTCATAAATTAAAATGAATTTAAAGAAAATATTTTTGATATTTTTTTATAAAATAAACGATATAGAGTGATAGGGATTGAATGAAATAAAAAAGTAAGTGATTAATAATAATAAGAATAAAATTTTAATTCAATAATGTAAGTAATCATAAATTTAATAGATATGGGAGTTAAAATAATGAATCAAGAATTATAATTAAATTTTTAATCTAATAATTGAGTCATATCGAATTATCACAAAATATCTTTCAAAAGTTCTAATTTATTAACTGCCATTAGAATAATAAAATAAGACTAATGATATTAAAAATCAATGCTCAATAATAATTCATGCAAATAGAATTAATTATAACAAGAGATATAATGATCAAATAATTTAAACAATATTAAAAAATTATAAAATATTTACTAAAATTTTAGTACGTGTTTGGCATAGCGGTGGAGAATGAATTCTGGGTCAAAACCGCGGTTTGAATTTTTTTTACACAAACAGCAATTTTTGTTGAGAATTGATTTTAGACAAAACCTCGGTTTGAAACCTAGGTTTTGAATAAGCCACTGAAAATAGCTTTTGGTTTAAAACCTAGGTTATGGATTATCCAATTAATATTCTACCACTACTTTTTTCTTACATTCTCTCTCCTCTATTTTCTCTATCATCTCTCCTCTCTCTTCTCTTATCCCTCTTTTCTTTTTCATCTCTCTTCTCTTATCTCTCTTTTTCTCTCTCCTCTCTCCTCTCTACACTCCCTTCTCTCTCATCTTTATTCTCTATCATCTTTCATCTCTTTTACTTTTAATCATATCATATCATTTTTAGTAATTTACCAATATAAAAAGTGATTCTACTACTAATCATCTAAATATCTTTATTCCTAAAATCTATTCTTTCCAAAATCTATTCTCCAAAATCTATTCCCAAAATCTATTCTCCAAAAGCTAATCCAAACACATCCTTAATACAAAATCTTGATCTAAAATAATAGAATTAAGTTATAACTAACACAATATTAATTATTAAATAATAATTATCTCCGCGATAATTTTTAATAAAAATAAATAAATTAATAAATAGCTTGTTAATAATTATAAGATTATCACCCAAGAATTCTTAGATAAATAATAGGCAGAAGATTAGAGGAACAAATCCCCAAATTTATGCCATTGAATCGGAGGATATACATGAACTAGCCACGGACTGCCATGGAACTCTGACGCCACCATCAAGCTTTCACGGCCACCAATGGTTGCTTGACGAGGACCTGTGCCATCGCTGATGGTTCACGTCTCACCTGCTGCCGTCGCTACGCACGTCTTCTCTGTCCGTCTATCTCCGTCGCTGCTCTCGTGCCGACGCTGCACTGCTGCTACGGAGTGGTGGATGACGGCTGGGGGTGGAGAAGATGATGCTGTGACGGCTGAAGAGGAATGGTATCGGCTCGCGTGAGATGGAGGAGAGGACGATGATGATGGATTCAGGAGGGATTGGGGATGTGGCGTGGGCGAGATGAATGATGAGAGGAGATGGAAGGTGTCGGTGATGGAGATGAGGGATGCCGTGCTTAGGTGATGATGGTTGACTGCTACAGTGGAGGGAATGAAGGGGGGAGATGATGATGCGTGGGGTGGAGTCCGAATGGTTGTGCGTGGACGGCTCCTGTGCGTGGGCTGTTTCACGCTGCTGCTGGGCGCCGACGGTGGTGCGTAGTGGAGGAGGTGATGAGGAATGGTGGAGGCCGAATGGAGAGAGTGGCGTGAATGGAGGAATGGAGATGGTGGTGGAGAGTGGAATGGACGATGGAAGATTATGGGTGGTCTGCGGCTTGTGGATGATGCCAGCTAGGTGTGGAGGGTATGGAGTCGGCCGCTCGCTTCTGTGCTGTCTCAAAGAAGACGACGAAAAATGGGCCAAATTACAAAGTTTAGCCCCTAGTTCCGTACGTGATATTTCTAAAAATATAATTTTTTGTTGTAATGTGTAATTTCTTATTTTTTCCAAATATTTAAAAAATAAATTATAACAATATAATACCTTTTATTTTAAAAATAATTATTTTAAAGAAATGATAAAAATATAAAAGTTATACCGCTGTTAAGTATTAATTTAATATAAGATATATTAATTTAAATAATATACAAATAATATAATTGTAGTACAAAATAATGATAAAAATTTTATAAATAAATATATAAAAATATAAATTTATAAATCTCATAATATGTATCCTCATTATTCAAGTAGTTTTAATTTAGATTACAAATAATTAATAACTTTGTCCGAAAATGAATTGAATTATTATAAAACAAAAAAAAAACTAAATATATTTTTATCATAGTCAGGTTATAGTCAGGTATACGATGTAAATTAGATAAGATAAAATTTGGATGAGCACATAAAAAAAGAGTACGGCCGAATTTTGAAGAAGATGCACATTTCTCTTTGCACTCAAGACCATAACACCAGACTCCGTACATACCATTCCATTCTTCAATAGTTACTCACTGTTCCTTGGCTTCTCCTTCCTTACAAATTTCCATCTATTAATTAATTCCCATTCTATGTATGCCTGCTTTTGCTGACACACGTTATGTTCTAATTGGCCGTAGAATCTGGACCGAATATTCCAGATTGTACTCCAACAATGATTAATTAATGGAATATTAGTTGTTTATCAATGGCATACAAGTTATGGCACTATTGACCAACATAAATAGTTACCGGATTAATATTTTTAGTCCAGAAATAACCCCATTCCCCTGACCGTAATTTACCAATTTTTTTGTTGATAATCCTAATTTACTAACTTTAACTGTATAATTCTCTTCATTTTATAAAAAAAGATAGTGTTATTATTAATATTATTATTAACCGAACTTCCTCTTTACTGGAAAAAAAAACTGAACTTTATCTGAAAAATATGACACTTGGTCAACACGCGGGTACGTGCTGTAATCTGTATTCTAATAACCAGTTTGGAGCCATATTTTGCGAAAATAAAAATAAAAATTATACGTTTGACTTTACAAAGTTCTGGGATTTTCCGCCTCCCATGTTTCTTTCTGCCTAGTTGCTTACAAACCGTCATTTCCAATACTCTCCGGCTCTATTTCCCGTAACCCCTTCTTCAAGAGCTTCGATCTCCAGTTACTTTCAATCCCGATACCGTCGCCCATGGAGAACGATGCTGGTGGGTTGCTGCAGGGTCCGGTTACTTGCGGGTCCTGGATTCGCCGACCCGAAAAGCGTAATCTTGTTGTCTTGGGAAGGTCGAGGCGCGGAAATTCTTGCTCTTCTTTGCTCGAGATTTTCTCCTTCGATCCCAATACCACTTCGTTATCTTCCTCCCCTCTGGTAAGTAGTTTGCTTTTTTTCACCTCTGTTTTTGGAATTCCACTCTGGGGTAGTTCATTCTTGAAAATTATGAGTTCATGACCAAACTAATAATTCTTGTTTAGGATCATTTAATTCTAGTCTTCAAAGGTAAAATAAGTTCATAACGGTAATATTTTTGTCAAATGGAATGATTAGTGTGTCATAAATTTCAGATTCAACTTGAACTCTCGCTAAATTTTGAAGACTGAAGTTACATAAACCCTCCAATTCAGGGGGAAAATCATTTATTTAGTCAAATAGAAAGGCGTGAAATAGAAAAGCAGTTAGTGACCCCTTTTTGAAGCTTGACTTTTTAAGGGTTTTGGGTTAGGTACATGCCATGAAGAAAATATATTGATGCGACTATTTTCAACGTTACGTGCCTTGGTCTTTGAATGGTTGTGTGATTTTCCGGAGCTTTGTTTTAAAGACTTGTCTGATTAATATTATTTTTCCCAGACCACTTTTGTGCTAGAAGAGGAGGAAGGTGATCCTGTTGCTATTGCAGTGCATCCTAGTGGAGATGAAATCGTGTGCTCTTTGAGCAAGGGTAGCTGCAAGTGAGCCTCTTTCTATAAGAACTTTGTATTTGATACTTTGATCAGTTATTCAAATTTCCCTCTGAAGTGTGCGCCTTTTGGTCATGTAGTTATTTGTCTTATTGTCTCATTCATTTGTTTGAATCTGGTCTGGTCCTGAGTATTAACTAAGTATTTTTATTATGTCGAAAGGTTTTTCTTTCTGCTAGATTTGCAAATTAAGAGCTACTTTCACTCCTACTTTATTTCATTTGAAGAGCCAAAGTAATTCATTTTCTTTCTTTATCAATTGAAAATTTTCACGTACGGTTTAAGAAGCTTCGTGTGAGGGTGCCTTACTGTAATTCCTTTATTTTAACAAGGACAGTATCTAAATCTTCATCAGAAACTACTATAATGAATCATTGGCTAACTTATTACAACTGCAAGATTGGCTTTAAAAATTACAATTTGTAAGCTCCTTGTTAGTCTTTCCTGGGAGCCACGAGATGACAGAATAATTATTGAATCTTAAATTTGGCTGTCTAATATTTTGCCCCAAATTTTTTTTATCTGAAACAGATGTAATTGAAGTTCATTTTCATGGCTTGCAGAATTTTTGAATTGTCTAGTCGTGAAACAAGCATTAAGCTATTGGCCAAAGAATCCCTTCATGACGTCGGTCCTCAAAGATGCATTACTTTTAGTGTTGATGGATCTAGATTTGCTTCTGGTGGAGAGGTAAGCATTAAGCCAGCATACAACAATTGCTTTTATCAGCAGTGAATGTGTGGCACCTCGTTTCTTTCTTTCTTTTTGTTATAAACAGCATGATACTGTGTGTTTGACTTGTATACTTAACAATACAGAATGGGCACCTCAGAATTTGGGAGTGGCCTACCATGCGAGTGATTTTGGATGAACCAAGGGCACACAAATCTGTTCGAGATATGGATTTCAGGTTGGCATAGGAACCATGTCTTTTTGGATCCCGTTGCTCAGTTGAACTGGAATTGCAAAAGAGACTTTAAACTTTGCAAACATGGATACTAAATCGTTATACTTTGTTTTCTGTCATACTCCAGTCTAGATTCAGAATTTCTGGTCTCAACATCTACTGATGGTTCAGCTAGGATCTGGAAGGTTGAAGATGGTGTTCCTTTGACAACTTTGTCTCGCAATGCGGTATAGTGCATTTGATTTTATTATTTACGAAATAGGAGCAGTATTGTTGCATTTTTTTGTATTAAATTATCTGGGCATGGGTTTCCCCCTTTTGTAGGATGAAAAGATTGAATTGTGTCGATTTTCTAAGGATGGAACCAAACCTTTTCTGTTTTGCACTCTTCAAAAAGGTATATCAATGAGTGTTCTGCAGTATAATATGTCACAATATGTTTAGAACATTGTTTGAGAAATAGTTTATCACCTTTATAGACACACATGTATCTTTGAGCAGGTGATAAAGCTGTTGTTGGAGTTTGGGATATAAGTACGTGGAACAAAATTGGGTATAAGAGACTGCTCCGAAAGGTTGCATCAATAATGTCAATGAGCCTTGATGGGAAATATCTCGCTTTGTAAGAAACTCATGGCTTTTAGATTGTTAACTTGAGATCAATTCTATGGAGAACTGTCAATTTGATCTTGGCCTTGTTACCATAACTGTCATTGATGATGAGAAAAATGATTCATTCTTTTTCGAGCTCGCTAGAAGTCTTTGCACACACACAAGTGATTTCAATCATGGCTAGAATTGTAGAATCATGTTTTTTTACTAATTGCTAAGTTCTTTTGTTTGTATTTTCTTTTCCTTTGCATAAAACTTCTTTTTGATACCATGCCTCGTCTCTTATGTTTCTCAAATTCAATTAGCTTTTAATGTCCTTTACTTACAGTTGGGATATTTGTTCATTTCCTTTCAATTTGTCTCGTATGAGTTTCAACTTTTTGGTTACAGTTATACTGAAGCAGTATAGATAATGAAGATTTGGGTTGTCGTATGTCATTAGAAATACTATGGTCTGAACAAACAATCAGCTCTAGGTTGGCCACTTCTTTTATCATATATTGCAATTGTCCCTGATCCGGACTACAATGTTTGATTTTATAAAATGTTATTTAATTTGCAAGTCGCATGCATACCGTGTTCCTCTGTCATTGATTTCTTTAAACATTTTTTTTTAATTCATTACTCTTTATTTGTAGGGGAAGCAAGGACGGAGATGTAAGTGTAGTAGAAGTTAAGAAAATGGAGATTATGCATTATATTAAGAGGCTACATCTAGGGACAAGCATTGAGACACTTGAGTTCTGTCCCACTGAGAGGTAAGTTCTCCCTGGATACATAGTTGCCTTAGTTTCAAACCTAAATTATTCGTCCTAATTAACATGAACACAATGTTTAGGGTTGTGAATCATCCCAATATTGTAAAGGCTATAAAAGGAATATATATATATATATATATGTATGTATATGCCTAGTAGGTAGTGGAAACCTTCTTACTTTTACTGACATGGGGATTAATAGTTACTTGGGAATGGGTTAAGGACGTTAGTTAGTTAGAGGACTCTACTATCAGTGATTTGATAGGGAGAAAGTAGTGATGTAATAGGGGTCATGAGTGAATAATACCCTTTTTACTTTTTACAATGTACATACCTGCCAAAAGGGCAACCTCAAAACAGAAAAAAGGGACCGCTATTAGGTGGGATGGCGGCCCAGACTCTGCCACCTTAAAAATGTGGATGTGGTTACAAAAATATGAATGTGATTTGTAACAGCAAATCCCTCTGGGGTGCTATAGGTGGCTCAGTGCACAAGGCTCCCACAAAGTAGGGTGTACGGAGAAACAGATGTATATAGTCTTACCCTCACAAATTGAGAGATTATTTCTAGGATTCAAACCTCTAGGTCACATGGCGGTGACCTTATCGTTGCTCCAAGGCTTAGTCTCTCTTGGGGTGCTTCATATGGACATCAATTTCTAACATATCAAGAGAGGTTGCAATTGTATTATGCCTAAAAGAACATTTATACCTTTTAAGCCTCAAAATAAGCCTAGTCTATTATAACGAATTTAGATCTACACATTAAATGATCTCTAGGTTCTTGGCTACTCACCTGGCAGTGGTGGTGTATCTCTGTAGGGTTTTGCTTACAACCTCTGTAGAATGGGGAGCACAGGTCACCAAACCAAATGTTCCCGCAGATTGGAAAGGTCTTCTCTCTCCCCCTCTTCTGTGTTTGTATGTTTATGTGAATCCTACTTACCAAACCCATGAAATTTTCATGTTAAATATGCAGAGTGGCAGATCTACTTGCTGCTTCTAGGGTTGTTTTTAGCATCGGCTGTTGCATTTTACATATTCTTTGAGAACTCCGATTCCTTCTGGAACTTTCCCCTTGGAAAAGATCAGCCGGCCAGACCAAGGTTTAAACCGATCCTGGGAGATTACCAGTCTTCTTCTGACGATCAAAATAGTTTTGGTCCTTTTGGACCAGTGGATATGTGATGTGAGGAGGATGCTCCTCATTTGTTCTTCATTCTTCAATGCCTTTTGAAGTAAGCATCCATTGCTCTGTATAATGGCTTCAGCATTCATCCATCCTCTCAGGACCTGCAGATTTAGGCAGGTTTTAACCAGTCACACGTCATTGCTTGATGGTTTTTTTTAATAATTCGAGTGAACTTCATTCTTAATTATGTTTAATTTTAGTATTTAATTACATTCATAGAGAGGGTATTCTGATTAGCTAGTTTCATTTATATTGTACTTTGTATTACTCGTTGGCCTTGTTGCCCCACTAAATCTCTGGAAGTGGATTTATCTGTTTGAAGATATTGATCTTCTGCGCTGATATAGTTTCCTGAAATGACTTCATTGTCTCTGTCACCAGTACAAGCTTTTTTGACTCTAAATCCATTTGATGCTTTTATTAAAAGATCATTGTGTAGTTATAGTATGCCATGTTGCCTCATCCGCCCCGGGGGCGATTTTGTCAATGGCTCTTTTCTTATTTCAATGTTTTTGGACCCGGACTGACCGTTGTACCGGCCAATGTACTGATTTGAGTTTCACTGGTCGGATTGTAGACGAATTAGTTTTAATTAAGTTAATATAATTGAAAGAATATATAAGAAATTAAAAATAAAAATATCTGAGACAATATTTATTTATACAAATTTACAATATATAACACCAATATTATAATAAAAATATTTCCTGACATTATAGATCACCAAAGTTATTAAATATACTAAATTAATCAACCAAACTAACATAAGTTTTTGTGATTTATCAAAACTACTGATGAATCATTGAAATTTGAATATATATATATAATAATACTAAGTGTTCTACTTATATTAAGATTTTTATATTCATTATGTGAAGTTCTTCAATTATATTTTATTATGTGTACTATTTTGTTTATATAAATTTAAATTAAATAAAAATATTAAAAATATATAATACATGACATAGTGAAATTAAAGAATTTAATAAAATAGATTTAAAAAATTTGATATAAAATTTCTAATTATACTAAATCAATGAAATTATCCGCAGGCCCCCGCAAAAAGATTCTTTCATTATTAGTCATGTGAGATGGAGTATTTTTGGAAATCATTAAACTTGTTCTAAATTAATAACTTTTTTTTTTAGTTTACTCCTAATATATTTTGTACTTTATACTTTTTCACTTCTTGTGTCAGAGTCAAGAGAAGAGATTAATCTTAAACTTGAGTTATGGAGAAATACTTTAGAGTCGAAGGGTTTTCGTCTGACTAGAAGTAAGACTGAATATATGCATTGTAATTTTGATAAGAGGCAAGTTAGAAATAACTTGGAGGTCAAATTGGGAGATCAAGTTATTCCACAAATAGATAAGTTCAAATATTTGGGATCAATTATACAGAAGGATGGTGAAATTTTGGAGGATGTTAATCATAGAATTCAAGCTGGGTGGTTTAAATGGAGAAAGGCTACTGGGGTTATATGTGATCGGAAAGTACCACATAAATTAAAAGGAAAGTTTTATCGCACTGCTATAAGACCAGCAATGCTTTATGGAAGTGAATGTTGGGCTTTAAAAGGACAGCAAGAGCATAAAGTTGGGGTAGCTGAGATGATGATGTTGAGATGGATGTGTGGACATACAAGAAAAGATAAGATTCGTAATGAACAAATTCGGGGAAGAGTTGGAGTGGCATCTGTTGAGGAGAAAATGGTAGAGAACCGTCTTAGGTGGTTTGGACACGTACAAAGAAGGCCAAGGGATGCGCCAGTGAGGAGGGTGGATCAAATCGTATAGAGCCCGGTTAAAAGGAATAGAGGAAGGCCAAAGAAAACGCTCAACAAGGTCATTGAGCGGGATCTCCTGGTCAATAACTTAACCAAGGATTCAGTTTTTGATAGAGCACAATGGCGTCGTATGATCCATGTAACCGACCCTATTTAATGGGATAAAGTTTTGTTATTGTTGTATACTTTTTCACTTCTCTCTTTAAAAGTAAAATAGAAAAATAATAATTAATGAGTTAGTTTGTGCACTCATATTTGAGACAAACTTTTTCTATTCTCAAACTCAATTTCTCAACGTCCTTTGGTGGCAACAATTTCAACCATCCAGATTAATCCAACATCTCACAATGTGCCACCTCATCATGTTTTCACTTCAGATGGAGGATTTCCTGAACTTATCTCACTTCAATAGGAGGATTTATTGGTGGTAGAGTTTTGCCACTTTTTGTGATCCTGTCTAGACCAAGTGCATCCTACACGGTTTGATTTGGATTAGTCTAAACTAAGATAAATTCTATAGGTAAAATGAGGTAGGTAAAAAAAAAAAAGTAAATATTTGGTGAAAAATTGTAGTAGTACCTCATTGGATTCATATTAATTTAGACCCGGGGTAAATTCTCTAGTTAAAGTGAGGTAGGTTGTGGAAACTATACAAAAAATATTTAAAAAATTATTCAAAAATAGTTCATGTTTATCTTTTATATTTTAATTTTAATAACATGATGAAGTGGCACATTGTGAGATGTTGGATTAATCTAGATGACTGAGATTTTGCCGCTGAGAAAGTGAGCGGATCCGCATCCGGACCAGAGTGAGTACTTTACTCAAGTGGTTAAGCTGAAATTAACTTTTTTAAGGAAAAAAAAAATTAAACCCTGCATTTTGAGCATTTTCCTTAATCACTACTTGAATCTAATTTGACCACTGGATCCCTACAATCATCTTATTTACTTATTATTTATTGGATCTAGTGCTAAATATACCTTTCTAAATTATAAACTCCTTATTGGTGCACCCGATTTTAGGGTCCCAACAAAAATCTCCAGTATTTTCTGATAGTTTGTATTTATATTTATACTTAAATCTTTTTATGTATTTATTTCGTATGACCTTATTTAAAAAGAATGGGAAAATTGATGCTCCAGTCCTTATACTTTCATTCAATTTTGAATCAGGTCCCTACACTTTTTTTTCTCTTAGTCAGAGAGTTTTGCTTGATGATATGTGCAGCTTTTCAAAATTATTTTCCTAATTTATAGGGGTTAACTTTTATTATCTTCAGTAATTACTCAGGAAGGGATCATTGAATTGATTTTGACCTGTCAATTGGATTGACTTCCTAGTTATTCATTCTGATTTGCAAAATTAGTGCATTTATCTTTTCCCTGCATAACTTTCTGAAGGCATAACATGAATTCAGACATCTTTCCACATTGACTGCTCAAAGGCAAATATGAAACTGCTACTCACTCAATATATCCTCATTTTCGTTCAGAGGATACCCCTGCATTATGATGACAAACAGGGCTTGTGGGTTCTCAAGAGGGAATTCACTGTAAGTCCCCTTAAGACGAAAGCATTCTTTGAGGTTAAAATAGATATAAATGTACACAGAAAGGAAAGGCTGAAAAAAACAGAAGGAAACTACCTTGTTAAAATGTCCGATTTTGTTTAGAATCTCATATCATATTTCCTCGTTTCCATGATTGACATAGCAACCGAGATCGTACAAGATTAATAATGTGTTTGGAATTTGTAATTTTCAGTCGTGAATATCTTCTTAGAAAGGTTTAAAATCTTGACTCATCATTCCACAATATTGCTGTAAACCATGAAAACACCATAAGGCTGAGGTTCTTACAAGAGCTGTTTCATTTACTGTTACTATTGCCCCTCTAAATTTAGATGAAATTTGTTTGTTTGAGAGAGAATTATGAAGCCGTAATATCAAATGAAATAGGTTCCTATGTTTGAAACTTTGAACCCTTCAGACACTCAGGATACTTTATGTAGGTATATAGGTAGGTTAGAATTCAAATGTTGGAATGAATTTGCTAGTTCTGTAAATTCTAGGAACGTAAACCTGTATTTTATTCATCAAACTGAAGACAAAGTTCCTTGTTGATCTATGTACCAGGTAGGACACTATGAGTACAAGTACATTGTTGATGGGGAATGGACATGCAATCAGAATGAACTTGTGAAATCTCCCAACAAAGATGGCCATGTCAATAATTATCTGCAAGTAAGGTTTTACATTTTAATTATCTAGCTCATAAATGAAAATTTAACAAATGGATTCAGAACTGAGATGCGCGCAATTTTTGAAATATATGAATCCAGAGAAGAGCAGGAAGTTACTGAAACCCCCTACATGCATCTCCCCTTAAAGTTTTGTAAACCCACACTCGCTTTCTAGTTTCTAGTTATGCAGAAAGCTCCCATCTTTAATGTGATTATTGATTATTGATGGAGCTTATATTTTAATTTTCCTCCTTGTGAACTCTGAAGAGTCTAATTTAATGAAACACTGTATACAGATCATCAGAAGACTCTAAGTTAAGGTTTGTGGGAACGTGAATGTAGTTAAGATTTCAGAAGTGGTGAATTTAATTAACGTTCTTTATATTTTGGAAACCTGGAAACTCATTATTGTGAAAGGAAGATAGAATTTGTATGAGTACTTTATTCAAGCATAAAACTCAATACATCATTACTCATTAGATATACTGTTGAGGATTTTGTTGGCCTTATAAGCCTTGTGGGGTTTTGTTGAACATGGCAGTATTTCGCCATTTTGGCTGAAATGGAGTTCACTAGAGAAATTCTTTGGTAGATGAGGTCATGGTAAAATTGATAGATCAAACCAAACAAACCATAAACAAATCTATGGGCATAGTATTATGTTTTTAAGTGGGATTTACTTCTTACATGTTTGGACATGATTGGTTTGGTGCCCATTCAGAGGGAATTGATTTTGGATTGTACGAGGTAAATATGAGAGTTTTGTTTCTTAAAGAGCAGAAATGATTAAAGAAAGTGATTATGATGGGTTCCCAAACATGCACTTTTAGTCTATTAAATTAAAAAGAAAGGGCGATCTGCATTAGAATTTATCTCCATTGTGCATTTCAAGGCATGAAAAGGTTATGCACTGCTTCTGAGTTATGAATCCATGGCTCTTACCTTCTATGAAAAGGTCATTGACGAAACAGATGGCGCCGATACCTCCCTAAGGAAGAGATTGATGGGTGATGATCCTGGTCTCACAAAGGATGAACAGCTGAGAACAACACAGCTTGTTGAAGCTCTTCCTGATGAAGAACCATGAACCGCGCCACCTCACCTGTTTATACGTGAAGCATAGTGGAATATATAAATTGTCTCATGAAGGATGAATCTAAACTTTGTTCTCTCTTTTGGGGTTCATGAAGTCATGAACTTAAACAGGAGACAAAAGCTTCCCGTTACAAGTATGTTATTGTTTTACTGCATCTGTTTCAATCTTAATGGTCAGAAATATGTAAAGTAACACACGTACGAAAGCTCCAACTTTTATTATTCCTTTTGAAATTGTAATGGCTTTTCAGTGAAAGCAGTATGGATTTACAGCTATCTTGTGAAAATATGTTAGGCATCTATACAACAAAAAGCTTTAATTTATTAATTTGCTTTGGTTGGTTATTGAGAGATTTGACGGAGTTTTATGTTAGTTGTAGGCTTGTTTGTCATCTCTGTTAAAAAACCATAGACACGTTTGTATTTAGTGATGGGACAGAGGCTCACAACTTAATCACAAGGTAAAAAGGGGTTAATCCTTATCTGGACATGAAACTACAATGATCCATAGGAACTGAAATGTTTATAGTTCTTAATATAATATTTAATTAATTTTTTTAGATAGATTAAGGGAATCAAATAAATAAGTTAATTATGACTAAATCTAACTCCTCAAGACGAATTCATATTATATACTCTTTAATTTATCCAAATTAATCAGTTAGATTTTATATTTGTTATAATTAACTTATTTATTAGACACTCTTAATTTTTTTAAAAAGTCAACTCTTATATTAATGATACTACGCTTTGACGCCATGTAACTAGAGATATGTTTTTTTTAAGGCAACACCCTCTAAAGTTGTTAGTCCATGAGAGCATAATTCTAAATTGATGATCCAACATAAATTAACCTGCAAGCATTTACGCAATTAAAGAAAGAGTATCTTCTAAATGCATCTTCTTCCATTGGAATTGCTGTAGGGGTTATCTTTGAAAGTATACCAAAAAATGACAATAAAAGACTCTGTTTCTCTTGTAACTATGTAGGATGGCGTACCAACCTTTATGATTTGTTCTCTTTTGCAGGTCAATGAATTTGTATCTTAATTGATTATGACATTGACATGGTTGTGATTACCAAGAAACAAGGGGGAAAATGAAAAGGACAATGACTGATTCACATGGGAAATAACTAAATATCCGACAAAATTTTGCGACCCCTTTGGTCATAAATGTTTGTAGTTATCACCAATGATGAGAGCCCTCTAGTTTTTTGGACCTACGCCCTTCCGATATGCTTTATTTAATGATTTAATTAATTTTTTATGTTTTACAAATAAGATTTTGATTACTTTGTAGAATAAAATTTTATAACATCAATTTTTAATATATTTTTGTCTTTTGTTTAATGAAAGATTTTGAGAAATAGTAGTAATACTTTTCATTAAATTTTACAAAATTTCAAGTTAAAAAAAAAGGTTTACCAATGTCTGAGCCAGAGATTCATGTTCACGTGGTGCAGATCATTTTTCTGAAGCTACTAAATGACTTTGTTGTTTAGTCATTGAACATTAAATGCACTACCCTAATTTATTGATTCAACCCAACCCTCTTCATTTATTTCTCATGCCTGTTTATTAATTAACACAAATAATATTTGGGGAGACATTCTATTTTTTGGGTATTTAAATGTACATATAAGAGTAATAGACGATTCACCCTGCCTAACATTGATATCGGTTAGGAGGAATTGAGATTTCACCCTATCTTTAGATCGTGGATGAGTCCAACCCCTTTCTAAAAATTTTATAACAAAAAAAAAATCAACACAAGCTCTTTTTTGAATTCTAATAAAACTTATATTAACCATATACTCCTATACAATTTTTTTATTGAACAAGTTTTTTTCTTTTATAAATGTTTAAAGCCCTACATGGTACTAAATTTAGAGCAAAGATATGGTGTGGTTATGTTTTGGGGAAAACCATTTTATACATACCTATCCTTTCTCATAATTTTTAATTTAGTATTTATATTTTTTTCTTTTTATTAATTCTTGTAATCTTATTCTGTTACCACTGATAACTCTTATAACTTTATTTTGTTAGGGCAAAATATTTGTTTTGTTAGTACTAAATTAAAAATTAAAAAAATGTAAGTACTTACAAAATAGTTCTCATTTTTTTTAATCTTGTCTAGCCTTAATTGCAACAAGTAATTGGCATGTTTTTAATTTTTGTAAATTGTTTTTTTGTGATAATTAATTTTAGATACTGGCAAAATCTAAAAGTCGTATACTTTTCTACAAGTTTAAGATATCAACTATAACTCCTTATGTATCGTAAAGTTAGTTTAACTTTGTCCTTATATTATATTATGATCAAATGAAGTATGTGTGGGTGTGAAGAACCAACCAACATTGTTCAAACAGAATGTGTTATAACTGTTGAAACCAAAACTAAACATATTTAAATATGTGTGAATCTAAAAGATTCCTTTAAGAAAGCTACTCGCCTAATAATACTAAAATTTTTGATAGTATCTAATAGGATTATTACAATTTTTTGTCCTTAATTTATCTTCATTTTAGTTTTTTGATCCCTTGAATTTCTTTCTGTTTCAAATATTTATTCTTATAATTTAATAAATATTTAGATTATTTTACTTGTTAAGAGACCAAAACTCATAGTTTTAAATTTGAGGGACAAAAACTAAAATTTGTGCAAAGAAATAAAGATTGTATTAACCCTATCTAATTCTATCTCCATTTTTAATTATAAGATATACTTAATTAATTTAGGTAGATTAAATAGTTAGATAAATTAATTATAATAATTGTATGTTAGTTTCTCTAAAATATCCATCTACATTTGAATTACTTTTGATAGATACATTTAACATGTGCAATCATATAAGATATATTGGGGAAAAATTATACTTTTAGGAGATAAGGTGGATTGAAGTCTTATATTCCTCCGATACTTAATATATGACCTAATTGAGGAGTTGATATTAGTCTTAAATATAAGATATTTTTATCTTATTTATCTATTTTGTCCTAAACTACCCATATTAGTAATTTTTTAATAATAATCAAGTAAGAGATGGATGGAAGGAATTAAGGAAGATGATTAAGGTATTTTAAGAAAAAAAATATCTTATATCAACTAATTTTTTTAATATAATTAAATAGGTCTATATCATAAATTCACACTGCCCACGTCTTATTTAAATTCAATGTAAATACATGAGACCCACTATAATTATATTAAATTACTTCTAAAATCAGAGCATTTTTTTAATATTCAGAACCAACTAAAAAAAAAATTGACCAAAAACAAAATCAACTAAAAATTCTCATATCCTAGAAGACATGACTTGCTATTATGTCTCCTTTTTAAAATTAGTTTTTCTTTGTAGACTGGGTATTATCTTTTTTTATATTAATTATCTGGTATGTGACATTTTACTGATTTAAGTTCAAGTATTATTATGCATGCGTCCTTAATTGGAGATAACTTCCTTTATTTTTACTCTAATTTAATAACTATATAATAATTTTAAAATAAATACATGATAAAAAATAGAAATATTTTGAACATTGACTATTAAAATTATTTTGGCTTTTTGTGATTAATTAAAAAGTCTTATGTGGTCCCCGGGCTATTAGACCATCCATTAACATCTTGTAATAAATAGATATCAATTAAATATATCATTATAAGGTTTATCTAAGTCACATCGGTCATATTTGGATTAAAAGTTTAAAGAGAAGTTTATGAAAAAAATAATTTTTAAACAGCTTTTAAAAAAAAAGTTTTTGGAGAAGATTTTATAAAAAAAAATTTAAATAAATGAGTATTTAAATAGTTATTATCAGAATTATTTTTATAATTAAAAAATTATTAAAAAGTGTATAATTTTATTAAAAATAGGAGAAAGAGGAGAAGAGAGAAAGAGAGGGTGAAAAAAAGAAAAGAGAGAGGAGACATGAGAGAGATGAAAGAAGGTGTAAGAAAAAGTAAGGGTAAAATAGTAATTAGGTAATTCATAAACTCTTTTACTATTCCAGAAGTTAGTCTCAGTAGCTTATCTAAAATTTTGATTTTAAATTATAATTTAGTTCAAAAGTCATTTTAGATAAATATAACTGTTTATTTTAAAATTTTCTCAAACTAATATTTGAACTAAAAACTCTTTTAAAACAGAGTTTTTTTAAACAGACATATCATTAGATATCTTATCATGCAAACTAAATTATTAACCAATAATATTAATTTTTCTTTTTTACTTAAATTTCTCGAAAAATACTAAAATACAGAAATGATAAGAATCTTTTTTCTATATTATGATGCAATGTTTAATTTTTACTTAATGATATATATATTCTACTAACGCGAGGTTAGCCCAAGTGATCAATGAGCAGAGGTCAAGAATGTAAACTTATTAATTTATCTAAAAAAAATATTCTACTAACTTAATAAATCTTTTATAGACAAAAAATTCAATACAAATACTCAAATAAATAATTGGGAAAATAACATCTGAGTTCCTTGGAAGCAATTAAATGCCAAAAAAGTCTCAATAAATGGCATAAGTAATTTAAAGTCCCATGGGACTTTAGATGAATTTTTTTCAATTGTGAAAAGACATAATTGCCCTTAAGGCTTAAATTTTTATTTCTTTTTCTGCAATCCCCCTCTCATCTGTATCGAAATCTACTTTCTCTCTCTTCGTTTCACTGCCTTAATCTCTTCCCCATCTCACAGGAAAATTAGCAACTTGTCCCTTTCATGAGCGTATAAAGAAGCAATTTAAGAAGAACCCAACCAATACTCCACAAAATTGAAAGATAAAAAAGAAACATAATGCGAAACAAAAAAAGCTGAGTGCCCAAATGCAAATACCCGAAGATGAAGATGAACCGGCTACTCCATGGAAATGGGTTTGTCTTCTGCTACATTTATAGAGAGAGAAATGCAGATGGCTCAATTGAAGTCTTGATTTGGAATTTTTTGCGAGGAAACCAATTCTGGGAACAGAATTGCCGTTAGAGAAGTTGAATGGGGATTGAAGCCACAAGGCAGTGGAAGTTGCAGTCGCTCCGAGCATTTTGAAAGCTGAAGACACAAGAATATTTGGGCACAAAAATTATAGTACTTCTATGAGAGATTCTTGTTCCTTTTTCTATTCTGTTATGGTACAAAATTTTTTATGAATGATTATTGTGATTATTACTGCTGTAACTGTGGATCAAAGTGCATACTATGTTTGCTGTCATTTGTTAGTTGCAGGTGCTGGGGTTGTTAGTTATAGGTGCTGGGGTTGTTAGTTGCGGGTGCTGGAGTTGTTAGTTTTCTATTAGCAGAACCAGAAAGACAGAGTTTAAAAGGAAAAATAGAGAGGCTGAAACATGAAAGTGAACAACTTCGTCCAAAGTTAGATAGACATGAACAAGAATAGCAAGCAAGTGAAATTAAAATATAATGCTCAAAGGAGAGATTGGAAAAGTTGGAAAGGACATAACAAAAGATGGTCTCTTCTATTTCTCACGTGTTGCAGAAATCTGGAATCGCCTCCAATCTCTTGCGATTGTCAATATAGGGTTGTTATTATTGAGTGCTGGACTTGTATTTTTGCTGTCATGGATAGTTGTTATTTACAGTGGTTGCTGTCATGGACCTTTTTTGCCATTTAATTACTTCCCCTGGGACTTGAAATTAATTATATCAATTCAGCTTTATCTTTTTTATGTTTAAATTTGTATGCTCTACGTGTTATATCATAATGTGAAGTCATGTTTCTTTGGATTCTGCTCTAACATCCCTTTCATTGGAAAAACTTATCCCTTTAAAAGTTATATTCGGTTTGCAAGAATTTGTGGGGTGTTTACTTTAGTGTAATAAGAAAATATGAACATTAGAAATGTTCTTTCAAAGTGTGAATGACAGATCATGATCTGATATGCGAGGCAATGTGAGTTGTTATTATAGTACGCGACAGTTGTTAATATAAGTGCTAGAGTTGTTAATATTTTTGCTTTGCTTTTGACTGAGTGAATTCATATTCTTCCATTACTGGACAACTTGCAGGTGTTCATGCTCGGTTATTGTGTTGTCGTGGCTAAAGACTTAGGATGGCAACACAGTAGATGGGGAAGGTTATAGAATGCCAATTTACTCAATTGAAGACCTCCACCAAATGAGGTTGACTGTTTGTTTAGGATGATGACTCACCCCAACAACTCACAATGGGAACAAGTGTTGTCCAGGCTAGGTGGCAAAGGGTCCAAACATTGCAAGAAAATAGTGACTATTTAAGTGTGTTTTGGATTGTAAAATGAACAAATAATACGTGTAATTGAACAGTTTCAACAAATGTCAAGTCGTAACCTGTTGGGGAAAGAATGTTACCATGTTCAATACCTAGGTGTTGTGTTTTTTATATTATCATGTACATCAAATTGACCTAACTCAATTTTATAGGAATATTAACAACTCTACCACCTACGAATAACAACCCCAGCACCAGCGATAATAACCCCAGTACCTGCAGTAACAACCCCACCACCAACAAATAACAACCTCACCACCTACGAATAATAACCCCATCACCAACAAATAACAACCCCAGCACATACGACTACAACCCCACCACCAACGATAACAATCCCATCACTAATAAATAACAACCCCAGCACCTACTGTCGCGAATGGTAGATCCTCTTGCTACGACTGGACGTCTCGGGAGTTCTTGGTTGCGACAACAGTATCATCCGGTCGTGACACTTGTTCACATAACCTTCTAGAAAACCAGCGCTTGGGAATGACAACCCCAGCACCTGTGACTTACAACCCCAGTGCCTGGGAATGACAACCCCTGCGACTGCAACTAACAAATGACAGCAAATGACAGAAAACATAGTATTTGATCTGATTCATATATATGCACTTTTCAATTATATCAGGTCTTGGCAGCAAATGTAAAAGGATTACAGCAAACATAGACACCTTCATCAAGATCCACCTTACCTTCCAACAAGATGGAGATTGATCAATGTTATAAAAAATTACTTTCATCACTTTCTACAGATATATACAAACCAAAAATTAGTGTGCTATGCATTTGCATAGAAAAATAAAGCAACCCAGCACCATTCCTCAGCTCGGGTTTGGATTCTTGCATGTCTTTACTGTGTGCTCGGCTCATAGCATCTTCCACAGTGATAAAAAAATTTTGTTATAAAATTGAGACTCAATCATTTTTCTCACTTTTCCATGACAGCAACCACTGTAAATAACAACTATCCATGACAGCAAAAATACAAGTCCAGTACTCAATAATAACAACCCTATATTGACAATCGCAAGAGATTGGAGGCGATTCCAGATTTCTGCAACACGTGAGAAATAAAAGAGACCATCTTTTGTTATGTCCTTTCCAACTTTTCCAATCTCTCCTTTGAGCATTATATTTTAATTTCACTTGCTTGCTATTCTTGTTCATGTCTATCTAACTTTGGACGAAGTTGTTCACTTTCATGTTTCAGCCTCTCTATTTTTTCTTTTAAACTCTGTCTTTCTGATTCTGCTAATAGAAAACTAACAACTCCAGCACCCGCAACTAACAACCCCAGCACCTATAACTAACAACCCCAGCACCTGCAACTAACAAATGACAGCAAACATAGTATGCACTTTGATCCACAGTTACAGCAGTAATAATCACAATAATCATTCATAAAAAATTTTGTACCATAGCAAAATAGAAAAAGGAACAAGAATCTCTCATAGAAGTGCTATAATTTTTGTGCCTAAACATTCTTGTGTCTTTAGCTTTCAAAATGTTCGGAGCGACTGCAACTTCCACTGCCTTGTGGCTTCAATTCCCATTCAACTTCTCCAACGGCAATTCTATTCCCAGAATTGGTTTCCTGGCAAAAAATTCCAAATCAAGACTTCAATTGAGCCATCTGCATTTTTCTTTCTATAAATGTAGTAGAAGACAAACCCATTTCCATGGAGTAGCCGGTTCATCTTCATCTTCAGGTATTTGCATTTGGGCACTCAGCTTCTTTTGTTTTCGCATTCTGTTTCTTTTTTATCTATCAATTTTGTAGAGTATTGATTGAGTTCTTCTTAAATTGCTTCTTTATACACGCATGAAAGGGATAAGTTGCTAATTTTCCTATGAGATGGGGAGGAGATTAAGGCAGTGGAACGAAGAGAGAGAGAAAGTAGATTTTGATACAGATGAGAAGAGGATTGCAGAAAAAGAAATAAAAATTTAAGCCTTAAGGGCAATTATATCTTTTCACAATTGGAAAAAATTCATCTAAAGTTCCATGGGACTTTAAATTACTTATGCTATTTCTTGGGATTTTTTTAGCATTTAATTGCTTCTACGGGATTCAGATGTCATTTTTCCTAAATAATTTTGAACAAAAAACATAGAAACAAAAAATTTCAAATAAAAATTAAATTAATATGTAAAGAATAGAGTTATTGATTAGATTTTAGGAGGAATATATACCTATTTGAATTTAGTAAATTTATGGGATTTATTTATAAATAAGTATTTTATATTTCCTTTTTTGGCTTTTTGGGGTGGCTTTGAGCGCGTTTGCGTCAGCGTCTCGGATTTAACGCTAATCAAGCACACCCATTCACAGCTCATTGCATTCATCAAAGAGACCCCACGCCGTTTCTAAATTTTATTCTTTCTCCCTTTCTTCCCCCCAAGAAAATTTGTTCATCAATATCTAATCATTAACATCAGTATTACAAAAACTTTTACACTAACTTGTGATTTTTCAAACACCCTAAACTATGTTTGCAATAACAATATTTTTGTAATAAATTTTGATGTATTTAATATTTTAAATATTTTTTTTGACAGTATTTAGTATCTTAAATTTAAAGTACTCATTTTTTTTAAAATATTTTAAAAAAATTAATAAAATTTTATATATTTTAGCTAAAAATAAAATATACTGATAAAAGAAGGACCAAACAAATTTCAACACAGATAACATGAGCTATTTAAGTATAAGTATAGCCTTACGCATATGTTAAATTAAAAAACCCATGAATGTGGGAGGGAGGAGATAAGTTACAAGATTAATAAAATATCTGAGGAGTTTTTGCTTTTTTCATAAGCACATTATATTTTTATTAAAAATAATTTTATTCAACATATTATCAAATATTAAATATAAATATTTTTTTTAATAAAATTTTTAATATTTATTTATTATATTATGAAAAATTAACCGATCGTTAGACTTAATTTTATGAGTGAGCTGTGAGAATTACTTACGAAATGATATAGAGGAAAAGAAGATGTACACTCACTCAATTTTTTATATTCACAACAATTTAATTTTTATTTTCTATTTTAATCCATACCAAGAACAACAGTAAAATGAACCTATATTTTAAAAGAACACAAAACCATAATTCATTTCCATTGCATTTGTATTTTATGGAGTGGACAAAAGTTTATTCTCAATATTATGCATTTGTATTTTATGGAGTGGACAAAAGTTTATTCTCAATATTAATTTTTATACTTTATCTTTAAGATGTTAATAATTAATAAATACCAGAATTCGCCCGAAAAGGTATTTAATTAGTTAAATAAGGGTATAATTATATGTCATCCTATCTATACGTTAACCAATTCAAATATACTATCTCATATTCTTAATACAATATTTAATTAATTAATTTAAATAAATTAAAAAAAATAAATTATTTATTTATAATAATTGATTGTTAGTTTTTTAAAATTATAATTTTAAGAGATAAAGTGTATATTTTTATATTTAAAATTAAAATAAATTTTTTATCTAAATTTTATATTTAAGATCGGAGAAAATATTATTTATTATTAACAATTTATCTATATTTATTACCATTCTAATTGTGAGTTGATACTTTTGAGGTATGCAAGTATTTTTCATAATTATAGGATCAAAAATAGAATTTTTAACCTTTAAATAATGGGTAAGTGGGTTTGTTCCTAACGGAGAAAGACATTAATTAATGTAGGCATATTATGCCAAATATTTGACCGGTATTTTAATAAAAATTAAAATCCCTAAAAAATAAATTAAAATACGGAAAACAATACCACAAGAACCAGAATAGAGAGAGAGAGAGAGAGTGGTTCAGTAACATATTCACGTTGACAAGTTCGGCCATAGGCGAGGCCAATGCCACAGCCAACTGTCACACCACTCCACATTCCTCCTTCACTTTCTTCTTTCAATTTCCCTTCTTTCTGAATTTTTTCCATCACTTTCTCGGGAAAATTTCTTCCCACATGGCTGTTTCCCGCAGCTCATCTCTCCTTCCCGAGATCGATGATAATACTGGTGGGAATGGCGGTGCTGCTGGTAATGACGCTGGCTTCCATTCGATCCGCGATCGCTTCCCCTTCAAGAGGAATCCTACTCACTTTCGTGACCGGTCCAGGGCCTCCTCCGATCGTCAATTGCCCCGAACCACTCGATCCCATCCCAACACTCGCTTCAATCGCAAGGGGCTGCTTTGGTTATTCCCTTTTAAAGGGAAGTCGGGTTTCTACGCTATGATTATCTTCGTGTTGTTCTTGTTTGCTCTGGCGTCCATGGTGTTGCAGAGCTCGATTATGTCGGTGTTGAGACAGGCCAGCGACCGTGGAAGGCTATCACGGCCGAATATGAAGTTCGGTACTACGTTGAAGTTCGTGCCTGGAGGGGTGTCTAGGAGGTTTATGCTGGGAGACGGGCTTGATCGGGTGCGTTTGCAGCCGAGAATTGGTGTTCGAGCACCCAGACTAGCTCTTGTAAGTGTCATTTGTCTTTGGCCGGGACACTTTTGATATTCCAGACGCGCGTTCTTTCTTTTTCTTTCTTTCATTCTTTCTTTCTTAGTGTAATGACAATGTTTTCCAAGTATTTGTGGCAATGGCAAATGGCTGTGGACCTGGATGGTCGGCTATATTTATTAAGGCTAAACAGAATCTAAGGGTTCTTGTGGGAATTGGATATCACTAATCGAAAATATCTATAGCTTAAATATATTCCTAATCGGATTTGTTCTAGAAACATGTGAGTATATGTACATTATTAAATACAATTAGTTAAAATGCTAATTTTCCATATGTTCATGAGAAAGCCATTGACGAATACTTGAACTGAATTTAAAGTCAAAACATATAGAATGATTGCGTGTAACTTAATCAGAAATATAAACTTTTCGGGATTACTGTCCTAGTTGAATTTAGTTATTTGTCACAGAGTGAAGTATGGATGGTAAATAAAGACGTCTTCTTTCCTTGATATGGAACTGGCATCATTTGCAAGTTTCTTGGCTGCATGTTTGAAGTTATCTTGAGTATTGCTCAGATTTTGCAGAAAATGACGAAAATATTATTCTCTTTTAACACTAATGAATATTTTTAAATCATGTTTTATAATGGGGTCGACGAGTTTAACAGAGTTTATTGAATTATTTGATAAAAGTTCCCGCTTAAGTCTTTAAAGGCTTACTCTAAAAACTAAAAGAATTTCATTTTATAGCTGCTGAGCTTAATGAATGGAAACTTCGATCTAATGTTAACTCCAGATAGAAGTTAGGGTTCAATCATCCAGGTCCAAAGAGTTATGTGTGCACTTTTTTTAATGCTTAATTTTATAGTTATTATCTTTTAGAGGTTTCCTTGGACCCTATGTTCTGTTATGTGATTTTATGGAAATTATGGCTGTGCCATAGTCCTATTGGATGCTACATGGGTTAGTTTAAACCTTTGGTTGGTCAGCGTTGTCTGATAATGCATTTGCGAAATAAAGCTTTATTCTTCCCTACTGTTTAACTAAACAGAAAAAAGAAAAGAAAAGAAGAAACCATAAAGCTTTTACATCAGATGAGAAACGCAGTATGTTTTATAGGTTAGGACAATATTTCACTATTGGTTCAATCTTGGATTCTAAAAGCATAAAAAGATATGGCTTCTAGTTTGTTATACATATTACAACTATCTCACTCGGTCTTATAGGACTGCTTGTGGTAGATTCTTCATTTTCTAGCCTTTTTATCCTATCATTCTCTAGGCTAATGTCTTATTCTCTCTGGTGCATCTTTCTTTCTATGTAATAAAAGTTTCTTTGTGCATAAAACATAGCGTCTTGATTTTTCACATATTCATTGAATTGCTTGCACTCTGCATATTTATCAGTGCTTGTTTCAACTATGTCAGATTTTAAGTCACATGAAGAAAGATCCCCAGTCATTGATGTTGGTTACCATAATTCAGAATCTACAGAAACTGGGTTATGTTTTTAAGGTGAGTAACTTTTATTTTCTTTATGATATTATATTAAGTTTTTCATGGAAGCTGATGGTGTTTTATTAAAAACACAATCCTTGTCAGAGTGAGTTACTCCTGAAATGGATTGGCTAGCTTGTAAGTTTTCTACCCTTGAATTGTTACTTTTCCATGTGGGTTTACAGATATTTGCAATAGGGAATGGAAATGCAAACTCAATATGGGAGAAAATAGATGGTCATCTCTCATTTTTAGGTCCAGAGGACCAAGGCCAGATCAATTGGTCAATGTAGGTGTGAATTTTATGTTATTTACTTTTCACATTTTATTTTCAGGGTTTATCTTTACGACCTCATTTTAGTGTTATGCTCATGCTCATTTTAAGATTATTCATCTTGAAGTCATTGTAGAGGGAGTGGAAAGCCTTTTTGTATTGATGGCCTTTCTTCTTAAGTCTACTTTATTTCATCTCTGCCTCTTCTGTAACTTTTCTCCTCTGAAATATTTTTCTTCAAGTTCTACTACTTTCCGCCTTTGACGGTTACCTGCTTACACACACGCACTTTTGCACCAGCATGATTTTTATGAAATATTGTTATCACTTGACATAGATTATTAAGTTTTTTTCCATTCCTTGCAGTTTTGAAGGTGTCATTGTTGACTCTCTTGAATCAAAAGGAGCCATTTCGAGGTGGTTTTCATCCTATCTAACTCCTGATGATATTTGTTAAAATATTAGATCTCTTGGCTCTTGTAGAGAAGTCATGTGGGTATCGATTTTTAGGATTGTGGGAGTTGACAAAGTGTTGCTACCTTTTTACTGTATTTTATTAGTGTCTAGATCATAATTTCAGCTGGTATTTGAACATTCTACCATGTGCATGAGATGATTTGGATGGATGTTTTTCCCATTTTATTTTATTTTGGTTGAGGGTGGGGATTAGATGGATGTGTTTCCTAATTAAAGTTTATATAGAAGATCATGAACGAGATTTGATCTTTTGAGGTTGAACTTTTAATGCTGTTCAAATAGAAGGGGGAAATGAATAAATATTAGCTGCCTTTTGTCAAAAACATAAGCTTTTAATTTTTTTATTTTTTAATTATTTTATGTCAACCCTTTCATTTAAAATTTTTTTTGAGAAAATTCTAGATGCAGTCATCCTCAACTACATCTTGATATATGGTTGACCTATTGTGGAGGGCCAACTTTTTCTCTTAAAAGAAATTATTATCTAAACTTGATGGCTGGATTTCCTGTACCCTTACATTTGCCTGCTTGTTGGTCTTTTGGTGTTTATAATTCACAGCACACATTCTGGGAATTTAATACGTGGAAATGGGTTGACATGGTGGATGTTTTATATGGTGGTTAAGGTACTGGCACTTTTGTTGATGTTCGACATCTCATAATTTCAATATGAGAAATAATTAAGTGTTCCTAGAATTTATATCACTAGGCAGAGTCTGGTAATCTGGATTTGTAGCTGTGAGCCTTCTATCTCTCTGGTGTCACACATGATGTGATGCATTTATATGCTGCGTTTAGTGAGTTTTATATTTTTGCAGCCTTATGCAGGTGCCTTTCTGTTCGGTACCAGTTATATGGATTATTCAAGAAGATAATCTTTCAAGTCGCCTTAAGCTTTATGAGCAAATGGGCTGGGGGAATCTTCTTTCCCATTGGAGAAGTGCTTTTGGAAGAGCCGGAGTTGTTGTGTTCCCAGATTTCACTTTTCCGGTAATGTTGCCCTTAAATACACAAAATTAAACAAACATTGACATTATTAGACTTGTCCTGATTGTTTCTAGGTAGGTTCTTAGAATTTCTTTCTTCTGTTGTCAGATGTTATACAGTGTGCTTGACACTGGAAACTTTTTTGTGATTCCGGGATCACCAGTAGATGTATGGGCTGGAGAAAGCTATAGTAAGACCCATTCCAAGGATCAATTAAGAGATCTTAGTGGGTTTCATAAAGATGATATATTGGTTGTCATTGTTGGGAGTTCTATCTTCTATGATGGTGTTTCTTGGGACTATGCTGTGGCAATGCATGCTGTAGGACCTCTACTGTTAAAATACGCAAGAAGGAAGGATTCAACTGAATCATATAAATTTATTTTCTTATGTGGCAATTCCACTGATGGTTATGGTGATGCGTTACAGGTAGAATTTCTTTCAAGTTGTGCATCATATTTAGGAGTTTTAAGTTTTAACCTCTAAATTAATGACTGGGTATGCTCTTACCTTCTGAACTAATATTTTGCCAGTATCATTTTGAAAATAGAAACATTGAACATGGGCTTTCTTGAACGTGTAATCTTAATTACAGCTCACCTTTAGTGTCATAAGTTTGACTTTGGACGTATTGTCCTAGATATTGTTCGCTAATCCCTTTAGCATTTGGCGCAGGAAGTTGCTTCAAGCTTGGGACTTCCAGATGATTCTTTAAGGCATTATGGCCTGAATGGTGATGTTAACAGAGTGTTGCTGATGGCTGATATTGTTCTTTATGGTTCTGCTCAAGATATACAGGGTTTTCCTCCATTACTAATTAGAGCAATGACCTTTGGAGTCCCTGTTATTGCACCTGATTTTCCAGTCTTAAGAAAATATGTGAGTTCGGTCAAGTTCTTCCTTTTTCTCACGTGTTGATTTCCGTTGTCATGTTTGCTTCTTTCTTTAACTCATAAAGAGCTTCTATCAACTTACAGATAGTTGATGGTGTCCATGGGATATTTTTTTCTAAACACAGTCCAGATTCTTTGATGAGTGCTTTTTCACTTTTGCTTTCCAATGGAAGACTCTCTAAATTTGCTCAAGCCATTGCTTCATCTGGAAGACAGCTAGCTAAAAATGTGCTAGCTTTGGAATGCATAACTGGATATGCAAGACTTCTGGAGAATGTACTCAGTTTTCCATCTGATGCTTTGTTACCTAGACCTGTTTCTCAGCTTCAACAGGGTGTGTGGGAGTGGGATTTGTTTGAGAATGAAATAGATCTTGCTGCTCATATGCAAGAGGCTGATGATGAATCCGCCGGAAAAGTTAGCATAGTCTATGCCCTTGAGAAGGACTTAGCTGGTACAGATAATGCCACGAATGTCCCTGGGCATGAAACCGAAGTTCAATTACATGATATCCCAACCAAATTAGATTGGGATATTCTACAAGAAATTGAAAGATCAGAAGAGGTTGAAATGCTTGAAATGGAAGAGGTATGTTGTCCTGAAACTTCAGCACTTACTTTGGACTTCCTTTCTCCATTGTCTATATATTTCACTCTATTTAAACTTTATTTAGAAACTGAGGGATCAAGAATATCATTTGTTCCTTTTGCAGCTTGAAGAGAGGATGGAAAAACATGGAGGCATGTGGGATGTGATCTATCGTAATGCTAGAAAATCTGAGAAATTGAAATTTGAAGCAAATGAAAGGGATGAAGGGGAGCTGGAGAGAATGGGACAACCGGTGTGCATTTATGAGATATACAGTGGGTCTGGAGCATGGCCATTCTTGCACCATGGTTCTTTGTACCGTGGGTTAAGTCTTGTGAGTATCATAATCCACATTTAATATTTTTTTACATGTGAAAATTTTAATTTCTTCCATGCTCTCTCTTGTTTTGTTTGAGCATTATTTTTTACTTTATAAATTAACATATGGGTTTACAAAATATCTTTCCTTTTGAGCCATTTAATTATTCTACCCTCTTGATTACCACATTTAAAAAATGTAAACCAAACTTAGGGTGCTCCTATTTTTATTTCTTTGCCTCAATAACTCGAACAAGGCATGAAAGTTTTACTCTAGTTACCAGGTGACGGCTTCCTTGTTTCTAGATGACTGAATTTTCAATTTATTAATTAATCTTGTATAACTATGTGGATGATGTGAATGCTGCTGTGAATTCTTTGGCATATTTTGTGATCAATAATGAAGTACTTGTTATGGCAGTCTAGAAGGGCACTAAGACAATGGTCAGATGATGTGGATGCTACCAATCGTCTGCCTATTTTAAACGACACTTACTTTCGAGATATCCTATGTGAAATGGGGGGCATGTTTGCACTTGCAAATAGGGTGGATAGCATTCACAGGAGGCCTTGGATTGGGTTTCAGTCCTGGCGTGCTGCTGGTAGCCAGGTATTCCTTGTTTTCGTTTAACTCATCACACCATTTTTACTCAACAGACAGAACTATAGATTTCTGTGTTTGTATTCTGTTGAAGCCATACTTGATAGCTTTGAGAATTTGCTTATTTCTAACTTTTCCTAGCCTTAGGGTGTGTTTGTTATGAGGGATTTGGAGGAGAAGGGAGGAGAGGGGAGATTTTAGTGAGTTTAATTTAAAAGAAATGGATAAGTGGGGTTATAAAATTAATAAAGAGAAGATGTAAGATAAAAGAATAAGAAAAATTAATTAAATTTTTTTAACTCCACTTCTGCAATTCTTTCAACATATATATTGACATTTTCCTATGCTACAGTTGCTTTTGCAATCATTGCTTAGTACATCATTTTTGCAAAGCAGGTAGCATTGTCAGCAGAAGCTGAAAGGGTTTTGACGGAGGCATTACTGGATAATTCAAAAGGAGATGTCATATATTTTTGGGCACACTTGGACATTGGTCGGGGTGTCATAGGAAGCAGTAATGCACTTACCTTTTGGTCGATGTGTGACATCATAAACGGAGGCAACTGCAGGTATGTAAAATATGGCTACAATGTTATACATACACTAAATAGTTTGAATGATCACACCATTTTCTCCTATATGTTATATCCTAGAGTTGTATCCAGTGTTAGTCGCAGTATCTGCATGTAACACCTGTGTGTAGGAGTATAACGCTGTAGCTTATGCTAAAAATGAGACTAGTTTTATCATAATGATTGTAGTATGATACCAAGATTCTGGGCATGAAGTGACCCTATTGTGATCACTGACCAGAAGACTTCAGCTATGTACTTCCAATATATTCTCTTAAGATTTAGACCTCGGAATAACTTTTTCGAACATGTCTAACATTATGCTTCGAAAATGCATTCAGAAATGCTTTTCAAGATGGCTTCCGCCAGATGTATGGATTGCCACCACATGCAGAAGCACTTCCTCCTATGCCAGAAGATGGTCATTATTGGTCAGCCTTACACAGCTGGGTGATGCCAACCCCTTCTTTCTTGGAGTTCATAATGTTCTCACGGTGATTAACAGATCAATTTAGTTTTCACAACAGTAGGTTAATTGAAGGAATGCGCCTTTCTCTGAATTAAACTATAAACTGAAATGTGATTGGTCAATGCAGGATGTTTGTCGATTCCATTGATGCCCTGCATACAAACTCCAGCAATTCTAATATGTGCTTGTTAGGGTCTTCAGAGATTGAAGTAAGTTGTTAGCTTTTGCTCTTGAGGATTCATTATTTGTTTTCATTCTCAAATCTGTTTTTTCTACATAGAGGAAGCAATGCTACTGTCGAGTTTCGGAACTTCTCATCAACATATGGGCCTATCATAGTGCACGGAAGATGGTATACATCGATCCTAACATCGGTACCATGGAAGAACAGCACCCGGTTGAACAGCGCAGGCCTTTTATGTGGGCAAAATACTTCAACTTCACTACATTGAAAAGCATGGATGAAGATTTAGCCGAGGCAGCTGATGATGGTGACCATCCAAGAGATATGTGGTTGTGGCCGTTAACAGGAGAGGTACACTGGCAAGGGGTCTATGAGAGGGAGAGGGAAGAAAGGTACAGGCTGAAAATGGATAAGAAGAGAAAATTGAAAGAGAAACTAGTTGAAAGAATGAGATATGGTTACAAGCAGAAATCACTTGGACGATAGGAAGGGCTTATATACCTGAACTTTCACATATCAAATACTAAAAATCCCCTTTAGTCCTCTGTTGATAACTCAATCTCATGTTAGTCCTTAATAGATTTTCATTCTTATTTTGGTTCCGCGTGTTTCAGGATTCATCCAATCTAATCCTTCTATCCCTTGGTGAATTGCTAAACTTGCTACTAAATCTGGTGAAATGACACATTTTTTTATGATTCAATAACAAAGTTGGCAATTCACCAGCAAAAAGATTAGATTTAATGGGTTTGATACACGAGGGATCAAAAGAAGGATAAAAATCTTTTAGGGACTCGCTTGAAAATACAGTTCTAGTCCCAAGAGCTAAACTCTTTTTGACCTGACACATCTACTGAACCCAGTTTTGCATGACTTTGAGAAGTTTTGATTCTAACCGTATTGGCAGAGACAGGATTCCATTTCTTTCTTTCTTTGACTGAATACATATATACCTTCATGAAGTATGAAGAGAGAGTATGAGAAAAAGGGTGAGACAGGATTCCATTTCTCAGTTAGCTGCTGCTATTTACTAGTTTCATGGCTTTTTTTCGTTGTAGCCACTGCACAAAGGATAGGGATAGAGTACCCAAAAAGTCTTACAGAAATTCTTTCTCCAGTTAAGGGACATTGAAATTTTAGCATAAATTTATTCTCTCTCATTTTCTGTATATTATTCATCATTATTATTAGTGGCAATTTTTGTGTAGAATAATGGCTGGATTTTTATGCGGACAGTTTTTGTTACTTTATTCCCAATTATAATTTGTGCTTAGCTCATATGTACTATTTACTACCAAACCAGGAGTTTTCTTGGTTGAAATTTTTGGCAGAGCTCTAACTCCTATTCATGCTTTTCAATTTTAATTTTCAAGATTCATGTTAGTGAAGTCTATATATTGTTCAGGATAAGGTCAGATTTTAAAAAAACGAGTTAAGGACCGATTTTGTCATAAAAATTTTTGCGCGAGAGTTATGGATATCTTAAAATTTTTTATGGATCAATATGACTCTAAAAGTATTAAAAAAGGAATAAAGTCGTTCTAATTATTAATAAAATAATGTTGGTTGTTAAATAATTAATGTTGACTATTGATATTTTTAATGGATAAGGGTAATATTTTTTTTAACACTTCTGAGAAAATATTTACAACTCACTCCTGAAATAAAATTGTACCTTAACTAAAAAAACACACTAAAGAAAAGTAAATGTTTGCTTTACCTATAAATCTAATCATTACCTTCATTCCATTCTCTTTAATCTAAACATATCTCATAAAATAATTCAATGTCTTTGATGATGAAGCTGGATCCTCCAACCTAAAGAGTAGGGACAAAACATGCAAGTTCATACAATAGTCAGAATCATCACAGCTGCATGGAATATGAAAGATAGGAATATTTTACAGGAAACTCACATTGGCAGATTTAATTCAGAGACAAAAGGGTTTGTTGTTTACCCAAATAAAATAAAAAAGGGTTTGTTCCCGACAGTTCAGAGAGGCATAAATCAGATCAGAGGTGATATGGAAGGACAACACTCTTGGAATAAATCTGTGTGAACTGTTCAAAAGGAAGATTCCAACTCTATGGCATGTGCAAAAAAGCTGAATTGAATCTCAATATTACTATTTTCCTTGTTGTTCCCCTTTTTCTTTGAATAAAAAAAATAAATAAATCAAAGTCTTCTCTCTGGGATATCTTTCTCATTCCTCCATATGGCTAAATAACGAACCATTCTCTCTTCAAAGATAAGTATAATATGTCAAGTTATATGTACAGAACTATAGTAATATTCCCAGAAAGAAATAAATTCAGTAAATATAAATGTAAAATACACCTCCAATCTTTAATACAAGAGTTAATTAATTAATTTTATAAATAGTAAGAAAATCAATTAAGTAGTTTTTTATTAAAAAAAATGTATGCTAGTTTTTCTAAAATACCATATTTAATCATATATATTAGAACTACCCGTTGATAAAAATATCTCAATATGTGCAATCAATAAAGATAGTTTGAAAAAAAAATTATAAATTTAAAAGATAAAATAGATTAAAACTACCATTTAAGACCAACTAACTCATATGTTTAGCATTAGATGGTGTAATAATTATTGATGGTTGAGTTAGAAGCAAAAAATTTATACATAGTATATATTCATCGTGTTAATAGTCTTATAACTTAGTGGTTATTTTATGTGAGAGATCGTAAATTTAATCTCGCTTATAACTTAAGATATTAGTGTCTGCCCCTCTAATTAAAAAAAATATACATTCATCCTACTTAAAATTTCATACCCAAAATACTAGTGAGTTAGAATAGTCATATATATATATATAATTATGTTCTAAAAAAGAACTTGAGCTTCCTGCAAAATCTACTTTGCCCTACATTAATGGTGTAGGTAGTATTTATTATTGAAATTTGACCGATCAAACTAATATATAATTATAGTTATAGTCACCAACGGGAGTTGGTCTAAGTGGTAAGCGGCTCGGTATCGCTTAAGCGAGGTCTCGAGTTTGAGCATTGACGAATGCAGAAAATCTCCGTTGGGAGACTCACCCACCACAGCCAGGTGTGCGATGCGGGTCGGATCCGGATGTAGTCAGGGTAAAGCTCCGGTGAACCGGGTGGGCAAAAAAAAATTATAGTTATAGTCTACCAAAACCACTACCCACCAAGTTCTTATTTACCAGATCAATTAAAGATCATATTAACAATTTCAACCTCCTGTATTCAATGTTTTTAAACCAACTAGATATCTAGTAAAAAAAAAAGCCAACTAGGTAGAATATTGTTAAAAAAAATTAAAAGTAATTAAGTCCCACTTTCCATGACTTGTGAATAATATAATTTATTATAGATTTTACATGTTACATTCTATTGATAAATGTAACTCTGAATTTAACTAAGTTTCATGATATATTTTACATAATTTACAAAGATGGTCATCGATAACAATATTCATTGTATATTTATCTATATAATATATACTTTTCTAATCCTTAATATATAACATATTTAATTAATTTGATTAGATTAAGAAAGTTAGTTAATATAGAATATTTTTTCTGACACACCCTAATTATCTTTCTTAACTCTTTTCTTTTTTTCTCTTATTTAATTATTATTGAGAAAGCATTAGTAGGGATAATTTAGGAAAAAGTTAATAAAGACAGAAAAGAAGTCTTATATTTAGGATAGAGATTAATTTCTTAAATATATCATATATTAAGGATTGGAGAATTATTATTAATTAATGTTACAAATCCTGAATCTTTCTTTTTCTTCTTCATGTGGAGCGTATGCTTGCAAAATATATAGATGAGTAAAGTAAAAGAAGAAAATGGCATCATATTATAATTGGTGTATATCTACCAAACTATATTGGCTATAACACTAATCTTCCATAAATTCAGTAATATAGTTGGCATGCATATGTAGATCAATCCATAAAGTTATATCTCCTAAATTCATACATCAATTTATTTATGTATTCTGATAGTGACATAAAAGAATATCATTATAAATTTCACTGTTAATATAATAATTTTATTAGTTGACAGTTTATAAATATTTTTATAAGTATTTTTTTAAGCCTGAAGATATATACTAACCTTAGTGAATCCTCGGATCTAACTCACATAAACTTTTACTAAAAAAAAACACATATCAAAACGTAGTAGAAAAGGGCTATGAATTACTCCTTTGATCTACATTTCTATTGAGTTCGTAGGATCATATTTCATATCCACACCAATTTTATCTCTTTCCCCTTATATTGTACATTCGTTTTTAAGCTGAATTATAATAACATCCATAACTTTTAAAATTTTACAATGAAACTCCTTAAACTCTTACACTCTGATATTAATATAATAGTTAGTTAACTAATTTGAGTAGATTAATAAAGCTATATAAGTTACCTAATTATGACAAATGTGACCTCATTTTTCTAAAACACCCAAGTATAACATCATAACAGTTTATAAGTTAAGCAAATTAGTTTAAAAAATGATAAATATTAGAGATAAAATAAATTAAGATTTTATATTTATGATCGAAACTATCCTCTAACTAGTTCCTATATAATTATGACTAGAGGAGCATTTATATAGATAACTCACATATGATTAATTTTATACATCACTTAAAGGTTTATTATTAAATTTTAAAGGTTAAGGGGTTATATAAAAAAAATTCTAGATCAATAATGTTGCTAAATAATGCATTATTTTTCACTTGTAATAATGTGTACAGTTGCAACTAGAACACTAGCTTTCAATACCATAAATGTACGTTATGGGTGATTCCAACTAAAATCTACCCACCCTCTCTCTATATCTTGAGAACCTATATTATTATATAAAAAAAATTAGTAATTTTTTTCCTCAACAACTTGCACATGGAGGAGTAGGTTTCTTAGAATAATAAAAAAAAAAGAGCTTAATTAGTTTGTTTTGGTACTGATCTGTCCTCATCATCAATTATTTGAATTAAAATTAAATTATTATATTATATTATATCTCCTCTTTTGTCTACCATATTGATTTGCATTTTGGCCACATTCTCTCATGCATGCAACGTCTCAGCATTACACATGAGCATGAACAAAGTAATATTATTATTTTTTTCTTAGAGGCACATCTTTGTTTTCTTATGAAGATTAAGAGATATATTTACTATTTAGTACACAAAATTGAATTAGATTGACAAATAAATAGAAGGCAAAAAAGTGTAAATGAAAAGGAATAGTTTGTAACTTGATTTTTATTTTGGTAAAAATTGTTTGAAGTATAAGAAAATTCCATCCAAAAGAAATTTAATTAAGTAGAACCCTAATGTGTGATACTAATCAAAATTGTTATTCTTCTTCACTGTATAAATTTACAGACTTATGATTTATACATAAATATGGTAAATAAAATTTATGTATCAATAAAGAGATATTGTCACTTATATAGTTTCATGAATCCGAATCCTAGTTACCCAGAAGTCAAAAGCTTAAGAGATATAGTATTAATGAGCAGCATATAAATTGGCAGATATCCATCAAAGTCATATGCATAAGCTTTTTTTTTTTTAAAAAAAATATTTTGAAGATTTTCTAATTTTCGATCTCGATTATTTTTTTTTTAGTTTCTGGGGTCTCCCGAGTTTGGATTTTAGTGCTATATATCATTGAAAAAATTACTCGCCAGAGATCGGAAAAAAACCTGGCCAGTTAATTCTTTGAAAAACAAATTTAAAAGTTTTACTAATTAATAAAAATATAAATGTAAGATATTGATAGTATCCACGGAAAGCCGAAAAGGTTTTGCTGGCAAGTACTGCCAAACTGCTCCATCTTCATTCATCGAAGTCAAAAGAACTCTCCTCTTTCTTTGTATTTTAGTTATACACACACACACACACACACACACATATTAATATATTGATTCCACTGTAAGAACTGAAATAATAGATCTGAACGTTAAGCACTTAGCTTCAAGTATAAATTGAATAAAGTCTCTTAACTTTTTTTTTGTATAGTTCTTGTGAGTTAGATCCCGAGAATCTACTAATATTATAATATTTTTCTAAACTCAAAAAATATTTATAGACATTAAACTTATGACAAATTTTAATGGGATTTAAATTTACAACTAACTTATAAGTTATCAATTAACTCTTTACAAATAATCTTTATTGTATTTCTGTTTTGATAGTTTAGTTGGCAGTTAATTTGAGAAGTGTGCGATTAATATAATGAATTCATTATAAGATAAGAACCCTCTTAATGTAGTTTTTTTCTTCTTCTTAAATGTTACTCAGGAGCTATTGCTAGTAATAATGATTTGACAATAATTCCATTTTTAACTCTCTCTCTCTCTCTATATATATATATATATAATGGTCATAGGATACCTTAGGAGACAAAAGAGGAGATGGCAAGGGTGAGTGATCCCACAAGAAGCAAACAAAAATGGTGATGAAGCCTCCAGCCTGCCCCATCTTTATCTCATTTTCATACAATTTTATATTTATATATTTATTATCAGCTGTCTCCTATTATATATATATATTCTTAACCTTCATATATTATAATTAAAATAAAAAATGAGATTTGTGTTTGTGTGGTGTAGAACTGTAGATGCATAAAAATCAGCTTCCTCCATGTATATATATATAAAAGTCATATATTGTATTATTATATATTCAGAAACATATCACATTAATTGGTTAGATCAGTTTTATTTATAAATTATTGTGGAAACAATTATATTATATAAACGTGCATATGAATATTGTATGTTTGATATTGACCGAATATATAATTAAAGTGAGGTCTTGTGATGTAAACCTTCTTCATTATCATCTTTGGATCTGGAGAGAGATGATAATGAAATAATGATCAAGTTAAAACAATAGAAAAGTGAAATAAGCTTAAATATTTATACAATTAATTAAGGAAAGGTCAACATTGTTTATGGATCAAATTAATGGTAATTAAAGTGGAGAAACATATATTTAGTTATATATATTATGCCGAATTAATGTTGGTGGAGTCTTGTTTGTTCTTCTCAAAACTACCGCCAAAGGTTTATTATATAATATTACTCCGTTCATTAATATAGGATATAATTAGATATTTGATCTTGATCTTAAATATAATATATTTTTTCTATATTTACTATTTTTTATAAATTACCCTTATAGATACTCCCTTAGTAACAACAAAGTAAAAAAAGGAGGGGAATTCAGGTATGGTATTTTAGAAAAAATATGCTATATTAACTAACTTAACTAATTTTATTAATCTAATCAAATTAGTTAAATATGTTTTATACTAAGAATGGGGAAGTATATGGTAAAAAATATTAGATAAACTGATAGAAAATGGGAGATGAGTGGAATGGTTGAGAGATAATATATATGTGTGTGTGTGTGTAATGTATGTATGCATGTGTGAATGCTAATATCAAGTATCAAATCTATTGCAAGTTAAATTATTAACAAATAATGAACAATGCAAACCCTTCTTTTTAACTATATATATAGAATTAAGGCTTGTAAAATTGTCAAAGTTTAGATGAGTTAAATTACAAAAAAACTACTTGCTAAAGTAGGTATAACAGGTTTTAAAAACTTGATTTAAAAATATTTATAAAAATACCTACAGATTACATAATAAATGAGTTGCATCCTTGCAAATTACTGGATTCACAATTAATAGGCATGTAAGTAGTTAATAGATAATATGTGATGATAAACCTGAATATATATATATATATATATATATATATATATATATATATATATCTGTGTGTTATAGGAGTAGGGTAGGAATCCTCTCCCATGTGAGTGTAGGTTAGAGAAGGAATAAAGAAGAGGTGGTTGGATAAGCAAAACTATTGAGAGTATATATATGACTCAAGTATCTGTATAATTTATTAAGATTAATTTTATGTATTATCTTGGTTTAAAATCTATCATATTCCCATTATATTTATAATTGAGATTTAATTAGGAGATATTATTTATTAGCCAATTTAATAATTTAGCTTTTTTATAGTGGAATTTCTCACTTGTTGCCCATTATATATGGGTTTTTTGTCCATCAAATTGGGGTTTTTCAACATTTAATTCCCTGTAACATCTTCTACCATTTTCTCTTATTTCACTTACCAAACAAACAAACAAACAACATTATAATAGAAACAGGAAAAAGGCAGAGCATGTGGGAAGATTCATTCATGAAATTCATTTCATAAACAAAATCTAAACAAATTTGTTTTATTTGGAATTAAAAAGCCTTAACATGAGACACAAAAAGGAATGGAAAGATAAGGTAGTAGATGAGCGTATTCATGAATCTTGGATGGTATCCTATGCTTCCTTCTCAATCCTCCCCGTTTTATTTATAATAATGTGTGTTTAATATTCATATATATATATATATATATATATATATGTATTCATGGCCATGTGCTAATGCTTGGAGGGAAAGCGACGGAACTGTAGAGAGAGAGCATTGAAGCAAGCAAATATATATATAGGATCGATGATTACACATGGTGATGTTATGTTTTGAGGGGGACAACAAAAGCATTATAATTTCTTTCCTTTTTTTCTCTTTTTCTTTTTTTGGATTTTGGTAACATTATGAATGAACTTTCCCACCACCTTATGCTTTTGATATTTTTTTTTAATGCCCAAGAAAAAATTCAGATCACAAGTATAATTATCTAAATGTCTGATTGATCATTATCATGTTATTGTAATTTGTTTAACTCCTAGTGTTTCAAAGTTAAAATGCCTGATCAAATCCAGTTTAATTTTTATATTTATTAGTAAAAAGTTCACGTGCCATAGATTTTTATTATTTATTTTAAATTAAATTAAATTTATATGGTTGAATAAGCTAGCTTAGTATTTCAGTCATCAAATTATTTATTCACTCTTTTGAAAATCAAGTTTTTAAAAAAATTTATTGATTAATTAGATGAATGAGATTGATTGATCTTAATATTATAAATTTTTTGTGTATATTTTTAACCACAATGGCTCTAGTTAGATGTGTCACATACAAATTTTAATATATATGTTATTTCATTTAATTTTTCCCAAAAAATTAATACATTATTTTTAATTAGTATTAATTGAACTAGCTAAAAAAGGTAAAGATTTTAAAACGAGATCTGGAATTATATGAACAAGTTTCTGTTTGAAAGAGACATTGTTGAAGAGGGATCAGTTGATCATACCGGGATTGATCAAAATTCAATTTTCCCAGCACAAGCTAAATATTTTTTTTAAAAAAAAAAACATATATAAGATGGGGCTGGACTTAAAAAAAAGATATATAAATAGAAGGAATCAAAAATTTGTATTAAGGTCTTGAGTTTTGATATAATTATTTGGCTTGATCATATTCAAATATTGTCGACTTCAATTGGGATATATCTTCCAAAAATATTTTTATATTTATACTGATTAAAATTCAAGACATTGTACTTTTTTTTTGTCCACCCGGTTCACCAGAGTTTTGCTCCGACTACATCCGGATTTGACCCACGTCGCACACCTGGCTATGATGGGTAAGTCTCCCAACGAAAATTTTCTACGTACGTCAAAACATCATACTTAAATGACCAGAACCCCCTACTATGACCAATGCCTATTGGTAGGTTTTGAGTTAAAAGCCCGGTATAGAAACCACTTACATATGTTTGGGGAATGACTATAATATCTCAAAGAAAGAAAAAAATTACCCTAAAATCTAATGACAATTAAAAAACATATACTAATAACAAGTTTCAGTGCAGTAAATGATAAGTAGCTTTTGCTGCTAATTTATTATTGGGACTTTATGATAATTAAATCCCTTCTTTAGGACCTCATAATCATTCTCATGCCTTCTATGTTTCCTCTATTGATTGGCCCACTTGAATTCTCCCCTTTTTTTTAAATATTAAACATTATCACAACAAATAGTATTGAAATCTTAGTTACAGGGAGGAAGTATTAGTGAATTTGACTTGATATAGAAAGATGTAAAAGGACTCATGAATTATGTCTTAATCTTTTACATTAAGATATGGTGTTAAGTCCACTTATATGTTTTCTCTATTAATTTTCTTGACCTAATTAATTGAATTCTCTCCATTTTACATTAATTTTCTCTATTAATCCAAGTAATATCCCAAAAAAATACTTAATTCAAAAATTAGCATATAATATGTGATTATAAATATATGGAAAACTTAATCATAATTTTCTATATATTATCTCTTTTTTTTATAAAACTTGACATCGCAAATGCTTATCACATCTAATCTAAAAATTAATTTAAATTAACAGTCTACAATAATTGAATATTATTGAAAGATACAAAAGTGCCAAATCATGAACAGAGAAGTTAATTGATCATTTTCATATGAGGATGCGTCAGTAAATAATGATACAGATATCAAAATTGAATTTCTTCATAAAATTGTTAGGGCTGTATTTAAACTGGAAAAATGAAAGGTTGATCTCTTGAAAAATTTTATAATCATAAGATTTAAATTAATATGAGCTCGTTAAATTGATGACTAATAATTAACCAAATAAAAGTAGCCTTAGGAGTGGCAACCCATACATTTATAATCATAAGAAAATCAAAATATTTTTATATATAATTTAATAAAGATTCTAAAAAAAAAAGCTCTTTATTGTAATATTTAAAAATTATAACTTGAAAAAAAAAACTCTATGATAGTGTCTTTCACGTCTCTTTCCCGCTTAAATCATTAGGTGGATGAAAGCGATCTCTTATGAGAATATATATATATATATATATATATATATATATATATATATATTAAATCAATATGAAAAAAATACGAATTAATGTCACTGAATTTTATGAAGATGCCATAACAACGAAAAAAAGGATAGTATTGCATTTTCATTTCTTCAATGAACTCACCATTAGGAAACTCATTAGGTAGAAGATGATGGGATCACTTGGCAACAGTGAACATTAAGGAAATGATTCTTTTTTTTTGGGTATGAAGGAAATGATATTTTAATTTCAATAAACGGTTAGAAAATAATCAAATTAATTGATGAAATTTATTATATAATTACTTACAATGATTTGTTATTTATACTTATACCTTTCAGCGTCTGTAGGGCTAGAGTAAATTAAGTTTATAGAAAATCACTTGATGATGCAAATTCTAGCCATTTGTCAATCATATGGCTATTAAGATTTAAGAATATTCTCCATATATAGTCCCAAATAAAAAACTATTTATTACTCTTTCTCTTGATCTTAAATATAGGATCTTTTATAGAACTATCCTGTAATATTTATTAGCTATTATCAAATATATCCTAATTCAATTTATATAAAAATATGTGAGAAATAAATAAAGTATCTCTATTATCTCACTTTTTCAATAAAATTGAATAGAGGTATGTATGTTTGTATAAGGAGTATTTTTTTTTAAAGATTATTGATAACTACATTTTTAAATTAACAAGATACAGTTAAAATAATATTATATTTATTTAATTTATAAATTAATATATATTATAATATTGCACAAAAATATTTTAAGGAGTTCAAGTTATATTTATTATAATTAATTTATTTAATTTAGTTAAGTGATATTTATATTGAAAATTTGAGGAGTATTTAATTAAGTGTATCATACAATATTAAGATGCAAGATAATTTAATTTATAACATCCACCTCAGCTGATTTGACAGATGTCAAACATAGAAAGTTTCTCTTTCCATGATATTGATATCCCTTTCTTCGCACAATTTCAGCCGTCTATAACTAGCAAAGATTAATTATCAATATATTATTTTTATGAAATTATCTAATATTTAATATTACTAAGTCATATTTATTCCAATTGATCTAGGTAGCTCTTTCAACATATATAAATACTTTTATTTATGAAATTTAAACTATTGGTCTTACAATATATTTAAGAGATAATTGAGTTCATTCTTCTAATCTACTCTATACAACCACCCTTACTGTTTAATACATGATTTAATGATAAGTGTTTTTGAAATAAAACTATAAAATTTATATTAATAAAAATAATAATTTTTAGAGTTGTATTTTTTAACTATGTGTAAGTATTATTTAATTTCTTACATGTATATTGATCCACATATTTATGAATAATTTTATCAATTAATGTTTCTATATTCTAATTTGAAGAATAATAAGAAGAGGAAGAGGCCAACACTCATTATTTATTATTGTGATTAAATAGTATATATCATTGTTTAAGCTAAAAGTCTTCTTAGCTCCTTCAACTAATTTTAATAGTATAATTAGTATCCTAAAATATTTAAAAATATAATTGACACTTTAAAATATTTTTTTATGCAATTAATACTCCCACTAATAGATCTCAATTTTTTGTCTAAACATCTCCGCCCAAGTTTTTTTAACACGTCATTATTTAAAATTTTATTAGTATAATTATTTTTTAAAAAAAATCGATAAATGAAAGAGATGAGAATGAGGAAGAGCAAAGAGTAAAGGAGGGATTTGGGGTTTTGAAATTTCTCCCTAGTGTGTACGAGGATCAGATTGAAGGAGCACCAACAAATTTGCCGTTTACCAATGCCGTCAGAATCCAAAAATCAACTACAAAAAGTCTCCATCTCTTTCATTTACTAAATTTGTAAAGAAAAATGATTATATATGTTAAATTTTAAATAATGACCTATATTAAAAAACTTAAGTAGAAGGGTTCAGACAGAAATTTGAGATCAATTGGTGGAGAATGCTAATTGTAAAAAAAAAAAATTTAAAATATTACTTATACCTTTAAATATTTTAGGATGCTAATTATACTAAAAAATATTTTAAAGTATCAATTATACCTTTAAATATTTTATGGTACTAATTGTATAATTAAAATTAATTTAGAGTGTTAGGTGTAAATTACCATTACTTTAAACATAATTAATATATATATTTATTTAAAATTTATATCAGTCGTTAAATGTCTTTTAAATGGATTAAATTGCAAAAACTTTATTTTGAAAAATAGAGAATATTGATTCTCATAAATTTACTCAATTATCTTCAATTTTTAATAAAATATTTTTAAAAATTATATAGAAGGACACATTAAATAATTTTATGTAAAAATTGTAACAAAAGGAAACACATCCCAGTTTTGCTAAGATTATACAACAAAGTTGTGGATAAAAATCACTGACCAGATGTCATCCAAATAAAACCAAAAGGGGGGAAAACATTATCCGGAAAAATGTGGGAAGTGAAGTGGAATAGTGAATGTTATGAACAAGAATGGCACCTCGTGATCATAAATTAAGAAAATATTTTATATAAATAGTTTGAAAATTTAAAATTATTTTTAAAATATTAATCATTCAATCTTTAATGTAAGAACTACTTATATAATTTAAAAGATTAAATATATTAAATAAAATTTTTAATTATATCATATATAACATGATATTTATAAAATATTTTATGTAATATTATATTATATATTATTTATAAGTTAGTTAAACTAGTTCGTAAAAATAATAAATATTAAATAAAATAGAATGATATTTTATATTTATAACTAAAATTTATTTTTTATTTTACATTTAGGAGTTGAGGAGTGTATTATAAATATTTTTTAAAATTAAAACAAATAAAAATATAAAAATATTAATGAATGCTAACAAGGGATGATAAAAATAATTAATATTCTTATTTAGTAAATTTGTTTGTATTAACATGTATAGTCAATTCTTAACTTTAAAAAAGTTGTCTTTTACATTAGAAAATTCTTGTCTTTTAAAATTTCAAAATAATTTTGAAAATTAAATTTTAATTTAAAATTTGAAAAAAAAATAAATTTAAATTTTAAGAGCCGATAATAGTGGAGAGATTGGTGGCAGTCGCCTGAGGGTGCGCGTGGATTTATATTCAGGCGTTCACTGATTACCATCATCAACCTCTAACGTGACAATTACGTTCCACTGGTCTCTCCACAAAAGCAAAAGGCAGCAACAAAGTCATCCTCAATTATCTACTGCGCCCGACCCTACCCCTTCAACCAATTGTATCCTCACACGTCATACAGAAAGGGTATTTATGTCCAAATATTACCACCATTTTGTCACGTGGAAGATTCTGGTCTCGTTCTTCATGTAACCTCTACCAACAAAAAGGATCCCAAAGCTGTTCAATTTGCTCACAAGGAAATTTTTTTTTTTATTGCTCACAAGGACCAATTCTAATTAGTAAGTTTGGTGTTGCAATTATAGTAATTAAGCATTAACCTCTAATCTTCACATTAATCCAAACCGTCCATATTTTTACATTTAACTTATATTCCTGATTTCATAGAATATTTTGAATAATTACAATTTATTATGATTAATATTAATTCCTCTAGTGCTCATATTGCCAAAAGTCTCTCCCCAAAATAGATAGTGCCACACTAAACAATTAATTTGGGAAGTTTCTTATTATATTAAGTTTTATTTAAAAATATAAAATTAAAAAAATCACCATCTCAAAAAATAGCAATATAATTTATTTGTGTTATCTAAATTAAATTTAAAAATTTTTAAAAATAAAAACATCGAAATAATGTTACATACTAATCACATCACCATCAGATTGATAGTATATATTGATGAGTATAGTTAGATATGGATCCCATGTTTTTGCAATTATATTGTTCATAATTTATAAATACTGCAATTTTTAGTAAAAAATCAATTTCAAAGTATAATTTTAATTATTTTGTAAAAAATAGGAAAAATTATTTTACAAGTTCTTATAGTTTCACCTCATTGTTAATTTTATCCATATATTTTTTTTATAATATTGTTATAATTTCACCTAATTTTTAATCAAAGTTTATGTAATTTTTTTATAATATTTTTATATATAAATCATGTATTGCAATTTACAACTATATTATTCATAATTTTATAAATACTGTGATTTTCAGTAAAAAGTATTTTTGAAAAAGTAGAATTTAACTATATAGAGTTATCCTCTCTCCAACCTTCAAACGCAAGCTTTCGCTGGATTAAAGTCTACCTTCCTCACCCACCTATATATACGTTTATCCAACACGTACCACACCCCCTCCCCACCGTTTTTTATTTTTATTTTCATTTTCTCTCTCAATTTTCTCCCCGTCCAAGCCCTTTTTCTCCCCTCCAATTCCCACCGCCATGTCCACCGATCTCCAGCTCCTCCACGATCTCCCCAAACCGCGACTCTCCTCCACCGCCTCCGCCATCAAAATTGAGCTTCCCGATCTCGACCACTCCGGTCGCGTGGACACACCGGCGGAGGCCATGGCGGCGCACAGCGGCAGAGAGGAGGAGGACGAGAGCTGTCGGACTCCGACGTCCAAGGAGAACAGAATTCCTGAGGCGCTGACGTGTCCGCCGGCTCCGAAGAAGGCGAAACGCGCTGTTTCCTGCAAGAGGAAGCTTCTGGAGGAGTTTCAGTTGTTTGAGAAGGTGAATAAGGACGAGATCGATGGATTCTTCCGATCGAATTTCCCGAAGAGAAGCTGCCGATGTACATGATCGCATGAACCTGCCCGATCGTCCTGCAAAAAGAGCCTTATTCACGTGGCTGTTATAACAGTTTAACGAAGCCAGTGAATACGCCATTTCATCTTCTTCTTCTCCTCTCTCCTCTCAATTTCATATGTTCGATTCATTTCCTTCTTTCTTTCTTTAATATTTTAGCCTTACACGTTAAGGAATGTTTATATATCCAATTCGCATAATATATATCACTATGTGAAAAAATATATTAGATCCTGAATCCAGTATGTTCATTAATTACATATATCGATCAACAAAGTGTTGATTCAACCCCCAATTCTATGATCTCCGAATGATCTTCCCTTCTCCTTCCCTTCTTCGGATTTTATTATATAATTATAATTATTATCGTATTGGATGTTACGTCCTCAGATGATTGATCGCTTATGAATACAAAGCTTTATGAACAAATTAAGGTAAATATTGTGAGATTAATCATCGTTCCATGACACACAAACATCAATATTTAAATTTTCTGGCAATTTAACTGCAAAAAGTGATTTACGTACATGTATATTTTCATGAACTTCTTACAGTCAATTATCTTGAGTAAAATATATATATTATTAAAACTAATTATTATGAGTGAAGTGTAAGAAATTTTGGTTCTTGGAAAGAGGAAGAGGTTAATTAATTAATTATATTAGGGGGTAGATGAGTTTGGTGGCTTGTAGTATTTACGTATTCAAATGGAACACAATTATCATAGTGAAGAATAAGAGAGCTTATGCGGTTGATTATTCTTAATATAATAATGACATTGTTGGCCAAGAAAAATGTATATATAAGAAAGCATAAATTCTCAAAAAATATATTTTCAATTCTAAAATTATAAAAAGAATATCATGGTATATAAAAGAACATATTATTTATAAGTATCAATATGATATTTTAAATTTTGGGGGGAAAAGATGAGATTACTTCTAAAAAGTGTTTTAAGAAGTAAATATTTATAACTAAATTATTAAATAAAGTAATAAAAAATGGTCAAAATTATTATAAAAGTTATCAATCACATTACACGAGTAGTAATTGATTCAAATACTTACTTCCAACTAAATTGTTAAAAAGAGTAGTAAATATCTTTACTAAGATAGTTAAAATCATTATAAAAATTATTAATCACATTATGAAAGTAGTAATGGGCCCAATTTCATCTTTTTCCCACAATTTGAAATATCATATTAGTATTTATGATCAATTTATCTTTTATATATTAGGATATTTTTTTTTAGAATTTTATAATTGAAAAGGTATTTTCTGCGATTTCTCCTATAAGAAATTTAAAAAATAAATATATAATCAAAAGATTGATGTGTCAAAGGGGTTGACAATTATGAATGAATGTGTGGAGGGGTTGAGTATTAGGCACGGCTTTGGGATTGATGAAGGAACCTTGATTTTCTGTGTAAGAAATTATAACAAAAGAGGATATGGGAGAATAATAACTATTATTATTTAATTAATAAAATTTGAAGATATCAACATAGAGATCCCATATGGATGCGAATTCTATGTACGTGATGTGCCTTGCTATTATCAAATTCTATCGCCAACTCATTTGTCTTTTTTCGCCCAAGAAAAAAAATTAAATTCATCAAATCCCCCACATGACGACTAGTTATCTCTACGAATTTGATTTTTTTGGAAAACGCCAATTTTGAATTTTCTTTTTTAATGGCTGCTTGGAATTTTTATACACTTGGGTTGGAATAATATGGCATGTGACCCAGCTAATTATTTATTTATTTATTTAAATGAATAATAATATATAAACACTTTTTGGTACAAAAATTGTGAATGATTGTTGTGTGAAAAGACTAATATGTGGGTTGAGACATGAAGCGTGAAGGACAGGATTATTTGACAAAAAGAAAAGGAATATGAATGAATAAAGATAAGCAGCAATTTAGGTTTGACAATGACTAGAAGTTGAGAGAGGGACCATTTGCATCTTTCAAGCTAGCTAGCATTAATAATTGCATTCATTTCTGAATACATCTATCTATATTTATATTCATAAATAAATAAATATATATAAATATAAACAAGAACAGAAATTTCATAATAAGTCAAAGTGAATTGTAGAACATCCAAACAGGATCCGTTTTTATCCTTTTAAGCTCTTGATTTACAATTAAAAGGTTATTCATTTATTAATTGATATGCTATATCAACATATAGGTAGGAATAGCTAGGATGGTTGTATCCAAATACTTAGTTTAGTTTAGTGGTGGACGAGTTATAAAAAAGAGGCTCATGGGGAGAGGTATCCTGATCATAAAGTTTCGATTTGGATTAGTCAATTACTCGAATACCTCATGATAAGATCTAGAAAAAGCTTCAAATACTGGGTGGCCCAGATGATTTTTTTTTAAAAGAATACGATGGTTGTACTTAATATTCCTTCTAATCCAAATTATACAAGTTACTTTAATTTCAACGGCCTCACTAGAACTAAAAAAAATAGTTAATTCATTAAATCTATCTTAAATTAGGGAATTAAACATTCTAAAAAAGAGTGTACATTATATTCTCACTAGCCTCTCTTTCAGGTCAAAAAATCCTTTTAAAAAGCTACTTATATTCTAGACATGGAGAGAGAGAGAGAGAGTAGTTAGTGTGGATAATCAATCAATCAAAGGTAATGAAGTGATGGTAATGAAAGAAAGGGAGCATGAAATCAATGAAATAAAATAATAATAAAAAGAAGAAGGTGGTAAAAGGAGAGGGAAGCATGATTAGCGTGGGCGGGAGTGAAATAATTAAGAATAATGGAGAGAGTGTAGATCTAAGGAGGAAGGTAAGCAGCCTTTGAGTGGAATATTTATGATTAACAAGTTTTGGGATGGGATATATATATATATATATATATATATATATATATATATATATAAGTAATTGGCTTCAACTCTACGTTTCTTTGTCTTCACTCTTTACAATGTGCTAAAAGCTGTGAAACCAATGATCCCATTTACATATATATATTGAGAATCAAGACTTAGAGAGGAGTGGCGTGATGATCCCATGAAGATGCATATATGAGGAAAGCAGCAAACAAAGTGGTAGAGAAGACAAGCCTTCTACCACAAGACTCCCATTTTATATGATTCTCTTCATTCATTTCATATGCAAATGAAGTCGCATATACATACATACAAACAAAATTAGTTCATACTCATATATATATATTAATTTTGTTTACGCATTAGATGGGATTAATTATTAATTAATTAATAGCAAAAAAAAGATATATATACACTCCTCCTAATCATTTTTATATTATATATTTTTCTAAAATTTTATATTAAATATTGAAGAAGTATATATATAATATTTTTTATATTTTATTTAAATTTAATACTATTTTATTGCGTGTTTGGATCTACTTTTAATAATTATGTTAGGATAAATCTCTTCTTATATATTTATTTTATAAATCATAATATCACGATTAAAAGGTCAGATGTTAAAGTTTTAAATCACTAATCTAAACATGCACTCAATTGATTTGTGAAAGTTACACTATGTATAAAAAATTTTAAGAAGAAATTAAAAAAGTATTTTAAGTTTTAGATAGAATGGGTGAATGAAGTAAGTGATGGAGAGAATAATGAATAGTGGTAGAGGACACAAGTTTCAAAGAGGATCGGTGACTTTTGTGGAGCTTTAGGGGAAGGAAGTAGTAAGAGAGAAGGGGTGGATTAGATTGAAAAGGGTAGAAAGGTTTATATGTTCATAGGTATAGAGAGATGGATGCATAGGATGCGTCGTTTCCAAGACTATAAAAAGTAAAGTAGCCCCATTTCATCACTCCCTCTCACATGTTCCTCTACGTCAGCCTACCGCCACGTGTCCCCCTCTCCATCTGTCTCTCAGACTCTCACCCTCACAAACTCACACTATTCTTAGCTAAATTGCTAAAAGAATATAAAAATATATCTAATATCTCAAATTAATTTTAAAAAAATAATTAGTACTATAAAATATTTAAAAATATAATTAACACCTTGAACTAATTTTAAAGATATAATTAGCACTATAAAATATTTAAGGATATAATCAATATTCTAAACTAATTTTGGAGGGACAATTAATACCTTAAAATATTTAAATTGATATAATTTTGCCCCTTACTAACAAAAATATTAACTTTATTTGATACATGCCACATAAATTTTTTATTTTAACATATTATTATTTAAATGGCCACATGTGTAATATTATTTTTATAAATTTTACTAAATAAACTATAAAATTTTACAATATTCACATATGAATTCTATACAATATTAATTTTAAGATTTATTCAATACTCTTGTTTAAACAATATGACACATGTAACCTTTTAAATAATAATATGTCAAAATAAAAGGCTCATATGACATGGATCGGACGAAAATTTATATTTTTATCAGTAAAAAGGGAAATTGTACCAATTTAAATATTTTAGAGTGCTAGTCGTACCTCTAAAATTAGTTTAGAGTGCTAATTGTACCCTTAAATATCTTAGGGTGCTGGTCGTACTTCCAAAATTAATTCAGGGTATTAATTGCTCCTCCAAAATTAATTTGATGTGCTAGAGGCACATTTACCCTATATAAAATCTAGGAGAACTATTTGAGTTAACTATATTCTTTTAATTTTTAATTTTCTATCTATATTATTTTTATCTTTATAAAATAATTTAATTTTGCTCTATCAGCCCAATTAGACATTAGTTTATGTACAAGAGCTAATAATGCTAATATAATAAAGTTACAAATGTTAATAATGGTAACAAAGAATAATTGAAGGATTTAATCAAGGGAAAAAATACAGATATATAATTAAAAATTAAAAGAAAGTATAAATATTTACAAAACGGCTTTTCCTTAAAATTCATGGGTTAAAAGAATTTAAGGATCTATGTTTTCAAATAGATGTTACTTTTTTTGTCCATGTGTAATATATATTCAATCAAGTATAAATATTTTTTATTTTACATATAGTTAAAGATATGTTAGATACAACAGAGAAAAAGTTATATCAACTGAAGATAGATTAGATTTGGATCATTAAATAAATTTTATGTACTTTTTGAATAATAAATTTTGTAGTAGGGGATTTTTAAGTAATTTTTCCTTTTTAAAAAAATCTAAATCTTAATTTTCTTTTATGAAATTTGAGTTTTTTCTTACTGAGTTTATACAAAAATAAACATAAAGCACCCACATGAAGCTAGCTAAAGTAATAAGAGTAGGTAGAGTCAATAATTCAAACCTTTTTAATATATGGAAAAAAAATTATAAAACACTAATATTTGATTTGTCATGCTCCTCTTTTGTGTTATAGACGGACCTCATGTCATGTGTTAACTAAAATATTAAAAATGGGTTTCAATAGTACTCTTAATTTATAAATTAGAGTTTGCCATAAATTTTATATAGATGGTTATTTATTGATATGGATATTAATTAAAAATAAGTTTTTAATAATTACTCATTATGTTCCTACTTATAAGAGTTAGATAAAAATTTTGATTTATTTCTAAATATAAGACCCTAATCCACTTTGTCTCTTAAAATTATAATTTTCTCCCCAAAATATCCTTATATGATTGTACATATTAAGGGGTATATATATCAACGGTAATTCAAATACACATGATTAAAGGGGATATTTTATGAAAACTAACGCATAACCATTACAATTAACTAATTTACCTAACTTATTTAATTTACTTATATTAGTTAAGTAGATCATATAATTTATATGTTAATTGTATTTTATTTATTAATAATGGAGCTAATATAACCAACAATAGTCCCCTTTTTTTTCTTTTTATTTCTCCGAGTGATTGCTAATTAGTCCTTTTTATTGTCCCTCTAATTATAAAAGTAATTATATTTAAAATAACATAGAAATAGAAAAGTAGTTCCACTAATTAAAATTAAAAAGAATTCAAATGCTTCATTGAATATACATTAGAATGGCTAAAAGTATTTATAATTTTCAAGCTAATAATAATTACTTCCCACCATTCTAACTCAAGTAGTGGTGGGGTGGGGTGGGTTGGGTAGTATGTATTTAAGAGTGTAGACCTATCTTATAGACCAAAAAATAGAAAGTGCGGTTATATATATACAATTATTAAATAAATCATTGGATATACATATATATATTCTCTCAAAAATTGATATTAATATTATATATTATGCTCCAGAAATAATTAATTAATTTATCAATTGATGTCCTTTTTCTTTAATTATTATATATATGACTGATTCATATTAACTTGTCCTTTTATTGTTAATTAACGCAATTATTTCTCTCTCAATTTTAAAGTAATATATTTAAATTACTAATATAAAGATACAAGAGTGTATAGTTTAATTGAGACAATATAAAAGATTTTGAGTTTTCCTTCATTGAGCAAATATTTGAATTGATGAAGGAAATTAAAGCAAAGCACTTGAAATTTTCAAAATAATCATAATTACTTCCATTATTATTCTAACTCAAGTTAGTGCATGTGAGGAGGTAGGCGGGGCTAACCAGTGTTTACTAATTAGGGTTATCGATATTACTACAAGACATATGCACTTGACATCCCATGCGCGAGAAATGAATAGAACTTTACCATGCGCCAGAAATAATTAATTTTGAATAAATTCCGATGTTAATTATAATTGGATGGTATAAATAAAATGGAACTACAAATTAATTTTATGGATATAATAAATAAAATCCTTTATTCAAACATGTAATTAACAAAATATCTAATATAATATGGCATATCAGGTTAACCAATGTGTTTTTTTTACATTTTTAAAAAATATTAAACTTCATATTATTAATTGATCCAAGATATATTTTTGAGTTAATACAATTTGTTCTTAAATTTGCACGAATTTTAATTTTTGTTACTCAAATTTTAAATCATGAATTTTTATTTGGTCCCTATAATTTAATAAAATTTTGGATTAATATTTAGTCAACATACAAAATGATCTAGATTTTTATTAAATTATAGGAACTAATATTTTTAGATAGAAAAAGAATTGAGGGATCAAAACTAAAATTTGACTGACTAAAGATTGTATTAACCTATGTTCTTTTAATAAGAAACATTTTAGGTAAGTTGGCTCTTGATGGCACATTAGGGCTATAACATGTCTTTAAATTCAAAAAAACATTTACAGATATATCGTATACCAATAAGATTATCATATTTGCAATAAGATGTTAATTGAACTAAGATTGATATATATGTGTGTGTGTGTGTATGTAACTATGTATGTATGCCAAAGTTGTCTAGGGATTGAAAGAGTATGGAAGAAGTGAAAGAAAAGGAACATGAGAAAGGTAGAAAGCAAGAAGCAGCCATAATTAAGGCTTGAGGAAACTTGTTGTTAAAGCTGATGATCATGACTAATTAAGAAAGTGGTATTAATTAATTACACATTAATTACTTTGGTCACACTCTTATATATATATATATATATATATATATATTCTGGCCGTCCTTGTGCTGACTGGCTGATACTACTAACATGTTCTCCTGATCTCTCTTTTATTTTGCCAAAAGAGAAGAAAGGAATATATCATCAAGCAAGTAATCATACCCAATAGGAAAAAGTTGAGCAAAACCAAGAAGATATAAAGTTAGAGAGAGAGAGCATAAGACATTAATGAGACATATATACATAAGAAGATATTTTTGTTGATCTTATTTATAAAGTATTTTTATTATATTTTTTATAAATTATGAAAGATCTTAAACTTTATTAGTTTTATTTTAAATTTTAATAATTTTTTAATTTTATTACACAGATGAGAACAAAGTCAAAAAATAAAAAGTAAAATTGTAATTCACACAAAAAAATTTAATAATATACCTTATAAATCAAAATATTCTTTCTGATGGAGGAGTAAAAGGATTTCTCAGAACTTACAGTATATTTTGTACTTAAAGATTCATTCCTAACCATGTTGCAGTCTTAACCGTCAACTTTGTCAGTAAATTCTATTGTACTGTGAATATTGAGCATGTCTGAATTCTCGGAAATTGAGTACTCCAATTGCTGGAGAAGAAAAACATATATATATATACACACACGTGTACATGATATATATATATATATGGATAATGCAAATTAACTTTGAAAAAAAAAATGAAAAAAGAAGAGATTTAAGAAACGGTGTATATTTTCTAAAACCTTGTGATCTCATTCTTGGGATTGTTGTTGATGGGCTCTCCTATTCCTATATATGTATATGTCCTTGATTGAATACAACACGTAGTTACATTTGGTATTTGTTTAAGGATTTCGAAGAACAACGTAAAATAATATACTAAAAGCAATAAAAAGAGTACGTTGATTCTTCATATATAGCTTCAAATTATAATATGCACACGAATATTATAAATAAATAAATAAAATAAATAAAATAAATAAATAAATGGTTTTCGGCGCCCCTAGGGAAAAGTTAAAAAGTGAGAATCTATAACCCTAAATTATCTAACAACCACGTACCCTACCTAAAACATGTACTATTATAGATCAAGCTTAGCTACTCTAAATTATATACAATGCATTATTAATTACTTACCCTTCTCTTTGTTTTATATTTTTTGTTCTCCATTGAAAATTGAATTCTATTTAATTAGTGAAACATAAAGTGTAACTAAAGGTATATTAGTCATTGCATATTATTAAAAAGAGTGTGCACTGAGTCTCATTAGGTGAGGTTTAAAGAATAATAGATATAAATAATTTTATTCTAAAAAACGTAGATATTATTTTTAAGATTTGAAACCGTGACATCTATGTTACATGGTAATAACTTTATTGTTACGCCAAATCTCATCCTCTTTCATTGCATATTATTGTTTTATATTAATTAAAGTTTTCCTAAATTCATGTGCCACAGCCCTTATCCTTCTAAAGAACAATATATCTATGTTGAAATTGGTAATAAAATTGGGATTGGGCCAGGTCTGTGCTTGAAGGTTTTCATAGGAATCAAGTTTCGGCCTAAGTTTATACCAAAAACAAAAAGGTTTGGGCTAAGTACGTATGAATTAGTGAGAGATTTGATGAGTATGTAATGGAAATTGAGAAATCACACTTTTCCTGCAAATTAATTATGACATTCCTCCACCAACAGAGTTAGTATTAGCAGGAGCTAATTCATCAGAACATATTAAATTAATGTTCAAATTTTCGTTAGGAGGTATACCTATATTTAATACATAATAATACTTCGAATATTATTTTCTCCAATAAAAAAAAGTTATGACATTCCACTGATTAAGGATGAATCTAATAAAAGGGATTATGTCCTCGCAATATAATGAAAAAATATTCGAATACTTACTAGAAGAGATACCCAATTACTCTCATTTAGTGTAAAACACTAGATTTACCTTCATCATATGCTATGTCTTGAATCTTCTTTGCAGTTTTTTTTTTGGTTGCCCACTCGGTTCACCTGAGTTTTGCCCCGACTACATCCGGATTCGACCCGCGTCGCGCACCTGGCTATGGTGGGTGAGTCTCCCAACGGAAATTTTCTGCATTCACCAAGGCTCGAACTCGAGACCTCGTTTAAGCGATACCGAGCCGCTTTCCACTCGAACCAACCCCCGTTGTTCTTCTTTGCAGTTGATATATGTAGCATGCTTCAATCTGTTGGCACCAAGCCAGCCGAATTAATTTGTTTTATTTTGGGGGCCAATACACATGGAGGGACGTCCAAGCTTAACCGTAAAAGTTATGGACAAAATGACGCAGTCATATATATATAACTAAAATGATAGTGTTGCCTTTGAATTGAATGAGTGGGTCTGAATGAAATTAAGAATAAATTAAGAGGGAGGATTAAGAAGTAATTAATTGGACTGACTTCTTTTAGATCAGAAAAAGTTTATGTGAGTTTGGCACCATTCCCCTACTAAGGCTAGAGCATAGCTCTATGGCTCAGAGAGTGTTTATAAAGACTTACGAGATTGCCTACCAAAAGAGCCCTCAGTATAGTGGCAGGAATCAAAATTGCGTCCTTATGGGATACGAATCTAATCTTTACCATATGTGTCAACTGTCATTGGCTAATTAGACCGACTTGAATGAACGTGATGAGTATTCAAAGGTTTAGCGGTCTAATCAGAAAGCAGCACAATAATCGATCGAAATACATTTAACTTGTAAGTGTATATATCTCTGTGTTTGTTGAAAATTGAACCATATATATATATTACATCTCTTTGCTTCATTCATATTTTCTTCTTCTTGCATTATAATCATGTCCTTCCCGTTTGATCTTAATTATTATAAATATATATATATATATATATATATTAAATTATTGAAATTGATATTATTTTGTAGTGTAAGTAAAGAAGAGAATATGGATGAGAATGATGAGAAGCGATGTGAGTCTGAGATAATAGAAAGGGGAAGAAGAAAGCCATCACTGACCAAACCACACTCGATTTCGAGCTCTCTAACTTCAATGCTATTCAGGTCCCTCTCTGTCTCTGTCTCTGTCTCTCTCTCTTCTATGGTGGTTGATTTATTAGTGTAATAAACAATGACAATTTAGGATTCCAAAATTTTATATTTTTATAATGTCATTTAAGGAAAGAAAAAATCAATTTCACTTGTAAGGTTTTTTTTGGGGTCTAGAAAGCTAACTTGTAATCGTTTTCAATTCAATATTGTTTAATACTATTCTTTAATTTTTCAACTTAAACTTTAGACTTTTTTTTACTTCCCAAGATTCTCAACTTGTGTGTGAATAAGGATATTTTGGTCAATTTGCTTTCTTCTTAAATGTCGGTAAAGGACCAAAGTTCTTAATTGACATTTTAAAATTTTGATATCTTAAAGTATTATTATATCTTTCGTATTTGATCTCAATGTATCATTTCCCAAAGATGGTATTCTTTTATTTGCACACGTTACTTTACCCTAAAAAGAATCACAAATGAAAGCAACCAATCATTTTCCATTTCCTTCAAATCTGCATATTGGGCAGCGAGTTTCACGTAGCCAGCGGGCAACAATGGCGAGAAGTTTAGGGTCGTCTAAAGATCTTTTGGATGCTGCAGAAGTAACAATCAAGTTACTTAATGTAGAAGCCAAAATGTGGGAGAATAATGCTAGGAAGTTGTTAATCGATGTGGAAAGGTTGCAGGAAGGCTTGTGCATTAAGGCAGACAAGGAGAAAGAGCTTGAAATGGAGTTATCTTCATTGCATAAAGAATGCTACGGATTGAAGGATGAAATTGAACAGCCAAAAACTATGGTGGCAAAACAGAATAATGACAGCGAAAACTCGAAGTTTCAGGCTGAGAGATGGGGAAAATCATAAAGGAGTTGAAACATGAGATAGAGTATCATAAACGACTAAATAATGACCAAGAATTGCAGCTCAAGAAAGCAAAAAAATCCAACATTGATCTTGCTTCTATTCTTCAGGAGCTAGAAAAGACAATAGAAAAGCGAAAAAAGGAGATTATTGATCTATCAATGTCTAAGTTCCAATTTCAAGATGGAACAGATTATAGCCTTGGGCATGATGACAGTGAGGAATATGACTTTCATTCGAGGAAACCGGTTTTACCGGCGAAAATGATGATGGGTTCTTCTGATTCAGATCTTGATATCTCTAGTTCTAGCTAGATTCCCAATAAAGTGCCTCTATGAAGGTATTGAGCTAAAGGAATTCTGGAGCTTAGAGCTGCAAGAGAAACTAAAGAACATGGAAGGTACCATCAGAGTTCTGGAGAAAAGTCTAGAAGAAAAAGATGAAGAAATTCTTAAGGAAAGAGGTTTAAAGGCTAAAATTTTAGAGTAAAATGAAGCAAAATGGAAGCATAAGCTATTTGAGAAAGAACAAGAGATAATCACCATTGATAAGAAGCTATATTGATAAGAAGCTATATAAAGGTATTGATGCTTTTGACCAGGAAATCAGAGCTTTAAAACAGAACATGAAAGAACTTGAAGCAAGAACTTTTAAGAATAATCCTAGTGAAATATCCAGGGTTGAAGAAGAGCTGAGCATGAACATCCTTATACAAGAAGTTTCTGATGTTTACCTTCTCACACAATCCTTAGATGTTGGAAACATCCATTTTTCAGAGTTAGACTTTCAGCTTCAGAGCTGGAAGGAATTTTGCTTATATCTTGAAGATGAACTCAACAAAACAAGAGCCCATTTGAAAATTTAGGTGCCAATGCTGCATTAGAAGACAAGTTACAACGGTGTTCAAATTTCTTTGAGAGTTGAATTACCTGATGAAAGTGACATTTATAAATATAATGCCCCGGTTCCTGAGGTGGGCAAGATTTTCTTATAGGGGAAATTACTATGAAATCTCAAAGAACAAATATAATCACCTAAAAGTTTCACAACAAGTGAGCAGTATACAAGTTCTAGTGTAAGTAATGATAATAAATATATAGCACTTGCTTGTCAATTAGACTTTTTAATGATTACATTATTTTCTTGGGATCTTATAGTGATTTCCTTTTTTTACCTTATTGATTTTCAAAGATATTCTCTTACCTACATGTTGATTAATGTTATTTTCTCACTGTTATATTGTAATGTGGATCCTTTCAAGTTAAGAATATGTGAAGTTGGTAAAGTTAAACATAAAGTACCAACAACACTGTTATTCATTTCCAGTTTTGTTTTGCATACATAAAGAAAAAAGAGCATTCTTTTGCGTTTTACTTTAGTGGTTACCTCTTATATATTTCTCTGGTCCTAAATATAGGAGCTAGTTAGGAGTTGATTTAGTCTTAAACGTATGACTTCAATCCACTTTATCTCTCATATTTATAATTTTTTTTAAATTAATTTATCTAACTTATAAACTAATATATGATATAATATTATATGGGAGTATTTTAGAAAAATCAGGTGAAATTCATAACTCAACTCAAGAATAGATTAATATATAGCATGTGTTACCAAATTCATGGTCCATATTATATATATACATGTTTTCATTGAGTATCTGGTAATGATACTCGTTATTGGTATTTCATATCTCATGATTTTATTTTCTACTAAACAAACTTTTCAGGTGATAGCAATGAAGAAACAAAAGGAAAGAAGACAACCAACGGGGGTTAGTCCGAGTGGTAAGCGGCTCGGTATCGTTTAAGCGAGGTCTCCAGTTCGAGCCTTGGCGTACGCAGAAAATCCCCGTTGGGAGACTCACCCACCATAGCCAGGTGCGCGACGCTGGTCAGATCCGGATGTAGTCGGGGCAAAGCTCCGGTGAACCGGGTGGGCAACCAAAAAAAAAAAAAAGGAAAGAAGACAATTTGAAAGTTGTTTTGATGTGAAGAAGGGGTTTAACGTGTCTTAGTTTATGTATTTATTTGATGTAAGGTAATTGATCTAGTATCAAATATGTAAGTAGTTTGGAGTTTATTTGATGAATCTTTTATATTTGTGAAAATAAAACCTAGAAAACTTGGTATGATAGATTGATAGTGAACTTAATAGCTTTGTATGTTGCTGTATCTTTAAAAATTCTGGTGTATTTATTTGTAACTGAAGAAAATGTAACAAGAAGTATTATTCCACCGGATGGAATTGAAAAATGCAAGCATGTACTAATTATAAAATTGGTCAGCATAGATTGCCAACATGAAGTATCTATTAATTTTTTTTCCCTTCAAGTCGCTAGGTGAAAAGAATGTTCAATAAAATTATTAAACGATATTTTATAATTATTAATTTATCTAAAAATTTAGCTATTAATAAAATATAATAGCACCCTCCGACTGTAGCTAATCACACCTGATGAAATAAAATTGGTTGTTATTGTTGATGCACTGAGCACATTTGCACCATTCATTTTCCTTTATAATCAGCGATGTATCATAACTATCAATAATTTTTCTTGATCCCTTCCCAAAGAAACAAAGGAAAAAATAAAAGAAGAAAAGAACCCTTTTATCCTTAATTTACAAGCCAAAAGGAAGTTATTTACATAAAATGATGTAGTGTTTCCACAACCTCAAAACAGAAATATCATCATATTTGGCGATCACTTCCATGATCCTTGACTTCAAATCTCACCTGTCCCTAGGGCCTGCCTTGAGGTATCTCCTGAAGCCCAGGCTTGGTAATCTTTCATAAGCTGATGATGCAAACGAGATTCAGTAAATATACCAATTGAAAATTTCATCAAAGTTTTTCATATATCAGTTCACCAAGAAGTTCAACAATGAGGAAGCAATGCATTGAACAAAAGACAAAAATCAGAAACATCTGCTATCATAGATCAGCCCTCTAAGCTTACTCAGACAATGAAGAGGTCATGCCCTGAACAAGAGCCAAAAGTCAGAAATAAATAACAAAGTACACTTGATAGATAATCTCACAAGAATTCAAATTCGATATTCTTTAAATGTAACAGCCATATATTTCAGCATACAGACAGAAAATGAAAATTTATCGCTACCAATGGCAATACCTATATAAAATCATCTAGTTCAGGCCCTAATCCTATGTTTGGATAAGAAGAAAATTAGGGAGTAAGAATGCTAGGAGGAAAAACTCTAAAAAATAGTAAATATTTTTTACTATCTTAGGAAATTTTTCTTCCTAATATTCCCTTCCCCCTATTTTTCTCCCACTTTTCTCTCCATCCAAATATACCCTTAATACAACAGACAACAGACGATTCTAAAAGTTCCAATGAGATTCTTCTAGGATCTCTTAACTTGTAAACTGAATCTCCATAAGGCTAGTAATCTGGAACCTCAATTGTTATCTTATCATCATCATAAGATTTGACCAATAAATTAAAATGGGGCAAACTTGCACTTTAAATGAACTTTGTCAATAATTATGTCAGTCGTCCACAAACCTGTGCCATAAAGCGGGGAAGCATAACTCTCAGTATTTGTTCAAGGACTTGAGTCCCAGCTGATTCAATTGCTTCCTTCGGTATTAATTGGAATGCAAACGGAATTTCAACACTCACCTGGAATCCACATATTGATCCAAAGATAAACTAAGTCCACAGTTTCACAATCATGGAAAAATTGATATAAAACCAGATTTACTACCTCAATTATAGTATCTGAAGAGAGCTGCTGCACCAAGGAATTATTGCTATTGCTATCACATGATATCCAGTTTACCATCAGAGCTGTGTTACCATTAAAGTATTGTTAAAGCATTCCTGAAAGTGGCATAAGCAAAATGATAGGATATTTTGGAAAAGAACTTGGTCTTATAAATCCATAGCAAACCTTAATGACATCACACAATTAAACCCACTATAACCTTATGTCACTTGACCTACACTAAAGAGATATTTATTGCACAATACCAGTGGAATTCAAGAGATTTAGAAGCTTACAGTACAAATTTATAGGAGCAATAACTTTCGCAATAAAGACGAGTGTCATTGTATCATTAATGTTTTAATTCTTGTCACTGATTTGCTTAGAGCAGAATGCAGGCCAAACTCATTTGGCCTAACTTTCATCCACAGTAGTTCCTTATCTAACTCTGCACATGCAGTGTAACATCCCAAATTGTTGTTTGTGGCAGAGCTTTTGCAGTTGAAGTCACTGGTTTGCACTGGGAAGAATGCAGGGCAAAGTCCAATATGGCCTAATTTTCATACCCAATAACTCCTCATCTAACTTTATACATCAGCAGAGTGACTTTCAAAATTCTTCATCAATAAGAAATACTATAAGACCTAATTGGAGAGTTGATCTTGATTCTAAATATAAAACTTATTTCCTATATTTATCAAATTTTTCCCAAATTGCCCCTATTGATACTCCCTCAATAATAATAAAGTAAGAGAGGGAGGAAGGAAGTTAAGAAAGATGATTAGGGTATTTTAGACAAAACACGTCATAGTAACTAATTTAATTAATTTCTTTAATCTAATCAAATTAGTTAAATATGTCTTATATTAAGGACCGGAAGAGTAATATGTACTATATACTGACCGTTCAGCAACTGTAATTACTATACTCTCAAGCAGATCCAGGCTACAAAATTGAGGTATATCAATCTTATCATTGGGACCAAGGCCAAGTCCATTCATAATTGGTTTGGTCTACTTATTTTTTCCAAGCCTGGTCTAGCAAAGAATTTTTAATTAAGAAATACCCCGGGTGTACTAATTCTATACCAAAGCTATAATTTGCAGATGATAGGATGAATACAATTTTGTATTTATGTAGTGTTGTAACAAAGCTTATAAAGTAAACTGAGTTCACATTTCTACAATAAAATATTTAGCTATTGCTCCTTACCATCAAACTTATCATTCTGAGCAGCAATCATTGGCGAACCTTCAAGCTGTCACCATTCACCAAACAAGAAGAAATCAGAAATAAATACACAAGAAAGTCACCCACCAAAAAAAGAAGAAAGAAACACACGAAAGTGAACATTAAAAAGTCGGGGAAAAGAGAAAGAGCTGAGAAAACATGTTATACCTTGCAGGACAGAAGTTTAATGCAACACCCGTCGGGTTTTTCTTCCACCCTAACCAGCAAAACTGGACAAATCTCAAAGGAGAAGAACTTAAATTTGTAAACATAACACCTAAAAGTGTTGTCATTTACTCTCTCAATTCTCTCAGCATCCAGAACAGAATATTGACTGGAAGGTAATCGCATATATTCAACTGAAACCAACAAAAACAATTTCAAATTCCAAGTTCAACACATATCCAAATCCAAAATGGAACGAACAGGGAGGGGCTACTAAATCTCTCTGAACATTACTTAGGGGACGTTCGAGTTGCTGAACCGTAATCGACTCCCTCCGCCGAGCAACGAAATGGGCTTTCGGGTTTGGATTCGCAGAAGCTCGAAGTGAAAGCCCAGAGGATTCATAAGCAAATCTTGTACAGAATGATTTGCCATGATTTGAAATGGGACTAATTCTTACCAATGAAGAAGCGATCAATGCCATCTAAATTCAGGGCTTCTCTTTAAGCTTAACATTCAAACAAAATTAGAGAGAGAGAAAAAGATTGGGTCTCGTCCTATGGATAGTTGTGGGTGAGGTGAGACACAAAATGTGGTCCCAGAAGAGAACCTAAGGTATGCGCACGTGAGTCACACGTGACACCGCCATTTACCGTTATCAATTATTCTTTCATGATAAACATTAACACGAAGTTCGAAACTCCGGCTCTGGCGGCGGATCCAGATTACAGAACTTGATCTGAAATGAAATCGGTGACGAGGATTCGAGTGGTATGGTAGAGTGAATGACGCATGCAACAACAAACTCCGATGAGCCAGAGCGAAGCAATTAGTAGAAGGAGATAAATCCAGAAGCTCAAATACTTCATTCAAGTTCAAAAATTGAAATCGATCAAAAATTGAATGAAGTATTGAGGGGACCTGGGGATTCATCAAAAATTGGTTGACGAAGGTGGTGGTGATAATTTGCATGGCTTTGTTAGTTCAAAATCGTGAAGACCAAAATACATTGAAGATCAGCAATTCTTCTTCCATCTGTACGAAGAAGGGGCTTCCTTGGCCATCGTCACGTCACCAAAACACAAGCAGATGGAAAAGCAAATAAACATGATTGAGGAGTCGGGTGCTACTGCTAAGGTTTAACGTTGATAGAGGCAATTAATGTTCATGTTGGTCATTACAATTATAATTACTGGTCTTCGTTAGTAAGGCCCGCTCTTGAATAGTTAATACTTAATTTTAGCTATGAATATAAGAAATCAGTATTGCTTGGTAGTGTATAATGCAAATGATTAGAGGATAACTTTAGTAATTTTCTTAATCTCTAAAAATTAATACTCCTCCGTTTATGAATGTAAGATATATTTAACTAATTTAATTAAATTAAAGAAGTTAGTTAATATAATTTTTTAAAGTATTATAATTATCTTCTTTAACTTCATTTCTCACTCTCTTATTTAATTATTATTAAAAGAGCATCAATAACGTAATTTAAAAAAATTGATAAATATAAAAAATAAATTTTATATTTAATACTAAATGTGTGTTGGAAAATATCTAAACCGCAGTTTTAAAAGGACTTTTAACCTAAACCTTAGTTTGAGAAAATTTTAAAACAAACAGCAATATTTATCCAAAATGGCTTTTGGACTAAATCATGATTTAAAATTAAGATTTTGGATAAGCTACTGAGACTAGCTTATAAAACAGTAAAAGAGCTTATGAACTATCCAATTACTATTTTGCCCTTACTTTTTCTTACACCCTCTCTCCTCTCTTATTTCTCATCTCCCATCTCTCTTCTCTTATATTTTTAATAAAATTATATTTTTTTAGTAATTTTTCAATTACAAAAATCATTTTAACAATAACTATCTAAATATTTATTTATTCAAAATCACTTTTTTTATAAATTCTTTTATAAAAGTCATTTTCTAAAAACTGTCTAAATATCCTTTTTTTATAACCCGTTTTTCAAACTCTTATCTAAACATATCCTCAGATTAACTCCTAATTAGATTTTATATTAAAAATTAGAAGACTATTAATAACATCATTGTTCATTACCTTGAAAATACATAATTGTTGTAACCATATTTCTTGGTGTAACTATCTTATAGTTGTTAATAAGTGCTCTTCTCTTCTAATTTATGATGTAAGTAGCTATTCCAATATTCTATGGGATACCTATGTCTCTAGTGGCATACTTGAATGGTTTCTACTCTTATCTTTTATTAGTATTAAGAGTATTTATGGTCATCTCCTTCTACTTTGACCTTATCTTCCAAAATCATAATTTCTTGAGTAGAGTAGGGACTTTCAATCGTCAGTGTCTTCGAGAAGCTCTTGGGTTGGTTGTTGGGTCGTGTTGCTACAAATTAAAAGCGGATACATCACTGGCTTCCTATGGTTGTAGTGCCATCTTTATAGTTTTGGATTTCTACTCTTGTAACTGGCTTGTCATCCTTCGGGATTTTCAGAGCCTCTATGGTCGATCAAGGTGGTTTGCTAGTGTTCTTAGCACTATACATATAGTTGCCATACCCTCTACTATCTTATCTTATACTATATTCGTTCTTTCTTTAACATAAGAATCAATTAATTTTTTTTAAAAAATTAATGAATATAAAAAAATCAATTAATTATAACTAATATACGAACTAATTGACTAATTTAAATCGATTAAAGAGTATATAATATTAGTTTATTTTAAAATATTAGATTTAATAATAATTAACTAATTTATTTAATTTTTTTAATATCTTAAAAAAGTCAACTAGTTTTTATATTAAAAAATAGAGGTGGTAGAATTATGGTCCAACTAATGCCACTCCAAGCTGTTCTCTTTCTCATTTTAATATTTAATAAGATGTTATTTTAAGATTAAGAATTATTTAATGATTAAATAATTTGTTGGCAAAAGAATTTAATAATTAAATAATTACCAGAGTGGTAGTATGAGCTCCACCCCACTTGCAATAGTTTGGACTTGCATGATAAATGTGCTATGCCCATTCGAATACAGGCTGGCCTGCAAGTGTTTTGTTTTTAAATTAGAAACCTAGGCCCATTGCATCTAAATCCCGCCAATATTTTTTGACCTTTCACTTGCCTCGTGATTTGAAACCATTATCAGTATTAAAAAAAAAAAAAGGAAAAGAAACCATTATCTTCAAATTGAAGAACTGTGAGGCTTGTACAGTTGATATTTAGATGAATTTTTTAAACATTTAACAGGTTTTGATTCCTGTATATGGAGAAAGTCTCCTCATGTTAAAGTTTATTTAAAAAATCTATGATATGAAAAAATTAATCATTATTTATGACGATTGATATCTTTAAGCTTACCTTAAAATTTTTTTGAGTGAAAAAGAATTCAAATACTCTATATAATCTATATATAGCTAGTTGTGTGATTGAATTTGTTATAAATATAAAATTTTAATATACTGTGTCCTATATTTATAATTTTTTTTTAAATTTTTTTATTGATTGTATATATATTATGAAGTTTTTATAAAAAAGTAATTATAATATAAATAACTAAAATTAGTATTTAAGAAAATCAATATATGTTATGTTTTATAACTAACTAACTAAATTAATTTTTTTAATTTTTATAAATTAATTAGTCAATCTTTATATTAAAGAGTGGCAAATTAATTATTTAATTATTATATTAAAGAGTATTGAATTATGATACTTATATTACATATATGTATTGTTTACTTATTTATTATTTGGATAATTAGAATTTAGATCTTTATATCTTTTGATGCCTTCATTTATTTATTTATTTGCTATTATTGTAATCACTAATCACTATGCATTAATACTTATGAATTGGCCTGATACTCGTACGTTTTAAACTGATTTTTATAAACGAGAACCCTTTTAAAAAACTGGGTTTTTGGATTTAAACTTGTTTTGTGAAGTTTATTTTAAGTTGAGTAGGTGGTTTTATTTATAACTATTTTACTAGATTAATTAATTAAATAGTAATCATAATTAGTATTCTATAAATAGCATGTGATGCAGAGGCATATCCATAGGGCTAGTAACATGGAGGATAGCTGGTCCAAAAAATAAAAAATAAAAAGCACGTTGTCTCATTTTCTGATTTTCAGAGTTAATTTAATTATTAATGATTAATTAAATAACCACGACGGCGGTATCACGCCCAAGCCACGACGGCTTGCTCGTTCACTCGCGCACGCACGCACATGTAGGAAAGAGAATTGCTGGATATGTAGTCGGGCTCGGGACTCAACCTCTCTAATTTCGTTCTTCGCTCTCACACCCTAATCCACTCCTTCTTCTTCTTCTTCGCTCTTTGGATTCTGTAACCACATGGAATTTGCGGCAATGGTTTGAACTTCTTCTGTTGCTGTTTTTTCTGTGGCGGATTTTCTGTAAATTGCCCTTTCTTTCTCTTCACAAGAAGGCGCGAAAGACAAGAGTTTGAAGAATAGTAATGGAGTCAACAGAATCTCCCTATGTGTCGTCTCCTGAGGGACCCGGGAAACCCCTCTTGGCACAACCCAATTCCCATGCTTCAGGTATCTGATCCGATCTGATTCCTCTGTTTCGTTTTTTTTGGTTTCGGCAGTTGCAAATGACGGTCCAGTTTGATAGTAATATGAGGTTACATCAATTGCAATTATTCGCTTTCTGGTTCATTATAAATTTCAGTAATGTTAATGTACGGTCACATCGGTGCCCAACTTTCCTGACCCACCTTATTCTGATTTTCAGAGCTAGCAGTTGAAAATTTTATCTGTAGTTCATTTCAGGAGTGTGAGAATGGGGAAGCGGAAAACTCGCTTCCACAAATACTATTTTGTGGGATGCTTGAGTTTTACTTGCCTTCTCAGCTGATTTTTGTGCTAAAAAAATATCCACAACGGAAAATGGGGATTAGGGTTACTGATTAAAATGGTGATAATTAGTTAGCCTACGCCCACCTGAAAATAATAGGAGTTGATGCTTGATTCAGGATTTTCTTTTTGAAGGAGAATTTACTTCTCAATATTTATATTGTTCTAACTCTGCAACCTGAAAACAGTTGGTGTCAGTCTTGAAAATAAAGCTTTTCTCTGACCTCAAAAAAGAAAAAAAAAATTAAGAGGAAGCTTGTTATGCTGTGGATTCAACACTTTTCTCCTATTGAGTGCATTTTTTAGAACTGCACCACAATGTTTTTTGGTATGGGACTGATCTTGTTTGGGATTTCGGGGTACTGAGGTTGTCCCTTCCTACAAATGTTTTTTCATGGGTTTAAACCTTGATATTGAAAAGGCCCTTCAACCAATGAGCCCAAGCATGTTTACCACTTGAGCTGTTCCTCATGAACGTAAACTACGGCATATATATACAAGTAAACCTTCAGTTTTGGCTGTTGCTTTGATGGAGTAGCATTTAAAAGTAGTGATTTTGGTTTGACGTGAAATGAAATAATTCTATTTTATTGTCAATTTAAGCTGGCATGATGAAGGATGTCAGAATAATTGATACCTATGTTAGTCATGTAGCAATAGTATAGTCTAATTAGTTTTGCAAAATTTGATTTTTATTGATTTCACCCTCAGATCATGATATTCTTTTTTCTGTCTATCATGCATGCCTAATTCATATAAATTTGATATCAGGAAGTAAAAAATCAAGTAGTGAATAATTTCTTACCTTCTTATGCATCATATGGTATGTTAATCTTATGGCATATTACTAGAGCATGAAGTAACAGTTTCTAGATTACTGCTTCATACTGATTCTAATATGGTGCTTGCTTCTGCTAGATTCTGCGGAGAGACCAACATATGTACAGTTTCTTGTTTCAAATGCAGCAGCTGGTTCTGTTATTGGAAAGGGTGGTTCAACTATCACAGATTTCCAATCACAATCTGGAGCACGAATTCAATTATCTCGCAATCATGAATTTTTTCCTGGAACTACAGATAGGATTATTATGGTATCTGGTGCAATAAATGAAATTCTAAAAGCTGTAGAACTTATTCTTTCTAAGTTGATGAGTGAGGTAACCACTGTTATAACCACCATTGTGTAGATTTAATTACTAATGTGGTGAAAGATTTCTTATGTGCTTCTTAAATTTACTTGGCTTCTGTGATTAGCTTCATAGTGAGGATGACAATGATGCTGAACCAAAGACAAAGGTGAGACTCATTGTTCCAAATAGCTCTTGCGGAGGAATAATTGGCAAGGGAGGTTCTACCATTAGGTATGATTACTTTTCTTAACGATGGAAAAAATAATTTCTGGTGCTTATGGATCTTGATCTTTGTTCTAAGAATATTTCTTAATGAATGGTGAGTTGTTTTCAATTTTATTTTAGGGTTTGTTTAGTGAATTTTACCAGCCACCCATATTAGCTGGCCCTCCTAGTGGTATTAGGGTTCTTTTTGCAATAGCTGAAGTCAGCCTAAGAAAATGGTTATCCATCATCTTTTCCTTCCCATGTTAACCCCACCTTTGTCATTAAGAGACCAATTATTACTTTCAATTTAATGATCCTTTCTATATGTATTAACGGCACGGAGAATGGGATAAAAGACCTTATTTCTATCTTTTTCTTTGAGCAGGTCATTTATTGAAGATTCTCATGCTAGCATCAAGATATCTCCTCAAGATAATAATTACTATGGACTGAATGATAGGCTAGTGACATTGGCTGGAACTCTGGATGAACAGATGCATGCAATTGATTTAATTGTTTCTAAGCTTGCTGAAGATCCACAGTATTCGCAGTCCATGACCAATCCATTTTCATATCCAGGTTTGTCAGCCTCATTCATATATATGTAACTGCAGAGGGGGATGGAGGGGAAAAAATTTGAGGGACAGGACCTGCACCTTTGTAACAGAATTTCTCGTCAGATTTTTTTTGTCAATCCAATTCTGTTTGCTTGACTAATTCTTTCGCTTTGATGGTGAAGTGTTGCTAAGTTTCTATTGCCCGGTATGCCATATTTGAGGTTATAAGTGATTACTGCAACAAGGGGCATCCCTTGTAACATTAAAAATAAGGAAACACAAGTTGGCCTGTAGGTTATAAATACAAAGCCTGATTCATTCACCATTTTTTGGCTTTTATAAGCTGATTTCATGCACTTTTTGCTCTAAAGACAAATGAAGGTTAAAACATATTTAATATTTAAATCAACAGTCAGTGGGGGAATTTGACATCATGTTTGCAGTAGGAAGATCAGGATTGCACATTTAACGATAAAGAATTTAAATTTAAGCTTAACCACCACATGCATCTTGAGTTTTATAAATTATTGCACTTTGTTTTATAATTACACCTTTTGCAGGCAACAATAATATCCATAAGTAATAAGTTTTAAGGTTCATAAATCATTCTAATTTGCTTGAGATTTAATCTTGACTTTTATTGTTATATCTCTGTATGGGGCGATTAGATGTTGCATTTGGGTCTAGGGTGGGGTTTTGGTAATTGTCTTTTACGGTCTTCCAGTTTGTGCTTTGAAGTTATCTGGGCTTTTATTTATGCATTGCAGGTGGCTGTTTAATTTGAGTCAGGCCTTAAATTGTGGTGTTCTTAGTCCTCAAGTTTTGACAAGTCCTTCATAGTTTGCTTATTCATTGCTGATTAACGATGAAAAGGAAGACTTCTAAAAAATTACGATCATATATGATAATGAAACGATGGAATCAAGATTCAATTAGCAATTTTTATGTTAACTCGAGATGTTTTGTGAGGAATAATTATCATAAATTTGTTGCTTGATATATTTTTCTTAATTTGAATTTCAGGCGTTGTCTTCTCTGGTTATCAAGGTGTTCCCTATACATATATGGGTCCTCCTGTTGCAACAGCACCCTACAATGGAATTAATTATAGACAAAATGGTACTGGAGGAAAAATCCAGAATAGCAAGGTTAGTAATGTTTCCTGATGTTGTAAGTTGCCTAGTCAGATAGAACAAAGAATGACATCAGATTTCTCATATCTTGTTTTGGAGGATGAGCATGATGCATCTTGGGAGAGTTGAGACTTGGATGAAGACCTTCTTGCTATCCTGAAATTAGTTTTCTTTCTTCCACTTATCAATCCTTTGAACTGTGTGATCCTGGATGGTGCCATTTTGTCATGTTCTTAGACTTAAAGAATGAGCATATTTCAAATCTTGTGGCATCTGTTGTCATTTGTCATTTAAAGAATACCCAGTTATAGATCATAAGTCACTAGTAGGATGGTAGGCTATTTAGGTCATTGCGGTTTTCCTCTGTTTCCATAAAGTTAACTCTTTTGGTGTTTTATGCAACTCTGACATCACATTGAATTGCAATAGCAGTTGGTGAAATGGACTGCCCATTTGCATTTTGGGAAAACATACATGTCAATCTATGATACTTGTCAATACAAGTGACTGCTAATTTTGTGGAATATAGTTGAGCTGAAGGTAATAAGCTTAGATATGAGAAGTAGGAGTTTCTGGGCGGCATTAAACCTGGGAAAACTTTGCATAATACGTAAGAGAAATAGGAAATATGAATGTTATTAACAGAAAGTTGTTCATTGAGTGGAACTTATAAATTAAAAATTTATTGCCTATAGAGCTTATTTGGACCTATCAATGAATTGACTAACTGGGAACCAACTTCAGGTGGGCTGAGTTATGGTGTAAGTTGTAACTGAAAACACTATTGCACGGGTAGATCCAACTGATACCCTGCATTTCGCTGCAGATGGATTTTGACCAAAATCAGAAGAAAGGCAATTCTGATCCATTTAGTATGGATTGACTGCCCAATAAGTTGTACTGTTCAATGCAATCACATCATAAAACTTTGATAAGGATTTGGCTGGTTTGCTTGAATATGCACCTGTCTAAAATTATAGTAGTTATGAATATAACGTAAGTGTTATTTTACTTGCTGTCAGTGTTCTAAAAGAACATGGAATTCCATTTACAAAATAAACAAAATCAATCGAGCTTCATGCCTAAGGGGCTGTTTACCATATTCATGCATGCTTTGTATGCGTATCTAATTCTTCTGACGTTTTTGTTTATCTGTTGTGTTTCTTTTAAATTCTTGTGATGAGAGATCAAACATACTCTCATGTAAGAAAGAATAACACGTTTGGTGGATTGCTTTGTTTATTTGAACTGATAGATGGTCATGCATTGTGTTCCAGGAGGAGCGGAACAACTCCCTGACAATTGGTGTTGCAGATGGGCATATAGGGTTGGTTGTTGGTCGTGGGGGAAGGAACATAATTGAAATTAGTCAGGTTTTCCGATGGCTGATAATCTTACTGCATTGAATATGATTACTCACACAACACACTAAATTAGACTAATATGGCTTTTCAGATTAGTGGGGCAAGGATAAAAATATCAGATAGAGGTGATTTCATGACTGGAACAACTGATAGGTATAAAAATGAACTTGCTTTCTCAAGATTTTGTATCCTCATGCCCTCAGTATGGGGAAAGGTTTTCTTTTTTTATTTGATTGGATGATCCCAGGTGTTATTTATCCTTAGACTTTTTGACGTGACTTTTCTTCACGCTTATCATGCAGAAAAGTTACCATAACAGGATCCCAGAGAGCAATACGCACGGCTGAAGCTATGATAATGCAGAAAGTTGCTTATGCTGCTGAGAGGGCCATGGAGTAGTAGGCAGATACACTTTTAGTGAACCTGCTTGCTAATTGCTTGTACATTTGCTGTTTTCTTAGGTTTATTTACATAAACCATTTAGATTATAAGTTGAGATCTGACTATTGTAGTTTGACAGGGAGCAAGATTTTGTTGTTAATTCGAGGGTAGTCCTGTAGGGAGAAAACGCTGCCAGATAGTCAATTGGGAGGGACACTACTACTTTTGACCAATGTGTAGTAACTAGAAGCATATTCTTTTTGTTACATGTTGCAAGTTAACCATTCCTTCATTTCCTGGCCTTGAGATAGGATTTGATAATTCCTGCTGCTTGTTAATGATTTAGGAATTTGAGCATTCACTTGTGAGAATATCCCACCTGAATCTTGTTTGACATAAATTGCTGTTGATTCCGCCTTGTCCTGTTTGGTTCTGTTATGCAAATGATTTTGTATTATGTTATTCTTAAGGAGACATTCAAAATTGTGCAAATTATAGAGGGATAAAGCTTATGAGTCACACTATGAAGTTATGGGAAAAGGTACTTGAACACAGGTTGAGATTAGAGACTGATATTACGGAAAATCAGTGTGGTTTCATGCCAGGTAGGTCTACAATGGAGGAGATTTATTTATTAAGGGGGTTAATGGAAAGATACCGGACCAAAAGAAGAGATTTGCATTTGGTCTTCATTGACTTAGAAAAAGCGTATGATCGAGTGCCAAGGGAGGTGCTTTGGAAAGCTTTAGAAAAGAAAGGTGTGCGCATGGCATATATCAAAGCAATACAAGATATGTATGAAGGGGTAACTACTACTGTAAGAACGTCTGGGGGCGAAACAAAGGATTTTCCCATAAAGATTGGTCTACATCAGGGATCATCATTGAGTCCTTATTTATTTAATCTGGTAGTGGATGTTCTAACTAAGTCTATTCAAGATGAAATCCCTAAGTGCATGCTTTTTGCGGACGATATAGTTCTTATGGCGGAGTCAAGAGAAGAGATTAATTTTAAACTTGAGTTATGGAGAAGTACTTTAGAGTCGAAGGGTTTTCGTCTGAGTAGAAATAAGACTGAATACATGCATTGTAATTTTTCTAAGAGGCAAGTTAGAAGTAACTTGGAGGTCAGATTAGGAGATCAAGTTATTCCACAAATAGATAAGTTCAAATATTTGGGATCAATTATACAGAAAGATGGTGAAATTTTGGAGGATGTTAATCATAGAATCCAGGCTGGGTGGCTTAAATGGAGAAAGGCTACTGGGGTTATATGTGATCGGAAAGTACCAGATAAAGTAAAAGGAAAGTTTTATCGTACTGCTATAAGACCAGCAATGCTTTATGGAAGTGAATGTTGGGCTTTAAAAGGACAGCAAGAGCATAAAATTGGGGTAGCCGAAATGAGGATGTTGAGATGGATGTGTGGGCATACAAGAAAAGATAAGATTCGCAATGAACAAATACGGGGAAGAGTTGGAGTGGCACCTATTGAGGAGAAAATAGTGGAGAACCGTCTTAGGTGGTTTGGACACGTACAAAGAAGGCCAAGGGATGCGCCGGTGAGGAGGGTGGATCAAACGGATTGGAGTCCGGTTAAAAGGAGTAGAGGAAGGCCAAAGAAAACGCTCAACGAGGTCATTGAGCGGGATCTCCTGGTCAATAACCTATCTAAGGATTTAGTTTTTGACAGAGCACAATGGCGTCGTATGATCCATGTAGCCGACCCCATTTAATGGGAAAAGGCTTTGTTGTTGTTGTTGTATTCTTAAACTCCACTCAAGTTATAGCTGTCAGTGACGTGGGAAGAATGAGCCGACTACTTGGCTCGTGAAGGTCATACCGACTCGCTTGATATGGTATCGGTATCGATTATATCGAATTGATGTCTGGGAATGTTCCTGGAAGATAAGCGAAATATTCTCTAGGTGCTTGTGTTTTTTTGAGTAGGATTATGTCTTTTTTTTTATACAAAAATTTGTAAAAAAAAGTTAGGGAATCTAAAGACAGGGTAAAATTTTATTTTTTCTTAAGAGATACTAATATGGGTAGGGCGAGTCGTCAATTAATTTTAAGCATAAATTTAGACACTTAAAAATTAGGATGTTTTCTTAAATATTGTGATTAGAATCATAATAAAATAATACTCTCTATATAGAATACGCTATGTTTTATTTTTCTTTCAAGCTTTTGCTTACCTATGTAATTTAAAAACTTTAAGCCTTTTTGGTTCAACTTTTATAATATTCCACAAGCTTTTTTAAAACTGATGGTTCTTAAAAAATTCTTAAGAAACACATTTATGGCCTGTTTAGTTCATTGAATGGGAATAAATATAATAGAATGTAATGCAATAATGATTACATGAATTTGTTTTATACGCTCGTAGATATAAAAATATTTTGTTGGATTACTAAAAACATGTGAATATATTGGAATAGTAAATCAAAAGATATATTACCCTTATAAATATATATATGTACATAATGATTAAAATTGTATAATTTTTTGCCAAAATATATAATAACTTTGTATATAGATATACATAATAAAGTAATATACCAAATTACCTAGTTAATATATACAATGAAAAACTGAAATTTTTATTAATTAAAATTGTGTTTATATATATTATAATAATCAATATAACTTTTATATAAATATGAAGTTGATGAAGAAATAAGTAGAATCATTATACGTAAGTATCTATATACAAATATATATATATATATATATATATATATTAGGTTGTTTATTTTCTTGTATTATGCTATAATTAGGTTGTTTGTTTATTTCATTATTTTTTTATTAACTTGTATGCAGAAAATGCATAATTGAATTAAAGTAAAATGAAATTTTTAGAACAGTTAATATAATTTTTATTTAAATTTAGAAGTAAGTCAATAAATCTAATGTAAATCTGCATATGAGAAATAATAAGTTGAATCTTATATGTAATAATAAATTAAAGTATAATGCTGATTTTTTTTTGTTTAAATTATGTGTCTATTATACAACAAATTAAATATAATATATTTTTAATTAAAATGGTCTATCAACAACAACAACAACAACAAAGCCTTTTCCCATTAAATGGGATCGACTACATGGATCATACGACGCTATTGTGCTATAAAAGGAAATATTATTTTAAATGTATTTCTCTGATGACATCTATCGTGTTATTGGAGGAGCACAATAGCCGAAGAAATTTACCGTAGTGAAACATTGTCGAAAGATTTTAGATGGCAATGGTGGATATGTGATCAAGTAGAAGAAGACTATGGAGGATGTAAGGGTAAATAACATCTTTTTTCTAGATTCCCACATGTTGTAATCCTTATTCATATGTCTAGGTTGCGTAATTTTCTTGACATCACTTAATGTAATCAGAATTACAAAATATATTCCCTTTACATTACACAAGTGTAACCAAACATTAAAATCAGTTTGTTACATCAGGAATATATGTAATACTCTCACATGGAATTGAACCAAACGGCCTCTTAATCTTCTGTCCGTGTAGATAGCCGCTAAGTGAAATGTGTCAGCTGGGTCTGAATGTCGGATAGTGATCCTAGTGAGCTCTCTAGTTTTTTAATTAAAATATGATAAATAAATGATTGATGAGTGTGAGAATTTTTTCAATTGCTCCGTTTATTATAGTATCATAAAAAAACAAAAAACAAAAAAAAAACTATTCATACATAGGTCTTGCTTCAATTGAAATATTTGATAACTAAGATATAATGTCAAATTCTATACATCCAACTATACTTTGATTTAATTTTATATTTTTAATTACCTTTATAAAACATAAGAGGGATTATTTAAAAGGATTAATATAGTTTTTGATCTTTTAATTTTACTTTCATTTTAAATTTTGCCTATCATGTTTAAACTGTAGGTTTTAGTCTATTGAGTTTATTCTATCTGAGTTTATTAGTCTCTCAAACGGTAACGATGTTAAATAGGATGATGTGGCACTAGCAAGGGTAACTTTGCATATTTGGCATGCTGATTGGGTAATCTGATGTGGAATGTATTACATTTGAATTAAAAAAAGAACATAAATTAAAAAACCAGAATCTAGAGACGCACGAAAACAAAGATGTCGCTTGAGGCTGAGGATGTCTATCGAAGGTGAGATGAGGCATATTGTCAACCGAGAGGGTGTGGATAAGATTGATAGAAGGATATAATTCCTCTAAAAGGAACTTTCATTATTCAAATATTGTCCTCAATAAACATGGAAAAATAAATTTATTTTTTAATAGGTTAAAGTATATACTTAGTCTTTTATATTTATATTAATTAAGTTTTATTTTAATCTCTTAAATTTAAAAAGTATACTTTTAATCCTTTAAATTTAACACCCCGTTAGTTTTATTTAAAAGAAAATACATTGACTCATCAAATTTAAATGATGATTATACAATTAAATACTAACAAAGTATGTTTTTATTTTGATATTTTAAATTGTATTATATTTTATATTAAAGAATTAAATTTTAGACATATTTTTAATGAGTCATTATTTGTATCAGTGAAGTTAACGATATTAAATTTAAAAAATTAAAAATATATTTTTTAAATTTAAGAGATTAAAATAAAATATAATACAAACATAAATGATTAAACACATTGTTTAGCCATTTTAATACTGAAGTCTATCAGAATTTTGAGCGAAGCAAAAAGAATATACAAAAATAAATTCACAGTCCAGTAGTCACCATGGCAAGAAAAACTGGAACAAGGGGAGAAAAAGAGAAAGGAATTGGAGGGGAGATGAAGAAGGAAGCAAAACCTCTTATCACCCTCACCCTTAATATTACATCATAATAATTAAAATATATTATATTAAGAACTAAAAATAGGAGTTACATAATTAGTTATAAATTAAAAAAAATTAGTCAAGTTATTTACCCCTTGGTCCTATTTCTAAATCTCACCTCCAGCATGTTCTATACAAACTACAAATTTTAAATTTCATTAACTCCATCTTAAAGTTAAATATTTTTTTAATTTTATCCCTAATTAATATATATTATATATGCCACATGAGAACAAAGTTAACACAATAATAAATTATGAGTAAAATTATATATTTATACGAAAAATTTAATTGTGTAACTTATAAATAGCATTAGAAGAGTATAAAAATTGTGTTGGTTGATCTAAAGTATTTTTTTAATCATTTGTATAGGAAATTACTCTTTTGATAGAAAACTCATTTAATATGTATAATTAACATAAAAAATTTTAAAAAATAATTATAAATTTAAAACATAAAGTTTATTAATATCTTATATTTAGAGTTAAATAAATTCTTTCATTAATTATCATATTTAGGGTGAGAGAGAGAGAGAGAATGGCATTGGATGGGATCTTTTCTCTATGTTAATGACTTCATCCATCTAGAAAATCACATCATATTAAATACAAGGGTATATTAAATTATTAATGCATGATATGTTACAACCAGCTGTTTATAAACGTAACATTGTATTGATAAGAACATACTATATTTGAAAATATGACCAATAATATTCATCTATTAATTAAATTTTTATTTATATACCTTACCTACCGGAAAAAAATATTAATAATAACTAATAATAAGGCAAGTAGAACTAAATCGATTATTAGTCTGTAAGAGGAGAAACTGCTACATATATATATATATATATATATATATGTGTGTGTGTGTGTGTGTGTGTGTGTGTAAAGGGATCTTTTCTATTTTCATAAGTAAATAGTGTTATCGCACTATGATGCTTCAACATGTAAATTTTATATTATATAGACACTTTTCAATCTCAATCTGCCTTATAACTAAATCTTAATTTTGTCTACATAATTAACAAGCCACATGCACTAATTAATTACTCCTCTAATCCTTAATATAAGATCTAGTTAATTTTTTTGAAAAGATTAAGAAAATCAAATATATTAATTAATTATAATCTAATTCAACCTCTAAAGATAAATTTATAATATATTCTTTAATCTACCAAAATTAATCAACTAACTCTTATATTGATCATAATTAACTGATTTATTTGTCTTCCTTGATCTATCTAAAAGAGTCAACTAACTCCTATATTAAAGACAGCAGAAATAATTATCATGAATAGTGAGTAGTAGGTGGCCAATCAAAATGAAGCTGCCATAACATCAAACTATCCAACTTTTATCACTCACTTAACATTTAGCTCTACGATGCTATTCATAGAGGCTCTTATTTATTGTCATCAATGTTCACTAATAAGACTAAGAAATAATTGAAAAGCAAGGGTCGGATATATATATATATATATATATATATATATATATATAATCGTTATACATTGGTTGCTTGGAATAATTATGTTGAAGGAGCTCATGACAAATACTTTAATTTCAAACTGCACACATTCTTTTTAAGACAAAAACACTGTAAATGAAGTCTCCTATATATATGGAGCTCATTTTCATTGTTCTTCACTTTGAACTTTGGGATGTGTACCTAGATGTGGCCATGGCTAGACCCAAGGTCTTAGGGTTTGTGTTCACTGTTCTGATAATTCTTGACTTGGCAGTCGTTGCCATGTCGAGAACACAAAAATCATCATGTGGTTATGAGTCCTTTTGTAAAAAAAGATCTCATAGAGGAGGAGGAGGTGGAGGTGGTGGAGGCGGTGGTGGTGGCAGCAATGGTGAAGGTGGTGGCGGAGGTGGAGGAGGAGGAGGCAGTGGGGGAGGCGGAGGCGGAGGAGGAGGAGGAGGAGGAGGATTCGATGGGTTTGAATTCAGAGCTTATAGTGCAGAAGTAAATGGTGGTGAAGGCGGCAATTATAAAAGAGTCAACGGCATAAAAGAGAGCAAAGCAAAGGAGGTTCTGAGTAAGAAGTGAAGACCAACCGGCGGCTTGGTCTAATATATATTATATGATCAGTGTAGTGAAGACTATGTGATAAAATAAAATGAGTTGAGCGAGTTAACCTTTAATTAGGTTCATGCAAATATGCATGGTAAGTGGTAACTTTTATTGGCATATTGTATTGTGCCTTTATGAGATTCTAATGATGAATTTACTATTCTTCTATATGAACAATAATCTTTCTTATTGATAACAGCGTGTGTGTGTAATTATTTTTGTGATAATGGTTAACTTGTTTCTTTAAATGGTTATATTATAATTAGAAGGGTGGGAGTCTAACCAGATTAACCATATTAGATATGCTTTTATCAATGCATGAAATATAAAATATAAATGATAATATCATAGATGACTATAAGCCCTTTCCTTATTTGGTTGGATTCTCTGATAATTTTTTTCTTCTAAAAACAAGTATCCTCCTAGTACACGATAGTACTGGCTGTGAAAGACTAGAGGTATTAGAGACAATTTTATTTAAGGTATTATTAATCACTAAATACGGGAACTTCTCTCAGTAAAAAATTGAACATTAGTTAGTTCACTATATTATAAGGGATCAATTCTTCCCTTTGACCACGTTGGTCTCATACATCCTATATTTTAGTTGTTATATTTATATTATAATATAAGCACTCTATTAAAAAGGTTCAGGTCTAATATAAACGGTCAAAATTTATTAGTTTTTTATAATTTAGATAATAATTTAAAATCCTTCAAATGATTGTTCTTACTTTTGTAGCTAAACTTGGTAAAATTTGTAAAACCATTGAAGGGGTAAAAAAAGGTTGCAAAGAAACCTAATAAAATATGTAGACAAAAATTGAATGAATAAAAATTTTGCATGAACTTTGAAAGAAGCCACAGCCTTCATAACCAATGAATAGTATAATTCTAAATTTTATGTATGTTATTCTGAACATATAATTGATTAAAGTGTTGATATTGAAGTTAAAATTCTATGGCAGTTAAAGGCTGGCATAATTGGTAAATATTTGACTCAAAACCCAAAAAATTGTAGGTTGAAATCTCACTATTGATGCCGATATAAGGACTTTGTGGTAGATAATTTATAAGTATCTCTGTAAATATTTTTTGGATATGCCTCCTTGTAGTAGATACTTTATAAGTACATTTGTAAATTTTTTTTGGCTAGAGGTATATCTTGGCTCTAATGAGCTCTCAGGATCTAATTTACGTAAGCTTTTTAGTATAAAAATAATACTACTCTGGTATTAAATATAAAGTTTAAACTTTATTTATCACATAATATAATATAGGACTGGAGAAATATAATATAATATACCCCCGATGTCAAACTGGGTTGGGACCGTCCCATGTCCACCCTTAGGCAAAAGATGGAGCCCTTGGAAATGGGCTCGACAACATTTTTGTGGGCTCAAGAATGGGCCTAACTGGATGATGATGGGCCTTTTTCATGGCATCAACATTTTCTTTCTACCCATCGTTCATGAGTTCAATTGACGAAAAGGTAAAACATGCGATCATTTAAAGTGTGTTCAAATCTTGGGGAGTACTACTTTATTGTGGTTCTAGTCACGGCGCTTGGGGAGGCATCCTAGCTCCTGGGTGCCTAGGTTTAAGCCTGAGGGTAATAGACGGCTCGCCCTGCCCGACATTGGTATCGCCTATAAGGAAGGGAGATTTTGCCCTACACTTAGATCGTGGGTGAATCCACCCCCTTTCCAAAAATTTGTATACAAAAAAAAACATTTTCTTTCTGAGCTGGAAATACAAAAACAAACTGTATTTTTCCAAATAATGGGCTTATTCATGACTTCGTATTAAAAGATTTAAGTGTAAGTAGATTTTATATGGTTAATTTAAAATGCTTAATGATATGCGTTGTGAGAGAGAGAGAGAGGGGGGGGGGAGGAAGGAGGAGGTCTGTGGGTTTAAAATTTAAAGAAAAATAAGCAAAGCAAAGTATAATATTCATAAATTATGAACCTCATTTCTCGAATTTCACCTGCTTTACGGATTAATTATAATAGGTGTAAAAACAAGGTTTAAGGTGTAAATCTACTCAAAGTATTCCTCATATACACCCGACTTCATAAAGTTTTATTGAGTGCAAAAGTACACATGAAGGTTTGATGCTGCATGTAGTTGACGCTTCAAATTAGTTACTAGTTTTAACTCTATAGGAATCAACTTAGATCAATCTCAAAGTTGAGTTGATGTTTGATTTAACTCTAAATTAGAGTAAACGCACGTAGAAACATAAGTAAAAGAAGAATTTGATTGAGAAATAAAAGTAAAAAATTGTGAGAATTAAAAGGATACAAAAGTAAATGACACAAATTATCATAATTATAAAACTTCTCAAGAATGTATGTGTGGGCAGTGCCTATCATTTCTCAATAAGATAGTAGAATTATAAAATTACTAAATCGAAAACATAAACCTTAACAATCCGTTAAGTTTAATTATTTAATTAATGGCAAATAAATATTTCATAAATAATTATTAAAAATCACAATATGAATTAAGAACTTCAAATTGGCTTAACTTGGCGCAATGTTATCCTTGGAGAAGAAAATATCCTTTATTCAAATTGATTAATTAATTCAAGAGACAACTCAAAGCAGTAAAAACAATATAGATGGCTCCACTTAGGAATTGGATAATGCAGGATAAATGGATAATGTAAAATAGTAAATAATGAAACAAGTGATAGTTGAAATATGTGAAATGAAATACGGTATAAATGAACTAAGAAGATAAATGGAATGACGGGAAAGGTAAGAACATGGCGCAATCTAAGCTTTAGTAAATTAAAGGATTTATCTCTTGAAAACTAATTAATTTGGTTCATGGGAAAATGGATTACAGGTGAGTGAGGCGGCAAGCTATGAGAGGAAGATGAATTTAATTAGGATTATTCAATCATTAAATGGCTTGGAGAATATATTTGATTGCCTAATTCAAGTATAAATATTTGAATTTTATCAAATGGGATAATATTTAATTTACTAATTCAAATTTTAAATTAATTGGGAATTAGTTAATTAACAAGTTTATTGATTTTCTAATTAGAATAAATTTAGTTAGATATTTATAATTCTTCTTTAAATAATTCAATTGCCATTCCCAAAAATGCACTCCAATGGCGACGTGTATGCTCTTCTAAGATAGCCAAGGTCTCACATCAACAGTTGCCTAATGTTTAGTCATAATTTATTTATTTTTCTAATTTTCTAAAATAAAAAAATTAAATAGCACTAAATATCTGGATCTTATTTCTCATATGCGTCCAATATTTTAATTTTATTTGTGATAAAATTTTACCCATAATCTTTTTAATTTGGTATAAGTTTACCCATAATATTTTTTATTTAGTATAATTTTAAACATAATCTTATTTCTTAATTACTAAATTAAAAATATTATAGGTAAAATTATACTAAATTAAAAAGATTATGGGTAAAATTATACTAAGAATAAGATTAGGATATTACATACATATGATAAATAAGATTAGGATATTATGTGATATATAACCTATAAAAAAATAAAGATATCTCTATACACACAAGTGTGATTAAGAAAAAATAATAAAAGTATAGCAAAAAGACTTTTTTAGTAATTAATTACTAAAATAATTCTAAGCATATTCATAACTCTTGCAGAAAATGTCATTACCATTAATTTAACCAATATCAACCGTTTAGTAAACATGTATATCAAAAAATGGTATAAAAGTGAATATAAATATTTTAAAATAGTATGAAAATATAATAGCCGTTAAATCAACTAAAGTTAACTATATGATAAATATGTTTGTCAAAATGTTACTACCGTTAACATTAACCAACATTAACCGTTTTACATACAATTCCTATATACATTGTATTGCGTTTTCGCTCCTAACAGCTTCATCCACTACTATGGGATCTTTTACCCAATACAATAATTGCACAACCCTCTCTCTTTTCTTTATTTCTTCCTCATTGATAGATCAACACTTAAATCCAAAATAGATGAAGTTCAATGTCACTTCTAATATTGGGTGTATTTTTTTCAAAGAAAAAAGATATATACTTTGGGACAAATCTCAAATCGAGAAGACACAAATTCAATTACTTTTATGTATTTGTATTTAAGACCCACCACACATCTTATCATTTGTCTTATAATATCCCAAATATTCTATAAATACAAAATTTATTTTATTCATCTTTCTTCAGACGATACTAATTACCTGCTATAAGTTAAAAATTCATTTTAAAAGAAACAATTTTGACATAAATTCCGAACATATATAGTGCCAATGATCAATTCGTGTCTAACTATCTATCAACAATTTTCTTTCCTAATATTTTAATGCGTGTATATTACAAATTATGACAATCTATGATCATCTATTCATTAAATCCCAATATCTACAGAGTAATTACTAGTCTAAAACTATGGGAATTGCATACACAAAGAAATAAATAGAGATTAAGAAGATGAACGTCACGTATCACCCACCACAAACAGATCTGATATGTCACTTAATTTCTCTCATACTCCATCGATCCCTATTGACTTGTTAACTTTATCTTGGATTAAATGAAATATTTTTTAATCTTACCCCCATATTGAAGAGGATAGAAAAAAACACTACATTACTAATATATTTAAGTATAAAGTTTTGAATTTGAATTCGTTTGAATATAAAAAATGACTTTAAGAGAGCTATACACAATTAGACTTGACAATACTTAAATAATATAGCTCAATCAAATATGAAAACACATTGCATTAGAACTCAAAAATCCTCTTAATAAATTGTAATAGGGCTAATAGGGGATAATGAACAGTAAATAATTAATATGAAGCAGTAGGTTAGGTGATATATCAACAGGAAGATACTCTAATATTATATATGTCTAACTACTCACACTCCCTTAATATTTAGCTTTACGATGCCTATTTGTAGAGGCTCTTACCTCACTCTTGTGTTTATCACACATACGACAAAACAAAATTTATGCCAAGATAAAGTTGTTAATTTAGTTACTCTTTTAATTATTCATCATTATGATTGGTTACTTAAAAAACATATTCAATCAGCCAAATTAATAAATCAATTAATTATAATCAAATATAACTTATTAAGATATAATTCATATTATATACTCCTTAATCTATCTAAATTAGTCAATTAGCTCTTATATTAGTTATAATTAACTGATTTATTTAGTTTCTTTAATCTATCTAAAAAAATTAACTACTTCTTATATTAAGGACAAGGGAGGAGAGTAATTTATTACTCCTCTGATCTTTAATATAAGACTTAATTAAAAAGTTAATTTTATTTCTAAATATAATACTTATTTCCTATATTTATAAAAAAAATTTAAATTAGCTCTGTTGATACTCTCTCAACAAAGGGAGGGAATGTGTTAAAGAAAATAATTATGGTGTTTTAGAAAAAATATGTCATATTAACTAATTTAACTAATTTTTTTAATATAATTAAATTAGTTAAATGTGTCCTATATTAAACATGGAGTAACTTAGATGATTATCTCTGCAAGAAGCTCATATATGACCGATGTATGAATTCTCTAAAAATTTATTTTTTTTCGAAAAAAATAAAATGAAAAATGGAGCTAAAGTTTCCTATATATATGGGACCCATGGACCATGCATTCCACAATCAACGTTCCTCTCATCTCACTTTTGGCTGTGTTCTTTCTTACTTCGAGATCATGGCCAGCTCCAAAGTGATAGGGTTTGGGTTCATGGCTCTGCTGTTTCTGGACTTGGCATTTGCTGTTAGGTCATCCCCGAAATTACAGTCCGAGATGGAGGAGGGCGGCAGCTATGGAGAAGGGCCTGAGGATAGAGGCCACAAGGAGTCATCCCACGGCGATGATTGTAAAGATCATCATGATGATTGCTGCAAAGATGATAAAGATGGAGATCATAAACATGACTGCTGCAAAAAATATGATAAAGATGGAGATCATAAACACGATTGCTGCAAAAAAGATGATAAAGATGGAGATCATAAACATGATTGCTGCAAAAAAGATGATAAAGATGGAGATCATAAACATGATTGCTGCAAAGATCATGATAAAGATGGAGATCATCAAGATGATTGTTGCAAAGGAGATGTTCATGACGACGGTGGCTATGGTGGAAATGATAAGCGCAATTAAGGAACCCATTAAGGAACTAGGGTTCCGACCTTGGTCCAGTATATATATATGGATCAAGTGGTATTTACATAAATAAATCGATGACGCATATATAATATGTTATTTTATATATAATATATATGTTTGTGTCTGTGTCTGTGTGTATATGTATGTATTAAAAAATAAATTGCAGTGAGTTCTGCTCCTGTTCCATGCACGTACCTATGCAAGGTAAGTGGTGATGTCGATTTGTATTATTATAATTCATAAGATATCAATACATTTATTATTAAAAATAATGTTTATGTCATGGGAAGATCGATCTTATTATTACCTCCGGTCATAATTATAATATCCTATTGATTTTTTAGAGAGATTAAAAAAACTAAATGAATCACTTTAAATTATTTATATTTATTTTTTCATCAAATTAATTTATTCAACTTATAAACTAATCATTATAAAAATATTATATAACATATGTTATAATTAAATAGTTTATTTAATTTCCTTAATCTCTTTAAAAAATTAATGGGGTCTTATAATTAGGATTAGATGTAATATTAATTATGCCTTCCACACTGCTATATATATACACACACACACATACAAATGATAAAGTAGTCAGTTTTCTTAGAGAATAATTCCATGCATATCAAATCTTTCAAGTTGTCACCAATAACTACCTAAGGCACACAACATCGTTGTGTTAACCTACTTTTAATCAAACAAATTAAGTGTAAGTTCCTGGAGTCTTTTACTATTAGATATTGAACTTAGTGGAAAGGTTCTGCATAAGTATAGGATTTCAAATTCAAGTCTGTGAAGCGCTATTCCTTATTTGTTAATCTTTTCAATAATATACTGATAAAAAATAATTAGTTTAATTTAATTTATGATAAATGGAATCAACAATAACAACAATAATAAGTCTTTATCTCATTAAGTGAAATGTTAGCTACTGGTTCACATAATATTTTTTGTGCGTTTTATCAATAATAAAATTTTTGAATATACTGTTAATCAAAATATTACATTTAATAGATTTCTTGAGCGTTCATTTCGATCTTCCCTTATCACTTTTCAGATAATTTTATAGATAAATGGAATAAAAAAATCATAAGTTTTTTTCCTTTTTGAGAATTCTAACCCAAATGCTTCCAAAGTACTCAATGTATCTAATGTTTTTCCTCATAAAAAAAAACGAAATGATAGAGAATTAACACAATCTATTAAATAATTAGATAATTGTCTATCAGTTCACTCGCGGATGAATTTTTCTTTAACCGAACAATTAACGTTGACATTAATTTTAACATTGAAATTAACAATGTTTTAAATATGTCCTCAAGTGAGTAATAGCTACCAAGCTAGCATCACCAAGCTTGGCCGGATGAATATTTTTTTAATTGATTCTTTGTGAATGTAATTAATGTTAACGAAATATTGATAATCTACAATAAATGAAACTAACACACAATTGGTGGATAAAAAATATTATTGATAACTCATAAAAATTATATTAAGTAGGCTAAATTTTACATAAATCCTTGAACATTAGATCATATGTACAGGAAAACTCCATAACTTTTGAAACTTTATAATAGACCCCTAAACTCTTCCAATTTATTTAGATAACTCCCCTACAATTAATTTTGTACATTACTTACACCGCTTAAAATTTAAGAAGATTATCTACATATTGATCAAAGTTTGAAAGGTTTTATACACACAAAATAAAATTTAACGGGTATATAACTGATAGTTGGGGGCTACCCACACACACTTGAATGCTCAAGAAGATGTATTATTAAATTTTAATAATAGATATTAAACCGGGTATTTTGTGTTAATTTATCCTATTAAGTATTATCACAAATATTGTTACCAACAGATATTGAACTTAATGGAAAGGTGCAGCTTAAATTACATAAGATTTTGAGTTTAAGTAGTATCTAAATTTTTCCTCATAAAAAACACTAAATGAGAAAGAATTAAGACTATTAGTAAATTTTTGTATGTGCCATAATCAATTATGAACCAAAAATTATGATGACTAATAATATAAGCTACCATTACACCTGTTTTTCAATTATACTTTTCCTAAAAATTTATCAAAAACCCTATTAAATTAATCATGCTTATAAATCAATTTAATCAATATATATAAGTGTATGAATAATTTTTTTTAGAAAACTACTGTTTTTTACTGTTATAGTTAATTATAATTGGTTCACAAATAGGCCAATAATCTACCATAAAAGAATTGCTAATAAGTTAAGTATGGATCTAAAATTTTGGGAATTGCATTATACAATGAAATAAATAGAGATATATCACAAGATCATGACCATCACGTATCACCAACCACAACAGATCAGTAGCACTGCCATGAACATGTACCTTTATTAATTTCTTTCGTCTATATATATCATGATGAAGAAAGGCACGTAACACGAAGCAGTAGGTGATATATCAGAAGGAAGATCCTTTAATATTATATTATCTAACTTCTCAAACTCACTTGGGATTTAGCTTTACGATGACTACTTATAGAGGCCATTACCTTACTCATGTGTTTTCACAAATACGACAAAACACAATTTATCGAAAGATAAATTTGTTAATTTAGTTACTCTTTCAATTATTCACTCATTATTATCGGTTGTTTAAAAAAATAATTTACTTGTGATGATTACCTCAAAGAAGCTCATATGACGAATTCTTTTGAACAACTACATTTTTAATTAAAAAATAACGGAGTTAAAGTCTCCTATATATATGTATATATGGGACTCAATCTTCTTGCATTTCATCATCGTTCCTCTCATCTCACTTTGAGTTTTGAGGTTTTAGCTTTGTTTACTTCAAGATGGCTAGCTCCAAAGTCATTGGCTTTGTGTTCATGGCGTTGCTGATTTTAGACCTCGCATTTGCTGTTAGGTCATCCCCAAAATTACAGTCCGAAAAGGGGGAAATGGAGCAAGGTAACGGTGGCGATCAATCTGGGGCTGGCGCCAGTGCTGACAGCAGCGGCGGTGGGGGTGACAGTGGCCCCAACAACAACAATAACAACAACGACAACGACAATGATAATGACAACGACAACCAGAACAAGAACAACAACAACAATAACAACGTCAACAACAACAACAACAATAACGACAATGACAACAAGAACAACAACGCCAATGACAACAAAAACAAACCAGATGGTAACAATGGGTCCTCTGGAGTAACGATGCTTGACAAAATTCCCGGCGGAAGACCCGATGACATGGGCAAAGGGAATGAAGGTGGCCGCGGTCAACGACGCGTGTAAGGAACTAGGGTTCCAACTTTGGTCCAGGATTTATGGGCCAAGTGGTATTACATAAATAAACTGATGATGCATCTCTAATATATTATTCTATGATATAAAATATATATGCGTGTGTATGTATTTAAAAAAATAAATTGCAGTGAGTTTAGCTCCTGCTCCATGCACGTACGTATGCATGGCAAGTGGAAATTGTATTATTATAATTCATATGATATCGATAAATTTATTATTAAAAGTAATGTTTATGTCGTTGGAGATCGATATTATTAATTATGATTATATATGTATTATTATGTTTTCAATATTTGTTAAATGGTATGATAGCCATCAAACGGTTACTAATATAATTAATGTGCCTTCCGCACTGATATATATATATATATATATTCTGAAAGTGATACAAAAGATAGTAGTTGGTTTCTTATGCACTATTTGGCAGGATGGAATTGAGAGATAGAAAGTGAAAGTGAAAATAGAATTGAGATTTTTGTATGTTTGGTCTAGTGGAAGTCACCTCACTTTTACTTCTACTTCCATAAAGAAAGGGTAGAAGTGAGTTCCACCTTCACCGCACAGAACTAATATTGTTTCTATGGAAGTGAAACTTCATGACCATTGCACCCTCATATCTTTGCCCTCCACCCCTACTTCATCTCTCTTCACTCTCGACAGCCTCCCTCTCCCTATGGCCAGGTGCTCCACAACGACGGCGGCGAGGATGACAGAAGATGGCGATAACTTTGGCAAGGGAGATGGAAGCGACGAAGACTTAGGTGAGGATGACGACTTTCATCGTCTCCACCTTCTTCAGCCTCTGCCCCCTCCGTCTTCCTCTCCCATATTCTCATCTTTTCATCGGGTTCTTGCCAGCAATGGGATGAGATCTGATAGCTTGGATCTAAGAGGGAGTGTATGACGCAAATCTGGTTGGATCTGAGAAGGTAGAGCGTGCAATCCTGGACCCCTCTACTCATTTAGTTGGGCTTTTCTCACCAGTGACGGTGGCGACCTCCACCCCCAATCTTGACGGAAACTCAATTTCCAAGTTGCTCTCTCGCAGATCTCCACGCTCGACGCAAGCTTCTTTGGTTTAATGGTTGAAAATGAATTATTTTTCTGTTGTTCCACTTTTGCTGGTCTTAGATATGTTTTTACTTGATATCTGGACATATTCCGGCCACAGTGGTGGCGGCATGAAGGTGGTGGACAGTGGCCTGAAGGTTGTAGGCTTCTGTAGGCTGTTTTGGGTAGCTAGGGTTTTTTTAGAAATAGTATTTTGGTCATTTCATATTTAAATTTAATATATTAAACTTACTCCCACTTTCATTTCTAGCTATCATCATACCAAGAACACTTTTAATCTCAATTCCACTTCCAAATCTATTTTTATTTTTATTTCTGTTAAAAACTCTTTCACTATACCAAACGAAGCATTAGAGAATAATTCTATCAATCTTTTAAGTTGTCCCGAAAGTTTTCATTCAAAATCGGTAGGTATTCAGAAATTTTTTTTAAGAAGTAATAGTACCCTAAAAGTATAAAAAAATGTAGTAATGTTACCCCACCTATTAACAAAGTTAATTTTGATTGTTAGTGACTCCAATTATGTTGAGATATCTCTGCCACAAAAGATATAATACCACCTCATTACTCATGGCAAATGCCCCGTCGCCCCCCGCCCCACAACCACCTCCGTCCGCCCCAAGTCTTCTGTCGGTTCTGCCTTCTTCTCTCTATATCCGCCTTGAACTTGTCATCGTTCCGGCCACTTCGACCTGACCCACCACCAGTCTTGATCGGCGCTGTCTGTGAACGTGTAGTGTGCGTAATCAATGTCCATTGCTGAACAATTTGGTATAAATTTATCCAACTGGTGATATTTACATTGACAGAAAGGCATTAGAGACTAGATTTTAACGACATAAACTCTAATTTCTTCAAATCAATTGCTTGAAATTTGGAATCGCAGAAAACGCAGATGGTTTACGGAAAATAACATGGAAACAAACCCCAAAAAGTGCATGCAAGAAATAATAGTTTCCTACATTCTCTCGGGAACTCTTTCTCTGAATTAACTGCTCCTGAAGCGGGCAACGAGATTGTGTTTTCAAATTTCAGGAAGAACTCATCCATTATTCAAAATATAAAACGAAACGCAGCAAACACAAAGCATAATATACATCAGTAGTAAAAAGCAACAGGCAAAAGAAAAACAAGATCACAAAGATCACGAATCTAGAAGGAGTCCCTGCAAAAACGATTGTTAGAGTAGAAACAATAATAGAAGAAATCGAGAAAAATGGAGAGACCTGATGAATGGTGAGCGCTACAGTGAGGAATGATGAATGTGAAGGAGTGATTTCAAGAACGCCCAAGATGTCTAGTGGCACAAGATATGCCCTTGATTGCACTAGGTCTAGTGTTCGATCTCATCAGGGGCTGAACGGAGGAAACGGAGAGGGGAGAGGGTCAAATGAAGTAATGACTAAAAAAAAAGAAAATTCCACATACCCACGACCTCCTGTGCGAAAACTTTCAAGACAAAATCTGACATTTCCCCATAATTTTAAAAGAAAGATGCAATGGCAGATAGTATAGTTTAAGATGACTTATATGTGAAACTATTGGCAAAATCCGAAATCATGTCATTGCTCTTCTCATTTCCCATATATTTTATAAAGACAAAATTTATTTAATTCTTCAGACGATACTAGTTAAAATTTAATTTTAAAAGAAACAGTTTTAAGTTTTAACATGAATTCCGAACATAATGTCAATGATTAATAATCCGACTATCAACAATTTTCTTTCCTAATATTTTAAAGCGTGTATATTACAAATTATGACAATCTATGATCATCTCTTAATTAATCCCAATCTCTACAGAATAATTACTAATAAGTAATAACGAATAAGAGAAGCATCAGTCTAAAATTTTGGGAATTGCATTGTACACAGAAATAAATAGAGATAAAGAAGATGAACGTCACGTATCACCAACCACAAACAGCTCATAGATATGCAACTTAATTTCTTTCATATAAATTATGATGATGAACAGTAAGTAATTAATATGGATTAATTAAGAAGTAGGTGACATCAAAAGGAGGTTAATTTAATATTATATTATTTAATAACTCAAACTCACTTAATATTTAGCTTTATGATGCCTATTTATAGAGACCCCTATCTCACTCTATTGTGTTATCACAGATGCGACAAAACATAATTTATGGGAAGATAAAGTTGTTTAATTTAGTCACTCTTTTAATTATTCATCTCATTATGATTGGTTGCTTAAAAAAATATTTTTTTTTTAAATGGAGTTAAAGTTTCCCTATATATATATGGGACTCATGGACCATGCATTTCATAATAATTGTTCTTGTCATCTCATTTTTGGCTGTGTTCTTACTTCGAGATGGCCTGCTCCAAAGTCATAGGGTTTGTGTTCAATGGTCTGTTGTTTTTGGACTTGGCATTTGCTGTTAGTTCATCACCAAAATTAAAGCCATTGGGCTTGTCTGATGAGGATTCCGATGACTCATTGACTGGCGGCGATAAGACCAACGACTGTGATGGGAAGTCCAACTGTGATTGTGATACCTGTGATAATACTGATGGAGGAGGACGAGGAGGCAGCGGCGGTGGAGGAGGGGCAGCCGGAGGAGGAGGCGGCGGTTGCAGAGGATATGGATCCATCAATGGTAATCAAGTTAATGAAGTTGGTTCCAATCAACTACGTGCGTAAGGAACTAGGATTCCAACTTTAGTCCAGGATATATGTGATATTACATAAATAAATTGACGATGCGTATGTAATATAATATTATACAATAATATAAAAAAATATATATATTTATGGATGCATTAAAAAAAAATTGCAGTGAGCTCAGCTCATGCTCCATGCACGTACGTATATGCATGTTAAGTGGTGATGCCAGATTTTTTGTATTATTGTATATAATTCATAAGATATCAATAAATTTATTATTAAAAATAATTTTGTGGTTGGAGATCGATATTGTTAGTTATGACTATATATTATTCTGTTTTAAATTTTTGTTAAACGGTAATAATGTTATATACTCTCATAGCCATAGGCATAGCCCTGGAATGGTTAATAATATTAATTAATGTGCCTTCCACCCTGTTATATATATATATATATATATGTGTGTGTGTGTGTGTGTGTTTTCTGAAAGTAATACAAATGATAAAGTAGTTAGTTTTCTTAGAGTAATTCTAAGGCAGCGTCATTTTCTTTTATATGTGTGTTATAAGCTATTATTTCTTTTAATTTGTGAATTAGTGATGTGTTTGCTAAATCCAAATCTTATAAATTTATATAAAAAACTGACTTTTAATCAAACAAATGTAAGTTCTTGGAGTCCTTTACTACAATAATCTTCCTAGTTACAAATATATATTAAAATACAATTTAATTAGAGTACGTATGTACATGTGGAAATTCGGGTTTTAGGAAAAAAATAAAACTTAAAAGAGAGAATAAAATATTGAAACAATAAATTATGTTTGACATGTCTACAAAGATTTTGACAACAGTAACTTTTGATAACTAGAACTAAGCACGATGAAAGAAACAATGCAAGATGAAAGTCATGAAAAGCATTTCTACAGTAAAGCTTTTACACCAATTGTTGCACGGACGATGATGTAGAAAGTCACACTTTCAACAAAGATTGCAAGTGACAACTCGTATAGAAAATGAAGAGAATTTTTTTCCCTACACTTTACACCGATTCAATACAAATGAGGCAGTAAATCTTTTTTCTACACCGGTTCTATATATATATTCAACTTGCTGTACCTGTTGTATCAACACGGAATACAAGGTTAGTGTAGAAATCTTGTTTTTTTAACAACTATAAAAGATCCTTTATACACTAGTGGGTGAGAGCTATGACCAATTAATAACCCATAGAAATTCTTATCATTCTTACACATTTTCCATCTCTTTTAAGTATTTTTGGATAGAATTGTTTATATTGTAGATACTTATTTAGAAAAATATGCATGTTACCTAGCAAACTCAAAAAGTTTGTTTAGATAAAATATGATTATTTTGATTAATTTGAATCTCAAAAGGATTTTTATTGATTTGAGTTTGGAGATAGAAGAACACATCAAGTAAAGAGTCACAAGACACCTTGCAGTAAAGGAAAAGCAAAGAATTGAAGTTTGAAGTAATGGAAACAAGTTATAGCTCAAGATATGGAGAAAATGGCTTCACTATACCCGTTGCCACGGCCAAAATCATATTTGCCTCAGTCAACCATAAAGAACTGATGAGAATTATACTCTCTATACTATTCGCCATGGAGAGCATGTAGCATCGCTGCAGCGAGAGCTGACAATTGGAACTCCCACCCTCTCTGTACCTGTCGCCTAGGCGAATAGAAGTTTCGCTGCAGCGAGAAGAGCGTAAAAAGGAGACTCCTCCTCTTTGTACCTTTCGCAGTGGTGAACGTACAAAAACTGAAACTCTGCGTTTTAAGAGCTGATATGAAAAAGTAAGATTTTTATTGAAGAAACCCTAGGGGAGTCGACATTCTGCACTTGGAGAGACTAAGAGTGAGACATTTTGAACTTGGGAAAGAGGATTTGAAGGCTTGGAGGTTTAGGATTGAAGCAAAGAAGTGATTTGGAGATATAATTCTTGGTTTTTCTGCTTCTACTTTCATTTTCTCATTTGGTTTTGTAATGAATAAGCTTATTCTTTCTAGTTTGGTTTCTTTGAAGACTACGAATAGCTAAATCGTTCATTTCTAGGGTTATCTTGAACCATTTTATAGATTGAACCTTGTATTTACCTCCTTTTATGAGTAATGATGGTTATATGTTTTGATTTTAATCTATTCTTTATGCTTAGCTTCTTGATGCTTGATCACCATTGGGTTGTTTTGTTTACTTGAGTTATACTTGAGAGAGCTAGTTTAAGTAATAAACTTGTTTAAAATCATGTTTGACTTGAAATTTCTTTGAGAATTGATAGTTTTATTTTGTTCTAATAGAGATATTGTTCCAAACTTATATTGTTAAGAAAATATTTAGTCCTTTAACTTAGTTTTCATTAATTGGTCAAGAGATTGGGCATTTTAATAGAAAAGAGTATTTAGTTTTGGCTTGATAAAGCTTAATTAAGTGTTTTGAACCTTTGACAAATATATATTATCATTGCAATTGTGATTGGAAGGTAATTTTGTTAAAGTTCATGAATTAAAAAGGAGGTAGATGACTCTAGAAACCTCTTTTATCTTAAAATGAGAATTTTAATTTAGTTATAGTTAAGTAGCTCTTTTAATTTTTACACTAATTTACTCTTTACAACACTGTTTTTTTAAATATTTGATTTCTCAATTTAATTAAAAATATAATTGTAAGAATACATTGTCTTTTTTTTAATCTCTATAGGAACGATAATTTTTATACTACTTGCGACCTGTATGTTTGTGGAAACTAAACGGCGAACACCAATATGTTCTATATTTGACTTTGACTGTCATATATTTTTTTTAAAATATATGTATCCTACTATTAGAGATAATTATATTCGATATACTATCGGGTACTAAATATGGACACCTTCTCAATAAAACATTTGAACCTTCGTTTGCAACGTTGTGACTGTGTCATGTTTGGCATTATATTGAATTTTCTAGAAGTAACTAACTCCAAAACAAATACTCATCCGATCCTTAATATAAGATCTATTTAACTAATTTGATTAGATTAAAAAAGTTAGTTAATAAAATATTTTTTCTAAAATACCTTATTCATTTTTCTTAACTTCCTCCCTCTCTCTCTCTTACTTAATTATTGTTAAAATTTGTGTTAGCCGTTTACAAATGAGATCTTGAGTTCAAATTCGTATGAACGTAGAAAATACTTTGGAGAGACCTATATCTGATTGTCCGACAACACTTGAATCTAACTCTGTCGTACCTGTACAAAAAGAAAAAGAAAAAGAAAACGAAATTATTCTGTCAGTCCACAATTTACGTGTTTGTTGTGCGTCAAAGTTAGCGATGCAGCTGAACGTAAGGCCGTTTGCTGCTGAGGATTCAAACAAGGATGTGATCCTTAACAACTTGAAGTGGTAGTTAGTTTTAGAAACCCTAACAACTGAGAAAAACCGCTATCATTACAACGGCTATAATAACAACAACAACAATAATCAGTGTTTTTGTCATCTTCTTTAGATCTGATAAGACACAAGACAGCTTGTCCATTCCTATTGGTTTCACAACATGAGCAATGAACACCAGGAAGCATGTGGTCATAGCTCATCTCCTCGTAATTCCTCTCTGACCCTATGTTCGGATGGGAAAAAAATTATAGGGAAGAATATTAAAAGAGAAAACTACAAAAAATAATAAATTTTCTTAACATTTAAAAAAAAAAATCTTCTTAGTATTTTGTCCCCCTATTTTTTCTCTTTTTTCTCATAATCCAAACATAGCCGAAGTATAAGAGTTGGAGAAAAATAGGGCTAAGGTGGAAGGCTAGGTGCAAGTTACTGAGAGAAGAGCAAGAAAGAAGAAGCTTCATGTTTGTAACCAGTGGAAGAAAGCACTGTGAATGTGGGCTTTGGCTCTGAAAGCGAAGGTCAAGGTAGGCATGGATGCATGGTTGGTATAACGTAGGCACAAGTTCATTCGCGTACACGGTTGTTTAAAGGGAGAAGTATGTCCCGTTAAAGAAATTTATCTCTGGGAAAAGCTTAAGCTTTAATTTTCTGACAAGTTTTTCTGAAAGACAAGTTGGAGCGTTCACACTCTTAAGATTGCAAGAGGCACATATTATAATACTCCTTTGGTCATTATAGGATCTAATTAACTAATTTAATTAAATTAATTAAAAAAATAGTTAATATGACATACTTTTCCTAATACACTATAATAATTTTTATTAACTTCTTCTCTTGATTAATGTTGAAAAAGTATCGAAATGAGTAATTTAAAAAAAAAATTGATAAATATAAACAATATGTCTTATATTTAGGGTTAAGATCAACTCTCAATTAGGTCATATATTAAATACCCAAAGAATATATGATCCAATTCATAAAAGAACGCAAGAAGCGTAATAACTCTCATATATACACGCACAGTGATATTACAAATTAATGTTGTGTTGCATAACATCGTACTGAAAGCATGAGAAACATAAAATATTAGAAATGGGCGTTGAAATGAAATGAGACCACATGTCAAAGACGCTGGAAGAATAATTAAAAACACAGATAAACATTTCACATTTTAATTCGATTCAGTTATCAAATTGTTTTCCACCTCATCGTCCGAGTCAATAACAACTAACAAGTGTGGGGAATGAAGAGATCACAAAAACAAAAAAAGGCAAAGTTATTATTATTAATATAAAATGTGAATCCCGTGTCTAATCAGTGTGAGAATAATTCCATCAATACTTCATCAAATCATGGCTAAGAGATGTGCCCTCATTTTGTATCTGACAATTCTTCCAATTAGATTATATTTAATAGAAGGATACATATGCTTAGTAAAAAAAAAATAATAAAATTAGCAACGTGATTGGGTCTAGTGAAAGGGACTAGTCTTTCACAACGTAATGAAGCAATATTTGAACCTAGGTAGGTAGGTGTTCGACAATATCTCCAATAATATTGTCTCAAACAGGAAGTAATTCTATTTGATGAATTAAGGTTTGAATTACTGTTAAAAGAAATATCTGCATAGAATTGTGTCCAAGAGGAGAATACTTTAGAAAAAAAAGTTGAACTCATGAAGTAATTGCTATTCATCTTCGTGAATATGATTGAGAAGTATGAGAAGTGTTTTGCTTGCTTCATACTCGTAGTTATTAATCCTTTTTCATTTGATTCAAAAACTTCGTGTGATTTGATATACAAAGTGGATGTGTGTGTGTGTGTGATGTCTTCATAGTATATATGCGAACCTTGATTTGGTTTCAATTATCTTTTAAAAATTTTGGTAAAATTATCTTTTTAATATGGATAACTTTTAAAAAAGATATATTAAGTATTATCACAATTGTTACCATTAGATATTGAACTTAGTGGAAAGGTTCTGCATAAGTAATAGGATTTCAAATTTAAGTCTGTGAAAAGCTATTCCTTATTTGTTAATCTTTTCAATAATATACTGATAAAAAATAATTGGTTTAATTTAATTTATGATAAATAGAATCAACAATAACAACAATAATAAGTCTTTATCTCACTATATAAAAAGTTAATTACATGGATTACACGATATTTTTATGCGCTTTATCAATAATAAAATCTTTAAATATACTGTTAATCAAAAGATCACATTTAATAGTTTTATTGAGCGTTTACTTCGATCTTCCTTTGTTATTTTTCAAATAATTTTATGATAAATGGAATAAAAAAATCATAAGAGTTCCCCCCCCCCCTTTTTTGAGAATTCTAACCCAAATGCTTCCAAAGTACTCAATGTATCTAAATTTTTTCATCATAAAAAAAATGAAATGATAGAGAATTAACACAATCTATTAAATAATTAGATAATTGTCTATCAGTTCACTCGCGGATGAATTTTTCTTTAACTTAACGTTGACATTAATTTTAACATTGAAATTAATAATGTTTTAAATATGTCCTCAATTGAGTAATAGCTACCAAGCTAGCATCACCAATCTTGGCCGGATGAATATTTTTTTAATTGATTATTTGTGAATATAATTAATGTTAACGAAATATTGATAATCTAAAATAAATAAAACTAACACACAATTGGTGGATAAAAAATATTATTGATAACTCGTAAAAATTATATTAAGTAGGCTAAATTTTACATAAATTCTTGAACATTAGATCATATGTACAGGTAAACTCCATAACTTTTGAAACTTTATAATGGACTCCTAAACTCTTACATTTATTTAGGTAACTCCCCTACAATTAATTTTGTACATTACTTACACCGCTTAAAATTTAAGAAGATTATCTACATATTGATCATTTTATAAACACAAAAATAAAGTTTAACGGGTATGTAACTGATAGTTGGGGGCTACCCACACACACTTGAATGCTCAAGAAGATTTATTATTAAATTTTACAAATATCGTTACCAATAGATATTGAACTTAATGGAAAGGTTCAGATTAAATTACATAAGATTTTGTGTTTAAGCAGTTTCTAAATTTTTCCTCATAAAAACCACTAAATGAGAAGGAATTAAGACTATTATCTATTAAGTAAATTTTTGTATGTGCCATAATCAATTATGAACAAAAAATTATGATTATCTCATAAGCTAGCATTACACCTGTTTTTCAATTATACTTTTTCTAAAAACTTATCCAAAATCCTATTAAATTAATCATGCTTATAAATCAATTTAATCAAAATATATGTAAGTGTATGGATAATTATTTTTAGAAAACTACTGTTTTTCACTCTTATAATTAATTATAATTGGTTCACAAATAGGCCAATAGTCTACCATAAAAGAATTGCTAATAAGTAATAAGTTACGTATGAGTCTAAAATTTTGGGAATTGCATTATACAAAGAAATGAATAGAGATATATCAGAAGATCATGACCATCACGTATCACCAACCACAACAGATCAGTAGCACTGCCATGAATATGTACTTTATTAATTCCTTTCGTGTTTGTGTGTGCGTGTGTGTGTATATATATATTATGATGATGATTAATAAGTAATACGAAGCAGTAGGTGATATATCGAAAGGAAGATACTCTAATATTATATTATCTAACTTGTCACACTCACTCAATATTTAGCTTTACGATGGCTACTTATAGAGGCCCTTACCTTACTCTTGTGTTATTATCGGTTGTTTAAAAAAACAATTTACTTGTGATATGATTATCACAAAGAAACTGATCATATGACGAATTTTTTTAAAAAGCTACATTTTTTTTTGGAGAGGGTCGTGGATGATGGAGCTAAAGTTTTCGATATATATATATATATATGGGACGTTTTCGATATATATATGGGACTCAAGCTTCATGCATTTCATCATCGTTCCTCTCATCTCACTTTGAGTTTTGAGGGGTTTTAGTTTTGTTTACTTCAAGATGGCTAGCTCCAAAGTCATAGGCTTTGTGTTATTGGCGTTGCTGATTTTGGACCTCGCATTTGCGGCTAGGCCACCCCCAAAATTACAAGTAGGGGATGGCAATTATGATCAATATGGCCGCGGCAAAACTGACAGCGGCATCCGCGGCCATGGCGGTGCCGATGGCAGTGATCAATCTGGCAGCTCAACATCCGGCAGCAACACTAGCAGCGGCAGCAGCAGTAGTAGCAGCAGCGATAGCAGCAACAATAGTAGCACCAACAACAACAACAACACCAACACCAACAACAACCAGAACTGTGACAATGGGTCGGACAAAAACAATGGGTCCTGTGGAGGGTCGATGTCCTACAATAATGGCAAAGGAACCGGTGGTGGCTGTGAAAATAATGACAATAATAATTGCAATCAGATGAATGGGACATGTTGTGACGGCGGGTCGACCATAGGTGGATCGTGCTGTTGTGAAGGAGGTGGTGAAGATAATTGTGGAAGTGGGTTTGGAGGAGGAGGAGGTGATGGTGGAGGACGAGGAGGAGGCGGCATTGGCTCTGGCGGCCAAGGTAGCGGCAGTGGATATGGATCAGGATCAGGACTAGGAAATAATGGAGGAGGAGGTGGTGGTGGAGGAGGAGGAGGAGGAGGCGGCATTGGCTCTGGCGGCCAAGGTAGCGGCAGTGGATATGGATCAGGATCAGGACTAGGAAATAATGGAGGAGGAGGAGGAGGAGGAGGAGGCGGTGGAGGCGGATCATCATCTGGCGGTGGTGGCAAGGGATTTGGAAGTGGCAGTGGTGATGGCAGCGGAGGAAATAGAGGTGGTAGTAACACAAACAACTCATGGCACAAGTAATTAATGGACTAGGGTTCTGAGCTTGGTCTATATATATGGATCAAGTGGTATTTACATAAATAAATTGATGATGCGTATGATATAATATATATATATTTATATTGATAAATAAATAGCAGTGAGTTCAGTTTCTGCTTCATGCCCCGATGATGTTGATTTGTGATATTGTAATTCACAGGATATCGATAAATTTATTATTATTATTAGAAGTAATTTTTGTGCCGGAGATCGATATTATTATGAGGTGTTTGGTTGTTTTTCGTATAGTTTTTTGTTTTTGGAAAAAACAATAGTATTCTGTCATGGAAATCATTGATGTTTTCATTAATCTTCTTCATCGACCTTTGAAGAGGTACAGAGCTATACAAGTGATATATATATATATATATATATATATATATGATTATGATGTAACTTCTTTCATATATTATTCAGATGATGAATTCTGTTCCTGATTTCAGTTATCTTCAGAGTTTAATCTTGTTTGTGTAGTTTATACACGACAGAACTGCAGTCTAATGTCTCTGGCGGATGAATATTTTTTAAATTGATTCTTTGTGAATAAATTTATTATTGATAACACTTAAGTAATAATCTGCTATAAATGAAATTAACGTTACAATAGCTAGGTTGATAAAAAAAACTATTGATAACTTGTAAAATGATATATTAAATATAATCACATTTGTTAATCGTTATTTTGATTTTATAGGAAGAAGGCTTAGTAGTTAATAGGAACTTAGATTATACTCCTCTTATATTTAATATAATAGCTAATTAATATTTTTAGATAGATTAAGAAAATAAAATAAATCAGTTAATTATAATTAATATAAGAGTTAGATGACTAATTTGAATAAATTAAAGGTATATAATTGAATTCGTCATCAGGGATTATATTTGGTTATAATTAACTAATTTATTTAATTTTATTAATCTATACCAAAAAGTCAAACTAGTTATTATATTATAAACCATAAGAGTATTAAATATTCTCTATCTATTTGCTCTTCTCCCTTTCCCCTTCACTGTTCAACATCAAAATCATTTAAGGTGGTCCGGCTATGTATAAAGAAGACTATCGAAGATGTTTATGGGAGGATAGATCAGATATTAGAGTCCTCTAAAAAGGAAGTAGACTAAAGAACATCTAATACAGTTATTGATCAACATAACCTTTTAATTAATAATTTATCCTAAAATTTAGTTATTGATAAAACATAATGATATCATGTCATACATATAGTTAACTCCACCCATTGAGATAATTAAGGCTTGTTATTATTGATGTTGTCATGGAGGAACTGATGAATCTTGGCAAAAATTACACGATCCGGGCTCAAGTGTCTGAGTGGATCCCAGGAAAGTGTAATCTAACTGCATTCTTGCGTGCTTGTGTAACTCGGCCAGAGAAGTGCTCGAAAGATTGGGTGATACATACCTTGCAACCCCCTTCTTCTCTTAGGTATGTGCTAACTAATCCCAAGGATAAAGCTGGGAATTCTAATTTGTTTGTGCTTTGTTTTTGTACTTTTGCTTCTTTGTATATAACCCGTCGGGGTTATATATATATATATATATATATATCATGATGAAGAAAGGTACGTAACACGAAGCAGTAGGTGATATATCAGAAGGAAGATCCTTTAATATTATATTATCTAACTTCTCAAACTCACTTGGGATTTAGCTTTACGATGACTACTTATAGAGGCCATTACCTTACTCATGTGTTTTCACAAATACGACAAAACACCATTTATCCAAAGATAAAATTGTTAATTTAGTTAATCATTCAATTATTCACTCATTATTATCGGTTGCTTAAAAAAATAATTTACTTGTGATGATTACCTCAAAGAAGCTCATATGACGAATTCTTTTGAACAACTACATTTTTTATTAAAAAATAAAGGAGTTAAAGTCTCCTATATATATATGTATATATGGGACTCAATCTTCTTGCATTTCATCATCGTTCCTCTCATCTCACTTTGAGTTTTGAGGTTTTAGCTTTGTTTACTTCAAGATGGCTAGCTCCAAGGTCATTGGCTTTGTGTTCATGGCGTTGCTGATTTTAGACCTCGCATTTGCTGCTAGGTCGTCCCCAAAATTACAGTCCGAAAAGGGGGAAATGGAGCAAGGCAGCGGTGGCGATCAATCTGGGGCTGGCGCCAGTGCTGACAGCAGCGGCGGTGGGGGTGACAGTGGCCCCAACAACAACAATAACAACAACGACAACGACAATGATAACGACAACGTCAACCAGAACAAGAACAACAACAATAACGTCAACAACAATAACAACAACAACGACAATGACAACAACAACAACAACGACAATGATAACAAAAACAAACCAGATGTTAACAATGGGTCCTCTGGAGTAACTATGCTTGACAAAATTCCCGGCGGAAGACCCGATGACATGGGCAAAAGTAATGAAGGTGGCCGCGGTCAACGACGAGTGTAAGGAACTAGGGTTCCAACTTTGGTCCAGGATATATGGGCCAAGTGGTATTACATAAATAAACTGATGATGCATATCTAATATATTATTATATGATATAAAATATATATATGCTTGTGTATGTATTAAAAAAATAAATTGCAGTGAGTTTAGCTCCTGCTTCATGCACGTACGTATGCATGGCAAGTGGAAATTGTATTATTATAATTCATATGATATCAATAAATTTATTATTAAAACTAATGTTTGTGTCGTTGGAGATCGATATTATTAATTATGATTATATATGTATTATTATGTTTTCAATATTTGTTAAATGGTATGATAGCCCTCAAACGGTTACTAATATAATTAATGTGCCTTCCGCACTGATATATATATATATATATATATATATATATATCTGTGTGTGTATTTTGAAAGCGATACAAAATATATCAGTTAGGTTTCTTATGCGCTGTTTGGCGGGATGGAATTGAAAGATAAAAAATTGAAGTGGAAGTAGAATTGGGATTTTTTTATGTTTGTTCGAGTGGAAGTCACCTCACTTCCACTTCCATAAAAAATGGTAGAAGTGAGTTCCACCTTCACTACACAGAATTGATATTGGTTCTATGGAACTGAAACTTTATGACTATTGCACCCTCATATATTTTATTAATAGACAACTTTGCCCTCCAGCCCTACTTTATCTCTCTTCACACTCGACAGCCTCCCTCTCCCTCTGGCTAGGTGCTCCACAATGACGACAGTGAGGATGACAGAAGATGGCGACAATTTTGGCAAGGATGATGGAAGACGACGAAGACTTAGGAGAGGATGATGGCCTTCATCGTCTTCACCTTCTTCAGCCTCCACCCCCTCCTTCTTACTCTCCCATTTCTTATCTTTTCAAGTGGATCTTGCCGGCGATGGGATGAGATCTGATAGCTTGGATCTGAGAGGGAGTGTACGACACAAATCTGAGAGGGAAGAGCGACGCTAGTTGGATCTGAGAGGGAAGAGCGACGCTAGTTGGATCTGAGAGGGTAGAGTGATGCAATCCTAGACTCCTCTATCGATTCATATGGGCTTTTCTCACTAGCAATGGTGGTGACCTTCACCCCAATCTTGGCGGAAACTCAATTTCCAAGTCGCTCTCTCTCAGACCTCCATGCTCGATGCAAGCGTCTTTGGTTTAATGGTTGAAAATGAATTATTTTTCTGTTGTTCCAATTTTGCTGGTCTTCGATATGTTTTTACTTGATATCTGGAAATATTTTGGCCACAGTGGTGGTGGTATGAAGGTGGTGGACAGTGGCCTGAAGGTTGTAGGTGGCTGTGGGCTGTTTTGGGGTAGCTAGGGTTTTTTTAGAAATAGTATTTTGGTCATTTCATATTTAAAATTAGTATATTAAACTTACTTATGCTTTCACTTCTAGCTATCATCATACCAAGAACACTTTTAGTCTTACTTCCACTTCTATTTTTACTTTTATAAAAAACTCTTCCACCGTATACCAAACGAAGCATTAGAGAATAACTCTATCAATCTTTCAAGTTGTCACCAATAACTAGCTAAGGCAGCATCATTTTTTTTTAATTTCTGTTAAAGTTATTTCCTTTGTAATTAATGGTGTGTGTGGTAAAGATCCAAATCTAATTAATTTATATTAGGAACCGACTTTTAATCAAACATATGTAAGTTGTAGGAGTCTTTTACGACAATCTTCCTGATTACGAGTCACATTTTTTACACCAGCAGTAGGTAAAAACGACGGTAGAACGTGAAGAGACATTTTTTTTAGCATAACCTTTTTCTACATGGATTAAATACAACTGATTCTAAAAAATCTTTTTTTGCACCAATTATATATTCGACTTTTTACACCAGTTTCAAAATTGATGTATAAATTCTTTTTACTCGCTGTAAAAAAGTCTTTCTACACTAATTTGAAGAGCTATATATGAACAATACTGTGTGGAGTTTCGAGTACTATAGTATGGTGAAGCTGCGAACTACTAGATTAATAGTGGAGAGCTACTAAGCTAGCTATTAGGTTGGTAAACAAATATATAGTATCAAATGACTTGTTCATCAACGAACAAAGCCCGACACAATTGTTAAATAGTTAGATCCCTTAAATATAATATTCTAGGTTCGAATCAGGCTGAGTGCATCGAAAAAAATTTGTTGGGAGAAGCAAAACTCACTCTGGTTATCTCTATGCCCCAGAAGACTAGTCTCTAGCTATCGGCTAGATAATAATGCCTGATTTCAATGCGGTTCTTCTTACTTGAGATATAATGAATATTTAGATCCTATGTATGCCTCAATAAGTTCAAAATATACATCCATCTCTACTAAAAAAATATTTTTCACAACGCTAATTTACAACGGTTATACGAAAAAACTTTATAAAGAAAAGGACATGGTATTTTCGTAAATAAGTTTCTTTTTAAAATATTTTTCAGGATGATTTTTCTGAAACCGCCGTTAAAAGTAGTCCAATCGAGTTTAAAAAAACTCAGTTGGACTAAAAGTATTACTTATCATGGCGGTTTTTCAGAAAATCGCCGTTATAAGTACTTTTAATGACAGGTTTTAAAAAATTGCCGTTAAAAGTGATGAGAAGGGACTTTTAACAGCAGTTTTAAAAACCCTAATCTGATTATAATTTCACTTTCATTTTTTCACAACTGTTTGTAGTCCCGTTCCTCTACGCCATGACAGACTTGTACAAAGGTCATTTTTTTACTTTTTCTCCTATTTTTGGTGCCTATCTTCGTTGTTAACGTTGTTTTTTGTCGTCGTTATTTATCATGAAAGTCATAAGTCACCGTTTAACTTCGTCATTTGCTCATTGTTCTTACCTTTTCAATTGTTTGTTGTTTATAAACTGTAATACATCATATGGTTTATCATCCTTGTATTAAAGACATAAGTTTTGCTTATTTGTCATCTTTCTCTTTACTTCTTCAACCTTGCACTCATTTGAATCTCTTTACCATCTTGTCAAAAGGAGCTTGAAGAGCTACAATAGCAAAAAGCTTGCTAGATCTTCAACTTTTTCGCCAGATCTACAACTTCTTCTCCAGGTGTGATCTAATACTTTTAGCGACGCTGACTGTGGTTGCTAACAGTGGGTAGTGGCAAATAGACTTTGTTGAAAGGAGCTCGAAGAGCTTCAATAGAAGAAGCTTATGGATCTTCAGTTTCTTTACTAGATCTTTGACTTCTTCTCACCATATTTGATTTGATGCTTTTGATAAGTGTGGCCAAGATAGCTGATGGTGGGTGTAGGCCGAGAAAATCTAACAATTAACAGCAGTTATTTTTGTAACTGATGTTAAAGGTATCACATTTCATGGGGGTTTTAGGCAAAAACTGCTGTGAAAGGTGATACCTTTAACGGCGGTTATAAAACACTGTTAAAAGGTTGATATACAATGACGGTATAATTCATGCTACTCATAAAATCATATTGAAAGCCACTTTTAACTGCCGTTAAAAGCTTTTTTTCTAGTAGTGTATAACAGGTTACACACTTTACTGCTACTCTTGTCTTTCAACATATCAATAACATTGTTGGGTGTTTGCTAATGAACTACTCCTTCGCTCTTTAATATAATAGCTATTTAACTAATTTGATTATATTAAAGTTAGTTAATATATCATATTTTTTCTAAAACACCCATAGTCATCTGCCTTAACTCCCTTCATCCTTCTCTTACTTAATTATTGTTGAGGAAGTATGAGTACGGGTAATTTAGAAAAAAAATTAATAAATATAAAAAATATATTTTATATATATTTAGGACTAAGATCAAATTTCTAATTAAATCTTATATTATATATGATCACTTCATAGTATATATGCGAACCTTAATCTTTTTTCAGTTAGTGTTTTATAATACGTGTCATGGGTTGATGTTTTGAATCTTCTTAGTATCTACTAGTTAGTGTGCTTATGTATTATGTAATATCTTTCATTTATATTCTTTAGATTATGTATGAATTCTCTGTTTCTTGATAAATTTCAGTGATCTTCAAATTTTAATATTGTTTACCCTAGTATCCGAAGACGATGGAACTTTGTAGTCTATAATGCTGATTGCGTCCTACAATAAAAGCCCAAGCTCTTTAATTAATTAGCTAATTGTCTATCAATTCACTCGCGGATGAATTTTTCTTTAACTGAACAATTAACGGTGATTATCTACATATTGATCAAAGTTTACATAAATCATAAAAATATTATTGATAACTCATAAAAACTATATTAAGTAGGCTAAATTTTACATAAATCCTTGAACATTAGATCATATGTACAGGAAAACTCCATAACTTTTGAAACTTTATAATAGACCCCTAAACTCTAACAATTTATTTAGATAACTCCCCTATAATTAATTTTTGTACATTACTTATACCGTTTAAAATTTAAGAAGATTATCTACATATTGATCAAAGTTTGAGGGGTTTTATACACAAAAATAAAGTTTAACGGTATATAACTGATAGTTGGGGGCTATTTACACACACTTGATTACTCAAGAAGATTTATTATTAAATTTTAAAAGTTAAGAGCATCATTTTTACATGATCAAAAGTTCAAAGAGTTTTGTTAATTTTTCCTATTAAGTATTATCACAAATTATATAAGATTTTGAGTTTAAGCTTGTGTGAAAAAAAAAACAAGAGTTTTTGTTTAGAACCTCTAACCCAAGTGCTTCCAAAACTAAATGAGAAAGAATTAAGACAATCTATTAAGTAAACTTTTGTATGTGCCATAATCAATTATGAATAAAAAAAAAATTATGATTATATCATAAGCTACCATTACACCTGTTTTTCAATTTTACCTTTTCTAAAAATTTATCCAAAATCCTATTAAATGAATCATGCTTATAAATTAATTTTGTAAGCTCTGCTTTACTCAACACTGAACTAAATACACCCGAAGGGCTGCTTACAAAAAACATGATCGATGGTCTCATATAATTGATTTTAATCAAAATATGATTGTTTAGTTGAGAGTCTCATAATTGATTTAATCAAGATATATATAAGTGTATGGATAATTTTTTATTTTTTAGAAAACTACTGTTTTTGACTCTTATAATTAATTATAATTGGTTCACAAATAGGCCAATAGTCTACCATAAAAGAATTGCTAATAAGTAATAAGTTACGTATGTGTCTAAAATTTTGGGAATTGCATTATACAAAGAAATGAATAGAGATATATCAGAAGATCATGACCATCACGTATCACCAACCACAACAGATCAGTGGCACTGCCATGAATATGTACTTTATTAATTTCTTTCGTGTGTGTGTGTGTGTATTATGATGATGATCAATAAGTAATACGAATCAGTAGGTGATATATCGAAAGGAAGATACTCTAACATTATATTATCTAACTTGTCACACTCACTCAATATTTAGCTTTACGATGGCTACTTATAGCTAGAGGCCCTTACCTTACTCGTGTTTTCACAAATACGACAAAACACAATTTATCCAGAGATAAAATTGTTAATTTAGTTACTCTTTCAATTATTCACTCATTATTATCGGTTGTTTTAAAAAATAATTTACTTGTGATGATTACCTCAAAGAAGCTCATATGACGAATTCTTTTGAACAACTACATTTTTTATTTAAAAAATAACTGTTAAAGTCTCCTATATATATATGGGACTCAATCTTCATGCATTTCATCATCGTTCTTCTCACTTTGAGTTTTGAAATTTTAGCTTTGTTTACTTCAAGATGGCTAGCTCCAAAGTCATAGGCTTTGTGTTCATGGCTTTGCTGATTTTGGACCTCGCATTTGCTGCTAGGTCATCCCTAAAATTACACTCATTAGATGACAATGTTTATGGTATCTCAACAACTGGCAACCAGGGTGGCCAAGAAAACCAAGGCAACTAGGGTAATGAAGACGAAGGCAACCAGGGCACCCACAACAACCAGGGAAACCAAGGTAAATAAGGCCAAGGTAACCAGGGCAATCAAGGTAACCAAGGCCAAGGCAACCAGGGCGGCCAAGGTAACCAAACAAGGCAACCAGGGAAATCAAAGAAACCAGGGCGGCCAAGGCAACCAATGCAACCAAGACCAAGGAAACCAGGGCAACCAGAGCCAAGGTAACCATGGTAATCAAGGCAATCAAGACAACCAAAGAAATCAAGGCAACCAGAAAAATCAGGGCAACCAAGGAAACCAAGGCAATCAAGGCCAAGGTAACAAGGGCAACCAGGGCAATCAAGGTAACCAAGGCCAAGGAAACCAAGGCAATCAGGGTAACCAGGGCCAAGGCAACCAGGGTAACCAGGGCAATCAGGGCAACCAAGGCCAAGGTAACCAGGGCAATCAAGGTAACCAAGGCCAAGGCAACCAGGGTAATCAGGGTAACCAGGGAAGCCAAGACCAAGGTAACCAGGGCAACCAGGGAAATCAAGGCAACCAAAGCCAAAGAAACCAAGGTAATCGAGCAATCAAGGAAACCAAGGCAACCAAGGCCAAGGTAACCAAGGAAACCAGGGCAATCAAGGAAACCAATGCCAAAGCAACCAGTACAATCAGGGCAACCAAACCAATCAGGGCGACAATGACAACTACGAAACTATGAATGTTGGACGTGGTAACCAAAACGGCGCACGACATAAGTAAGGAAATAGGGTTCTGATGAACTTCTCCCACCTTGGTCCAGGATATATATGGATCAAGTGGTATTTACGTAAATAAATTGATGATGCATAGTATATTATTATATGATAATATATATATATATTGATGAATAAATATCAGTGAGTTCAGCGCCTGCTCCATGTACGTACATATGCATAGCAAGTGGTGATGATGATGTGGACTTCTGATACTGTAATTCACAAGATATCAATAAATTTACTCTATTAAAAGTAATGTGTGTGCCGGAGATCGATGTTAACTGTTAGATTTTCATTAATTTCCTTTTATAATAATATTCTGCCATGGAAATCATTGATGTTTTCATTACATACCTATACAAGTGATATACCTATGATTATGTAACTTTTTTCATATATTATTCAGATGATTAATTCTGTTCCTGATTTCAGTTATCTTCAGAGTATAATCTTGTTAATTTGTGTAGTTAATGTCGCTGGCATCTTAGAATAAAATTATGATTATATATGTACTTGTCTTATCAATTTTAATTTATCACTCACGGATGAATATTTTTAATTGATTCTTTGTGAATAAAATTATTATTGATAACTTGTAAAATGAAAATTTAAATATAATCACATTTGGTATTGATAGGTTGATTAAAACATTATTACTTTGATTTTATTTAAAGATTATATTATTTGGTTAGTTCAGTTCATGAGGACTTAAATATAGGAATGGGATTGATTAGAAATGAAATTGATTATTGAAATATATATATATATATATATATATATATATATATATGAGTGTGTGTGTAAGCGGGTTTGACACCATTTTAATTACATTCATTCTTTCTGTCCAACTCTATTTGATGTGAGATTTTTATATCAATTTAAATAAAAATTGACAAGGAAGAAGGTAGTTACTAGGAACCTAGAGGGCCAAATCTCTGACAATTATAATTATGATGGGAAACATACAACGTTAATTCTCAGAAGACCAAAACCAATGTGTTTTTTTTTTCTATTTACTTAAGGATATCCCCTCTCAAGATTTATAGCGTAACTCTTTTAATAAGTAAATTTTTTGATATTCTAACTTATATTCTATAGGGATAAAGAGGCTTAGTGATTCAACCAATAACTTATTGATAACAAACATGTTTTTTCATTTAATCATTTAAAAATTGAACCAAACAGCCCATGATATTTCCACATCATAATAAGTGGTGCTCAACATTATTGAAGAATGTTTACCGGTGTACTCTTTATGGATAAGTCCAAGTCTATTACAAATGTAACACAAATAAGAATTAAAAGATTGAATAAATATATGTAATATATCCCTTTATTTAAAAAAAATAAGGGAGTTACCCACTAATAAAAAATAGTCTTATAAACTGTGTGTGCGCAAGAGGTCGGATTAAAGTCATGAACTAACACAAAAAACAAAAACTCTTCCTCCGAACCCCAACTCTCTCTCATCCCATATCGGTGTTGTTTGATGTGTAACATAAACAGAATTTGGATTGTGACTATGTTAAGTGTGGGTAAATTAAGTATTAACTACTTTATCTGATATTAAAAGACATTTCTTCAATCTTAATTATAGAACTATAGAAGTCGGTTAAGTAAGAGGTTAATCTTAATCCTAAATATAGTGCATTAATTCATTTTATTATTCTTCACTTTTCCTTTCAAACTACGAAACGAGTTTTGATGCCAAGTGGATTGATGAGTATCAAGAGTTCATTATTACTATGCATCTTTTCGATTTAGCTAATTTCGATGGTTTATATTAAAAATGTTTAATTTAATTTTTTAAAGAAAAAAATTATTTACAATCTCTTAATTATTAGTTTTTAAAAATAATTATTTTTATTTAAAAATCATCAATTAAAAATTTAAATCTGAACTGTTGAAACTGTATTAAAGTGGTGCAGATTTCACCATATGAGTACCACTAAAACTAATTTTGTCAAGCCACGAAAACCTTGACAAATTAATTATTAATTAATGAGTGATTAATATTGTGAAGGGAAAAGTTTCATTTTCTCACTTTTCTTTTGCTATAATAACCATAAAATATTTACAACTAGCCATCTCTTTTAGATGGTGAGCATGCGCATTGAGCAATTATTTTTTAAAATCCCATATATTACTTATACATTAATTAATGCAACCATGCTGATAAAAGGATTTTTATACCCAAAAAATTTAGATCAAGTTACTTATATTTATTATGTTAAATTCTCCCATCGCACTTGTTATTTTACTATTATTAATTGTTAAGATGTATATATATGTACTTATAAATTTTACTTATGAACCTTTGTAAATTTTTAGATAAGCTGTTATAATGTAAATCAAGATCTGTAACTTCTCATACGATGTTATTTTACTACTGCTAATTGTTAAAATGAGTATGTGTATTTATAAATTTATCTACAAAATATGGATATTTATTATTTTGCTCATGTTAATTGTTAAATTGTATATTTGTATTTGTAAATTCACTTATGAACTTGACCTAATGGATATAAGTAACTTGAGATAAATTTTCTCTTTTCCAAGATATAACTTGTTATTAATTAATTGTATTATACCTATAATTCTCATTATGTAACTCTAAAATCCAAAATAACTGCAAGCTAATTATAACGATAATACATTTATCACTAACACTTTTATAAAGTACGTACAACCACACCAATAATACCATGCCATGCTTATATATGTGCTTTGACCAGGAGATATATATATGTATGAACTTCCTGCAACTTATTTAGTTTACATCACAGATCACACGCATATATATAATAACATAATTAACATGGATATTATGAACTTATTACTACAATCCGACCCGGTTCATATATGGTCGGAGCCCCACTTCCTTAATTACTCCAAACCACCTTTGCTACCTTGTTTACCATGAATAGTACCGCCACCTTCCACACGCCCAGACCCTGAACCTCCGGTTACAGCCTTAAAGTCAAAAACTCCTCCTCCACCCGCGCCACCTCCTCTTCCTCCTCCTCCTCCTCCACCACCACCACCAAATGATCGGCTTCTATACGGTAGGCTACTATACTCAAATCTCCGATTACCAGCTCCCCCTGCATATCCAGACCAAACGCCGCAAGATCCACTGACGGACGATGACGTTGACCAACTGGAGCCAGGGCCGGACGCTGATGACCAATCGGCATTCGATGATTGTAATCGTCGGTGGGATGACCTGGCAGCAAATGACAAGTCCAAAATCAGCAAAGCAATGAACAAAGACCCAAACAGTTTCGAGATGGCCATCTCAAAGCCAAAAGCTGAAACAAACTCAAACGCAAGATGGGAATGGGATGATCCATCGAAGAACTTGTTCACATATATATAGGAGATCGACTCTAGGGTCTATTTTTTCCTCTTCACAGAAAAAAAATTTGCAGTTTTAAGAATTGGCCATGAGCATCTTCAACACAATCATATATACAAGTAAAATTTTCTTTTGGAAAGAAAGATATTAATTAAGAGATATGGCTCAATAAACAGTTTTTAATTTATATCAACCATTTTCTGGGTCGTGTTTGTGACAAATCATGAGTAAGGTAATGGCCTCTATCAATAGTCATTATAAAGCAAGATAACGGGTGAGTTAAAAAGCTAGATAACACAGTATTGTGGCGCTTTTGTTTTGATATAACACCTAATGCTATAAGTACTACGGTTCATTATCAAAATATGGGAGGTGGTTTTCGTGGGGCTCATTAAGGGCGATAAGCACCGAAATCTGAAGCATTCAAGTTTAATCTAAAATAAAGATATTGTCATAACTCTCAGACTTGCAAAAACAAAATGATTTTTTTTATTTAAAACTTTAACAGTTAAAATGGACTATTAAAACTGTATTTGGATACAATGCATATCTCACCGATTTAGCATCATGGTACTCTCATCATTGTGAGGGGTGAAAATAAGCCAGATAGTCTATTAGAGGCCTAAGGCTTAGTCAGTATTTGGCATGACCTGTTTAAAAATATAGAAGCAAGCATAAGCATTTTTGAAGGTATATTTTGCTTAACAAGTTAAGCTTAAGCTCTCTAAGAAGCTTATTAAATCTATTAAGTCGACTTGGGCCTCTTATAAACTTATAATTAATATTATGCAAAATTTATATTTTATAATATTATGGCATATTTTTGGCATGTTTGAAGTTTTTAAAAATATAGGCCTTTTTAACTGGCTTCAAGCCAAGTCTTTATATAGGCTAGGCTTAGACCCAAAAAAAGGCTGTAATAAGACATAGATTAGGCTTAGGCCAATTTGTTATAAGATAGATTTGATCCTTTAAGGATAAAGTTTGGCTTAGCTTAGCCTATTGTCATTCCTAATTATTGTGAAGAGCACTGAAACTGTATGAGAGAAAGGTGGACGTTGATGGTGGTGCTTTTCGATGTGGTTGGTCATGCGTGGTCGGCATCTTCTTCATCTCCAGATATTTCTATTTACATATGCAATTCCGATTCAGCTATAAAACTAAACAAATACTTGTATGATTAGTACTTTTTATCTGGTAGACATAGAAATTTAGTAATGAGTACATATGAACTGATGAGGGTCATAGTTTTAAATATATAGTTGTGGAAATAAAAGTGTAACATTAATTTGACACGGATCAACCATTGCTAAATTTAGAATTATGGTGGGTGTCTAGTCGTATTTAGGTTGTTTAATTTAATTTTGTACCTAAAATGTTTAATTTTTATAATATATATAGAAGCACTTTTATTAATTTTATTGTCTTTAAAAAATACTTTAAACCATCAATCGCAAAAAAGGACAACACCTATAAGTTTGACTTTGCAACTAATACTCTATATTTGTGTGTTTGTATTAGACTATATATAGACAGAGTGCTATGATAAATAATATATCTATGTTTGATATATATAAACCAACTAATTAATGGTATATTTTTTGAACTTCAACGAGATATGATTTTTTATTTGTTTGGATAATAATGTTATCCACTTTTTTAAAAAATATAAATACTTAAACAAGTTTAGGGTTTTAATTAATGCATGTTTGGAAAACATCACGTCTCTCCAAAAGTTAACTTCCGTATTATTTATGCAATTATGCTGTGGAAAATGGATGTTTGCAAGATTCAGCCTAGAATATAAGTCAAGATTCATTGTTCAAGTTTCATATTAACATTTTAATGCTATTATCATGCTTAATTTAATATTATCTCTGGTACTAAATATAGAAGCTAGACATGAAATTTATTTTAGTCATAAATAGAAGATCCTAATCTATTTTATCTCTAAAATTTATAATTTTTCTCTAAAATATGGTTACATATGACATAGTAATGAGTTTCCATCAAGGGTTAGTTACATTGCATATGATTAGAAAATGTATTTTAGAAAAATCAACACATATTTATTAATTATAAATAACTAATTTTTTTAATATCCACTAATTAATTATCTAACTTTTATATTAAGGACTGAAGAGTTGTTACTCTTTGAGGCTATGTTCTAATGTCTATGGAGTATTTAAAATCTTAGTTCACTCTTAAATACTCCATATATTGCAGTATATAAATCTTTATGCACATAGTTGTAAGTCCAAATTTTAGTAAAAACTCACATGCATGGATGCTTTCACTGCTCCAGAGAAGGTTTTTAAACCTAATAAAAATGGCTTTCTAGAGATACACTAAAGCCGCTATATCATGTAAACGATCGGTTTAGAAAGTACCAGTTGTAGAGATAACTGGTATAGAAATTTCATTTTTAAAACTGATTCTAATTATAACTGGTTTACAAAATGACATGTTTTGCAAAAACAACAACAATAATAATAAGGGTTCAAATTAAAATCACCTCGAATCTCAAAAAATAAACTTAGAAATTAATAATCATCATGAATATATACTTAGAAATTTATCTTTTTTTTTTCGGACTTTTTTCCTTCCCCTTGGCGATTTCTACTTCGTGAGCATCCCCTATATATGTAGTATTGAGTTTCCGGCCGGGGATGAGCACCAAATCTAATCTAGATAGTCAAGATTTTTTTTTTTTACTTTTTAAAAAAATTATTTTAATGAGTACATAATCTAAAAAAAATAGAGATAATCTTATAATTATTAGTTCTTCAAAAAATAATTTTATTATTTAAAAATCATCGGTTAAAAATTTTAAAACTTAACCGTTAAAATTGTATTTAGACCGTGTGGATCTCATTACAGTAATTGTTGACCTCCATGTGTGTTTGCATGCATGTGTAATTATATAAAGACATGAAACGTGGAAATGATCAGGTTATGATCACTATTAAGATAGATTCTATGACATTGTCAATTTTCCTCTAATCCATAATTTCAAAACCTCTAGCGAACAATGTAAACGAATACATATATGTCAGATTATATATATACACAGCTGAAAAATTCGGACAAAAACACTTAATATAACAAACATCTCATTAATTAGTACAACATCCTCAATTCCCAGCAAACAGTCAATAATAATTAAATTAATAATTTCCTCTGCATCATCTTCTTCAAGAAACAGAAGAACATCTAAAAGAGAGAAGCCCACTAATAAGAAATTACAAAAAAAAAAAAAAAGAATCAATCAAATCTGAAAACGTAAAACATAAAGTTTCGTCATTCGATTAATTAAATCAATTAACAATTAAGCAATATGTTTTGTCGATCTCTCTATATGATTGGAACCATGTCGTTGAATTGGTCACACCTTTGCCTTACTTCACCGTCTTTCCCTGTCTTCACTCCGAACACCTCAAGCTTCTCCATGGCCTTTGCGAAATCCTGAAAGAACGCATTCGAATCTTTCGCGTATTGCTCCACGATCGGCTTCGTCCTTGGATCTCTTCCCAGAAGCGAATCTGAGCTCAGAAGCCCTAATCCATGCAACACGTTCTGGTAATATGCGTTATCGAACTTGCCCGGCGATCTCATGTCGTTGAACGCCGACATCGACGGGTCTTTCGTGTAGTTTGCGCATAGTTTCTTCAATCCTTCCGCCAGTTTCGGATTCATCGTCGGATCTACCGGTGACGTCTTGCTGAAACTGAAGATCCTGTGAGCGAACTCCTTGCAATGGGTGAATCCGATGGTATGCCCTCCGGTGAGCGCCACCATTTCTCGCACCGTGAAGTTCTTCCACGTGAACTTCTCGATGATCTTGTCCATGGCAAAATCCGGCTTCGGCAACGCAGCATCGACGTTCGAAGCGTTCGACGAGAGACTGTCTTTACGTCCCAATGGAACCTTGTAGTATGGCCCTCCGACCATCTTGATGAGATCGCGGGTCGATTGAGCGATGATGTCGGCGCAGGAGACGACGCCGGGGCACATGAGCTCGAGGGCGTTCTTGATTTTGAGGATAAGGTCGAAGGCTTCGGCGGAGAGGGAGAGGTTGAGATCTGCGTCACGCTCGGCCTTCATGTAACCGTTGGAGCTGATGAGGATAGAGGCATCGCAGCCGTCGGTGATGCAATCGTGGAAGAATAGGCGGAGGACACCTGGGGCGGTGGCCGGAGTGGTGGATTGCTTGGTGTAGACGAGTTCCGCGACGGTTTGCTGGAATTTAGGGCATGTTTTCTGGTAGTAGTCGACAGAAAGCTGGTTATTCGCTGAAGCTGGAAAGGGAATAATCGTAATGATGAAGCAAAGGAAAAGAAGCGGGAAAGCCATGGAGGATAGATTATATATGTGATGTTATATATAATATAGGGTTTTCTGCGGAAGAAAGACACGGAAATGAGGGAAAGAGAAAGAGAGGGAGATCATGCATGCATGAGAGGAAGAAGAAGGTGGTGAATGAGATATGGGAATGGAACACTTCTTGCTTCCTCTTTGGGATTAGTTTTTTCAGAAGCCAATGAGAAGAAATAGAGAAAAGGAAGGGGAACGGAAGTAGATCAGAAAATGCGATTGTTTCGGAGGAGAGGGGAGGTTGTGTTTTTTTGGCTTTATTTTCAGCGTGCTTCACTATTTCTGAGGATAATTATTTGTGAGTCTTTGCTATTTTTGGATGTTCAAAGTTTCTTCAAAAAAATCTTTCGAAATGGACAATGTATTGTTGTTCATTTTGGAATTTAAACCCAAGTAGGACATTAATATTTTTGTGGTGTTTCAAGTTGACCTTTAATCCACTGTAAACATTTCTGTAAATAGCATGCTTCATCAATTTTTCTTTCTTTCTTTTTCTCCATCCATCTACATGGTCTCATACCTGACTCCAAATAATACTTTTATATTCTTAAAATTGTTTTATATGGTACATGAAGCATTTGGGGCCAAGTAGCTGATTTTTTTTTTTTCCTAAGTATAAATATTTTCATATTCGAAACATTACCTCTTCTAATAAAAAATTAAATCTTGATTTAATACATTACAAAGAATTAACCTATTCTATTAGCCTTAATCCTACGTACGTCGAATTTGATTGTCCAGTTAAATCACTCACACGACCAGAGTATTGATGATGTGGACTTCAATCACGCTACACAGTAAATGTCGCGGAAGAGGAAGATGAGAGACTCGCGAATGAGAAAGAGGAAGCAATGTTGTCAAACTCACAATTGTGTTGTTTATTATATAATTCTCATTCGCTACTAGATATAATATTTACTTATCTATATTATTAACATTAAGGAAATTTATTAGTTATGATATTAAATGTGGGAGAAAAGACTGTGAAAACAATTGTGAAAAAAAAAATACTCTTACACTCCTTAATATAAAATCTATTTAGCTAATTATTAATTAGATTAAAGGAATTAGTTAAGTTAATTAATATAATATATTTTTTCTAAAATACCCTAATTATCTTTCTTAATTACATTCCTCTCTCAATTAATTATTATTGAGGGAGTGTCAATATAGATAATTTGAGAAAAAATTGATAAATATAAAAAAGATATATTATATTTAGAACTAAAATCAGCTCTCCTTAATTTTTATATTAAAGATTAGAAGAATATTAAATAAGAGAGATAGAATGAACTACCTATCACATTTTGGACTAAACTATGTCAATTATAGAGTGTTCTTGTGCAAATTACTCACTATATAATAGATGGAATATTTTTATAATTTATGGATTTTCATTAATTAATTATTTGATGAATTATAAATTTAAGTAATCATTTTAATTAATTATTAATTATATTTTAATAATCTTTTTGTATTTCAAAATCTTTTTCTTCGTTTTTCATTGTTTAATTTTGTTAGTTCTACACTTAATGATATAAAGGGGGGGGGGAGTATAATCTAAATTAAAAATTAACAAATAAATTAAAATAAATAAATGAAACCAAAAATAAAAAAAAAATCATATTCTTCTGTTACAGCAAGCATAAGAGATAGTCATATGACCCTACATTTAAAAAAGAAAAAAACAAATCCTTCTTCCACTGGCAACCTGTATTGTATGATTTCGTTGATTTCTGTGTTACTTTCAGATTCAATTGGGCAGTTTAGATCCCATATCGGTATTCGGTACACTACCGGCGTCTATAGCTGCTTGCCTGGTCTTATCCGAACCGACCCCACTCACTCACGCTCACCGGAAAAGCGTCATCACTCTCTCTTCTCTTGCCTTCGGCGAGAGATCTTGACGGTGGAATTTGATTCTTTCCTTGAATTCCGGGATTTGCCAACGGTCAAGCTCATCCCATTTCCGGTGAAGATCCAAATCTGCTCCTGACTTTGCAAGATCTTACGTTTCTTCCACTGCTCAGATAATCAGGTTCCTCTTCTCTTCTTTTCTTTTTTCTTTTCCCGTTTAAATATGAATTACTTCTTCGTATGCTGTCTTTATTGGTGGGAAAATTTATGCTTTTTTGCTTGGGTGACATGGGGAAGTGTGGAATTTTAAGGACCATTTTTGTCATGTGACTTTTATCATAAGAGAGTTGGAACATTTCCGTGGGGGTTATGATTTGGAAACAGATTTGCAATCGCTAAAACTTCAGGTTGCTATTACTTTTGTCAATGCATTGTCCAATAATCGACTCAGCTGTTGAAATTCAGATCAGCAATTCGAACTACGTGGATTAGAGAATTTTAAGTTGGGAGAATTTACTAGTTTTCCTGATGTTTCTGAAATTTTGTTACATTTGAAATTCTTCATCGTTTACATCGTATCAGAGCTCACTATTTAAAACTGATGCTACTTGAAAGACAGACTTCTATGTACGGATCCAAAATGAAGTTCATAGACTGAGTACATGCAGACAGTTATTTTGTTTAGTACCTCTCTTCCTAATACATAATTAAAAAGTTGCTATTGCCTGGTTTTTAAACTACGAGTAATCAAAGGAAGCAAAGTTTACGTTGTATATCCCAATTGATTCAAAAGCTTAATTTGTCAAGTGACAGGCGCAGGAGTAGATTTGGATTTCTAATTTTCATGGAAACGTTAGTTGTCCCTGGACATGTATTCCTTGTGTACGCATTTGACTTGAGTTCTGAATAACTGTTAGAATTCATAAATGCCCAACAATTTCTATCTTCGGCTCGTTGTAAGCCTTATTATCATTATGCCAATTGGACAAAATTCAGCAAACTCAATTCCATACCTTGGGGATTGTAATGAGATTTTTACGGGCATCTAGCTTTTGCCATAATATTGTTTGTCCTTATTTGTAAATGTCATTTGGACATTGCCTTGCCATTACATAAACTAAATAGATGTGTGCCGTTTCTGAGTCAATATTTGATATATGTCTTTTGTACGTATTCCTTACCTGCCTCTTGTCCCTAAATATGTCATGTCTGCATCCTCATTAGGGCCATTGAGATTTTTGTCTCCTTATAGCAGTGTTGTTTCTTGAGACCTTTCAATTATTTATTTCCTTCTAAGGTTATCCCCTACCATCTGTTTATATTATAGATATTTTTTATGTTTTTTATACAATATTTGTTATGTTTAGTGTGCTTGTTTCTTTTTTCTTAATGTCTGCAAAGACAAGATGCTTGTGACCATTGTCTTGTCTACTCCTGTTGATATGAAAGTTATCATATAATCTGAAGTGATACTTGAAGCAGCTGTTGCTGGGGTAATTGTATAGGACAACAAGGAATATATGGATACCAACAACTGGCTCAAGGATCTGACATATGAGGACTGGGTAGCAGTCCCCATATCCGGTGCCCGTCCATCTGCTCGCTACAAGGTCTGTGTGTGTGATGAATAAGCAATTTACAATGTGAGGAACTACAGTTTAGCCCTGTTGTTTTTCACCTTATTCAGCCTTTTTACTTTCTTTCTTTTCTTAATTTAATAGTCAAAGAATTTTTATTCACAAAAGAGGGATTGGAGACAATGATGAGTGATAAGTTATCCTCCTTGACAAAGGCATATAAAATTAATCTAATTGGATCTTGAACCATCTTAATTTTGCTAATTACCTTAAAGGCTCCTCATTCATTCTTATCTATGTAGCTGAAGTCCTTGCTTACATTTTCCCCAGATATTTAATTTAGTCTGTGGTTTTCTTCTAATTCCAGCAAGCTGCAGCAGTGGTTGATGAAAAGCTATACATTTCTGGTGGAAGTCGCAATGGTCGGAATTTATCAGATGTTCAGGTATAGTGTATGCTCAGACACTTTTCGGAACCTTCAACTCTTTCTATTGCTTCAGTGGTCATATGGCTGTTTGCAGGTTTTTGACCTCAGAAATTTGGCATGGTCCAATCTGAAATTAAATCTAATTGCTGATAAAGATAATGAAAGTAACTCACGGGAAGTTCTTCCTGCCACATCTGGTCACAGTATGGTAATTTTTGTGCCCATCTCTATGTATATACTTTATAGTGTTAGCGTTTTCTATTACCAATGGATTAAACATGAGTTCAGTAACCACCTGTACATTTGATTTATTCTGATAGAGGATTGGAATTTATTTGTACTTGCAGATCAGGTGGGGGAAGAAACTTCTTCTTCTTGGTGGCAATTTAAAGGATTCCTCTGGCAAACTAATGGGTCAGTGTCTTGACAATTTTTTTAATTATTGGAGTGGAGCATATTTTGGATACAAACTCAATGTGTCGTGCACTTCTTGCAGTTCATTACATTGATCTTGAAACTTCGCTGTATGGAGTTATTGAGACTTCAGGAAGTGTTCCAGTAAGTATGTCCGTTGATAGAAAAGTGTGAAGTTCGGTCTTTGAATGTAGTTAATTTATTGGTTTACTATGTTTTTTCTTCTACTTTTTTCCCATGAGTTTTGTGTGTATGGTATGAAATTGTCGTTCAACTACTTACAAATATTTATATGTACAAGTTTCACATTTTGACTTTTAAATGTTCTTGATGGATTCCTAGTTGGCTCGAGTGGGGCAGTCAGCAACATTGGTTGGTTCAAGAGTAATATTGTTTGGTGGTGAAGACATGAGCAGGAAGTTGTTGAACGATGTCCATGTTCTTGATCTGGAGAGCATGACTTGGGATGTAATAAAAACAACGTAAGTATTTTTGTAATTTACTTTATAAAAGTTGCATTTATGTGTGTAAAATTTTCTGCATCACTTTCTTGCATTTTGATAGGCAGACACCTCCAGCTCCTAGATACGATCATGCAGCAGCTATTCACGGAGATCGATATCTTCTAGTTTTTGGTGGTTGTTCTCATTCTGTCTTCTTCAATGATCTTCACATACTAGACTTGGAAACAGTAAGTGATTTGACTCTGGAAACTGTGTTGTAATCATTATAGTAGGAATGAGTTTGATCTTCCCCTCTTGGGTGATTAATTATATTTATATATATATATTTTTTTTAAGCCAGTCTATATTACATATGTTTAGGAGTGAATTCCCCCGTTTTTTTTTTTGGTTCTCTCTCCCTGCTGCACGTCATGCATTTACTTGCTAAATGCTGATGATCCAGAAGCATAGTGTTTGTGTGTGTGTGTATGCAACTTTTGCTCCTTGCCACTGAGCTTTGATGTATGCTTCTTTGCGTTTTATCTTATGCTAGACAGCTTCTACTATTTAAAGAGATTTCTTTGCTTAGTTAGCCTTCTGGATTGAAAATTGTTTCAGGGGTAACATTATGGTTAGGGGTTTGTTTCATATAAATGGTCCCTGTAACCCATGAAAGAAGTGGAAGAACTTTTTCAATATGCTTAAATTGACATTAGTTAATTCTTGAGTTATATTTCACTATTGCAGAATTTTTCTCAAGTTCTGCCATTTATCTTTGGAGTTGCTTTTGTTTCATTGTAATATGTTAGAAATAATTTATTTGCTTCAGATGGAGTGGTCCCTGCCTCAAGTTCAAGGTGATTTAGTATCTCCAAGGGCTGGCCATGCTGGTATCACCATTAATGATCGTTGGTTCATAGTTGGTGGTGGAGATAATAGAAGTGGTAGGCAAATGGAATTGGCATGACCTGTGCATGCTATTATACTTCCTATATTTGTGATAATTATCTTTATAGTATCTGATTAAATATGCCTCAAAACAGGTTGCTTGGAGACTCTAGAGTTAAACAAGTCTACACTAGTTTGGTCCGTCGTGACTGCAGTGAAGCCTAGAAATCCACTAGCTAGTGAGGTAATTACTTTGAAATCCTCTCTCTCTCTCTTCCTGATTGTAATTTCTGGTAATATTGTAGAGAAGACTAATCAGAATAGCATCCTTTTCAATGTTGATTCCTAGGTTTTTTGGGACTAGTTTGTTGGGTTGGAGGATGGTTATAAAGGATCTGTGATTTAGAAATGATGCTTAATGCCACTTTTGGTGGCCAGGTAATTCATGGCAGTATTAGCTGAAAATATGTAGTCTATGACATTTACTTGCAATCTGTCTATGATGTATCTACAGACTGAGAGCCGATGGAGTTGTGCACTAGTGAAATTAATATGACAATAATGGGATTATCTGAAATAGAGCTTTGAGAGGCTTATTTAATGTTTTATAGATCAGTAGATAAGTGTTCATAAAGGATAGACGGACCACGTGAATTTCAGTTTGGAATACATTCAATAAGTGACATCTCATCGAATGGTAGTTGTAGTCTTTTCCATAACAAATCTTCCCCCAGACATCTTTTGGTAAAAGAAATGATATTGTGATGACTGTTTGAACTTCTTATATAAGCTTAATTGTGGGTGAGTTGAATTTTATTGTTTTGATATATTTAGAATGTAAATATTAAAAGAAGTTTCTTATTTTGATAATCTTGGCACAACCGAAGTTCGAAATGAAAAAAAAAAGTGTGGTATTCTTTTATATTTGATTACATATGTTAAAAATTCATGTCCAATGATGTTGATGCGTGGCTTTGTCTATCAATTTGTATGTGATGCAAATGTTTATTTGCGAACAGGGTCTTACTGTCTGCTCAGCAATGATTGATGGAGAGATGTATTTGGTAGCTTTTGGTGGCTACAATGGGAAGTATAGCAATGAGGTATGTTAACTTTAAGTTTTTTCTTTTGAAATTTTCTAGGAATCCAAATTCATTAGGCTTCTTTAGTATTCCAATCTATGATAATTCTTAAAGTTTGTTAATCTTATATATTTGAAATTTGTGCTTTATGAAAAAATCTTATAGCCAGGGAGTAGGAGTACGCCTTGTATATTGTGTGGATTTATCTTTCTGTTAATTGCCTCTCCTTTTAGTGCAACAGGTTCTGTGCTCTTTAAATTAACATAGCTTATGGTATGCTTATCTTATTCATACCAATTGTGTAAGAGCGTAGACATTGTAAAGAAGAAGAGAAGAATAACTCGGGGATAATAATATAATGATTTTTCATTAACGTTTAATTTAATAAATTACTACTGCCCCTCACTTATATACCGCATCTAAGCTTCAACAGATGATGAGGAAATATTACATATTTGGCAAATGTTGCAAATTGAATAAACTAGATTCAATCATTCCCCAATTTTCTTTTGCAAATGGGTTATGGTTTATCTTTTGAACTGATAGTTTTACTTTTAACCTTAATGTTATCTTATTAAGGCCTTCTATATTGATATATTACTATATTGCATTCTATGGATGATGGTCCTCTTATTAATATAGGTATTCATCATGAGGCCCAAGCAGAGGGATTCCTTGCATCCCAAGATTTTCCAATCACCAGCTGCTGCCGCTGCGGCGGCTTCTGTTACTGCTGCTTATGCGTTGACTAAGGCTGAGAACTTGGATTTCAAGCAACTGGATGATATAAATGTTAAGCCAACTGAAAATGATCATCCTATACAAGATGTCTCAGTTAAAATCGAGTCCTTTGAAAAAGAAAAACAGGTGTTGGAAGTGTCACTTGCGGAAGCCACGGCTGAAAATTCTAAGCTCAGAGGCGAGATCGGTGAGGTTAATAATACTCATGCTGAGTTGTCCAAGGTATGTAACACAACTTTCATACTGAGTTGCCCTATAATATAACTGGTGATAATAGCAGTAATTATCATCGAAATTGGAGGCAAAAAAAAGGTAATTATTATTGAATTCTTTTTCAGGAACTCCAATCAGTCCAGGGACAACTTGTTGCTGAGAGATCAAGATGTTTCACACTTGAGGTATAAAAACAGTTCCTGTGTCTGAAGTAAATTAAATTTTTCTGATTGTGGTGTAGTATTTTATTATTTTGGTAAATATTTGTGTACAGGCAAAAATTGCTGAGCTACAAAAAGTGCTGGAATCAATACAGTCTGTGGAAGATGAGGTGCAGGCTCTCCGTAGACAGAAGTCTGCTCTGGACCAAGAGATGGAGCTTGCTTCTGCCAGGCGGCAAAGTTCTGGCGGCGTTTGGCAATGGCTTGGTGGCGGTGAGAAATAAGAACACTACCGAGGATTTTTTTCCCACAAAACTGGAAATTATGAAGCCTAGCGCGAGGAACCCCTCAAGTTTCTTAAAGTACATGTGGATCATAGCATTTTTTTTTAATAGATATCTCTGGTGTTACCTTTTTAGTATTGAAATGTATGGATAAACTGTGAGTACTCAAATTTTGAAGGGCTGAAACTTTCTAGAGTAGATGGAAGATATAGTAACATTTGTATTTCATTCTATTGAACATGATATTCTTTTGAGTTTTAAATTTTAATTACTGATGGTTATATTAAATTCTTCAGGTTTACCTTAACCTTCAATGAAGGCCTTATTAGCCTTGTATCTTATTTGCATGTATTGTTTATTATACTTAGGATTTTTTTTATATAGTCTGACAAGGTTATATTCAAGTATTGTTAAGTCTAATTGGAGATAATTATTCTAAAAATATGTTTTTTTATGTTCATACTGACCCAAATTTAAAGTCGTATTTAAACGGCTAAAACATGTAAATTTTTTAGCTTTTAATAACTTCTAATTACTTGACCTTGTTGCGTACATTTTTTAGTTCATTAGATATATTTATTGGTTTTGGTATAATTAAGGCTTATTTTTATTTTTAGCTTCTTTGAACGCCACCTCTTTGGATTTTACGATTCGCAAGTATTCTGTTTTGATAAGAATAAAATTAATAATACCTTACACTATAAATAGTTACCCTAATATTAATAAATAACAAAATGCAGCACAATAGCAGTTTATTGGTACAAGTCCAACATCTGTATTTGGAGAACCGACGAGAACAAAAAAAACAACTACATACTTATCTCTCATTATGCACTAAGAACTCAGTGAAACATGGTACAGAGAAGTTGCTCATAACTGGGAAACAAGTTTAATTTTGCTGTGTGAAACAAGATCCTTGCGCAAGATTTTGCCTGCAGCTGACTTTGGAATAGCATCAATGAAGCTTAACATTCTTATTTTCTTATTACGCTGCCAAATTAAACAATCTAAAACATTTATGTATGATCTAGAACAACTTTTCTAATATGTGTGTTTACAAATCAATCTTTGCATATGTTTATAATTACCATTATAAGACTATCTCTATATTTATAGCTCTTGATAATTTGTCTAAACATCACATCAGGTTCTTCCATGCATTAAATATGAACGAGTTAAGTACTAAATCAACATATCCCCCCGCATTAAATTGGACGAGGAACAAAATTCAGATCTAATTACATGTAGTTTTGAGATTCTCGTACAACAATAAAGACACTCAACCTTGAACCTCAAGGAATGAGAAATCACCAAGAACTTGCACAAGACATCCGGCCATGGACCTTGCAGGAATCCCTGAATCACCAACTCTTACACACAGTAGCAGAAAGACATCCGAGGTGTGGGTATATATATACACACACACACACACACAGAAAATACAGCCCCAAACAAAAAGGCGCCCGTGTCAGCTCAGTGCCCTCTCCAATCGAGCCAAAATATTGACAAATCGGTTACCACACTATCAATATAGTTAATTGATGGCCACAACTAGCTAATCAATCAAGCTATGAAAAGAAATTAACAGATAAGCTGAGAATATACCAGAGGCTTCAGAAATAACCTATAAAAAATAATTTGTATTATGTACTATATGAACCAAATACTGGTCTATAGCTGTTGACATCCTGAAACCAAAAATAAAAATAAATTACAATGAACAAGTGTATAGTATAAAAACAACTTCATATCAGCTAATCAGTCAGTCTGACAAAATTTAACTAGAGAATTCTACAGCGTCTCAAGATCTTAGTCGTTGATACCAAGCAACAATCAGCAATAAAGCTTATTGCTTAATCCATCCACCATATACACAGCCTCTCGTGTGTGTCATTTACCAGCAGCATACATGCAACTCCCAATCTTGCAACTCATTGAAAGAATAAGAACCGAAAAGAGCATCAAGAAAAACCAGCAATGTGACACCAAAAAGGCACTCTTGCCAGAAACTGGGACCAACGCATCAGAAATATTATTAGGTTGAGAAAAATCAGAAGAGATCACGAAGTTGAACCCTCCATTCTTGCCCTGCGTCCAGTCCATCCCGGTACCTCTAAGAGTAACGTTAGTTACTCTAATCATCCCTGCAGTTACGTGCTGGGAAGATTGAGCAGCAGAATGAAGCCGAAGAGCAATGTCTTTGGGAGGAAGCTCTGAAGCAAAGGCAGGAGAAGCAGGGATGCTGTCCAACAAGCGACTGGCCCTTTTTGTCCATGGATTCGTATCTCCTACCAAACAAAAAGATGGACAAATCGTCCGAGTCTGACGTTAGCAGAAGATATAAGACATAGAACCAAGTACAAGAGACAGGCTACCGGCTGAAGTGTTTCATTTTTTTTAAACTGTAACAAAAATCAAAACAAATAACTGGGAGGCAAAAGAACCCTCACCTGTTACTGATTTTGACAATTCTGGATTCTTCTTAGAAGAGGAAGCTCCATTACTACAAGGTGCTTCATCAAAATTCTGCTTACATGTAATGTTGGGTTCCTCGTCCACATTCTGTTATTGAGACAATTTAGTTATACAACTATAGTAATAATCACTAAAAAGCATCTAACCTTGAATATCTAGATCTAGAGTAAGCCCTCACCTGAATGAAAGGCGGCCCTTGGTCAGGAATTGATTCTACATTGCTCCTAATCTGAGGAGACTCAAAAGATATAAACTTGGTGATATCATCATCAGCATCCAAGTAGTTAAGATACTCATCCAGCATGTCCTTGACATCAAGATCTGCCTCAATGGGATTCAAAAGATCATTGGTTTCCAGGAATGAACCATCACCAATCTGAGGAAAATCAATAGCATCCAAGTATAGACCATCAAACACATCATCAACATTAACAGGACTTTCATCATGCCTTGCTTCCGCTTTATATTCATCCTTCAAAGTTTTACCATCCACTGCAAACTGCTCAGGTATATTCAGGAACCGATCCTCTGGAGGCTCACAAGTTCCACCAGTGCTTACCAAGGACTTCTGTTCTTCAGTGGTTTCCTGGAAATGTTCAGGTTCAGGATAGCTGCTACTCTCCCCATAAACATTGTTGAGTGGAAGAGCAGCATTAGCAGATGCTATGTCCGTATCAAGGTTCTAGTAATAATCAGAAAAACTCAAAATTAGAGGTTTGTTTAATGCTGGACAGTAGTAACAGTTAGGATTAGCCATGAAAAAAGAGCCAAGTCTTCAAACAAAGGCATGCCCTAAACCATATTAGGAGAGAAACAGTGAAGCTTGCCGTAGGACAATGAATGCAATTGGAATGAATGTTCTGATTCTCATTGATTATCAAGGTATATTATATACAAATATATGAAATATTATCTATTCTCATTGATTATCAAGGTATATTATATACAAATATATGAAATATTATCTAAGATATTATTACCTGATTTGTAGGGATCAGGTAATAAATGAGAATAAAATCAAATCATATAAAATCTGCCTAATAATACCTCCACTAAACTAGAGATTTACTATCTACCCTCCCCTTCAAGTTGGCTCATAAATATTGGCCATTGCCAACTTGCCAATAAAGAATTCAAATTTCCCTCAGGCCAGTCCTTTAGTGAGCCAATCTTTTAGTGAGAATATCAGTTGTTTGCTCTCTAGAAGGTATATATCTGAGATCAACTACCCTTTCATCATTTTTTTCTCGAATGAAGTGTCTATCTATTTCAGCATGCTTTGTGCGATCATGTTGAACTAGATTATGAGAGATGTTAATAGCTGCCATGCTGTCTGAGAGGAACTTCATAGGTAGAGTCATAGTCATTCTCAACTTTTCAAGTACCCATTTGATCCAGATACCCTTGCAGATCCCAAGGGCTATAGCTCAGAATTTTGCTTCTACACTGCTTCTGGCAACTAAACTTTGTTTCTTGCTTCGCCAAGTGACAAGATTACGCCAAACAAATGTAGCATACCCAGAAGTAGACCTCCTATTATCTTAATCTCCTGCCCAATCAACATCTGTAAATACTTCTACTTGTCTTTCAGTAGTTCTTTTGAACAATAATCCTCGGCCTGGTGAGCCTTTCGGTCATGTTTGGTATGTTGACCTTCATTTTGATTAGGATTGGGAATGGGATTAGGAGTGGGAGTGGGATTGAGGCTTTAAAAATACGTTTGGTACAGAGTAATATTTAGAGAGAAATATTTCATTAATTTAAGTTTATAATTAGGGATAGTGTGGAAAAGACAAAATATAATTAGGGATAGAGTAAAATTAGAATTTACAAAATATTACAAGGATAATTTGGTCAACAAAATGTTCAATCCCTGGATTAGATTTCCAATACTAGGAGGGAGGGTAGTATTGGGCAATCCCATCTAAGTGGCATTGGGCAATCCCAAGCATTACTTAGTCCATCATACCAAACATGCTAAAATGTTCAATCCCAATGCCAATGCCAATGCCAATCCCAACCCTCTCAATGCTACGTACCAAACGTGGCCTTCAGGTATCTAAGTATCCCATCAACTTCATTGAGGTGTTTTTGCTTAGGATCATGGGAGTGTCAGCCCACAGTATCTACTGCGAATGCTATGTCAGGTTGAGTATGAGATAAATAGATCAACTTGCCCACCATCCGTTGACGTTTACCTTTATCAACTTCTTTTCCAATGTCCTTCTCTTCTTCAATTTTGTCAAACTGTATAGGTGTGTCACGGTCTGCATCTTAGCATACCTATTTCTTTTAAGAGATCTAGGATATACTTTCTTCGCGATATACTTATCCCCTTTCTTGATCTGGCAACTTCCAAACCCAAAAAATATTTCATTTCTCCAAAATCTTGACTTGGAATTCTTCATTCAGGACTCCTTTGATTCGGTTGATTTCAGCATGATCATCTCCAATCAAAACAATGTCATCCACTTAGACTGCTAATACAGTGATCTTCTTACCATAATGTTTGAAGAACGCAGTGTGGTCACTTTATCCTTGTCTATAGCCTTGATTCTTCAATACTCTAGAGAACTGTTCAAACCACGCTCTAGGTGACTGTTTTAAATCATACAATGATTTCTTCAATCTGCATACGTGTCCCTCCTTTTTCTCTGAGAACCCTGAAGACAACTTCATGTATACTTCTTCCCTTAGCTCCCCATTAAGGAAAGCGTTCTTTACATCCTCGTATATAGTGTATCCCCTGAGCAGCATAAACAACACCTCCGTACTGTGTTTCAAACCCTACTGCAGAATTCTTACTATGCCAACTTCAAGAAATGCGAAATAGGACAAACACGAGTATCCTTCTTGGGACATCGCATTTCAGCCCACGGAGTGGAGACTGACCATGCTAAAATCTGCGCAGTAAGGGAGTGGCCCGTACCTTCCAATGCTACTGAGCTTCGAGGCTTCTTGGGACTTACCGGATACCATAGAAGGTTTATTAAGAACTATGGTATGATTGCTCGTCCCCTTACTGATCTTACCAAAAAGAATGCCTTTTGTTGGTCATTAGCGGCACAAAAGGCTTTTGAAAAGCTTAAAATTGCATTAATCTTTGCACCTGTCCTTAGACTTCCTGACTTTAATTCTGCATTTACGGTGGAATGTGATGCGTCTATGGAGGAAGTGGGTGCCATCTTATTGCAGCAGGATCATCCCATTGCCTTCTTCAGCAAGGGATTCTCTTTCTCAACCAGATATGAGTCGGCATATGACCGTGAGCTACTAGCACTGGTATTAGCCTTGCAAAAATGGCGCCATTACTTGTTGGGTCGCCATTTCACAGTCCGGACTGACCATTCCAGTCTTAAATATCTCCTCGAACAACGAACACTCACAAACACACAGCAGCGTCTCCTTCTGAAGTTACTTCCCTTTGACTTCTCCATAGCCTACAAAGCAGGTAAAGAAAACAAGGGCGCTGATGCACTTTCCCGGAGGCCCCAGCATGCTGATTTCCTTCATTTGGTGGTGCCTTTGCCGATGGACTTCCTGGGACTAGAGGAAGCTTTACTCCAAGATCCCTTCACAGCCTCAATTATTGCAGAATTAAAAGCAAATTCTCAATCTAGACTAGGATACACACTACCGGGGCAGCAACTTTACTACAAGGACGACTAGTCATTCCTGAGTGTTCCACCTTACGAGCTAAGTTACTTGAAGAAGCTCACAACACTCCTTCCGGTGGTCATGGAGGATTTCTAAAGACACTCAAGCACCTCGCAACGACTGTTTATTGGCCTCGTATGAAATCAGATGTAAAACAGCTTGTGCAGCAGTGTTTTATTTGCCAAAGAAGTAAATATGAAACTTTATCGCCAGCTGGGTTGTTGCAGCCCATACCTGCCCTTGAACACATATGGGATGATATATCTATTGACTTCATAGTGGGCCTACCCAAATCAGGACATTTCAACACTATCCTTGTGGTAGTAGACAGATTAAGTAAATATTGCCATTTCATCCCTCTTTCGCATCCTTACACTGCTAAAACTGTGGCTGCACGTTTTTGTGAGGAGATCGTTAAGCTACATGGCATGCCTCGCTCCATCATTTCAGATCGAGACCTTCTCTTTCTAAGCGCTTTTTGGCAGGAACTTTTCAAGCTGAGCCAAACACGTCTGAGGATGAGTACTACCTATCATCCCCAAACTGATGGGCAAACAGAGGTTGTCAATCGATGCCTTGAAGCATACTTACGGTGCTTTGCTCATGAACAGCCCCGAAGTTGGAATAAATTCTTGTGCTGGGCAGAGTATTCCTTCAACACGAGTTTTCACACTTCTGCCAACACCACGCCCTTCAAAGTGGTCTATGGTCGGGATCCTCCTGCGCTTCATCCTTTTATGCAGGGAGAGACTAGCATTGCAGAACTTGCTGATCAATTAGAAACCCGATATAACATGTTGCGCCTCCTTCGGGACAACCTCAAGAAAGCCCAAGACCAGATGAAGTCCTATACAGATCAACACCGACGAGAGCAAACCTTCAATATTGGTGATGCTGTTTTCCTTCGCATACACCCATTCAGGCAGCATTCCCTTACTTATCGGAAGTACACCAAACTGTCTCCCAAATTCTTTGGACCATATAAGATCTTGAGGAAGATTGGCCCTGTCGCTTACGAGCTACAGCTCCCTGAATCAGCACGAATCCACCCAGTTTTCCATGTTTCCTTGCTGCGTCCTGCACACGGACATCCTCCTACCGACCCTCCAGCAGAATTACCAGTCTCAGCTGACTTTGAGTTACTGTTAAAGCCTCACCAAGTCCTATCACATCGTTGGAAGGGCTGCCACCTAGAACTGCTAAATGGAAATCTCAACCTGTCGAGGAAGCAAGCTGGGAGGATTATAACCTTCTACGACAGCAATATCCTGACTTTCGCCTTGAGGACAAGTCGGTTTTTCAAAGGGGGAGTAATGATAGAACCTCTAATCCTATTCAGACATATCGGAGACGCAAGAAAGCAGCAGTTAGTTCACAAGAAGGCAGCAGTTATCAGCAGTTAGTTCACAAGAAGGCAGCAGTTATTAGCAGTGCAATTATCAGCAGTTAAAGAAGGCAGCAATTATCAGTAGTTATTAACAGTTATCTCCATTGACTGAGTCTACATTATTGTAATTCAGTTATTATCCCTGTATCTCCCTTTGCTATATATATGATGGCCCATCCTTAATACGGGGATATCATCATATTAAATATAACTTCAGATATTGAGAGACTCTCTTAGGCTTCTGAGTTCTTTCTAGGTGAGATCCTTGCTTAGAGAGTATTGAGGAGAGATTGTGCTTTCTGTTCTTATTCAGTTTCTGGAATACTAATCAGATTTTAACAATTATAATATTCAATATCATTGTTAGTGTGAAGAATCTTAATTTTGGTTTAGAATTGAGTTTCAATCATGGTATAGAAAGTATGGAATATGGAACAAACTTTAGTTGTATCTTTTAATAGAAATACCCAAGTAACATGAGTGCGTTCGTCAACAAAGGTGATAAACCATTTAGACTTGGTACTGTTTGGGGTACGAAAGGATCCCCATAAGTCACTATGAATAGTCGTAAAAGGTGCAGAAGCGTGATATGGAAGACTGGAAAAAGAAGCACAATAGTGTTTGGCCAATTCATAAGAATCACAATAAAATTTAGTATTTTTATTATAAATAAGTGAAGGAAACATCTCAGACATGTATTGAAAGTTTGGATGACCTAACCATTTGTGCCATAAGTCCAAATTACTAGTACTAGGGAGAAACACATTATGACAAGACGCAACAGTTTTATTTTCATTCTCTTCCAGGTAATACAGCCCATCAAACTCCTTAACATTGCCAATCGTCGTTCCCGTAAACAAATTCTGGAGAACATAGTGATTGGCAAAAAAAATCAACATTACACCTTTCTTCATGAGCCAATTGACTTATAGATAATAAATTACACTTTAAGTTAGGGACATAAAGAACGGTATGAAATGCTGACTTGACCAATGCCAACAACATGAACATTAGAGGCATCAGCAATTTTAACAGCAAGATGTGAGAGAGCAGTAGTGTAATGGGAGACAAGAGACCGATCATCCGTCATGTGGTCAGATGCATTAGAATTTACAATCCAAACATGGCTAGAGCACCTATCTATAATAGTAATAAAGGCATTGAAAAAACTACCTCATTGGACAACTGTTGCTACAGGGTGGCAACTGTTTTCTAGAGCAATCAATCGGTCTAAAATTTTTTGTAATGTGTCACCTTGGTCATGATTGGGCGTTGCACATTCATTGGTATTGACGGTGTCTGCTACATAACCATGACCTTTGCCTCTCCATGGTTTTCAGTTTGGCGACTTCCCCTACAAGTCCTAACAAGTCTCCTTAGTGTGTCCAAGCTTTTTGCAGTGATCACAACTAGGATAGGGCTTGCTGGTTTTGGAGTCAACACCTTGCACAGCCAAGGCAGACATCTTGGCAGGAGCAGCAGCTGGGAGACAAGGAACCTGATCACTCACAGACATGACAATATGACGAGCTTCTTCATTCTGGAAAATAAAGAAGGCCTCACGGACAGATGTCAGTGGACCTGATCACAGAGGCGTCCTCAAACATCATCATACACTAGATTGAGGCATGCAAGGAACTCAAATAGACGTTCTTCTAGGTCCTACTGGCTGGCTTTTGCATCATCTGCACAGTTCCATGTGCATTCTTTGAGAAGGTCCAAGTCCTGCCAAAGTGAGACTTTGGCCAGATAGTAGGTTGTGAATCTTCATATCTTGTTAGAGCCAAAGTTTGGCACGAACATCAAACACCACAGCTGCATTCTTTTGGGAACCCTAAAATCCTTCACAGCCTCCCATATCTCACGAGCCGTGCAAAGGAAGAGGAATGGAATGGCTTCTTGTGTCATTAAGTTAAGGATCCATGCGAACACAATGGAATTTTCGATCTTCCAACGCTGCTATACCTTGGCGTCGGACGTAGGCAGGATGATGATATTGTCATTGATGTGACCAAGTTTGTCACAGTCATCGAGAGCTAGGCACATTGATTGGGCCCACTCGGTGTAGTTGTCACCTGTGAGTTTGTCGAGAACAATCAAGACGGTGTTCTCGCCGGCAGTGTGACGTATCGATGAGTTTTCCCCGTCAACCGATCGACTGGCCTCCATGTAGACAGTAACGGAGGGACATAAGTGACCGACCGAGCGAAGACAACAGCAAGCTTCACTGCTCTTATACCATGAAGCTTGCCGTGGAACAATGAATGCAATTGGAATGAATGTTATGATTCTCATTGATCATCAAGGTATATTATATACAAGTATATGAAATATTATTTAAGATATTATGACCTGATTTATAAGGATCACATGATAAATGAGAATAAAATTAGATCATATAAAAGCTCCCTAATAATACCTCCACTAAAAAAGAGATTTACTATCTACAAACAAACCACATTACAAATCCAGAAAATAATAATACACATACTTATGCAGCCATTCAACCCACAGACGTTTGTTTGGCTACATTATATTGAATAGAAGAAAGACAAACGCTAACATAAATCCAGAAAATAAATATCTAGATATTTGTACGTTACTCAATACCCCACATGTGTACACTCATTGTGCATGTATCAGGTAACATTCGACGCCAAGACTACAAAGATAAGTACAAAAAGCCACATATGGTAACATGAGTAGATATTCCTGGTCCTTCTTTTAATGATTATATACAAGCTTAGCTTTCAAAAATACCAATATAAACTAATCAAAAGGAGCGTGACAGTGCTTAGATGTGCATGCACAATATGTGACCCCATTGACTGACCATATTTACTATTGAATTCCTAATTCCCTGCCAGAAAAATGCTCCCAAATAACGAACTCTCAATAGGTCTAAAAAATCTGAAATAATATTCCTAAGTATTGGAATAGAACACAAACCTGCTCAAGGTCGTTTGTTTCAACATAAGCTTCAACATCATCAACCATTAAAACTTCATCAGTAACAGCCCCTTCACCTGACACTGGAGCCACCTCATCCTCTTCCCATTCCTCCTCTATGAAGGGGGCACCGTACTTCTCTCCATTCTTTGGCCCAGTACCGCTCTTCTGGAAAACCCTACACAGCACAAAAGCATCCTTCTCCCCCCAAGAGAGAAAAATGAACAGATAGCATTATCAATACACATGGCCGATCAAAAATATCAATGAATAGATAGTGTGGTCCAATATGAAAAGCATGTATCAATATAGATAAAGCACCTGAGCTATTACTGCTTTCACCAATTCTTCATCGGCCATTCTGTACTCATGCATGACCCAATTGGTACGAACACCGTGCGGCGCTCGACCACTATGATAAACCAGGGTCTTCTTCATTCCAACAATTCGCGAGTTGTGTCGCACTGGGCGATCCTTCCCCGTAGTCTTCCAGTACCCTTTCTCCGTAGCCCGATTTGTCTTCGACCCATTCCCGTACTTCCTGTCCAGCCCACTGAAGAAGTACCATTCCAAGTCCCTACTTTTCAGCTTCGACTGACCTAAAACACAGCAAGATCCCAAAAAAAAAACAATAATTTTTTTCAATCAGCAAGAACCACGTAATTCACTCAAACAACAAACAGCAAGACAAGGAAGAAATGAAATTCAATTTAATACTACATCAACAACAACAACAATAACAAAGCCTTTTCCCATTAAATGGGGTCGGCTACATAGATCATACGACGCTATTGTGCTCTGTCAAAAACTAAATCCTTGGATAGGTTATTGACCAGGAGATCCCGCTCAATGATACTACATAGAAAAAAATCATCCTATACAAAAGAAACACAGAGAAGAGCAAAAGGGCTAACAGGGTAGGTCCCACGGCTCAGATTTATAGATGTCAACGACGGCAATTGGATTGAACTGGAAGGATTTGCCGCACACCTTGCGCCTGAGGTAGTAGCGAATGATTTCTTCGTCGGTAGGGTGGAATCGGAATCCGGGGGCAAGAGAAGTCACAGAATCACGACCCATTCGTGGATCCAATCGAGCCAAATTGCTGAAATTGAAATTCAGGTATGAATTAGAAAAAGGGCAGAGAAAGACAGAGATTAGGAATTAGGTTTTGGCGTTTCAGTCGGAGTTAATGAGATGAAAGAAAATGAAAGATAGGTGATACGCCATTTAAGCGATGAAGCTCGCCAGACGCGAAAGCAGAAAAGGCTATTTTAAGAGACGATGGAAGGTTCTAGTATCACAGGAGGCTTGACTATAAACACGGGCTGGGCTATATATACGACGTGCTTAATACGCGGAGGGCTAATTTAACACGTGGCATTACATGATTAATTAAATAACAGCAGGTTCTCTCAAAAATAAATAAATGAAGCCTACAAAGTAAATATATCATTCTCTCCCATTGGTCTAACATCTTTAATCATGATTATAGTTATAGACGTTATTTTTTTAATTTACATAAAATAGAATTCATTTTCTTAAAATATAAATAATATTTAAATTGTGAGTAATATAATTTATTATAAATTTGATTTATTTATATGTAATAATATATTACCCCTAATATTTTTAATATAAAATTTATTTTATATATTTAAAAAATTATAAATTATCTATAAAAATACTCAATCAACAATAATTAAATAAGATAATAAAGGAGGGAGGAAGTTAAAAAAGATATCATATATATAAAATTGGTTTAGTAGTAAGTGTAAAGTCTTACTAGATCCCTCCAAATCTTAAGTTCGATTCCTAAAAAAATAACTACACTAAAATGGGAATCTATCTTAAAATTGGATACCTAATAATATAATCAAATAAATAGTATAAAAAATTGATGATATATTAAGAACTATTAGAGTAATATTAATATGAATATGATTTACAAATAATAATATGTCATAACAAGTTATCCTATTCAAAATTATAATTGAGAGATATAAACGTATATTTGAGATTTTGCATAACTGTATATTAGCACCAATTAAGATTATTCACTATGCAAAGTTTATTTGTTGATAATTCAAAAATAGGTTAAATTCACATCATTTCTTGTTTTTGGTTGACTTTTCAAATTCCATTACGTGAAGCAAAGCATGTCATCGCTCGCCTTTATATAATTTACACTAATACATTTGAATAGAAGATTAATAAATAGCTCCTAAGCAAAGTTAAAGTGGATTTTGCAAAGGCCTGTATGTCAATGAGATGGACTTTATTTAAAAAGTTCTTAAGAGAATGAAATTGCTAGGAAATTGGATTTAAATGATTATCCAATCCAATATGTAATATTTTTTTTATAAGAATTTTTTAGAAAGGGGTTGAGTTCACCCACAATCTAAATGAAGGATAATACGCAATCTTTTTAAGTATTTTGTACCAAAACATGATTTAAGCTGTTCAAACCCATAAATGATGTATTAAACAACTTGGTCTTAAGAAAATGTTAGCTCTCTATTTAATGAGTTTATATAAAGATGAACTATTTAAATTAAAAATATTAAGGGTGTGTTTGACTCAACGAATGTGAAGAATTTTAATAGAGGGGAAGGAAAAAAAAGAAAACGGAGTGAAAAGATTTTAATATTATCTCATTCGAATTGATTAGAGGGAGAGAATATAAAGGATTTTGATATTACTTTGATTAATTCAAGAGGAAAGGTTTGGAAAATATTTCTATCTAGATAATTTTACCTTATTAGAATTAATTGGATTTAATAATTACATTATGCTAAAATAGTACATTTTCTCTCCAAATCTGTCACTTTTTCACTCTTTCATGCTTTGTTTGGCTGTTAAAAATAGAGAGAAGTTATAATTGTGTAGATCTCTTTAACTCCTTATGTTTGTTGGGAGTAAGTATTTCCATATTCCCGAGGCAACAATAGGGCAAGTATGCCCCTATCTAGAGCTGGTAAAACGGGCCCAGCCCGCGGGCTGGGCCCGTTTTACCCTAAGGGGGGCGGGTTCGGGCTGGCAAAATGCCAGCCCGTTTTTGGGCAGCCCGCCAGCCCGCCACTTTTTTTTTTTTTTTTTTTTAATATTATTATTTAATATTTATTTTACTTAAATATTATTTTGAATACTCCTATTATCGAATACTAGTAAAGATAATTACTTATTTGTTAATATATGTTTACATATTATAATTGATTAATATTATGTTAATATTTATTTAGATTTATAATTATAAAATTTGAGATTTTTTTATAAAAAATAAAAATTTTTAAGAGTATAACATGAGTAATTTTTTTATTATACTAATATAACATTAGAAATTTTTTATTAGTATTTTAAAAATGTTAAAAATATTTTTTTTTAAATTAAAAAAAAAAAGTGGTGGGCTGGCGGGCTCGGGCTGGCGTTTTGCCAGCCCGTTTTGGGGAGGGCTGGCCCGTTTTTGGCGGGCCAGCCCGCATTCCCAGCTCTACCCCTATCGACTAGTAGCTTAGGACTTCTCTCTTTTAGGGTTCCTTTGGTACGGGGTATTTAGAGGAGAGGGAGGAGGAGGGGAAGAATTTTATTACCCTCCCCCTTGTTTGGCTCATTAAAACATTTAGGAGGAGATAAAAAATTTTAAAATTTTTCCTCTCCCTCTAACTTTACTTCCCCTCCAAAATTTGGGAAATTTGGAGGAAAAGTGTAATATTATTATTTTATAATATTAATATACTCATAATTTTTTTAGTATCACAATATTATCCCTATATTATATTTTATTAAAATATTATATAAAATAATATAAGGTAAATTTATCTATATAAAAGTATTTTCCCTCCCCTCCCTTCTTGAACCAAATAAGGTAATATAAAAACCCCTCCCCTCCTCTCCCTTAATGTTAATCCAAATAAAATAATAATAAAATTTCTTTTTTTCCCTCCCCTTCCTTTCTCTCTATTAAATCCCTCCCCTCCGTTGAGCCAAACACACCCTTAAAGAGGCAACGGGTATTAAGGGAGGGTTATGGGGGAAAATGAGTAAATTCCCTCCCCTCCCTCTCCCTCGTGCCAAATATACCGAAGGGAAAGAAAACTTCTTACCTCATCATTATAGGATATTATGAGAAATTGAACTATCTCATTTCAAGAATTTTTTATTGGTAAAATAGTATATAATATCTTAATTTTATTTATCATCAGTATCATAATCTTATTTGTAGTATAATTTTACCCATAATCTTTTTAATTTAGTACAATTTTATCTATAATCTTTTTAATTTTGTACAATTTCACCTATAATCTTTTTAATTTGATACAATTTTACTCATAATTTTATTTCTCAAATACCAAGAATTATACTAAATTAAAAAATTATAGGTAAAATTACACCACAAATAAAATTAAGATACCGATCCCATATAAATGAGAGGAAAATAGTAGGAAAAAGAATACCAAAAAAAATTAAAATAATAAAAAAATTTACTATTTTTAAAAGTTTTCACTTCTAAAATTCTTTTCTCTTTAATTTTTTTTTTCTATCTAAACATAGGGCCAAGTACTCACATAGGGCTACATTTAAACAAATGTCGGTAAGGCTTGTTTGGTTTGCCCTCAAACCATAATTTAAAAAGGATTTATGGCCTAAACTTTGTTTTAATTTTTTTTTAAAACAAACAGCTATATTTATCTATAAGTGCTTTTGGACAAAACCATGATTTTGAATAAGCTATTGAAACTAGCTTTTGGAACAGTAAAAGAGTTTATGGATTATCTAATTACTATCTTACCCCTAATTTTCTTACACCATCTCTCATCTCTCTTATCTTTTCTCTACCTCTCTTCTCTCTCTTACTTTTAATCAAATCATACCCTTTTTGATAATTTACCAATATAAAAAATCATTCTAAAAATAACTATCCAAACACTTATTTATTCAAAACCACTTTTTTTTCCATAAACTCTTCTCTAAAAGTCCTTTTCCATAAGTTGTCCATAAGCCCTTTTTTTTTATAAGTTCTTTTTTAAAATCCTATCCAAACATGCCCGTATATTAGTTACTCCAGGAGTTTATGAATCTATCATAGGAGCTAAAATTACAATATGTATCTAGAGATTAAAATTATATGGCTGATACCCTAATAAAAGAGGGATTAAAAATTACACAAATGTTATATTCATGCCCTTCTCATTTAGAGGTGTGCTGGTTAAAAAGTGTTTGAGATTTGATCCCCTCGTAAAGTAATTTTTTATTTTTTTTAGGGCGGTTTAGCCCTCTCCTGTACTAAAAAAAATGCATGAATATGCATATGATTTCACTTCACTTATAGACTAAATCTACTGAAGATTTTCTGGAATTTCTCACGGATCTATTGGGTTTCTAATCATCCTAAAGGGCAAGCAAAGCGAAGGAAAGGAAGTTCACAGTACCATTTCCACAACAATGGGCAACTAAAAGCCATAGAGATTACACGACGCAAATTACAAGTTCAATACTCTTGAGAACATCTAGTTTCAGTTGAAAACTACAGTAGATCCTAATTGTTACAGGGAAGGCTAACAAGTTAGTAAATCTGATAGCGTGAAAAAACTAACTCTTCAAATAAAGAATCATCTTGGTGTGATATATCAGAAATGGACTCAACATAGTTCTATAGTTCAGATATATATCAAATGGTAGAAATGTTTCTCAGATTCCTCAACGAAAATTGGCTCTTATACCATTTGATACATGAGTATTTAGGCTATAGAACTATATTGAATCCATTTCTCACATATCACACCAAAATGATTCCTCATTTATAGAGTTCCTTTTTTTACTAACATATTACTAACCTCCCCTGTAACACTAACTCTTGAAAAATAATACATGATCCAGAAAACAAAGTACCATTGCTGTGCCGAAATTTGGTACAATAGCGAGAACAAGATTTTGCACATGTACAAAACCAGCTCGTCCTAAGCATTCTCAGTGCCCCTCTTCAAATCCTTGTTCTCTTTGGTCAGCATGTCGATACGCGATTGCAGGATGTTAATCATGGCCTGCGCGCTCATCACCTCAAACTTCATCGTCTCCCTTTCCACCGAGAGTTTGCGGACCTCGTCCTGCAACTGCCGGATGAACTTCATGCAGCTCGGGGGCAAGGGTGAGTCGAGAGTAGAGGAGTTGAATTCTGGCGCACAAAGCGAAGGACTTTCCTTAGGTTCAAGAGATTCAAGTAGGGAAAACTCCACCAATGCAGACAAAAAGTGTTTTCTCGACGAAGCGCTGGCAGTTGTAGTGGTGGTCGTAGTTGGGAGAGTTGTTGCCGCGGTTGTTATTAACGAAGAGCATGGATCTTGGCTGTTACGGGCCGAATGCTCAGGAACATTTGAATGATTAGAGTTCAAATTATGCCGCCTTCTTTTGTATATTAGCGAGAATGGCTTCGGATTGTCTGTTTGTGGCGACGGGTACTCATCCATAGACTTAGAATTATCCCTTTCGGGCGATGGATACTCAGCCATGCTCTCCCTCTTGCAGACAGCTAAAAGATTTTGAGTTTCAATTGGTAGCTTATTCACATCAAGAGGAGCCTTATTGATGGAATGAGTATCCTGAAAGATGAACCAAAATTAAGAAAGCAATTTAGCACACGAAAGCTTCAAATTTGTGATGCAATTCTCCAAGCCAGTAATGCATAAATAAATCTAGGGTTTATTGAAGTGTGCCCTCTTGGATTTGGTCCAAAATCAATTTGCCCCCTTGTTCTATTTTCTATTAGCCACTTAACAACTCTAGTATTTGAAATTTTAAAATTGAATCATTTACTTAATCCTAAATGTGGTCCCAAAATACTAAAAATTCCAACATATATATTTATATATGTGATAGGAAAATTACACAACATTTCAACATTCACAAGTGTTTTTTTAGGGGGTTAAACCCAAGGAGGCAAGCTGATTTTTGAACCAAACAATGGCCAGGAAACGGAGATTCCCCCACGAATGAAATGTTGCAGCACACAAACAAAACTTGTGTATTGAACATTTTTAGTATTTTGATCACACAATAAAGCTATCAAATTTTGTTGAAACAACATTATTAATTTGATGAAGAAAAAGGTCAGAAATATCCCATCATACAGATAACAAAAGAAGAGATAACTTCTCCAATCACTAGGGAAGCTATGAATGTAAACTCGGCAACAACACCAAAACATAGAAATCTATAATTACATCATGAATCTATGTTACAAAAGGGCAGTAACATGTTTATTGAGATGTCAACAACACAGACTACAATCACAGGTAAGTAGTATATACCACTACGTAATACGGTGATAGCCAACAAATTCAAAATAAAATAAAAAAAGATGTTTTGAAGATCAGAAGTTATTGGATCGCCACAAGAATTTCCTTTGTTTCATTTATCATCCTCACACCAAACAACTTTGCCCAACAAATCACTTTCATTTCTACCTCATCTTTCATTGAATGCCATTCCTTCTCTCATGCAACATAAATCATATTGAAGACATTATTCAACAGCCCACTGTTATCTTAAAAAACCATAGTATTGTGAATCAGGGTCCTCTCATGTGAGGATATCACACCATATAACACTGTCAGTTCAGCACCTACATCAAATTGTTATTATTTATTGTTGTTTTTTTTGTATGTGTGGGTGGGGGGGGGGTTTACTCAGCATTTTACCAAGTCAATTTGCAAGTTACAAGGATCGGTGTCACAGATTTTAATTGTCATCTGGAAGAACATATTTTCAACTGTAAAGTTGCTTGCTTTTTAACAAAAAATTCAATGATTAGATGCAACTAAAATGATAGTATTATGTGATATCTTACATGAAAGGATACCACCCCTAACAATGGAGAACAAAGGTAAAATTTATAAATGGTTGGGAGAAAGTTTGGGGAGGAGAAAAGAAGAGATTTTAAAAGAAATAGATCAATGATAATTTCAATTCCGAATTGAAGATTGACTTAAGTACATAGCAATTCTTGAAAGTCAAACCCAACTAGCTAGTCTTACATTTAAAGACAATTTAGTACAGATGCATTTATTAAATAATTAGAGAACCATAAACAAACTAACGACAGCTTCTCGATGCATCCTCAATTTATGTGTAATGATACTTTCCCATACTAAAGTTCCTTTCTCACACCCCCATTAATCTCAATATACTCCATAACATAGTCAGCATATAAACTCCTGTCAAACACTCCAACTAAGAAAACACTTAATTGTAATATTAGAAAAGAGTTATAAACAAACCTAAATCCATGGAGTACATTCACCTCCAAGTCAATTTAACCATCCTTTATCAAAAAAAAAAAAAAATTATTCGAAACCACATGACTTACTCCTTGGTATTTCAAGTCAAGACCCCTCACGCCCCTGCCCAACAGGGGTTTCCTTTCTTTTGGTGTGAATGGATGAGATGCCATAGAATTTCATTAAACCCTCAAGATAGCTTCTACTTAATCTCTGTGATGGTTCCCATAATTCAATCCCTCAATAACCCTTGAAGTTATCTCATTAATTTGTACTAATTCAATTAAGAATATGATGCAACAAGGAACTTCATCATGGATTGTTTTAAACATTTAGTAACATATTTCACTGCTGAAGCAAGATGAAACAAACTAATTCTTGCGGTGAGATATTGAAGGGTGAAAGTTTGCTTGTTAAACCTCCTCTAATTGCAAATCAATTACTGATAATAGGAGAAAAGTCAAGCACAGTTTTTTGTTTAAATATTTGCTATTAAGTTTTTGAACCAAAAAAAAATCACAACTGATCGAATGAATACCTTTTCAAAGCTCACCACCACCTCATCAGGTGCTTCAAAAACATGTTCTCCAATCATCACATTCATGTATTTATTAGAGAACCTTATAGCAAAACTAATGAAACTTTACCTACGTCTGTTTCTACTATATAAAGCAAGATTAAATATGTATACTAATCAAGTAATACAGTAACAGTTAGAACTTTTTTTCAGATACCTTCAACTAGATCACTTAACCACAAATAACTCACTATTCCAATATTTTTCTAATGTTGATGAACCGTCAGAATCTGTAAGAACAACTAAAATTCACATTTTATGAATCTGTGGTTCCCAATCAAATCAGCATAGATTGATACAAATAACAAATAAGTTAACAAAACAATGAGGATCTTAACCCCACAAGATTGCATCAATGTTGACATCCAAAGTTTAGTAAAACAGTAATAAAAAATTGTCCGTAGAGCAATGGTCATTCATTAACCAAGCGACAGTGACAAAAAAAGTTAGGCAAAAGATGATCTCAAAATCAACCAACACCAATTGTGAATCCCAGGAAAAAGGGATTGCTAGGCATGGAGATGGAAACAAAGAACAAGAGGATTTGAGTATAAAGTCAAATTCTCTTTCCTTCCTTTCCCATTCCCCCCACCCCCAAGTACGTATGATCAATCTAACTTTTCCTTAAGGATTTAGTGTGTGTTTGGGTGAGCAGTGCAGAATCAATTTTGGCGCAAAACCGCGGTTTGGAAAATTTTTACACAAACAGCAATTTTTGTTGAGAATTGATTTTGGACAAAACCTCGGTTTGAAACCTAGGTTTTGAATAAGCTATTGAAAATAGCTTTTTCTTTGAAACCTAGGTTTTGGATTATCCAATTACTATTATACCCTTACTTTTTCTTACACTCTCTCTCCTCTCTTTTCTCTATTATCTCTCCTCTCTCTTCTCTTATCTCTCTTTTTCTCTTTCCTCTCTCCTCTCTTATCTCTCTTTTTCTCTCTCCTCTCTCCTCTCTACACTCTCTTCTCTCTCCTCTTTCTTCTCTATCATCTTTCATCTCTCTTACTTTTAATCATATCATACCCTTTTTAGTAATTTACCAATATAAAAAGTAATTCTACTACTAATCATCCAAACATCTTTATTCCCAAAATATATTCTTTCCAAAATCTATTATACCTAAAATCTATTCTTCCCAGAATCTATTCTCTAAAAGCTAATCCAAACACACCCTTAAGCTAATTCTTGAAGATAAATCTGGCTCATGACTATCATGAACAAACAAAGATTTAAGTCAATCCACCTATATAACATTCAGTGCAAGAAGTTGCATACTATCCTATATGACCCAAGTAATAATATCAAGATTTTGACTAACCCAACAAAAGCAGAATGCATGACTGACATAAAGTGGGCTTGTGGCTCCATAAACTAGACTGTTAAATGAAACCTTTCTTGATTGCCAAAATGGGACCCCAAGTCACCTGCTGGAAGCCCTACCATCCTGATTCAACATGGATATTTTGTTTCACTTTCCAGAAAGACAGAAGGGTCATATTTTCAGCCAGGAAATGAAATCCTTCATGTTACAAAAGCCCTTTTAATATAAGAATCATATGGGAAGAGTAAAAGTAATCAAACATCATGAAAGAAGAGCAAAATAAACAAACTGGGAATACCCTTACACTAATCTCGCATTGCTCCAACACAAACCAATAAATAAATAACTACTACTTTATTTTGTTAATTAGGACATGTAAATTCATCTTTACCTCAATATTCTTGGTCTCATGAAATTGAAAGGGGGTATAGAGAACATGGCATTAATTGCTGCTAACACAGACACACACAGCAAGCCTAAAAAGGGGAAATATTGCAAATGCAAAACTACAGGTGGCACAAGACAGAGATATCCCCACGAGCATTCTGTCTACTCAAGTTGTCAGTTTAATTAATGAAGTACGAGTTTTCTACACTTTTCATGTTATCAATCATTCTTTGACAAAATCAGAGAAAAGTAATTTGATGAATTCAAGCAACCAATAAATTAGCTACTTTTTGAGCATGTAAACATTACCCTCCAATATCCACAGCTTCACACAAAGTTTATAGAAAACTACGTTTTAAACCAAACTTAAACCAAATTACAAAATTAGTATATGAATTTTAAAACACAACAACTTAAAACTGCTATATTTTAAAGTCTTTTAGTGCCAATCTTGTAATTGAAACTTTACTGCAGCCGAGGCAAAAGGCACTCCCCAAGTCATATAACTACACTAGATTTGATAATTTTCTGGGAAAGAACAAACCTGGACTGCATTAGTTCCTTCAAAACAACCAACATGACCATTGCCTTCAATGAGTGGGCGATGGATGGCTGTAGCTTCTTCTACAGGCTCTGCCCCTGGAATCATTGCTGATGAATCATCCCATTCTTCCTCAATGAAAGGTGCATAACGTTGACCATTTGGAGGTCCTATGTTATTTTTGTGAAATACTCTACACAAAACGTATGCATCCTTTTCCACCCAGCAGAGAAATGTGTTAAAACCAAAAGGTGAAACTATGATTGAGATATAATAACAACGTCCATGCACCATATTTACCGAAACAAAACAACAAAGTGCTGTTTGCTTGCTCGGAAGATAACTGAATAAGATATAACTTCAAACTTCTGCATCCAAGAGTTCCACAGTTTGGGAACCCAAACTAAGCTCCTTATTTTAACAAAAATGATGAAATGATTGGTTCAAATGAGGAGATCCCTTTCCAGCTACTGAGGAAAAGGAGGACATCATTTAAACAGTTTAAGCTCTCATCTCAAGCTTCATTTTTCTACATTTTTTATTCTCGAGACAACAACATTAAGTAAATTTAACTATGATCTCACCTGGGTGGAACCAATTCCAGCTCTTTCAAGCTCTTCATCAACAAGCCTGTACTCATGCATAACCCAATTGGTACGCTTACCATCTGGAGCCCTTCCACTATGAAATACCAAAGTTTTCTTCAGCCCCACGGTCCTTTGTTCATGCCTCACTGGACGGTCATTCCCAGTGGCTTTCCAGTATCCTTTGCTCGTGGCCCTGTTCATTCTCCCTCCATTACCGTATTTCTTATCCAATGCACTAAAAAAATACCATTCTTGGTCCCTTGTCTTTAACCTCGACTTATCTGAACAGCCACCAGCACAACAAATACCCGGAAATGTATCAGCAAAAAAGAACACAGACCCACGAAATTTCCACATAAATAAGAACACCCATTTCGACAAAATCCAGCATTTCAGCGTGAAACCCCGATGCGAGAGAGCAAACAAAAAAAAGCTTTAAAATTGAGGAAAAGGAAAAGAAAAACTCATCAGTCTTTTTCCACACGCAAATAAAACGCAAAGGTAAAATATTTCGGGGAGGGGCAAAAAAGGAGAGTGACCTGCTAGGTGCCAAGGCTCGCTTCTGTAAATGTCGACCTCAGAGATTGCATCAAATCGGAAAGTTTTCCCACAAACTTTGCGCTTAAGGTAGTAAATAACGAGCTCCTCATCAGTTGGGTGAAACCGGAACCCAGGAGCCAGTGATGTAGGAGGAGCTTGTGGTGCTACTAATGGTGATGTTGGATTCGGTGTTGTCACTGCAGGGGCTGGTGGAGCTGGAACTGGCAACGTCTCGCGACCCATAAGGGGGTTAAGATTGAACAAGAAGCAGAAGAAGATGGGTATGGAGATTAGGGCTTTTGGTGGTGGAGTTGCCGAAGCAAAACGGAAAAGATGGGTCTTTGATTGAGGGTCAAGCAACAAAAGAGGGGTACCTTCAATAACAAGAAATTCTCACTTCGTGGTTTCCAGGGATTAAATTTTTTCCCCTTTAAAAAAAAAACCAAGATAAAAGAAAATTAAAAAGGGAATCGCTTTTGGTTGGATTGCGTTACCGTAAAATGCGACAGAAATGGCAGTCACTGGCTCAACAAAACCCATTCACGGATACCACACAATTGGACTGTACTTCACAGTAAAAAAGAAGAAGAAAACAGTGAATAAATCAAATATTTGGAAGTAAATTAGGGAGATGTTTTTCCATGTTTGTGAAATAACGCTTTTTGGTGTCTTTGTTTTTTGGGCTTGGGACCATTCTGGAGATGACTTGCTAGTTGTTTAGACAAAGTAGTAAATGGATACATACCAACGGGGAGTTAGTCTAAGTGGTAAGCGGCTCGGTATCGCTTAAGCGAGGTCTCGAGTTCGAGCCTTGGCGTACGCAGAAAATCCACGTTGGGAGACTCACCCACCATAGCCAGGTGCGCGACGCGGGTCGAATCCGGATGTAGTCGGGGCAAAGCTCTAGTGAACGGGTAGGCAACCAAAAAAAAAAGTAAATGGATACATTGAACATAAATAGTATAACATGGTAGAATCAACGGAGGTTGGTTCGAGTAGTAAATAGCTCGGTATCGCTTAAGCGAGGTCTCGAGTTCGAGCTTTAGCGTACGCAGAAAATTCCCGTTAAGAGATTTACCCACCATAGCCAGGTGCGCGACGCGGGTCAGATCCAGATGTAGTCGGGAAAAAGTTCCTGTAAACCGAGTGGGTAAAAAAAAAAATATAACATGGTAGAAGTAGAAAAGAATAAATCTAGCTTTATAGATTAGTTTTGATTTTTTATTTTCAACAATCAACAATACATTTCATTCATGGTGTTTTTAGAGCTAAAAATATTTTTTCCATTCATTATATGCATTATTTATAGTGTGATTTGCTACTAATTTTATACTAAGAGATATGAGGGTATTATATGAAATTAAATAAATATATAAGATAATGATATGACTTATTATAGATTATTTTATATTAATATTTATCTAGTCCTGTTTTAATTATTTTTATTTTCCCTTCCTATAAAAAGAATAACAATGTGCATGGATGTTTTTAAAGTCTATTTTAGACCACTTCGTTACTTATTGTAAATCTATTTTTAATTAATTCTCAAATAGTAATAAACAATAATTATATCATTAAATATGTCTTTTGATAAAAAAATTAATTTTAATATTATTTTCTCTCTATATTTATAAATCATTTTGACATCTCTCTTTTTTTCTCTTTCCAACCAAAATTAAATAAGGATAAAATTAGAAAATAATCATTAATAATCTCTAAGTGAATTTATATCTAGGATAAAAAATTTCTTCTATAGGTAGATTTATAACAAGAACTGTAGGGTTAAGCTTCAATTTTTAGATTAACATGAGTAGTAGAGACTCTAGTATTTAAGTAAGTAATTGGGGTTTTATTCTTGTTTCTCTTATATAAATTAAGCTTAGATTCTTTTGTTTTAGTTTAGTACTCTCTTTACCATAAAAAAACAATGAAAGAAAGAAACTCTAAATGCATATTTGGTATAAGAGAAATAGAAGTGAAAATAGAAGTAGAAGTAAGCTATTTCAGTTTCATAAAAAAAGTTAGAAAATAAGATGATGAAAAGTGAAATATTTTAGATTATTTTACCCCAAGTTATAAAATTATTAAACAACTTTAACCTTTTCTAAATTATAAAAAAAATATTTTTGATCATTTTATCTAAAGTTATAGAAAAATATACATAAATTCTATACTCATTTTCATCCTACCAAACAAACTTTTAAAACATATTTTCAACTTAATTTTATTTTTATTTTCACTCCTATCAAAAACTCTTCTATCTTACCAAACTTATCATTAGGAGATTTATTTTTTTTGTCTTTGCCAAAAGATATTCTACAAGATTAAGCAAACAAACCAATTAAAATCATCTTATTCTTTATCCTTATAAATACGGTTTAAGTGACAAAAAAAATAAACATATTTTTTAGCCAAATAAAACATAAAAATAAAGTGAAGTTCATGGTTCATTTTTAATTTCGGGAAATTATTTTTTATAGCATGAGATTCATTTGAACTTTCTACTAAACAGGGAAAAATCATTAATTTTAATTACGACACACAGTTTCTAACAGTTTTACTCCTTCATACGTATAATATTATTAAAACCTTTTGCCCTTTAGACTGTAGGAAATTAATCTTTGTTATTACTATTTTCGAAAGAAAATGTTATCAAAATACATTGATATGAGTAAAATAATTGTTTTTTTAATAACAGTATATTGTCATACTGTATTAATATTTATTTTTCTAATATTAATGAAAGCACAAATGTTTGCTTCACATAGATGATTATTTTGAATTTTAGAAACCCCATCTGACCTATAAAAATAATTAAAATTACACATTCTGTAATCTTGAGATTCTATTTCTAACTCGTGGATAAAAGGTATAAATGGATGAATTTGAATAGTTAACCATTTTTCATCAAGCGTCTCCATAAATTGAAATTTTGATTGTATTCCATGAAAATACTAGCAAGTCACATGCTCTTATAATTATAACATGTGAATCATTTGGATTTTTAGAGTTTTGATGATATACGTAAATATATATTTTATTACGAATAAAAATTAATATAAATAATAAAAAATGAGTTTATATTTTATAAAAATATGAGTTTAATTTTTATTATTATTGTGAAATTTTTTTAATAGATAATCTTATAAGTTTTTTATAAATTATTTTTAAGTTTTTAGATTGTGTTACAGAGAATGTTAAATTTATTTAAATTTTTTATAAAAAAAATAAATATATATTTTATTTAGATGAAAAATCACAAATAGTGTTGGAAAAGGAGGTTCTGACTCTGAGATCAAACTCATGGTGGGCGATTAGGGTCATGTTTGTCTACTTGAGGATAAGACACGTGGTGCACGTGTAAAATCGATCATTCATCCGCTTGCCACGTGTCATGATCTAGATTCTCTTCAGATTTAAGGCCCCCTTACTCCAAATACTGAACGGTTAACTAATTTTTTTAAATTTAAATAAATTAATAAATTAATTAATTAGTTATTATGATTAATTAATTTTTTTAATATATAGAAAAAATCAACTATCTTATATTCAGGATGAGTAATATTTTAGTCATTAATATATAATATATTTAATTAATTTAATAAAATTTTAAAAATTAGTTAATATAGTATATTTTTTTAAAATATTTTAATTATATTTTTTAATTTTTTTTCTTCCTCTTTTACTTGATTATTGTTAAAATAATATCAATAAAAATAATTTAAAAAATTAATAAATATAAAAAATAAATATTATATTTATATTTAAGATTAATATTAACTCTTTAATTAAATAAGTGTTTATTAGAAAATCCATGGAGATTCAGCATTCAGGTTGATTTCATTCATGCTTCAATCTTCACTTTATTGTTTCTTTATTTATAGATTTCTTAAGGCCCTCCTCTTTGAGAGTCTTCTAGATTTTCATTGTGTTTGCCTTGAAAAACTAATTACATGCTCATGCCTTGAACCGGATGCATATTACTACTTATATTTTAATATATAAAATTTAATTAAAAAATTACTTTTTATTTTAAATATAAAATATATTTTTTATATTTATTAATTTATTTTTAAATTAACTCTAATCATATTCCCTCAATAATAATGTATTTTTTTTGTCTTATTATTTATAAGTTGTATCATAAAATTAAAAGATTGTTAAATTTTAAAAGTTAACAAAGTTTACTATTTTTTAAAATTTTAATAAAATATATTGAAATTGTTTTATAAATAGGATGAGAGAAGTATAAATTAAGCATAAATCCTTAAATTTAATAAAAAAATGGAATTCCAGATAGTTGCAAATTTTACATATTTTTAGTGAACATTTTTATATTTTGTATATAAGAAAATTGTGTGTTTATAAATTTAGTTAAGTGGTTCCGCATGTTATAACGAATGAATTGCATTGCTTTTAATTTATGAGGAAAAACAATCAGCATATCATACATTCAAATCTTCAAATAAAAAATAATATTAATTAAATAACTTAAATGGAATATGTTTTTATATATTTAATTTTTTGAAAAAAAATTAACAGACAATATCAATCATAAATATGTAATTAGTGGTGAATATATTTATGGGCGAGAAAAATAATGGGGAAAGAAGAGGATAGTGTTGAAAGAGAAGGAAGAGAGAGTGGGAGAGCGTGAAGCGTGCATGGCGAACACTTGTCGAGCCGTGTCTCTTTTAAATTCGTAATATAAACTCTGTAACGTAAGCGCAATGCTCAAGTGCTCCCTCTCTTACTCTCAATTTCATTCCCCACTCGCACTACTGGATCGCGTACACACACGCTCCCTCACTCCTATAAGAGCGATGGCCACGTACGTACCCGTTTGATTTTCTGAAAAGACCGTTTCGATCCTCAGTCTAATTTCAAAATTTCAGCTCAAAAGCATCTCAATTCCGATTCCAAGCTTAAAACCCAAAACTGCTTAACAACAATGAAAACGATTTTCTATTGCAAACCGATCTGTTAGCACTTAGGTGTGTTTTGCTCAATTGAAAAAAAAAAAAAGAGAAGAGAAGAGAGATTTTAATAGAGAAAAAGGAAAAAAAATAAATAAAGAGATTTTAATATTATCTCATTTTAATTGATAAAAATAGAAAAAAAAAATTTTAATATTATTTAATTTAAGAGAAGATGGAATAATTTTTTTTATATAGATAACTACAAGATATAAAAAAAATATTTTAAAGATATTAAAATATATTATGGATATAATGATTAAAATAAGATAAAAATATTAATAACTCTTGAATATATATAATAGTATAAAATTTTATAAAATATATTAAAAAAGATTAATTTTTTATGCAATGAATGCACCTACTCATTTACATTTACTTTAAAATAATTATTGTAGTAAAAGAGATTAAGTTTCTTACATAAAAAGCAAAGTAGGTGTATGTCACATATATCATATAAAGCAATGGCTTGAATCATTCATGGTTTTAATAAATAGTTGTATCTCTATGGAGGAATTAGATTATGGACAAAGTGTGATTTGTAAGCTTTATTAAATATTGGAAGGAAGAACTGATTGATTAAGAAAGAGACAAAAAGATTAATATGGAAGATCCGGCAGCACAAACACGAGTGTGTGAAAGTGAAGGCGCGTGAGGGTTTGACCCCAGAGGAAGAGGAACGCCACAACACCGTTTCAAGCCTTCCAAGGAAAGAGGACATTTGTCCTCCCTCTTGTAATTTTCCTTCAACCAAACACACCTCAGGCCTTCTTCTTCTTGTATCTTTCTCTTCCATTTTCTTCCCTCCTCCTCCTTCTTGCTGATCATATTAGTCATGGCGGAATGATTACTGTAACACTTTCTAAAAGCTCTTTTGACGAAGATGGGTTCGAAAGTGGGGAATAGCAGTATTGATTACTCCTTTAAGGTATTGCTCATCGGCGATTCTGGGGTTGGCAAGAGCAGTCTTCTTCTCAGCTTCATCTCCAACTCTGTTCAGGACCTCTCACCCACCATTGGTACTTCAATTGATTCTCTCATTCTTTATTTAGTTTCATCAGTTATATATATACCCCCCCCCCAATAGCATGGTCTTCTCATTTGAGTAACAGTTATTTGCGAGTGTTTATTGGGGGAGAATCTGTTTCTGGAATTGGTTCTTGCAGGATGCTAATGTGGTGTATTCTTCATATTGCTTGTGTGAATAGAACATGATGATTCTCCATCAATTTTTGGGTTGAATATAGTTATGAAGTTTTCAATTTCCAAATTGGAAATCTAAAAACTGCTTATCCAGAATTCAGGGTTCCCCTATTGAAATTTTTTTGTTGGTTGTGTGATGAAGTTTTTGAAAATTTTGAGTATAAAGTTAAAGTAGCGGAAAAGTTGTTTAGATGAATGTTTGTAATGATCATATAAGAGCGAGAGTAGGTGTAGTGCCTATTGAAAAGAAAATAGTATAAAATCATTTGAGGTGATTTGGACATATACAAAAAGGCCGTTGAAGGTAACAGTTAGGAGAATAGATCAGATGATATGGAGTCCTATGGAAAAAGGTAGAAAAATACTGAAGAGAATGCTTAATAAAGTCATTGAATGAGACATTTTAGTTAACAGTCTATTTAAAAATTTAGTCGTTGATAGAGTATAATGATGTCATATGATCCATATAGCCGATCTTACCTAGTGAAATAAAGGCCTACTGCTGTTATTATTGTTGGTTGTGTGATGAAGTTCTCGCTTAGTCGTGAATTCTTAGAGAATTGATCACCAAGTCAGCCTCCACTTTACAGTCTTTATGCCCACTCTATGGTTCTGATTATTCTGAATTGTTATATGTGTTTGTTATAAGCTTGCTTCAAGTCTATAGAGCTAATTTGAGCTTCTTATGCATTAATCTGAACTTCACTTAACGGTTTTGAAGATAAATGCTTCAACATTGTCTATTAGAAATCGTAGAAGCCATGTGCTAAAGTTCTGATCCATATTAGTCAAATCTCAGAGAAGTAACTTCCATGACCACACAAATTTTAACTTAATTTTGTTTGATGAGTGTGTCTCACTTGAGACGGATGGTGTATCAGAATTTTGTTGCTGAGGACCTTGAAATCTTGCTTTTTATTTGACTTAATTCATATTTTTGTTTACGTCCAAAGATGCCAATGTTCTGAAATTATTTGCAGGTGTGGACTTCAAGATCAAGCTCCTTACAGTTGGTGGTAAAAGATTGAAACTTACTATTTGGGACACAGGTAACTGATTTTCTGTATTGAATTGACCTGATTAACTTATTTGTCTCATCCCTTCCAGATCTCTGGGGTTTTGTAGTTGACTACTATTTTTTTTTTTTTTTTGCCAATGGAATTCCATATCACATGAAACCTGTCACTAGTTATTTGGTTCCATTTGTTAATATAATCCGAATCTGTTGCAGCGGGTCAGGAGAGGTTCGGAACGGTGATAAGCTCTTACTACAGAGGTGCGCATGGAGTCATTCTTGGTAAAAAGCTGAACTTAGATGCTTTTTAGTACATATTTAATTAATTTTATATATCATATAAAAATGAATTGCTATGAGTACAATCTGTTACACATGTTTGAATGAAAGATGACGGTGGTCTGTGTTTTCAACTTGATATTTGATCAGTTAAATTAAAATTGATATTCATGTTGTACTCCTCTGGTCTTATTTAGAAGGTAGAGAGAAAGGTTTTTTTTTTGGGGTCCTATTTATAAGTCGCAATGTCGCATCATTAAATTTTTCACATGAATATATAATTTTACCTTTCATTTATTATTGTTTAGAATTTGTACTTCTGGTGTATAGTGTATTCTAGATCGGGGTAATTTGAAAAATTATTAAATTTTAAAACAGAGTTAATGAGATTTAATATTTTTTTTGGTTTCAATAAAACACATTGGAAGTGACTTATATATTAGACTAGAGGAGTACTATTTTAAATGAGATTTATGAAAGGGTTAGGGTCTTGAATTGTTCATGCTCATTCACCAGTAAAACCTTTTTCGTGTTCTGATTTACTACCAAATATAGGAATTGCTGTGGTCAATTTGCTTTAGTATTGCAAGTTAGGATAGGGCAAAGATTTGTTCCTTAAATGTTTGTGGTATGTTCAAAATGTCTATGTTTAGAATTACTTATTCTTGCACCGGTTTGCTTGGAGCGTTTGCAGTAATTTATTTGGAATTTTTGGCAGGAAGGAGTGTACTTTGAAATGTTCTAGTGTTCACTTATTTTTCATTTTCATTATTCCCTGATTATTATCATGTTGAAATCTAACAGCTTTCCTCTTCAAATTCCAAATCCAGTCTATGATGTGACGCGGCGTGAAACGTTTAAAAACTTGGAGGACTTGTGGGCGAAAGAAGTTGAACTCTACAGCACTAATCCTGAGTGCATCAAAGTTCTAGTTGGGAATAAGGTGGATAAGGTAAAGAAAAGTAATAATTTCTCTCTGACCTAGAATTTTAATTTGCCATGATATCAATAAGTTGCAATTCCTTTTGGGTTTTCGTTAATTTTGACCGTAGTCCTTGTTTACCTCCAGGATTGTGAAAGAGTTGTAACCAAGGAAGAGGGTATGGCTCTTGCACAGAAACATAGATGCTTGTTTGTAGAGTGTAGTGCTAAAACTAGAGAAAATGTTCAGCAATGCTTTGATGATCTCTCCTTGAAGGTATATGATTTTGTTATAATTTCCATTTTCCTATTATTTTCTGAGTACTCTGCCTTAACTTGGTAATTTTCAATTTGTATTGCTTGTTGATGGAAGAAATGGTTTTTACTTTCCCTTTTATTGTTGTAAGTGGCATGAACTGTAATGGCGAATGACTGGATTCTCAATTTACATTATAATTTTTAGCCTTGAGTCTTAGATTTGTTAAAATTTGATCGTTGTGGATATTAAATACTCCTTCAATCGTAAATGTAGGAGTTAGTTAGGGAGTCAATCTATTCTATCTTTCATATTTATCATTTTCACCCAAATTAATTTACATAACTTATAAACTGATATATAATCTAATGTTACGTATAGGTATTTTAGGGAGATCAATTCACGTTTGTTATAATTAACTAATTTTCTTTCTTTCTTAATCTTCCTAAATTAGTAAAAGAGATCTTACAACCGGAGGAGTACATTACTTGCATTTCTCAGTCGATTTAATTGCTTTAATGTTTTGAGTTGGATGTTTAAACAAAGTTCATAATTCTTTGTTTTCACACTTAAAATTATTATAGCTGATAACACAAAACTGAATTAAAATCTCAGTTCTGTTTTTTCCCCTGTTGTCCTTGCTTAAGCATACGACGAGAACTAGTCGGTGTAGCATTAAACTTCATGGCTTGCAACTTATTAATCGCTTCTGCTCTTCGATAAACTATTGGTTTACAGATGTTAGAGGTACCGACCTTACGGGAAAAAGGGTCTGTAGTAGTGAAGAAACAGAAGCAAAAGCACACATATGAGAGAATGCATCGAGGTGGAGGCTGTTGTTTAGAGTAAATATGCTGCAACAAGAAGATACATCAGATTCTAAGGAAAATGGGTGAAAAGTTCTTATTTGGGAATTTTATTGGATAAAAGGACCTGATATATTTACATATATAGAAAGTACTAATACTAGAAAGTAACGATACTCGAATTCAGATCCTCTTGACCAATAAAATTCCTAAACAATGACTTCTCACCGATTTTCTCTAGATTCCACACTAGAGATATTATATCTCAGCAGATTTTGTCACTAGCAACAGGAAGTATTTTAGTCAAATTACAGGATGAGTTAGTCAAGAAGATTATTATCGTTTTGATATTTATTCAAGCCTGTTGTCATAAATTTCTCAAGCAGCTGGTCCAGATGGGTTATCTGTCGTCATAACTCGTGCTTTAGCTTGGGAAAAATGTTAAGTACATGTTATGTAAATATGTCTATCCATTTTAAATGTGTGAAAGTAAGTTTTGTATCTGTCTTATTAGCATAAGCCAGAGAAATAAACGTTCTGTATTTTTATTAATTTTTGTTTCTCCTTTGGGGCGGGGGATGAATTTGTATTTGTATGTTTGTATTTATTGTCCACTATCCCAAGACAGAAGAAAAGCAGCAATCTTACTGTCATACGTGTTTTCTTCTTTATCTTGCCGTCTAAGGGCATGTCTGGTTTCATGTTGGGAACTGAATGTGCATCTTATATTTGGATGGGGAAAAAATTAGAAAAAAAATAGAGAATTTTTTTTTTATCATTTTAAGAAACTTTTATTCCTAGTAATTCTTCCCGTCTATTTTCTCCTCATGAGAAAAATAATGTATCAGATAGACCCAATTTTTGTCCATGATGTGGCTTGAATCTATCTCGAGCATTGCTTTTGGATTTTATTTTTCTATATTTTAATTTGAAGCTAAAGATAGAATGCTAAAATGATTATGCAGGTTTAGAATATCAAACGTGGGGAATTCTGTGAGTTTCTACTTTAGGATTCACAAACATTATATGGTGTTCATGTGCATATTTTGTTATATATAAGATAGATTAAAAAATTAGTTAAATTAGTTATTTATAAAAAGATATGTGTTAATTTTTTCTAAATACATATATTTTTAATCCTTTACATTGAAAACTACTGCTAATAAATAGTATATGTAATTAATATAAGTAGTTTTAAAAAAAATAAGAAATGTTGTAGACAAAAAAAATTGAAATATTATATTTATGATTAAAATTAACTTTTTAAGTAATTTTTAAATTTTAAACCGGATGGAGTATTACATGGTAGCAATACTGCTGACTCATACAAAACTATCTTGAACTCCAGCAAGTGAACCATATCTGGTCTATGTCAAGTTCTAGTCCATGTTAAACTTAAAATTTGAGAGCTCATTTTATGCTTTCTTTACATTAAAAATGCATTTATTATTAGCTAAGGATAATATGAGTATAATATATATTAAATAATAAATTAACATCTAAATTCTGAAGGTAGTGAAGTATGTTTCCTTTTTTCCCTTGAGGAATAAGTAACAATCATTGTATTGTAAATTATTTTTCCTAAGAGTTAAATTAATTTCATGACCATTGACTTGCATTTATATTATGAAAGATTACAGAACATTTCTTTTTTTTTAAAAAAAATAAAAATAATACTAAACTAAATTTCTCTCAACTAAAATATCCTTATATTATCTTTTTATTTTTCAAATTATTTTCCCTATATATGTGACAATCTTTGCAAATATCTCTACAAAAAATCTTTCATATCAAGGACAAAAGTTATCTATCAAATATAATTTAGGGACAGTTGTAATTTTTAAAAGGGTTAAATCCAATTTCAACATAATCTATATGTAAACACATTATGTTTGTATGATCCATGCATTTTCTCAAAGTTGATGCTGAAGAGAATTGGAAGACACGCAGCGGAAATTAACCTTAAATTTTTTTTCATTCCCAGCCAGAATCTACCGAATGTGTTTAAGTCAAGGAGAAAGAAGTGTTACCTTCGGTATTCAAGCTGTGGTCGCGACCTCAGTGTCCACTAGTCGCGACTCTTCGCTTCTGGAGTTTTCAGTCGCGACCTCCTCAGCTTCTTGTCACGACCTGTCGCCTCTAGAGTTTGCAGTCGCAACCTACTCAGCTTCTAGTCGCGACCTGTCGTCTCTGGAGTTTGCAGTCGCAACTTCCTCTGCTTCTAGTCGTGACCTGTAGTCTCTTTTCGGATTTCTGACGTTCAGATGCCAATTTAGTCGCGACCTCTGTGTCAACTGATCGCGACTTCGTCGTACCTGATGCTCTTTTCTCGATCGTAAGAAGTCGACAACTCATATCGGCTTCCTCTACCGGTATCCACACGAATAACGTTCCAACTACGAACGACGTGCTAGCGCCTCTTATCCCTCTAGGCCTTTCTCAATATTCTGTCCTCACCGTCTCTATTTCGGCAGTTTCTTATATGCAAACTTTTTGCACTCTCCTTGCCCCATTTTCTTGTGTCTAGAACCCTAGACCTTAATGTCAAATATATAGAATACTATCGAGCTTCTAATTGGGCTATGCTTCAGAATTAATCTTATATTAATTCTAAAATTAATACAATATCATATATTGCATAATTTGATAAGAAACTAATTAAATAAATATGATTTTTATTAAATCCGTCCCACATATTTAATTCACCTATTTATTTAATTTAAAATAAAGATAAGACAGAATTATATTTGATTTATTCTCATAAATCAAATTTGAGATATTTTATCAATTTAAATTTTAAATTCAAATAGATCATATCAATTTAAATTCAAATTCAAAAGTGATAGAGATTTAATTTATCCTTATAAATTAAATCTTACAAATATCTCTTATATTATATATAATATATAAATACAAATATATATATATATAAAATATATAAATTCACCCTAGATTATTCATTGAATCAAGACATGTCTTAGATTCAATGAACCTGGACATCACAGCTCGAGTTGGGCTATTTTGTGTGCGACCCTGTAGGCCCATATGAAGTTGGCAGTGGGCCAGTTACTATACTGATCCACAAGTCGTAAGCGGTCTCTAGCAAGATATTATGACTACCCAAATCATATGAGGATCGATGAACGATATTACCTTTCATACAACCATATCACGTCCCTTTTGTCACACGATATTTCGGTCATGGATGAGGCATGGAGAACGTCATCCTCCTGTTCCTGACCGTTACTTTCTCGATCCCTGAGTAGTCTGACTATAGAAATGGAACTACCCTCCCATTATAGTATGACCATACATTTCTCAAACTCACTTATCGAGGGGCCCAGTAATATCTCTCTACGAATGTGAGGGACAAATTCCATATTGACCATTCACATTCCTCCGCATGAAAAATCACTGAGCCCGAACATAGCCTTTATGATCACTCGGTCAAAAGTGACTTTTGACTAGGTCAAAGCTGAGCGTTTGTCATGTAGGAATCCATGATGATCTCAGGTCAAAGGTTTGTATATGAGAGAAGCTTATGACTTAACATATGCAGCTCTCTCATAGCGAGTCGGTCCAACACCCTGTACTTTTACATGTGCCTATGACTTTGATTTATATCTGTATATATCTTCAAAGTCATACTGATCTTATTTTATCTCTGCTTCTACATAGATGACTGACCAGGGACATTTAGGATAAGATCATGAGTTATCCAAAGATGGTCATCACAGTAAATATGCAAATAATATGATAATATAATTAAAAAATTCATAAATCAACAATATTCATAATATAATGATTGGCCCTAGGGCACAATCTCTAACATATGCCTAACAATTCTATTATAGAAATGATTAATCAATAAATAAATTTACAATCTATCATTACTTGCACTCTGGGATGTTCTGACAATTATCTGTCAAACTTTTTAATTAATAAAAAATATAATAGTTAAGGAAGGTAATTGTTTATATTCCGGGAGTATCAACAAGTTGATTATTAGTGTTTTTCTTTTTTTTGAAAATAAGTAAATTTTAAGACCCGAAATTTAATTCAAAAATATTTGAAACTAGATTAATTATTTTGAAAAATAAATTACATTGTTCAATATTTATGAATAGTAATTTACTATCTATTTTATACTATACATTGAATATTAATTAATACATTAATTTATATAACGATACATTAATTTTAAACATACTTACAATGAAGGCATGAATATCAAGCCTACCAAATTCAAGTCATACCATTACTATATTATTCTTTCTATTTTAAATATAAAATTTAATTTATATTATAAATTAAATTTTATATTTAAGATCGAAAGAATATTTTATGAATGAGATTTGTGAACCTTATCGACAAATGGTTCAACAATTTGATAGCAATTAAAATATAATTGGATAAATAGTTAAATAGCAATGAAATTATGATATACATATATATATATATATATATATATATATATATATTAATTTTCTACCTTAAATAGATATAATATATTATTCATATTACACAAGTATATATATATATATATAGGTTACCAATAACATTCATAAATATGGGTTTAAATGATTTTTAGTGACTCATTATTACTATTTTTTAGTATTTATTTTGTTTGGTCTTCTTGATAAAGAAAAATTAGAAAAATAGTATTTCTCTAATCCTATTTATAAAATTATAAATCATTCTGATATGTTTTACATATATTAAAAAAAATCTTAAATCTTATTAACTATACCATTAAATCTAACAACTTTCTAAATTTATCCCTATTTAATATATATTATATCTAATGGAAACAGAACAATATAATTATAAATAAAGTGTAAAATGTTACATTTACATAAAAATTTTCTTTTCCCATTTTATAAATATGACTAAAATAAATTTTTTTCTGCCTTATAAATAGGATTAAAGGAGTATATAATATTTAACAAGTGTGAAGAATCTTTAATTAGGCGATATGAGAGTCAATCAAATCTATTTTATAATCAGGTGAATCCATGGATTTGATTATATTACATTACATAAAATTTATTAGTGTTTTAATATTTAGGGTTTAAATTCAATTTGATAACATAAATTTAATTTAATATTTTTACTTTATCAAAAAAAAAGAAAAAGAAAGGCATGGATAGTGGATAAGTAAATTCAAACAAGTGAATTAACGGGAAAATCTGATGAGAATCTTATCTTTCAGACAGAAAATTAGACTTATTATTTCGTCCATATATAAAAGAAGAATTTTAAATATATCAAACAAGCTGTATCTACATCAACAACAAAAAAATCAGAAAACATCAAACGGGAAAATTACAAGGAAACAAATTTCAAGTCCTAGGCTCCGGCCGGCTTTTGTACTACTTGGAAAATCTCAGACTTTCCCGCTTTCTCCCTCTCCCTCTATCTCTCAAACCTATAGCTATATATCTATCTATATATATATATCGCCGTCTTCAATCTACAAACTCAACATAGTTAAATCTTAAAAGCTTGATCATTGGCTCCCATGGAGCCTATTAGATTTGGTAGTATTATGACGCTAATTATAGTATTTATGACAGCAGCTAAGAGTGCTGATTTATTCCTTGAATGGCATGTTACTTCTGATTCAAGCATCAAGCCGGTGTCTGCAGATCAACCTGTAATGTGATTATTAATTGATTTTAGCCTCTGATTATAACTATCAATGGCTTGTTCCCTGGTCCTCTTATCAATGCTACCACAAATGATATGATCCATCTCAATGTTTTTAATGATTTGGATGAACCCTTGCTATTTACATGGTATAATTTTCTATCTCTCTCTATCAATAAATTCAGTACCTTAGAGCGTACCTGTGAATCCAATCGAGTATTTGTACTTAACTTTTTACTTAACTTAGTCGGGGGCGGGTTTGGGCCGATTCGAGTCAATAATTGCCTCGTGATCTCGGTTCCCTTTGCCAAAACAGAAGCAGAATTTGATCTTCTGATTGGTGTCTGGTTCCAAACTAACTACAAAGTAACAATCTCAATACCATATCTCACTTTCAAGTGTTTTCCATGTACATTTCTAAGTTCTTATCAGTCTTCTGACAAAATAATCTACTGCAGGATGTTAGGTCAAATCTAACGGCTACTCCTTATTGGATGCTGATAAATGGGAAACCACCATATTTTAAAAATCTTTCATTACCCCATGAATCCTTCAATGTTACACAAGGTTAAATTAAAAACTCTGTGATTTGTGTTCTTGGGGGACTTATATATGTATATTAACTTGTGTTCTCTATCTCCATGTGTCACAGGGAAAACATATTTGCTAAGGATATCAAATGTGGGAACAACATGGAGCTTCAACTTCAGGATTCAAAGTCACAAAATGGTTGTGGTTGAAACTGAAGGATCATATGTGAATGAGATGGAGTTGGATTCTCTTGATGTTCATGTAGGCCAGTCTTATACTGTTCTTGTGACAGCAAACCAAAGTGTTAGTGATTACTATATAATGGCTTCTCCCAAACTGCATAATGCCTCAGATAAAACCAATCTTGTTGGCATAGCTGTTCTTCACTATGAGAATTCGACCACTTCTGCTAATGGTTCTCTCCCATTTGATCTTCAATTCTCAATCGACTAAGCTAGATCCATTAGGTAAGTAAATACTTGTGACTACATATCAATATAGTTTTTCACCCTATTTCTCACTAGTAAAAAAAATGTTTTTTAAACATGGTAAATGGCTTTCTAAACCTGTTTGAAACCTCTCTAGATAAAGGCTATTTAGAAAGTCATGGGCTTTCTAGATCGATTATAACTAGAATCGGTTTAGAAAGTAAAAATGGCTTTCTAAATTGGCTTTGAAACCCCTTTAGAAAAGGGCAATTTAGAAATTTATAGACTTTCTAAACCGTTGTAACTAGAATCAGTTTAGAAAGTAGACTTTTTAAATTTGGTAAAAATAGCTTTTTAAACTGGCTTTGAAACTCCTTTAGATAAGGACAGTTTAGAAAGTCATAGACTTTCTAAACTGGCTGTAAGTTGTAACTAGAATCAGAATAGAAAGTGAACTTTCTTCAACACCTGTTGTAGCAGAATAGGTGTAGAAAGTCACAGTTTCTAAACTTTATCCTTCATAACCGGTCTAGAAAGGGCAATTTAATTAACCTATTTTGTACTAGTGTCTACTTGTTTGTCTATACATATTAATAACCTTCAAGGTAACAAGAGTATGACTTATACTATCATATGGTAAAAACAATGCTTCAAACAGTCTCGGGAAGTTAGAAGTTAACTTTGACTGATTTTTGGTCCATGATTATGCTAAAATTTACATTGTGGATCTGTTTTTTTTTTTTTGTATTGAAAGTGAAACCTAAATTCAGGAGCTGCAAGGCCTAATCCTCAAGGAACCTTCCATGTAACATATGTGACAATATCTCAGACCTTTATTCTGAAGGCATCAACATCTGAAATCAATGGCTCTTTGCATTACACAGTAAACAATATATCATACTTGACCCCCAGATACCCCATTAAAGCTAGCTGATTACTTCAGCAATGGAACTGGAGTGTATGATCTTGATGAATATCCCACAAACTCTTAGCGAGTAGATTGCATAAAGGGCGGCTGGAGCTTGTGTTCAAGAATGAATTGGAGACCATAGATACATGGCATCTGGATGCGATTCAATTTCTTTGTTGTTGGGTAAGTGCTGTTGTTGATCATCTTCTATTTTTCTGCCGTAAAACTATGCAACTAGAAGGTTAATAATCCTTATGAAATTGGAACTTGATGTCTATTAGTTAGACTTTGAAGAATTAGATATATATATATTAGGTTTGTCTTTCTTTTTAAAAGAGTTAAGTCAACTTAATAAGACTTACCACAAGATTATATACTTTCAATTTATTGTCTAATTAGTCGATGTGGGACTTTAATATATTTTAACTGTGTTTAGGTTTGGGGAGGGAGAATGGAAGCCAAATTGAGATCAGCATACAATCTTTATGATCCAGTGTCACGCTCTACAGTACAAGTGTTCCCTAGAGGATGGAGTGCTGCGTATGCATACCTTGATAACCCTGGAATGTGGAATTTGAGATCACAGAAACTCAGGAATTGGTATTTGGGCCAAGAGCTCTATGTCAAGGTCTTTGATCCTGATCCCCACCTTAACAAAGAGGATCCACCTCCACAACACCTCCTCTTATGTGATCAAAGTAGACTTAATTCAGAACAAATAACTATAATATTTTTATAGAAAATTAATCAGTAAGTCCTTATAGTTTCACCTGTATTTTAATCAGGTCCCTATAGTTTTTTTTTCTTTTTATCAGTCACTTGAAACTAAAGAGACCTGATTAAAAATCAGGTGAAACTATAAAGACCTAATAAAAAGAGACAGAAACTATGGAGACTTAATTAAAAATCAAGTGAAATTCTAAGGACTTGTATATTACTTGTCTATATTGCTAAGTTTCAGCTTTGCTATATGATTGAGATGTTGATGATTATGAACAAATACAGGAAAGTATCAACCTGCAGCACCAAGCCCTTCACCCTCAGGGCCACCTGCAACATCATCACACTCTAATAGTGCCCCACATATAACATGGTGTTCACATAACTTGAGAGATCAATTTAAGTATCTCTTATATCACATACAATTCTTTTCAATCTCTAACATGTTATGTTATGTGCATTAATTAATTAATTAACTAATAGGTCTCTTGTTGGCATCATCACTGCCCTGCTTCCTCTATATCGGTCTGCAACTTATGCCTTGTGAGGATGAGCTCTTTGCAAACATCAAGACTGGAGATTCAGATAAATTTATTCTTCCTTTTCATGTGTGTTTTCTTTTCCATTGGAAACAAAACGCGCTTCGTTATTGTATTTACAGGGTTTAGTGGCGTACCCTAATCAAACAATAATAGAATGGGAATAACCAACAGAGTTCATAGTGTTTTGTATTCTTGTCAATATTGTCTTTTTTCCCTTTGATATTTTTCCACAATGGTCACAAAAGTGGTCATTCTAAAGTTTGTAACACCAAGAAGCTGATTTTTATGCAGCCAAGTCCAAATATCCTAATCCGTAAAAAAAGTCTAAATCCTGTTTCAAAATTGCACTACTATACATTGATCAAATTAAAAATGTTATTTGTTGATTTTGTTCCCCTTTATTTATGATTGTTGTGTTGTGATTTGTGGGTGATATGATTAGAAAAGCCTGATGGTAAACAAGTTTGATCTCATGTTTCCATTGTTACGTAAGGCGAAATTAAGGAAAATTAAATAACGGGTAAAATCTATAAAACTCCCCTGAATTTTGAGTCAATAGTGTATAACCTCCCTTATGTTTCAAAGTTTAAATTTAACCTTCTTAATGTTTTAATTTGTGACATTAAGGCTTTGCCATTAACTTTGCTGTTATATTACTGGCGGAAGTTGCCACGTCAGATTATTGAGAATGACATTGAATCTTCCATGATAATTATATATTTTTTATATAAGGCTTCAAATGTAAATTTATCATTAGAAACAAAAACTATCGTCCCTCTCTGTGTTTCCTTGCAGCATAGCCACGATTACACATTTCCCCCCATCTTCTCCTTATCCCTCCTCTCTTCCATATTAGTCTTCCGATTCATCCCTCTCTTCTCTATCTTTACCCTTTTTTTTAAGTTCTGAGTAGTTCCCCTTTATGTCTGTGGCGTGTAGCACAAAAGACCAAACTCATACTCTGTCTCTCATGGATGGATGTCAATGGTGCTTTGGCATCTAAGGATGTTAACCTTAACTGGTGGGGAAATAATCTCGAGGGTTGATTGTACTCATGGGTGATTGATAGTGGCGCGGAGGTCAATAGCTTTTCTAGAATTAAAAGTCAGGAACTTAGAATGTCTGCTGCAAGGAGATGCAGGGAGAGACGAGGGTTTTGTTTATCCATAAAATGAGATTTGAAGCCTCATGTAAAACACATATAATTATCATAAAATTATTAGCTTATACATTTGTCATGTAGGATTTCACGTCATCCTCAATAATCTGACGTGGCAATTTTTATCAGTAACATAATAGCAAAGTTATCAACGAAGATCTTAATGTTATAAATTAAAATATTAAGGAGGTTAAATTTAAACTTCAAAACGTCATGAAATTTATATGCGTTTAACCCAAAAATCAGGAAATTTTATGAGTTTTAGCCATTAAATAACTGATAGTTAAGAGAAGTACAAAAGTAGGGAAAATAAATAACACACAAGATTTTAACGTAAGGAAACCCTCAGTGCGGGGAAAAAATATTTAGCAAGAGAGACTAGCTATTTATACATATTGTTATAAGAATTCCTTATTTAAAATTTTAAAATTTAAGTAATATTTTTGGAGATTTTTTCCTAATTTTTTTTAAACTTAGACGGTAAATATCTCTTAAAATCTTAACTATGAATATGATAAATTTTAGGACAATGATAATCAACCGTGGACCCAATGGAGGCAAAATCTGTGCCTCATATAAGTATTATATTTTTTTAAAAAAAATATATAAGTACAAATAATTAGTAAAGTTTATAATAACAAAAAGATTACCTCAATATAAGCAATATTTGTATTGAAGGTGATAGATAAGTATTAAATATTAAATCATTTTCCTTTTTTACCAAAAAAAGTTATAACTTCTTCTATTGATGGAAAAAAAATTAATTACTTCCTTTATAATGGTAGTGAAATTCTTCTTGATAAATGTATGATATAAACCATTAAAAAAGTTTTTTTTCATTATAAAGTGTTATTTTATTAGTAAAATTTAAAATATGGTTTCAAAAAGAATTAGTTTGTGAAAGAGTAAAATAAATTAAAAAATATATCATTATTGTTTCTTAGAGACCATGATTCTGTTCATATAACTTAAACCTTAAATATATCTTATTATTTTTTTAAATTTTTATAGTCAAATGTGAAAGATAATCCCTAGGCACTTTTTAGATAATCAAGTATTTATAAAATTTAATCTGAAATTGTTATTGTTTTCTGAGAACAGTTATTCCCAATCACTCTTTACTCATACAACCACAATTTCCACGAGCTTTTCATTATCAATTTCAACAAATATGTCGGTAGTCTTTGCAAAACATTCTGTTGACATTATTTTTTTAAAGTAAAAATTAAATAATACTTTTTAAAAATAAAATTTCCACAAGAAATTAGTTTGAGTGAGTATCATCTTAATATTAAGGATAAATAGTTTGCATTCAACAAATTTCTTAACACCTTAAAAATTTTGCATACAACCATTGCCACAAAAATGCACAGATCTAAAAATAAAAAAAAATCAAACGTCGTATAATAAATAAAATAGATATTTAGTTTTTAATATAAGAGCTACTTAATTAATTTATATAAATGTTAACATTATTTAATTTAGCTGTTTAATTCAGTAAAAAATATGTTGTCTCCACTAAAAAAACTAAAAAAATTAAAAAAAAACTATAAATATGTTGTGATATGACTTGGATGCACATGGTGTATGGATCTCTCTCTCTATATATATAAATGGGTATGAAGTTATGAGCTGTAAAACCAGTGGAGCAATTAGAAGGATTAATTAAGGGAATTATGAAATAGTGGATGGTTTCATGGATAGCTTCGGTGTAATGACTGTGGAATTAAGTAACACAGAAAGACAAACACTAAAGTCTCTCCAAGTCAACCTCATTTTATGCCTTCATAATGTTAACATTCATGTGTCCATCACACTAGAGAGAGAGAGAGAGTTTCTTGTGGAGGAAACGGTGAAGCTCCAACAATGACTTTTGGCATACATACTAGCCATCTCTCTCTCTCTCTAGTAATAACACATCACATTCTCTGGCACTGAAAAAGAAACCAAACCCCCCCCCCCCCTCCAAAAAAAAAATTGAAAATTAAAAAAAGATACCTATCATGACACTTTCCATGTGTTATTTTACACATTTCAGAGAGAGAGACCTAACAAAATTTTTCTTTTAAACAGTCCACAAATAACTTCAACTCACACGTATAAACATGATTCCTCAATTCCCATTATTTTATTTTTATTTTAATTAGAACTAACAGCATTATGAGTGGGGTTGAACCCACAACTTTCTGTTTGTAAAGGAGTTCTCATGCCATTGGCTATAAAGATATTGGTGGGAATATAAAGAATCTAACTTATATATAGTATCAGAAAATATTCTGGTAGATTAGCTCCCTGTGGATAGAAGATTTAGTTTCTGACAAACCTAGAGATTACAGTTAACTCTGAAACCTTTTATATCAGAAAGAATGACATCTACAGATTATCTGGTTTGTAAGAAGGAATAATATCTCTGTTTATCGACTTAGATCATACTGGGAATGCGTAATGGAATACCAAAAAAGAAAAAAGAATCTTGTAAATTTTAAGACTTTGTATACAAAGAAACAAACTGTGTATATATATATCTCTAAGCTTGTACCAAATCCTGCTTCCTGATCATGTAAAGTGGAATCTGAATTCTAATATTTCAAGAAAAGGAAAAATGCCAAAAGAAGGGAAAAAAGGATGAGCTTTTTAATTGTATCAGTAATGACAATCCACCAAAGCAGGTGCAGAAGAAAAAACCAGACTTGCTTCTTGTTGTTGTTGCTGCTTCTGCTTCTTGAGTTCAAACGCAAAAGATGATGAATCGGTCTGATGATCATCATCATCTTCTGGGGCAGGAAGATTAAGATCTAAATCCAAAGTCAAAACGTTCCTTTTCTTTCTGGGTTGATGATGATGATCTTCATTGTTGTATTGATGATCTGCTTCCAAACCCAAACCCACTGGATTGTTGTTGTTAAGCGCCAACGAAGTCGTCATCCCATTGTTCGTAGTCGTCGTTGTTCCAATGGGTGCTCTGTGCCTTCTCATGTGGCCACCTAAAGCCTGACCCGAAGCAAACTCAGCCCCACAAACTGAACACTCATGAACCTTATTCTTATTCTTATTACCATTGACACTACTATTTAAAAGTTGAAAAGAGAGTGTGCTGTGATTATTGTTCTTGTGTAGAATGAAGTCTTGCTCTTTCTTCTTCTCTTTGTCTATAATGGAGGTGGCCAATGAAGGCGACGATAAGCTCTTAGGCTTCTTGTGGCTTGCTCTGTGGCCTCCAAGTGCTTGAAAAGAAGGAAAGGTTCTATTACAAGTCTTGCATTCATAGGCATAAAAACCTGCTCTGTTAGCTCCTCCAATGGTGGATGCTTCCATGAATTTCCTACTGCTGTTGTTATAATTGTAATTGTTGATGTTGTTGTTAGGCTTCATAATCATCGCCATCATGTTACCGTCTTCCTCGGAGGCGAGTTCCGGAGAATCCCGAGATTGGCCTTGAGCCAGAAGGATCAAGCAATTGGCCATGTCCTCCTCTTCCTCTGTGCTGCTACTGTTGTTGTTATTGTGAATAATGATACGATTGTGATCTTCAAATTCTGTAGAAGAAGCTGTTGTTGTGGCGGCTGCGGCGGCAGAGTTGTTCTTGGTATTATTATCATCTTCACCTAGAAATTGATCTTCTTCGGCTTTGGCGAGGGGCGATGGAGATTGTGGCCTTACCCTTTTGGTTCTTTTGCCTTTGACGATCTGTGTTTGGTCTTTAGAGATGATGACTTCTTCTGTAGCTTCCATGGCGGAACAGAGCAGGGAGAGAAACAGAGGAAAACAGAGGAGGAAGACAGAGAGAAAGAGAAGGGATGGGGGGAGAAGAAGAAAGGGTTAGGAGGTGAAGACGGGAGAAGCAGGGGAGGCAGAGTAGTGGGGAGGTGGGTTATGGTTATTTATATATATATATAAGATACAAGATTTGTTGTGAGTGTGTGTTGTGTGTCTAATTAACTATTCAATTCATGAGTTAAATACCATCCAATTACAAACCGTTAATCACTTCTCTCATTCCTTTTCTTATGCCCTTAAATTTAGGTAACTTGCTGCTTCCAAATTTTAGAAAATATTATCTAAGCCTTTATTCCTTGTTTGGTGTTTTTCTTTTTCATTTTTTTCCTTTTAAAAGATTGTTATCTTTTTTATCTGAGATTTGCCAGGAGATAAGTATCATGCTTATCTTTTTATCTAATTTCCCCTACAAAATTTGATTGTTTTATTAAAAATAAAGTATAAATATAAAAAAGATAATGATGATTTTGATTGAAAAGGAAAATTTTTAAATGGTATAAAGTAAATCAAATCTAAATGAGCCAATAAAAATGAGTATGTTAAACTTGGAGTTCAAGTAATTTAAGAAAAAAACAACAGAGACAAATTTTAAAAAAAATATGATAATAAAAAGCAATTAAATTTATTGAGGCAAACAAGGTTTAGAAAGTGAATCTAATTTAGAAGGAATTGACCAAAATTAGGGTGGGAATGAAGGGTTAATAGATTATCTCACACCATTTATGACTGCCTCACTCTATTATTAGCTTCTTCCTTCAACATAACATGACTCTTCTTTTCTCAAAGTACATAATTTCAAGCTCTTCTCCACTTTTATTTATTTATTTATTTATGCCTTTGGCATCTCCTATTTATTCTATTTTTGCAGCTCAATCATTTCTTCATTTATTTTTTTCCTTTTACTCCTTTTTAAATTTTAAATTTGTTTTGTCTTTATCAATTTAACTCTCCAAATACTTTGAGAGGGGGACTTTATTTTATGGAAATAAATGCCGAGCTACTTAAACCAATTGCGCATTATTTTGAGAATGATTTAATTTTAATTCTTGTTATATTTTTTACTTGTAAAATTCATTTTAATATGGTTTTAATTAGTAATTTAAAGTTTGGTTATATGGGATTTTGGATATACATGAAAGCATTTAAACCCAGGTTTATAAAAGCGATGTGATTCACTCATATTGAGATTATTGATTAATTTGAAGTCAAATTTTCTATAATTCTTAGATTCTTACTTCAATTATTCAACATTATGAATTATTTGTGAAATGCAATTGCGTGGATTAATGGAATAAAATTGGGGTATCTTAACTTAATTTTTAGAGAATTATGATTGACGAGTATGGGATATATATATATATTAATTTTGCAAAATACAGGTTCATATATGCCATACAAATATATATTAAAGAGAAAAAATATTACAAAATTCATAAAGGAAGAACACGTAGTAAATGAAACAAATATTCACTCCCACCACTTGGAAGTTTGTCCTTCTCACAGTAATATTTATCTTTGTCTGCCACTTGGAGTTAGTTGGTTTGATTTCCTTTTTCTTCAATGAAAAATGGAAATACTTAGTCCCAAGCTTTCCATTAAAGATACTGAGTGCCATTAAAAAGAATGTATAGACCATCTTTTGCTAAAAAGGAAAAATAAAACAAATCCTTTAAATATAATAACAATAATTAAATTGTAGTTATAAATGAAAATAAGACATGTAGTGAGGAAAAAAAAATGAATGTGAATGAATATTGGTGCTTGAGGAGCTTTTAATAGGCTTTCATGTTCAGAAAGAGAAATTAGAGCATGAGTTACTAACTTATGCATCATTGCATTGCATGTCTTTGAAATTTCCATTTATTAATTAATTTTGAGATGTGAGACTTTGCTCATTTCTTTATTAATCTATGACTTTCAACAACACTGCCTAGCTTGTTTCATCAAGACATGTATTATTTCTTTTTTAATTTCTTTTTTTTTTTGCTTACTAAACATTTAAGTATAATATAATATTGCTACTAGTGGGGTTTTGATTCTTACCATATTAAGTTAGAAATTAAAGTATGTTTTTAAAAATATTCAAGAAGAAAATATTTTCTCAAAACAAGTAGTGAGATGTTCTAATCCATATTACCATGTGAAAAATAAGTGGACATCTAAACATTTTATTATTTAATATGATTATTTATATATTTATTCAACAAAATATTTTTGAGCCTGCTTGGTCGGTTCACTTCATAAATTAAGTTGAGAATCATTAATATTTCTTATCTACCCCTGAAAAAAAAAAGAAATCTAGTGGGAATTATTTGGCAATGTTTCACATATATTATTGATTTTTTTTATCATCTATTAATTCTAAAATTTTTAATAAAAATTCAAAAAAAATTAAAAAGTAATTAAACTTTACAACCTATGGTCTTAACAATGTTATAACGTTTTGGTCGTCCCTAATCCAGCTTCATCATCAATAGTTTTTTTTTTATTGTATAAGTATGAACTAGCTTTAATTATAATTTCAATCAAGAAAAATTTTGATTACATACAATAATTAATATCAAATCTTAATTACTTAACTTCAGACACGTAATGGATTAAAATGGTGATGATTAGGTTTGAATTTTATTTTAGTAGGAAACTTTGATGCTTCTAATTCTAATCATTGACTTCATGTGCTGTTCATCTTAAACTAATTGCCTCCGATTCTTTGATCCCAAATCCCAAATCTATTGTTTATCAGATTATCCAAATCATAAATAAATATTTATCATTAGAGATCGATAATTCAATTTTGATAATGCTTAGGTTTTCCATTACTCTATTCTGTCTTAATTCTTTAATATTACGCACAAAAGAATTTTAACTTCAATTTTTTTAATCAATTTCATTAATTTTCCCACTCTTTTCTCCCTAAATTCTTGTTAACTTTTTTTAAGGCACATGTATCCTTTTAAGACCAAATTGAGTTTACGTTATATTCTATGAGAATAAAATTAATATAATACTAAATAAAAAATAAAATTATATATTCATATAAAAAATTTAATAATATAATTTATAAATAGGATTAATAAATTTCCTTTCTTTCTGTCTTATAAATAAGAGTAAAAAAGTAAACACTAATCTCCCTGTGGAACTTCTTTTGACACGCTTAAATTAAAAAATCTACAACTTATAGTTAATCCATGAAAACTTTTGAATGAAAACATCTCTGGCTTAAATTTGAATTTTATGAAAAAGAAAATATCAAATTAATAATGTTAATCCATGGAAGCTTCTGCAGGGAAATATCTTTGGTTTAAATTTGAATTTTATGAAAAAGGAAATGTCAAATTAATCCTACTTAGTGTTCGTTTTAAAATGGAGTTTATTATGTGATCAGTAGAAGTTGCCAAAGGAGAAAATTTACTATACCCTCAAAATTCTTAGTTCCTTGGATAGTAAATAGATCAAGCCATCATGGTTTTGCTTCTGAGAGTTTGTAAAGTTAGGGAAAGTAAAACAGAACCAACAATTCTAATACACCAAAACCAGCATAATCACAACCTCAATGCATCAGGCAGGGTTCAGAGACCCTCATGTTTTGCGAGGCTCTACAAACACAGCCGTCGTCCTATGAGGCACGACGAAGCAGCTGGATGATGGCTCGTACTTTGACCTTTTCGCAACCTCATCAGATGACGCTACCTGCAACAGGTACAAAGTAGAATTAGACGTCTTCTCAAAATTTACTAGTGCAACTTGACATGGGTTCTGCGGTTGCACAAAGTCCCAAGAACTAGTATTCATAACTTACAAATAGTATAACTTTTATGTTTATGAAGGAACCTCAATTAATCTGCAATAAATTATTTTTCTACTGCCTTTGATTACTGAATCCATTGCAACTTTCAACATTGTGCGATGATATATAATCATCAAGGGCGTTGGATGCTTCTTAGTCTTAGGTTTGGATTAATCTTCACAGGATGTCGCAAGGCACAGTGGCAGTGGTCCAACAATTTCAGGAATATTTTGTTCTTTAATTACAAATAGAGGATGATTTGAGGTATGTATTGTTTAATGATCAATAGATGCTCCAAGGATACACCTTTTTTCCTTTTCCCCTGGAAGCCTAATGTTCCAAAAGCCATGGCAGCACATTTATGTTTCATGTTCTCTCCATAGCTGTGTGATGTTCTTGCTTCTTCACAATGGTGGGTTTGTTACTAAATTAGGAATCATAATAAATAGTAAAAGTAGATTTTGTTTTTATATATAACAGATATAGATCTCCAGTAATTTCACCTGAATAGGATGCAACTGAAGACTTCTTGATTGCAGGGAATGGCTAACAAAAGATACCTCATTGGGACTTGCATTCACAACAACCACAATGTACGAATACCTGTGACACCATCGTCCACAAAATGAATTTAAAAGAATGTTACTGAGATTAGACAGAAAATTACCATCAATTTGTATACATACATGGGATCAAGTTGTGACAAGCCTGAAACGCGGTCATCATGGCCATCCTCCATGCTCATCACTATGACCCCTCGAATCCATGATGGTCCAGTATTGTGAAATCGTACCCGTTCCTACAAATATGACTTACAATAATATCTTTAGTCTTGGAACTATTATCAGTTCCACAAGGGATAACTATAATAGAAAAGGGGAAAAAAGAGAAGCAAATCATGATTTAAATCAAATAAAAATTCAATCAAATTGCATAACAGCATCTCTGGGATGCTAAAGAAATACGAGAATTTAAAATATCAAGAATTCAAGATAATGCATATTGAAGTCTAAAGGCAGTCAAATTGAGTTTCAAAACTTTACTACTACTACTAGGATTTGGAAAAAGTGACGGCTGAAATAAATACCTTAAACTAGAGAAATTCCAGATAAACTGAAATTTAGCTTTTCCAAATAAGTGTATAGTTCACAAACAAAGTTAACAATTTGTCTGAAAAAGAACATGCACCCCAAAAATGAAAGAAAATAATGGTGCTTAGTGGAGTTAAAATATCCAAATAACAAGAAGCCTAATCCCACCAAGTGGGATCGGCTACATGAATTACACGATGCCATTATCCTCTATCAATAACCAAGTCCTTAGATAAGTTGTTAGCCAAGAGATTCCGCTCAATAATGGTGCTTAGTGGAGTTAAAATATCCATATTGAAGATAACTGGTCACCAATTTAGGTTATTCCCTTTAGCAAGTTAAAGGAGCATTCGGTTTCTATATTTGATTCCATGATTAATGAAGGTAATGATTCCATAGGAAGAAATTTAAAATGTCTCCACCTGGATATCGCTTGCTGTCCTCAGACGGAATAGTGGTGACGAGTACCTTATCCGCAACAGGTTTAAAAAATTCTCTAAAGTGGCAAGGATGTCACTCTTCTGAGGCTTGAAAGATGGATCTGCCAATCTTGGTTTCATTCTGATTAAAAATAACACAAGATTACTAAATGAAGCAATAGATGGAACACAAACAGTAAATGAGTTGATACTCGATTAAGAAATACATATATTAAACGGCGATAATAAAGTGTTTAAACTCTTACAGTGGCCAGTTCTTTTCATTTTTCTCCCGTGGAGGAAGGCCAACACCCCAATTATTATAATTGTATGAAAAATCAAGCCTGAATTCATAGGAGGAAAACCAATATTAGATGCAGAAGGAAACGCATTAAATTGCCAAGGACAGAAAAATAATTATCTTAACAGCTATAATTATTCCATCATTATAATTAAGTAGATGTAGTACTATTTTTGTCAATGAAAACAGAATTATCTGCAAGATTGAAAATAAGTTCTAAAGATTATGGAAACTGAGAATTTGTAGAATCAACCTATTGAACCAGTCACCAGAGTTGTATGAATCTCGATCAAGTGATTTTGAGCGGAGTATCTCATCACCAGCGTGAAAAAACGGTATCCCCTAAGAAACATAAATGACTGAGTACCAGAAACAAACTTCAACAGGAAAGTAGCTGATTTCTTTACTAAATAAGCAACACATAATTAACAAAAAACACTAATACAAATAAACAGTGACATGGCAAAATTTGAAGCGTCTGTATATAAAGTGTCGCATAGTATCATATCATGAATTATACGAGTGTATGTGTCAGAAGATGGACACAGCTCTTTCTTAAGACATCCGCGCTTTATAAGTTATTATAGTTCCCTAATATCCAGTGATTCAAAACCCAGCCATCACAATGAATGAGAAAGGCAGTCAAGTCACAAATTGGTTTGTTCAAAACCATGACTCCTCAGAACTAGCATACTGTGAATATATTCTAACCATTATGAAGACAGAATGAAAGTACTAAATGTGTGTAAACTCATATAGATGGCAGTCAAGGGAATATATTAATCATTAAAATTTCAAACCTTAAGGTTCCTTTGAATTATTTTCTTTTAGGAGTTCATGTATTTTGGATTTCTCTTTAATTCAAAAAAAAATTCATTATAAGTAACCATTAGTTGGGCAATGGATATGAAGCAGAACTCGAACAAATAGGCCACTTTATGTTAAACTTTAGAAGCCGATGAAATTTGCAAGCAGGGCACAAAATAATACCGCCATTCTAGGTCAATGATAATTTAAAGATCCCATCACTCCATCATTTAATTTATAAGGAAGTGAAAAATAGCATGATCAAACATAATCTACGAAAAGAGAAGCATGTTTGACAAAGTTTATAAACTTAAAGATAATATACATATCAGTACATAGAATATACCAGCAAAAGCTTGAAATTTTTATACTACATGATATTAATGAACTTCTTGAACCTGTGAGAGGGCTACAATACTTGTTGCCAAATAATTTATCCTGCATCTCTCAGCTACAGGGATAGACATTGACGCCTGCAAATAAAGGACAGAAACACACCAGAGGTTAGGACAAAATACAAGGAAAAAAATCGAATGCTGTGTGTACATAGCATACCTTCAAGCTCACAATGTCAAATAGGGTTTCGTTGTCATGAGCAGAAACATAGTTAACCTACAAAACAAGTAATTAAATTTTTGCCCATTCCAACTGCTTTTTCCTCGCTTAAAATCGATGACAATGATAGTGAACATTTATTATTTAAAATTTTGCTGATCGCTCCTAATACGGTGCATAATTTGTGAGAAGTACTGAACTGGTAATAGGCATTTAAAAGTGAAGAAGCTTACAGTTTCTGTGGGGGATGAAGCATATGCAACAGGTATCCCATCATGTAGTAAAATTTCTGAACCTTTTACCTGAGATCCAAATGGTATTATGCTCATCTTAATTTCATCATGATGTCAACGGTATTAAAAGTTTGTAAGCCTAATCTTTGTAAAAAAAATAAAAAAGACGAAATCCAATCGTCCTGTGAGAAATTTTCCATGCAAAATGTTTTCAACATGAATGCAGCATAGAAACCAGTCAGAGTTGCAAGCAGATATGGGTTTGGTCCCTAAATATCAAATAGTACAGCTCATATTCATTGATTAAAGAAATTATATCTCATGTCCTGACCCTACTTGCTAGCTGGAGGTTGTCTTTGCAGTTCTTGGAACTCATACTCTAAGCATCTTTCAATTAGTCTTCATGCAAGACCTAGAGGCATGACAATCGCTGCTACTCAAACCCCCAGACTGCTCCAAGGTTACAACAGGAAAGTTCAGTTTCCAAAAGTGCCGCAGGTACAAAATGCAGCTATTACCATCATTAACACCTTTTTCTATCTGGAACAAGGAATGAAACAGCCCCTAATTATAACCAACAACCCTGATTCATCTAAAGTTTCATAGGAATGATCATGGATCGGTTTTTGTTGTGTTTAGCAACACGATCAAGACAATTTACAGTCTACAGCTTATCTCATAGACTCGTTGGAAGATGGAACTACATATATACCCATGATCTCCCATCACACTCTCAATGTTGGGCTTGAGACATGAACCCATGCATAAAATGTATGCCAAGAAAACATATTTAAGCATTTGGCAATGTTGACATATATATATAAAAGTTGGTGTAGATTGAACTATCAGGCATAGAGATATCATAGTAGAAGGTTGAAGCTGATATTCAATGTTTACAAACCATTGCTGGTGATATATGAAATAGCATGCAAAAGGTGAAAGTTCAAACTTCAGTAAACAACGCAAATGTACCTAGCTCTATACCTCTTTTCCGTCAGAATTGGTTAGTACAAAATCTCGTAAGTTTGCAGCCATTCCAACCTGAGAAGCATGAAAGAATTTGGATAAACTTGTATGCAAAAGAATTGAATGATATCAACAATAAACAGTAGAAGTTCGCCATCAAGTGATGAAGACAGTTTATTTGAGATGAATTATTCTTCCAGCAAATTAGTTTAAAATACTATAGCGGTAAACAGTGCATGTATATCTATCTCAATTGTATTGTAATGATAGAAATGAGAAGCTAAAAAAGGCATACTTCGTCATTATTATCTATGTCAAACAAAAGCTCCAGCAACTTAATGAAATAGAATCATGAAGATCCCTGGTAGCTTTGTCTACAGGAATTGTAAATTCCATTACCCAACCACCATGTTCCAATATATAACTCTAATCCTTCATTAAAAGAAATATTTAACTTCCAAAACTAGATAATGGAATGAAGTTGAGAACGCATGAAGTTCAATAACCTGGATGTGATCCTTTGATGCTCCAAGCATTAGGTCTGCATTAGCTTCTGTTCCGTGATCATGGCCGTTAGGCTGCAGATAGAAGAATTTAACATTCAGAAGACAGATTGCACCTGATTCAACCAATTGAGTAAAATATAAATACCACCATACACTTGTTATAACTAATTGCAGTCAAGTATTACCATAATTTGAAATAGCTTAAAAAAAGAAAGACATAAAAATTGGAAACAACAAAGATATTTTTTGTGAATGACTTGGAGGCTTGTTACTGTGGAGACAAAAAATTTAGGAAACTTAGGACAAAACAAGTAGTTAAGTTATCTAATAAATATTGGATTAAAAAAACAGAGAAAACCAAATAAAATAGAAACAGCATAGGCTGAATTAACATTTATTTTATATACTACAGAAACCTCCATGCCATTGCAACAGACAATAGAAGGAAAATTTTATGTTACCCAAAGCAACAATTAGCAAGAAAAATAATCTTTCTAGCAACTATGTGATACACGTAGTAATTTAAAGTGCAAGAAGCAGAAGCATACACATTGTTCAGCACGTGAGAATATTACATTGCAGTGTATATAATTATATAATTAAAAATGTGGTGCAAAAAGTTATATAATTAAAATAAACATAAAATATAGGTAAAATATGGATGAAGACACTTTTGTTAATCTATCTCTTGAAAGCACAACAGAATGTGGATAATTATAAGAATCATATGCGTTGAATATAAACTGGTACAATTATTTCTTTTATACATAATTGTACTATGTACATAAATGCTATTATTCAGACTATGTTTAAAATAATGTCAAATTCAACTATAACTGTCGGTGGACATACCGATTATGCAAGCAGGGAGATGAAACAGGGAAGATCAAATTTTGAATCTGATTCATATTTCTTCTACTATACAATGTTACATATATACACCTAAATGAATCCCAATTAAGGCGGGATTATGTGCATGAAATCTGGGAAATAAATACAAGATATGATTTTAGTAACCTCCCCCAATCAATCCCGGTATTCTCTCTTTATTTTAAATTCGATATCTCCTACAATAACTATATCATTTTATGTTCATTTAAAGTTAACAAAATTATATTAGTTCATAATGTTGTATGCAATTAATTAACTACAAGGTACAAGCACTCCACAAGTCATTGCAACATGCAGCTTTCTAGCTAGTTTTAAAAGATTGCGAGGTGACAAGGTATTTATGTATGAAGATTGTCGCTCTGAGATAAAGCATTTAAATCAGCGAAGCATGAGTATTTTTTTTTAAGAGGAAGGAAGGAAAGAATGATACCTGCAATAATAGACCAGTTGCAAATCCTTGTTGAAGTGGATGACCAAATGGAGACCCGCCAAGTACAGCATCTCGAATTCGATCATTGAAGCTATATTGCATTCAAAATAATTCATAACAAGAATAACTTTCATGTAAATCAATCTCAAAACTAAAAGTATCTAAAACCTTATCCTTCTAGGATTTAGCAAATTCATAAGTTTATGCTGACCAATTCCTAAAATTAAAATGATACAACCACGTAAAGTAAATTATATGATTAAATTTAATACTATGATAGCTAGGTTTTGTATAAGATGACAGAAAGCAGTGCTGCCCTCAGTAAAATAGTTCAGATGGAATTCAGCAACAATGCTTAATCAAGTAAAATCTTATCAAGCATATCAGGCTTATGATATTAACTTTAAGCAGCAATGGGAAAGAAAATTAAGTAATATGTAAAGTCAATGCAGAAACTATACCTACCTCCCAATTCCAGTTCCATAAAGATTAAACTGTGAAGCATTTACCCCACGTCCATTTTTGGCAACTTCACCGAAGTCCCATCCTTCACCATATCTGTTTTTTTTTTAAAAATACATAAAATGAGAAGAAAAGATCGAAAGAAGAATATTAGGGGAAAACATAGCATGGAAATAATTAAAAGAGAGAGAGCTAGGAAGTTTACAGAGATAAATTCAACATGAATCTTATTCAATAAAGACAACATAAAGAACAAGTACATGTAGATGCTCGAACCATCAATTCCATCCTTTTCCTTAGTTAAGCCATGGAGTGCATTTTTTGCTTTCACCTGCACCAAAATCCTGAATTGATGATGTCTTGGTTGTGTTTACGAATGTCATGCATTGATAAGTGCTGTTAAACACCTATTTTATTAGCTTTGAAATTTTGTGCAATCCTTGACTCAGAAAGGTGAGGGCTTTGAAATTTGGTACTGTAATTCCTGACTAATATTATTGAAGTTGTCTGCTTGTCATCCTAAGTGTCTAAAATGATCCTTTGAACTACTCAACTAATTTGCCGGATAAAATATGAAATCGTCCACAAAAAAATTGATTGCAACAATTAACAAAGCAAAACGTATTTATTGCACTTTAGTGCCTTCTCTGTGGATAGTTCTCATGAATAAAAATTGCATTCATCTCTAAATACAAGCCTTTGTTAACCCTCATAGTGAAATGTCAAAAGCTACATACCATTGTGCTCTTCATAATATGACCCATAAGATCAAATCTGAACCCATCAATCTGAAAAAGGAAAAACGTAATATGACCTATATGGAACTCTCTAGTAAAAATATAAGAATTGTTCTATGGCAGAAAATGAAGAAAAACTGTAGAGAATATCGGTATTAATTGTAATTGATTTACACTGATTATAGGGAGTAATTAGGAGATTATATTGTATTAACTGTATCCCGTGATTCCCTCCATTCATTGCCCGGATTATGCTCCCCAGAATATGCATTACCGAGTGTATATATGTATGTGTACAGATGAAGCATATGGGTAAGGAATTAAAACCTTCTTTTCTAGTCTTCTGGAATTGCCATTCTAGCTTATCTCCGACATGGTATCAGAGCAGGCCCTGGGAATGTCCTCCGCCGAAGTCAAGGTCACCGGCGTTGAAGGCTCCACCGTCGTCATTGTTCCCGAGCGCCTTACCGGAGATAACTACCTGGAATGGGCTCAGTCCATGACCCTTGCACTGGACGGCCGTGACAGATTGGAGATGATACAGAATGAACCACCTCCCACCGACGATGCTGGTATTCGCCGACGGTGGAAGTCTGAAAACTCTCTCGTCGCGTCTTGGCTCCTCAACGCCATGATTCCGTCCGTACGCCGTAGCTTCATGTTTATACCCACCGCCAAGGAGATTTGGCAATCAGTGAAGGCCGCCTATGGAAAAAGACCTACAGCATCTCTGGTGTTCGATCTACGGTCCCGACTGTGGAATATCCGTCAGGGAGACCGTCCCCTCAATGTTTACTACTTGGAGAAGACCACCCTCTGGCAGGAATTGGATCTACTGAAGCACCGCGCCTGGAAACACCCCGACGACGCTGCTACTCACCGACAGGAAATGGAAGAAGAGAGGTTGTTTGAGTTCCTTGTAGGCCTCGACCCTGCGTATGAAGAGATTCGCGGTCGCCTCCTCGGACGTGTCCCTCTCCCGTCTGTCTCAGAAGCTTTTGCGCTCCTACGCGATGAAGAAGCTCGTCGGCACGTGATGCTCGCTGACCAGGTAGCAAGACCTACGCCGTCGGAGGTATCCGCTCTGGTCACTCGCGCCTCAGAGTCCAGAAGAGAAGCCAATGTCGCTCGTGATGCTCAACCCAGAAGAGAACAAGAGTCCAGAAGAGATCAGCCCAATCAGAACAGGCCCATCTGCACGCATTGTCTCAAAACAGGCCACACCAAGGAGAAGTGCTGGGATCTCCATGGAAAGCCTGCTGATTGGCGGCCCAGACAGCGTAGGCCCAGAGGACATATGGCTGAGACAGCCCAATCCAGCGACATCCTGGCAGCAAGCAGCATTGGGCCTCCTATTGCGCTAGCCCATGATCAGCATAATGAGACTTCAGCCCAATTTCCACATCATGGACCCTCTAGCTCAATGGCAGCCCAGCACAATGATCCATTATCCATAATTCTGGACAGATTGGCAGCCCTTGAAAAACAGGCCCATAAGCAACCAATTGCCACCGTGGTACAACGAGGTAATTTATTTAAAGCCCTTGCTACCATTAAAGGTAAGTATAATGGCCCTTGTTGGATAATTGACTCTGGAGCCTCTGATCATATGACCAATGATGCCACTCTTTTTTCCACATATAATCCTGCTCAGTCCTATCTTACAGTTAAAATTGCCGATGCCTCTAATTCTCTAGTTGCTGGAAGTGGCACCATAAAAGTCTCTGCCACCCTCACACTACATAATGTCCTACATGTTCCAAAACTACAGTGTAATTTATTATCTGTGAGCCAACTAACCAGGGATGCTAGATGCCATGCTAAATTTTTTGCTACACATTGTATTTTTCAGGATTTGCTCACGGGGATGACGATTGGTGTTGCTAAGAAGCTTGATGGACTTTATTACCTGGATGACTGTAACGTTCCAGATTCCCGTGTTTGTAATAACGTGTTCCTCCCTAAAGCTAGTGAATTGGAGTTGTGGCACAAGAGATTAGGACATCCAAACTTTCAATATATGTGTAAGATGTTTCCTACAATTTGCTCTAATAAACTTTCCAGTTTTACCTGTGACGCCTGTGAACGTGCAAAACATCATCGCACTCATTTTCCAAGTAGTCCATACTGCCCTTCCAAACCCTTCTCTATTATTCATAGTGACGTCTGGGGTCCATCGCGAGTCTCTAATCGTACCCAGTCCAAATGGTTTATGACCCTTATTGATGATCATACCCGTGTCAGTTGGGTTTATCTCTTAAAAGATAAGACTGAAGTGTATCAAACCTTTGTTAATTTTTATAACATGATTCTTACTCAGTTCAATACTAAAATCCAGATCCTTCACACTGACAATGGGACTGAGTACTTTAACCACCCTCTTTCCACATTCCTTACACAACACGGCATTCTTCATAAAAGCTCTTGCCCATACAGTCCTCAACAAAATGGAATTGCTGAGCGGAAAAACAGACACATCCTAGAAACTGCCAGGGCTCTTCTGTTTAGCAGTTCTGTTCCCACTTTCTATTGGACCGATGCCGTTCTTATGGCTACCTTTCTCATCAATCGAATGCCGTGTAAACCCTTGTCGTTTCAAACGCCACTTCAGGTCCTACAAAATTCCTTCCATCTCCCTTACCTTGACAACACTCTTCCTCTTAGGGTTTTCGGATGCTCTGCATTTGTTCATCTCCACCAAGCCTCTAAACTTGCCCCTAGGGCAGTCAAGTGCCTCTTTCTAGGCCCTGCTAGTACTCAAAAAGGATACAAATGCTTTGACCCCCTATCCCAACGTCTCTATGTTACCTGTGATGTAACGTTCCATGAGACTATTCCTTTCTATACCTCGGTTCAGGGGGAGACGTGGAGTGAACCTCAGATACCTAATGATAACCTTGAATCTTTTGAACCTCAAAACCTTGATAAAACCTATACCTTTGACATCCCAACACAAGGGGAACCTAAGGAACATCCTAGCTCAGGGGGCCACCTTAACAGGTGGGGACAAGTCTATAACCGAAGAAACACGACAGGTAATGCTCCTCAAGTGAATGACGCACACCAAGAGTCTGAACCAGACACAGATCTTGAACAAGTTCAAATGGCAAGCAATGATCTCGATCTTCCAATAGCAGTGAGAAAACCAAGCAGGTCATGTACCAAACATCCCATCGAGAGGTTTGTCTCTTATCAAGCTTTATCTTCTGAACATCATACCTTTGTTTCTCACCTTGATCAACTCAGAATACCCGCTAATATAAAAGAGGCTCTTGCAACTCCTGAATGGCGACAAGCGGTAATAGAAGAAATGAAGGCTTTAGAAGACAATGAAACGTGGGAAGTTGTTGAGCTACCCAAAGGGAAGAGAGCAGTTGGATGTAAATGGGTCTTTACCCCAAAATATCTTGCAGATGGAAGCTTAGACAAATATAAAGCACGGCTAGTGGCTAAGGGTTTTACTCAAGTCTATGGGATGGACTATAACGAGACATTTGCACCTGTAGCAAAGTTGAACACTATCAGGATACTATTATCGCTCGCTGCAAATCTAGACTGGACACTACATCAGATGGATGTTAAAAATGCATTCTCAAATGGGGATTTGAAGGAAGAAGTCTACATGAAGATGCCTCCAGGATTTCCTGGAAAGAAGGAAGGACAAGTATGCAAGCTGAAGAAGTCGTTGTATGGTTTGAAACAATCTCCTAGAGCGTGGTTTGAAAAATTTACCAATGTATTAAAAGGGCAAGGTTACGCACAAGGAAAAAGTGATCATACCTTATTTTTCAGACATGATAAAGGTAAACTTGTGGTATTAGCTGTATATGTGGATGACATCATTCTCACAGGAGACAATCTACCAGAAATTGACAGAATTAAAAGGGCACTTGACCAAGAGTTCCGAGTCAAGGATCTAGGAAAAATGAAATATTTTCTGGGCATAGAGGTAGCTCGATCAGAAAAGGGCATCAGTATTTCACAAAGAAGGTACATACTAGATCTCCTGGAAGAAACAGGGATGCTTGGTTGCAGACCAAGTGATACCCCCATTCGTGTTGACAAAATTAGAGAGGATGAAGATTTGGGGAAAGATGTAGATATGGGAAGATATCAACGTATGGTAGGAAAATTGATTTACCTCTCACATACTCGGCCAGACATTGCTTATGCAGTTAGCATTGTAAGTCAACACTCGCACAACCCCAAACAGAAGCATATGAACGAAGTCTATAGAATCCTCAGATATCTAAAAGGTTCACCAGGTCAGGGCCTCCTATTCAAGAAATCTACCAAGAGAAATGTGGAAGTACTCACGGACGCTGACTGGGCTGGTGACCAAGATGATAGAAGATCAACATCAGGCTACGTCACCTATGTGTGGGGAAACTTAGTCACATGGCGAAGTAGAAAACAAAGCGTGGTTGCTAGAAGCAGCGCTGAAGCCGAACTCAGAGCTATAGCTGCAGGCATATGTGAAGGACTATGGGTCAAACGAGTACTTGAAGAACTGAGGATGCTGATAAACTTACCCATTAAGCTACACTCAGATAACATGGCTGCAATCAATATGTCACATAACCCAGTTCAGCATGACCGAACAAAGCATGTCGAGATAGATAGACACTTCATAAGGGAGAAGATTGATGCAGGGATAATTGAGCTCAGATATATTCCTTCCACAGAACAGATTGCCGACGTGCTTACAAAGGGGTTGACTAGAGATAAATTCGAATATCTCATTGGCAAGTTGGACATGATAAATATCTATGCTCCAACTTGAGGGGGAGTGTAGAGAATATCGGTATTAATTGTAATTGATTTACACTGATTATAGGGAGTAATTAGGAGATTATATTGTATTAACTGTATCCCGTGATTCCCTCCATTCATTGCCCGGATTATGCTCCCCAGAATATGCATTACCGAGTGTATATATGTATGTGTACAGATGAAGCATATGAGTAAGGAATTAAAACCTTCTTTTCTAGTCTTCTGGAATTGCCATTCTAGCTTATCTCCGACAAAAACTAAAGGGCTAATAATTATAACAGCATCGTATTACCAGAAATGTAAAAAGGCACATCTAGATAGACAAAAGGTAGCAGCTCCTCAATCATAAGTCTAAGCTCTTACGAATTTTGTTGCATCAACATGATATAAACAATTACCTTGTAATTGACTACCCAGTGTATAAGATCATCAATTATCAAACGATCAACCATAAAGTGCTCACTGGCAGTGTTGTTCATGCAAGTACTATTCTCAACAACCCCATTAACGTTCCGTCTTAGATAGTAACCTGGAACAATCTATTAGAAGACTTTTGTGTCACACTACTAAAGGGTAAGAATGTTTCATGAAAAGAAGCTAGGTTTGACATAACAGCTATGCATATAAAATATTTAATCAATTACAGGAGGACCAATGAAAACTTGATAATTCATGACCTTGTCAAGGACGGAATTCTCATCAAAGGGCCCATTTCCTTGCAAATGATTGTACACAGCATCCAACACAACACGAAGGCCAATATGGTTAAGTGCCTGTAAAGAATATAACTATCAAGAGACCAAAAAAATCATTTTAAAAGACAACTGACGCTTGCCAAACTAAACTACTATAAAATGATTAAAATTTAGATCCATGATTGACATCAGATAAAGAAACATATACCTGAACCATCTTACGGAACTCAACTATACGATATGGACCATTTGGATTACTTGCATAACTGCCTTTAGGAACCCCCCAAAGAACAGGATTGTACCTTTCCAAGATAGAGTGTACATAATGTTAAGAAATAGGTTTACCATAAATTAAAGCTGAAATTGTCATCCAACGTAGCAATTAGGAGATTACCCCCAATTATAACCATCATAGTCTTGAATGGCTGTAATAAGAGTTTGTTGCTGATCTGAATCAGGCTGTAAGCCTTCTAGTATTGAAAAATCTGCCAAAACACTTACGTGGGTTGAAGAAATTCAAATATTTGGTGCTCTGATTCTTATTCAAGCCATATAAAAATAAATGGATTGGTGGCTGAAAGAACAACTATCTATATAACCTACCTAACTCAAAAATTTAAAATATGATTATCTTATCACAACAAAAAATAAGATAACTAAATCCAAACAAAATAATGCCTTATCGAACAAGATAAATAAAGGACTAATATTCAATAAACCTACGAAATGACACGTAATGTTCTTCAATGCATGTTGTTTCCAGCATAAGCTAAATCAAGTCCACAGACTCGTGAACACATTTCTATCAAATATCTCAATCATGATTTATGAGCTTCAAAATTAAAAGATATAGCCATTTAGTATTTGCAAAAGAATATCCAAAGCTCCAAACACAAATGTCACTAAAAAACAATACTATAAGTGATGGAAAATGCATGTGCAATCAACATATTTACATATGTAAAGCAGCAGAAAAGAAGCTGGAATATAGAAAGCAACCAAAAGGGGGTTAAAAACATTGATCAATCTATAACACTTAATACTACGAGGGATTTAATTGAAATTTTTATCTAATATATCAATATCCTGAATTAATAGTGAACTACAAATATTAAGGTTGAATTTGACCCTTTAAGAAGTAGAATTCCATGATTAGAGACAAAGGATTTAATATAGATAGTACTAATTTATTCAAAGAATAATCTAATTATTAAACATATTTTACCTACAGATCTCCAGTTCTCCTTTTGATCATCAACTCCAGCAAACTGAAAAGTTGGAAGTAGATGGACATGCGTGATGCCGGCACTTGATAATTTCTTTAGATGAAGTACACCAGCTGAATCCTTCAAACATATATTTACAGTTATTTCATATGTCAACAGCATTTAACATTACGGTAATCTTTTCAATCTCATACCAACTCTTGCATTTCTTACAAATTACACTCATTTAGGAATTAACTTATTCAATTTGATTCTTTAGCTGATTTAGCCATAGCTCATTTTCAAGAATTAGAAAAATCAAGAATTGATATTAGGCAAGGCTACCATAGATATTATACAAAAAGCAGAGATTTTGTATTTTTGAATAATTGGTCAATGCTATGCACATCAGTTTTTCCCCCTTCTCTGAGAAGGAGAAATTGTGAATTATAGCAAATGTGACCAACAAAATAAAAAACAGTTTAAATTTTATGGCATTAGGACACCCAAAAATCTACACTTTTTTGGGGTAGAGCTAAAAAAAATCTTAATATAAATTGACTCAGTAAAAATATGATAACGTTACACTTCCATGGAAGGTGATCTGGATTTCGTCTACTTTGAGCTGAGCAATTTCATCTTGGCTCTTAAAAATGATAAAGTAGATCACAAGACCAACCATTGATCAGTTTTAAATAAGAAATCCTAACAAGATCCAGAATCATTCTCAACTGAGCACCAACGTAGATGACCCCACAAATCTTGAATCAGGGATTTTAAATTTCTAATTGAATATATTATTAGGTTCTATACTTGCAAGCAACACATGCCAAAACATATTTTTGAGATTCCAACTTGCTTGTAATTTTCTTTCAACCAATGTTCATTTTCCCATCACAAGCACTGTTAAATCAAATAGGAAGAGAATATGCCACGAAAAAGTAACAAAGAGATTCCAAAACAACAAAGTTAAAAAACCCTATTCTAATCTTTAGAAATAGAAAGAATTAGAAGATGAAAGCTACCGGCAATGTGAAGGCCAAATAGCCACCACGAAGTTCAGGTTGCACAGAGAAGTCATTGGCACTGTATGGAAACAAGCAAAAGGTAACCAAACTTTACAAGGAGAAAGGAGAATTACATAAAAATCAGAAGACTGACAATAAATGTTCCGAAAGTTGAGTGCAATAATTAACTATCCTTAAGGTGAGATAGGTGATATCATCAGTTTGGCCACGAATAGAGGGTCTAAACTTTAGCCTATAGATATCAGTAACATGCCAACAGCAAAGGCCCAAGATAAATGAAAATTAAAATTCAATATAGATGATAAAGAAACAGATAAATCAAAGGAAAAGAGAGTAGTATGCTTAATTCAGAAGCCTAAATATTTTGTATTCAGAGAGCTAGAATATAACACAGCTACCCTCCATCTTCTCTATTTTTACCTCTCTCTCATTGAATCCTTATATTATCTTTTTCTTCTTTCTACTAAATCAAACCATAAATCTATAAAGATCCATCTTCGTGTGCAATGCCCATAGATAGAATTTTATTAGCATTCATGTTCAAAAGAAGAATTATAATTATAATTCCAAATAAATTTTGCACAGCATATGAGAAAAGCTCACATCAAATCATTATTAGCTCTAATTGTCATGAAAGATGGCCATGAGAAAAATCAAATACTGCATACAGCACTTCTTACCTGAAATCTCTTACATGCAATTCATAAATGCTTATATCTGAGAAAGAATGTATAACAGGTTTCTTGATCGCCAGATCATCCCATGCCTCAGGTTTTAACTCATCAGATTCAAGATTAACCAAAAATGTCCTCCTGCCATCTGATGAAAGTCTGCTAAAAAGAAATCAACAAAACAATAGGGAAATGTAATCTTTTATATAATCACAAACAACAGAAATAAGCACTAGTTAATGGTAATACTCTATAATCCTTAAATCTGGATAAAATTTACAAAAAGATGAGAGGTCACAAACTGACTTGACTGACATACCCTCTAGCATATGGATCATTGGCATAGCATTTTTCAACTCGCAAGGTACTAGGGTGGTAAACATTTACTTCATAAGCATAATAACAGCCTTCCCAACTTTTTGGTCCTTTAGTTTTCCAAACACCATTATCCTCCTCCAGCTGTACAATTTCAATAGGTTCTTCTCCTGTTGGGCCCCTGTAGATGTAAGCACGTATCACCTGTTTTAACAGAAAAATATATTGAGGGGAATTGCAGCTAAGGTTGTAAAATCATTAGATCTTTTTTGGTCGTTGAAACTTAACATACTTGAGCAGTAGGAGCCCATAGGTAAAGTGAAACAGCATCTCCTGAGAAAAATGCACCAAGGGGGCCATTATATGAAAAAAGTTCATCTATAACACCAGGTAACTGCAAACCAGTACAATTCCTGCATTTCTCATCAGCTTTGAGAAAAGGAAATAGAAATTAGTAGCATGCCAAAATAATCAACAAATAATATAAAGGAACAGAATGCAAAAAGATTTTACAAATTACAAGTCACTGCAGCATTAATGATAAATGAACTATAATATAAAAAAATCTCCAAAAAATTGATAAAATTATCAATTTCACCCAACAATTCACCATCATTATAGAAACCAAATTATGAGTAAAACGTTATGTGGAAATATAGTTCTATAGTTATTGAAATGATTCCTCATTACTCATAAGAAAATGAAGGCTTCATGTGAAACTATTGTCTGACAGAAATCTACTTATGCAAGCTACTAAAAAATAAGGACTTACAGTCATAAATAACAACTGCTAACTGACATTTGAGAAGATGCTTCACGTCCAAAGAAGCTGGCAATTTAAAAGCTTTATAACCTTGAATATGCGGAAATTTTTCCACCACCTGACAATACATACGTCTTTCTGGTGATTAAACCCTCATGATTATAGCTCATTGTAAATGAGAGCCACAAAATTCTCACACACAATGAAAACCACAAAAGGCACCACTTTATAGGCTTTATAGGTAAGAGCAATTTACATATGTAGGAAGGCCAGCCATATCTTCTTCCAGCTTAATTTTCACATCTTCACCTGTTTAACACTGGAATGAGTCAATGTCCACCAGGAATCACTTGTACGTGGGAAAACATTAGTATTCTTCAAGACACTGCACCTAATGTAGCAGGTTAAACTTTTTGTTAAGAGTTTGGACCTTGAATTTCATTATTTGCAACGGACAAAGAAGCATCTCTACTAGCAAGTAGATAGCAAAACCCATCCCCACTATCCTCGTTCCACGCAATCAAAGATTTACTAACCCAATATGCTCTGGAGTACAACAAACTATCCTCCATCTGAGTCACCAATTTGAAATACTTGTTAGTGGTCTCAAGAAACAGGCTCAACAAAGAATATTTAAGCGAACACACAGATACATGCAAACGAAACTCCATTACATACAGATTATACAACTATGAGTGCAATTCCTTTACATCCAAAAAAACAGCAAATTAAGTGTAACACATTGCAATAATGTTCAAAGAATGGGAAATAAAAATAAGGACCATACAAACAGGAACATTGCGCAATGTTTAAGAAGAAACTGCAGCAAAAACTTGTACCATCATCATACCAATTAATCTGTTCAAAAACCATAAAAGCTCGTTCTACATTGAACAAGATATTCCAGAATCTGAAAAAAAAATCTTTAAAAAAAATATTGGCACAAGAATTCTCGGCACTTCCTTTAATTTTATATATATCACTTCAGAAGAACATGCATAGTTATGGGCTGCTAATTTAAAATATAGATAAGGCAGGAAACCAAAACGGGTCGTAAATCGTTCGAATTTAAATTTGAAGTAATATCTATTCAGCAGCTACAAAGACAGCTTCTTTAGCATCCAATAGGCCAACGGTAGTACATATGATCTTTGTGAAGAACCAAAGCACTTGGAAAATGCTAAAATAATAAGAAGAACCAGAGACAATAAAATCGAAAATGGAGAGAAACCTGACAAGTTGAACCAGAAGAAGGAGAAGGAGAAAGGGAGCAACAAATGGGCAGGGAAAGACGTGAAGAAAAACGACGACGACGACGACGAAAGCGCAACGAATGATGCACAATTGAGGTGATCGAGAGATGAGCGTTGGAAGATGAAGGAAGCAGAGTGGTCGGAGATAGAGGAAGCGGAAGGGAACAAGATGCTAAACGAAGCATATTCATGTGCGTAGCTTGGACTGTGTGCTGTGATGAGAGGCAGCTTCTTCTTCCCCACACATTCAGTGTCTCGGTTACACTAGGTATCAGAAACAGTGATTTTTTCCATCTCCCTACTAAACCCCTTGAAAAAAAAATGATACTGTGAGATTTACGATTGCATTTTGCTTTTATTCATTAGAAAAAACAAAAATCTGCGTCATACGTTCATTAGTCGAATTTGGCAAAAGAAGATAACCTGTTATGGAAAAAAAAACAAGACATTTAAAAAAATAAATAAAATATTTTTAATGATTAGAAAATTAAAAAGAAGTTATTTTATAGAGGTTTTCTTTCATGGATTTTCCAACAGAAGATGAAAAAGAATTGAAGAACACAACTTTTATCCAAAAAACAAATGAATTAAAGAACACAACAGTAGTAGTATAGCACCGTAAAAGAACACAAGAACGCGCCATTGTCCTTTCATGAGCTCCAATAGGTGCCAGCAATCACTTGAGCATCATCGATCTGGATAAAACCAAAAATAGTGGTATTTGCTAGCAACAACATAACGGAGGTAGTCAATCAATATAGATTGATCCGAAATCTGATTAAGATGACTTTTACCGGATGAAATGAAAATAGGATTCATGTAACAAAAGAGGAGTTTCCCATTCCTTAGCCAAGCCTCATTGTTTTCTGCAAATAAGCGTAGTTCATCTCACCCAATCCTGCAAGATCAACAAACATATCACAACATGCTCAAGATTAAATCAAGAGAATTGACTAACAGTTCGTATGGAAGAGTACCTCCAGGTAGTTGTAGAATTCCCAGTTACGAGGACAGCAAAAGTAAAATTTTGGAATCTGAATCCTTTCCATCGAACTGAAGTCCTGTAAGAAGATTAAATCGGTTAAATTTAACTTAAATAGATTTTTTTTATCAATAACTTGAGGATTTGACATGAAATTATATAAAAGAATTTAAAAAAAAAAAAAAGGAATCATGTGAAGGAAGAATGGCAAATTCACTCAATCAAATCCAGAACTTACGAACTGAGGAAAAAAAAAAGCCCAATTAAACCTCAAGCTCCCATGAAAACGGGTGTAAATCTGGACCCTGTTTCAATAATTATCATTAACTATTAAGCCAATAATATATATATAGACACCCGCCCATGCACATATATAAATGTTCAATTGGCAGGGTAGGACCTGCGAATGGGATTATAAAAAAGCATGAGAGAAAAGTTAGAGATATTTAGGGAATGAGGTGAATGTGAACAATTATGGTTACGAAGAGTCCGATTGGCTTTAAGAATGAACAAAAATCGTGCTTTTTGTTTTTCTTTTTGACTGTTCAAGATAAGTGAGCCCTTTTTCATCCATCATTTCCCAGTTTCCACTCAAAAAGTTATATCATACACAATACATAGGATATTATAGCAGTAAAGTAAACGATTTGAATTAGAGACATGAAGTAAACAGCCGATACGATGCTTCGAAAAAACATAAACAAAAGTAAAATCGGCTAATTAGTTGAGTGTATTAAGATTTGATTATAGTTTGGTAATGTTAATTTTTAGATCCCTACATGTTTTATGCAACAGAAACACTGTAAGAAACTAATACAATTTAGTGGAATCTGGTCGAAAGCAACCGCGCGCGCGCAGAGACTATATACAGAAGGGTTAAAATAACTAAAACTCTTACAATCTACTTATCAGAGATCAAACCTATGGAAGAATAATCTAGCAGTGGAATAGAAGACGAAACAAATTCAAGAATATAACAAGAATCTGACCTTTTTTCTAGAGCAGCAAACATGAGCAGAATATCAATGAAAGTATGAAGGCTATGAATCTGATGAGAGCGAGAGGAATTCCACTTACCAAAGAGGAAAATCGTGAGAAACAAGAAACCCGCAATCACACAGAAAAAGATAATCAGAGAAAACAGAATTCGCTTGGGAAATGAAAAGAGCTTATGCGCGAGTGTGCATATATATTAGGCCAGTACGGAAGGGCTCTGGGCAGTGGCGGTGGCGGTGGCGGTGGCGGGAGCGGGAGAGCGTGTTTTTCCCGCTCAAAGCGTCTGCCGTTGTTGATTGATATGAGCCAGTTGTCAATTGGTAACTACATATCCGTTACTAATTACGTGTTCTGTTTGATTGGAATTAACATTTAATGCGACACCAACGGTACCTTTAGGATGGAGGAGTTTTTTTTAGAAGTAAAAGTAGAATTAAAAATAAAAAATAAAAATAAATTTTAAAAGTTTGTTTGATTTAATAGAGATGAGTATAAAATTTATGTATATTTTTTATAATTTTAAATAAAATAGTTTAAAATATTTTTTTTATAACTTAGGAAGGGTTAAAGTTATCCAAAAATTTTATAATTAGAGTAAAATTATCTAAAAAATTTCACTTCAATTTCTATTATTTCAATTCTCAAATTTTCTGATAAAATTAAAATAACTTAAAATATGAGATATTAGAAGTAGAAGTGAAAATGACTTCACAAGATAAGTTAAATCTTCTACTTTTACTTTCTACTTACCAAACATACATAAAAGAAGATATATTGAGTAACTGATTTCCCAATTATCTTAATTAAAATTAACATTAGTGTATTAGAGATATTTTATTAGAATTAAATTAATGTATAATTGTTATAATATATTATTACTTATTAATTAATAATGTATCAAAGCATTATCGGAGCTGGTTAAAGAAAAGCATTATTGTTGGAACTAATTATTATAAACAGCTCTTCCAACATTATTTTTTCTAATTTATTAAATACTATATCTTAAATTATAAATATTTTATAATTTTATTTTAAATGAGGTCATGATGAATGGAGAAAAATACTATAAGTCAGGTATTAATTAAAAAGGTAAAATTAATAAATAAGTATTAATTACTCTCTACATAATTTATATTATAAATCAAAGAATTTTTTTAGGAAAAATCTCAAAAAACACCCATTTGAATTTCAAAATTCCAAATCAAGATTTTTTACAAAAAAAAAGGTTATAAATAGCTTATAAAATATAGTAAATAAAATTTTAAAATTTAAATAGGTGTTATTTGAGATTTTCCCATTTGTCTAAGACAGGAACTTATATTTTGGAACGTAGAGAGTATATTACTTCATATTTAGCATGAGGGTCTATAAAAATTAATATAATTAAGTTAAAAAAACAATAACTAGAGACATAGCCTATTTTGCCCCCATTAAAAATAAAAAAAAAAACATATTTTGAAACTTAAAGAACAAATAGAGGAGGAAAAAAAAAACAGAAAAACGCTAAGTGGGAGAGAGAGTTTTTATTTTGTGTTGATTGTTTGGCGTTTCAGGACAGAGACGCACACAGAGAGATGAGGAAACTGATGAAATCTTTGTATAAACTTAAAATAATGCCAATAATGTGAAGGCTTATTGAATTCTCATTCATACTTTGACAGGAACTTACCCCACATTACCCCATTCTCCCTTATATAATGTTACAAGTTCCACTTCCAGAAGCCTCCCGAAAATGAAAATGCAGTTTATAAGTTCAATAGGCCTCCTTTTTAGATAGACCTTTGGATTTGTGCTCATAAAATTGGTGCTTCATTTCTGACTAACAAGAGGCGGAGTGAAGTCCTCTCAAACAGGAGTACATTGTTATAAGTCTCATATCAATCAGAAACCTCATAAGTGAAGCGTAATTTATAAGTGTGAGGGAGATGCTAAACTATGTTGTTTAGTTGATGATTTGGTGTTCACTTTTAGGGCAGGAAATAAGGAGCAAGAGGAGAAGAAGAAGAAGAAGAAGGGAAGGGTGGTGGAATGTCAATGAAGTGAGGTAGAGGAGGAGGATGCTGCCATTGAGGCAGAGGCACTCCAACCAAAAGCAGAGTTTGAAGCAGAGGCCCAGCTTCTATCACTGCCTTCAGAAGCTTCCCTTTCTCTGGCAATTCCACATAATCCCTCTCCCTCTTCCTCTTCTTCTTCTTCTCACCATCATCTTCTTCACACTCAGATGATATTGATGATAAACAAGCCTCTGCCTCTGATGATGATGATGATGAACACTTCTTCTTCTTCAAACCTCCATCTTCATGAACAATCTTCTTCTGCTGCCGAAGCTGAAGAATTTCCTTCTCTAGCTTCTGGCATTGTGCTAGGGACTCATCTCTCTCTTTAATGGCTCTGCTTAGAGCATCATTCACTTCCATGAACTCACATTCTCTTCTTGTAATCTCCTCTTTGGCGCACACCAACGTTTCCTCTACCTCCAAGCTTGTCTGCAGAATAGAATGCTTCAGCTCCTCCAATCCCTGCAAACACCTCACCAAATTAACACATCCATCACAATGCTCAAGATTCAACCAAGTACTTAACTAACTAACTAACTAACAGTTCATGATAATACCTCTTGGTGGAAGTAGAATTCCCAGTTAACAGGGCTGCATAAGCATTCATCTTCCATTTTCTGCGGACAGCGAGAGAGAGAGAGAGAGAGGGAGGTGGATTGAATGTTTTCTTGGTGTTTGAAGTTGTACTAGTGTCTGCTGGTAAGGACTGGTGTTTCCTTTTTATCTTTGATTAATGGGGACAGGAAGTTGGAAAAAAAGGGTCGCAAAATTCCAAAACTTTTAATAAAGCACAAAGGACAAAAGGATTTTTGTGTAACGAAAAGAGGAGGCGAATTCGGTGGAAAAAAGTAGGAGATGGGAGAGGAGATGATTTATTATTAAGCATGCAAACTTGGACCTTATATATTGAGTCATCATTATCATCTATCTTCTTAGGTAGCGGGTGGCAGATAGCCCGTGCGTGTGAAACTCAAAATTAACATTCGCTAATCCCAATTCCTTCCCATCCCAACTTTTAACATATGTCCTGCAAAAAAAGAACAGAAAAGCACTGAATTAAGTTTAGCTTGCCTAGCTTATTATCAACTTTCAGGACGGTTGACATGAGGGATGAGGACAGTATTAGTATTTTTACTAATGCAAAAATATCCTTTTATTAAAAATAATTACGTTTAACATATTGTCAGGCATTAAATATTGACAATTCTCCTAAAAAAATTTAAATCTTAACTTATCATATTATAATATATTAGCTACTTTCGTTGGATCTAATTCCTGATAGTTAAAAATAGTATTGTTGAGTTATATCCAATAAACCCTTAGTTGAGTTCTAATCCAATACAAATAGGCTTTGAATAAAGAGGAATATAATCCACTTAGATTTTTTCCCTATGGTAAAATTAAATCCATACAACTGTCCGAATATGATACATAGGATATGGGGGATTGGGGGAGTCAACTTTCAGTGGATTAGTAACTCTGGGAATTGTGAACTCCTCTCCTCTCGGAAACCTCTCCCTTCTCTCTCTCTTGTGCATTGATTTAATAAGCGATTTCGCTTTGCTTAGGGATATTAATCTCTCGGTCGGATTCAGAGGTAGGCCTAAACCCTTCAAGTACATGTAAATGAGTTGTTGGGAGGGAATGAAGTTGAATGGGAACAGTAAAAATGGTTAGGTAGTTATAAGGAGAGTGTGATTGGTGACAAGAATGAAAGGAAATTATTTTTGGTAAAAATGAGACGATATTCCCTATCCGATAACTTAGAGACTAATTCTCTCAAAATTTAGAGATCGCCTAAGTGAATTTTGTCTCTTTTAACAAAATATTTTTTTATGTATATGACTTAATTTGAGCATAAGACATCATGTCTAAGAGACTCAACTAATTAATAGTTATGCCAAACTTTGTTGTTGAAGGAAGGAAATTAATAAAAGTGAGAAAGTGTGGCGTGAGGAAATGATTACAGCTTCAAGATGTTTTGTTTATTTTAACATGCTATGTGTACGTGCTTGGGCTTATCTTTTTGACTAATAAAGCAATGTGTGAACTCGTTTTACATTGGTTTCTTTCATTCATTGTCCATTTTATTTCCAGTTTGAACTCAAAAGGTTTCGTATCAGGAAGCAATTGGCATTGTATGTTATAGCAGTAAAGTCATGTAAAAAGTATTCAAATGTGGCTTTTCTTGGGGCTTTGTGAGAATGATTCGAGTTTGGGTCATGTAAGCAAACTACAGCCGCCGATCCCATGCTTGTAAATATAGTCGCAGAAATTATTTTTTGGGGGAAAAAATCAGCTGCTTTTTATTTTTTCCGCCCGATATCAGTTATCTAGTTGAGTGGACTTTTTTTTTGTATATATAAATTTAGATGAGTTCGGCACCGATCTCTTATTAAAGTTAGGACATAATCTCATACGAGGGACTTACGAAACTACTTACCAAATGAGTCCTCATAACGACAGCGGAAATCGAACTCGCGTCCTTATAAAATACGAACACGTTTCTTATCATCTATGCTAACTCCTATTGACAGTTAAGTGGACTTAATTATGTGAGATAATAACAAGTTGCCCTAATAGCAGTGTCACCTACCATGCTCAGTTGAAGTCTCGGATTTAAACCTAGTATTGTCATGTTCTTATACATGAGTGTGTTTTAATTAAAAAATTAATTAAATTAATTATTTATAAAAAAATATGTATTCAATTTCTTTAATGTATACAATTTAATAAGAAGAGTTTAAAAAATAAACTATAAATTTATAAAATAAAATAAATTAAAATCTTATATTTAATATTAAAATATTTTTTTTATTAGTTATTATATTTAAGACGTAAAGAGTAATTTGATGTGTTAATTTTTTTATCCCTACGTTTTTTGCGAGCTTAGTGGTATTAGAGACTTTACATATTAATTGATAAGTCAAGAGTGTATGCAAATTTGAATGGAAGATAAAATGAAAACATAGAAACACTAACAGAAAATATCACTACATGTACGAGTTTAGTTGGGATTTGGTTGGAAGATAGAAAACTGACTAAAAAATAAAGGGGGTGAAAATGACTTAAACTTGTGAATAATTTAATCATCTAATAATCATAAATCTTTGGTGAAATAGGAATTAATTACAAAATACAGCAGAATATTTTGGATGTTAATGGCTATTTTCCAAATAGGAGGACCCCACAATGTGGGGATGGAGCTTGAAGCAGCTGTACTGCACAACAACAACGACGACGACAAGAGCTTTAGCCCCTTAGGTTACAATCAAACAACTTCCGATCAAGCCCGGCAGGATCTTTTCTAGTAACAAGCACCAACCACTTAGAATTTAAACTCGATACCTAAGTAAACTGATAGATGTATTTGGTTTTTAATTTGACAGAAGTCCGTTTGTCAAAAGGTAGTTTGGTAAAATTTAGTTTTATTATAAGAATAAGCTAAAAATAGATTCTTTACTTCAAAGTTTTTTTCTCCTAACTCTCTCTTACCCCTACCAAAATTACTTTTATTTTTTATTTTTATACAAAAACTCCCCAGAGCACCACATGTTTAGATTAGATCCTGTTTGGATTATTTTAAAAATAAAGTTTTAAACTAATTTATGACTCAAATTTTGATTTGAAGAAATTTTAAAACAAATAATTATATTTTTCCAAAATAACTTATAAATTAAAATCATGGTTTCAGCCTATGGTTTTAGATAAACTTATAAGAATAATTTTTAGAATAGGAAAAGAGTTTATAGACTGTCAAATTATTATTCTACCCCTATTTTTTTTTACTCCCTCCTTCCTCTACTGACACCCCTCTTCTCCTCCCTCTTCTCTCCCCACCTATGATTTACAGAGGAGTCATTGTTAGTATTCCTTTCTCTTTGTCCTCCTCTCTGTCCGTCAATCCTCTCTCCTCCCACTGCTAATGCTTTCGCTTGATCTCTGTCAGATGTCACGACTGGAGCAGCGTCTTCTTCCTCCGTCAGTGCTTCTTGGCTTCGCAGCTTCTTCCTCCTTCTCCATTTTCGTCTTCTCGCTTGATCTCCTTCGTCGCTGCCACCATGATGAGAAGATGAGAGTTCTCCTCTGTAGATATGCACAGTGATGATGGGACGAGATGAGAAATAGTCTCAATAATTTTTTTTCTATCTCATACCCTTTTTAATAATTTATTAATCACAAAAGTCATTATGATGATAACTATCTAAATATTCATTTATTTATGACAACTTTTTTTCATAAACTTTTTTCTAGAGCTTATACAATAGTACTTTTAAAGCTATTTTTTTATATAAATTATTTTCGAAAAATTTATTCAAATGGAGCCTTATATGAGATACCAAAATCTAAATTTTTGACTTTATGGTGAACTTGGTGGCATGTGACTTGAATACACATTCATTTAAGGAACCATGTTGGACGATGGAGGTTGATTGAGACTTCTTTTATACCCACATTAATAATATGAACATTAAAAAAATACTATAATTCAATTTTTTAAAAAAATTGAGATCAATATATTTTGAAAAAGATCATCAGCATTATTTCGATAAATTATTCTTTCTACTTAATTGTTATTAAAAAGTTTTTTAATGAATGTCGTTCCAAAAATATTTTAAAAAAAATAAAATTATCATAACTATTATAAAAAAATAATATTAACTGTTAATATTTTTAATAATTAAAAATGACATTAATTTTTTCTAAACACTTTTAAATAAAAATTTTAAATATATATAGCTCCTGTACGTAAAAACTTCTCAGAAACAAAATTCAACACTAAACCTATTTTAAAAAAAAACAAAACAAAAGATGGAGTGAGTATTACTGTAAACGTCACTTCAAAGCACTCTTTTGTCTATGAAGTAGACAGAAGTGACGTTAATGGGAGCATAGCATGCATGCACGAAAGATGGCAAGCATTGGTCACATTATACTTATTGGACCTTGTAACGCCATATTAATTAATGAATACGTACCAATTTATTTTTGAATCCATTGACAATGTTCAGATTTTATTACCTATTCTTTAAGTTATGCCCTGACGCGTTTTGTAGCTGTTGTCCAAAATTCGACATCTTTTCGTCGGTCACTAATCTTCCCCATGTCAAAAAAGCTCATGACATTACGTTCCATTTTCTCTTGTTTTGCATGTGATTACGTCTATGAATCCAGCAAACACCATCTAATCACAATAAATTTATAGAGTATCTCATATATTGATCTAATTAACCGTTGGTTGTATATTTAGGTTCGAGCTTAAATTTTTTATTTTTGTAATCAATTTTCAATTTTTTATTACATTATGATAAGCATGTAATTATTTAATTATAAAATAATAAAATTCATTATTCATGACTTATAACTTAGTGTATGTTTGGATATCAATTCTAAGAATTGATTTTGGTCAAAACTGCGGTTTGAAATTTTTTTACACAAACAGTCATTTTTGTTGAAAATTGATTTTGGGTAAAACCTAAGTTTTGAATAAGCCACTGAAAATAGCTTTTGGTTTGAAACCTAGGTTATGGATTGTCTAATTACTATTCTACCCCTACTTTTTCTTACACCCTTTATCCTCTCTCCTCTCTTATCTCTCGTTTTCTCTTTCCTCTCTCTTATCTTATCTCTCTTTTTCTCTCTCCTCTCTCCTCTCTACACTCTCTTCTCTCTCCTATTTCTTCTCTATTATCTTTCCTCTCTCCTCTCTACACTCTCTTCTCTCTCCCATTTCTTTTCTATTATCTTTTCTCTCTCTTACTTTTAATCAAATCATACCCTTTTTGGTAATTTACTAATATAAAAAGTGATTCTGCTACTAATCACCCAAACATCTCTATTCCCAAAATCTATTCTTCCTAAAATCTATTCTTCTCAAAATCTATTCTCCAAAATCTATTCTTCTCAGAATCTATTCTCTAAAAGTTAATCCAAATACACCCTTAGAAGTAATGTATATTATTATTTTTTTATATTATATAAAAATAAGTATATAATTCAATTAGAAATATACATTTTTCAAGATAATTCATGTACTTATGTAATACAGTATTAAATAATCATATTATTATTATATTTTTTATCATCATATTCTTGTTATATGTTAATGAGGAATCTAATAACAATGATGTGAAAAATTACAATCAATTTTTTTGGAGATCGAATCAAGAGGCTTTGTTGGTCAAGAAAAAAGGTCTGAGCTCTTGAGCCTTCAAAAACATGCCACACCTCTTTTTAATGGGCCGGCCCATGTTAGAGCCTTGCACGTCATGGTCTGAGCCCAATAAGATAACAATCTTATGGGCGTTTTGGGGTTTAAGATACTAATCACACAGTTGAAAAATGGTGTAAGGCATCAACAAGCTGTTGATTGAGATGATAAATAATTTTATTCTCATAAGGAGGAGAGTATAAGTTTAAATCTCAAAAATACACTTATTAGAAGAGATAGAAAACCTTTATACTATAAGTTTTGAAAAAATAGGGATATTATTGACTAAATCAAAATGGTGTAGGGACAACAAACGGGGAGTTAGGTTTAACAAAAAATATTAGTTTATCATAATATGATAAATCAATGTTTAAATTTATGCAGGAGAGATACATATATTTAGTGTATGATAATGTCTTAAACAAGATCACATCTAATAAAAAGATACTTATACGTATAAAAAAATAGAGTAGGGGCAAATATTCTAAAATTTCAGGTTAAGTTTGCTCTACATGCTTATATAAATTTATTTATATTTTTCAAAAAAAAATTATTTGATTAGTTGAATATGTTACTATTAAAACTTTGAGGAACCATCTCTACTAAATAAAGTGGAAGAAACCCAATCATTCTTAAGTAAAATTAAGGGTTTAAATGATGTGAAATACTCCCTCAGTGCTTAATATAGGATCTAATTAGAGAGTTAATTTTTATCATAAATATAAGACATATTTTCCATATTTATTATTTTTTTTTCAAATTATTACTATTAATGCTCCCTCAACAATAATCAAGTAAGGGAGGGAGGGAGTTAAGGAAGATGACTAGAGTATTTTATAAAATATATATCATATTAATTAACTTCTTCAACTTAATCAAATTAGTTAAATATATCTTATATGAAAGATTGGAAGAGTAATGTGCATATATATATATATATATCCAAATCTAACTTTATAGCCCTAGATACTTTGTAATTGTATAAAAGCCCCCAGAATCTAACAAATCCTTTGTCTAAGGCACTAGTGTCTTGCCATGTGATTCTAGATCACCTTATCCAATTATCACTCTATCCAAAAAAACACAAATACATAACAAAAATTTCTCATTCTGATTTTCAAACAACTTTTTGTGAGCCTATGTGTTCATGAATGTTTTGCCTTTTATCATCATGATCAAAGAAACAAAGTGCAATGAACATGATATAAAAAGGAACAAAAAGAATTTATCAAAAGAAGGAACAAAAGAAAATAATGGTGGATTGCGTAAAATGTAATGAGCTTGATACTTCTCAATTAAAAACTCAAATTCAATGAAAAACATAAAGAATTGTTTCTATAGAGTTTAACAATACTTAAATTTGGGTTAGTTTGTAATCCTAATATCATATAACTACGTAAAGATAAAACTAATAACAATAAATCTTATCATAGTAGATGGGTCAATTATATAAATTGCATGATATTATTATACTCTATAAAAAATTAAATATTTAGATTTATTGTTAACTAAAGGGTTTCATTTAGCATTATTTTCTGTCTTTTTTACCATTTTTTTAGGACATCTACTCTATTCACATGTGCCTCTCATGGCCTTGTTTGTATATGTCTCAAACATTTCAAATGATTTGCTACTTAATTATGTTTTTATTTTCCTTTTAAAGCTCTATATTCACTACCATATATGCAACATTATTAGTTTTATAGCAGTTTAATAAAATTTTCCTAAATTTTCTCCCTAGATTCCTTTAAGCTTATTAAGTACTAGCTTCATTCCTAATTATAATATCTACTTAACTAATTTGTGTAGATTAAAAAAATTAGATACATTAGTTAATTGTAATAATTGTTGATTTCTCTAAAATATTTCTTTTAATCATGTGCATTTGAATTATCATTGATAGATACCTACTTAATAAGTGCAATCACATAGAGATAGAATAAGGGAAAAATTATAATTTTATGAGATAAACTGGATCAGAGTTTTATATTTATGAACAAATTTAATCATACATATATCTAGCTCTTATGATAAAAAATACGGAGGAGTAATTTCTTATCACAAATAATTCCAATAACCTTTCTTCAATATTATAACATGACTCTTTTTTGGCAAGAATCCTTTGTAAGGACATTCCTTACTGCCCTAAGATAATATCGACAAGTTCTTTGGGTTGACCCTAACTAAAGGCAAAGGTGTCTAAATCCTTAGTGACTGCGTGTACGTCTACTTGGCAAATCCTAGTAGATATATAATATTTTCCCTTTGTTATAAAAGAAATAGAAGTGAATGTGGATTTAAAAATGTAACAAAAGAGAACTATCATACTTGAATCAAATGATCCAAAAAAAAAAACTCAATCCTCCTCAATCACAAAATTTTAAATTTATTAATCCTTATAGATGGAGCAAAAAATCACTAAGAAATAATTAATTAACTCCTATTTAAAATATAACAACACTACTTAAATTTGAATTAGTTGACATTAATAAAGAGAGAGAAGTGATAGATCAGATGCATGTTAGATGTAGGCCATCCTCAAAGCACAAGATAATTCAAATGATTTTCTTTGTGGGCTCATCTCACGTAACTACACTTCCTTTTTCCTTCTTTTCTCAATCATACCCTACAGAAATTAAAGTCGCATCATTCATGCATCACAATTTCAAAGTTCAAACCAAAACCATCAATCGTATATTCGGCTCATTGATTTGTCTTTCCACATCATATCCTAGCAACCTTGTTCAATTGCTTTCTTATTCGCTCCATCTTTCTGACTCATGCATCCTTGTCTTGTCTTTTCTTTTTCCTCCCTTGTATCTTCAAAGACTAATAAATACACGTAGATAAGCATTCCATGCATAGTGATCTCATTCACATACTTCTTATCCTTTAAATACAATAATACATAAATATCATGCTTCTTTGTCTCTTCAACCTTAAAACCCCGTTCACATTTACTCATACAATATATGGGACATTGGTGTGTGTGTGTGTGTGTGTATATATTAATACATAGAGCATTATAATTATTAATATCACCAAGTTTAAGGGTCCTTGGTTGTAATTTTTTTTTGTACAAAAATTTTTAGAAAGTGGTTAGGCTTACCCACGATCTAAAAGTAGGGCAAAGTCTTCCTTCCTCCTAGGCAATACCAATGTCAGTCAGGATGAGCCATCTATTACCCTCAAGCGTAAATCTAGGCACCTAAAAATTAAGATGCATTTTTTCTTGATTGTGATTTTTAATATTTATGACGGAGAGAATCTCTTTTTGCTTAAATTGAAAGTGTTAAGATGTATTAGTGGACTTTAAATCGACATGGGAAGAGTATAGAATTGGACTTAATAAATAATATATAATAAAGAAAAATAACTCAAACTCGAACAATAAGAATGAGTTAAGATGTAGCGCCATTCATTCCTCATTGTACATCTATTATCTACTCCGTTTCTGGGCTTCATTCCCTATTACTAACAAGTGGTATTAGAGTCTGGTTTCATTTTGTACTTATATAAAGACGTGTTTAAAACCCATAATTGCTTACACCTTTGAAGTTTTTTTTGTTTTTTGATACATACACATTTGAAGTTCAAAAATGAGGTTGGCCCTGCCTTGACTTCACCAGGGTCTTGGTATTTAGGATATCTAAATGTGAGTGGATTTGAATTGATATTTTTGAGTTAATATATTACATTAAAATTCATCAATTTAGTGTAGACTAAACACCCAAGAAGACTCAGAATAGATACAAAATAGATAATACATTCATATATTATCTAGTATTTAATATTTTTTTTAAATCTTATTATTAGATATTCAAATAATTAATTAATCTAAATCAAAGTTTTTAAAACTAAGATGTCTATCTCTCGCATGGATTGTTTGGTGAATGTCAAACTTTTGTCATTCTAGTTTGTAATTTAGATTTTTTTGAATATATCTCTGACATAAAAAATGTGAAGTAAATGAACAAAATATTGAAAGTACGTTTACAATACTTTTGATTAACTGGATTTTTTTTGCTACATACTTTGGATAAACATAGTATATTGATTTTAAATATATTAAATCCCATAGACATAACTTTTCCTAGTGCTGGTAGTTATCATGCAGTCAAACCGTGATGACATCATGACGAATGCTAAATAGTGGGCCTAAAGGCTAAATTAATAGGGATCTAAAAACTAAATTGATTTTTATACTACTATATATCAAATTATCAATCACTAACCTCGGTTTGTTTTTGTTTATAGGGCTATTTGGATTGGTTGAAAATCATGGTTTTATAAAATTTTTTGGACAAAATTTTAGTTCAGAGAGATTTTAAAATAAATAGTCATATTTGTCCATAAATATTTTTGGGTCAAACTATGGTTTTAAATAAGTTACTGAAACTAACTTTTAGAACATTAAAAGAGCTTATAGATTATCTAATTACTATATTACCCTTACTTTTTCTTATATCCTTTATCCTCTCTCTTCTCCACCACCTCTTATTTCTCTTTTCTACTCTCTCTCTTCTCTCCTCTCTCTTCCCTTTTCTCTACCATCTTTCCTCTCTCCTACTTTTAATCAAATCATACCCTTTTTGGTAATTTACCAATATAAAAATTATTCTAAAAATAACTATCCAAATACTTATTTATTCAGAACTACTTTATTTTTCATAAACTATTCTCTAAAAGCCCTTTTTCCATAAGTTGTCCAAAAGCCCTTTTTTCATAAGCCTGCTTTTAAAATTTTATCCAAACACACACAATCTTATTTTTGTAAGATTAACTTTTTTATGATATATCAAATTATCTGACGCTACTAGTAACCAATTAATTTGGTTCATAAGAATATAGGTACACAATAAGGGAATCTCTCTACTTCTGAGTAATTATTGTAGTTGTATACATAAGTCTCGAATATGATACTATTAGTTAAACTAGAAAAACTCACAGTAACACTAGATGGTAAATTAATTTTAATCTAGATAGTACACTTTTATTGTTAATTTGCTTAGAAAATTATCGCTAAAAATTTAAATTCAACATTATTTTTAAAAAAATAACATGAGTTTATAAAAAATAAATATCAAGGAAATATAGTAAAAAGGTAGAACATAAAACAAATTCAAATAAAGTAAAATAAAAAAAAGAGAAAATTATTGACAATCCTACAAAAATAACTTAATTACGAAAAAATCTCACAACAAGTAAGTAATATATAAGTTTTGTTATTGTTTACATTGGATATCGGTATTATATATTGCTGGTTAGTGAGATTTACTAAATCATTTATACGAGACTGTATAGTAATTCTTTTTCAAACAAACATAATAATATCAAATGATGAGAGTGAAATTTAATAGGAGATTAAAATATTAAATTCAAATTAAATAATAGTAAAGATTAGATAAAATAAAATCGTGAAATTAAAAATATTTCATCGCATAAAAAATCTCTATCATCTTCTCCTCACCTGAAGTAAGCCTAATTTATAAAGTACCCTATAATTAGTTAGTCACATGTTGAACAAGACGTGCCAAGAAAAATAATGGCGCTTATGAATTTATGAATAATTAGTTGAAGAAATAAGCAAAGTAAGTGAGCACCGAATCTGTAGAAAAAGATCATATTTGAGAAGTAAGCATTGAGGCGTCCATCAAATCAAAGCCTTCGCATGCTCCCTTGCTCTTATTTTCTTAGGTTTTTAGTTACAGAGTGGCCCCTTTCCATTGACAAATAATAAAGCTTTAGAACATATATAAAGGATGTCCAAAATTATGGTTTTCTGAAAAGGATATCCAAACACACCCTATATATGCGTTTGGTTGAGAGTCTTGTTATTGATTTCATCAAAGTATAGGAATTTGGATAATGTTTTAGGGAACCATGATTCTACCCTTCAAAATTGATTACAAAATGATCGGAAAATGAGTAGCATGTAATACTACCTAAAATACTTAATATAAAATTTATTTAGTTAATTTATGTATATTAAAATAATTAGTTAATTTAGTTATTTATAATTATTAAGTATTGGGTTCCTTAAAATACTCTATTTAATCATGTGCATTTGAGTAATTCTTGATAGAAACTCTCTTAATATGTGCAATTATATAGGGATATTTTAAGAAAAAAAATATAATTTTGGGAGACAAAGTGAATTGTGGTATTATATTTAGGATCAAAGTAAACTCTATATCTAGCTTTTATATTTAGAATATGAGGGAATAATAAGTTTCGGTGTAAAAAGTGATAATAGATTCATATTGTTTATTTATTGTGGGAAATTTTAGTAATTATATTCCTTTTTTATAATCTTATAGTAAATTTCCCTAAAATGAATCCAAAACACAATCTATGTACATACTCCCTTAGATCCACAATATAACTTAATTCAATTAATTCGTTAGAAGCAAGAAATAATAGTTAACTGATCCCACATAGTAAAATAAGATTTGTTATCGTCCTCTAATAATCTTATCATAATTTTTTAAAAAATAAAAATAAAAAGCCTATTTATTTGAGCATGATATACGAAGTTAGGTGAATCTATTCGAGAAGAACTAATAAGCAATAAATTGCATATAGAAAGGAAGCCAATAATGAATGGGATGTGTATTTATTTAATATCGAATATATCGCTTATATAAATTCATTGAAGTGGTCCTTTTCATTCAAGCAAATATATCTCCAAGACCACCAATTCTATAAAACATAAATAATCGTAATGGAATAAATATGAATTACACAGACAAATCCTATATATGGCCCTAATTTCACTTAATACGTTGAGATTACATTCATTTTTCTTCTCAATTTCAATGCACTTTTACATTATAATATCTCTGCATTATACTTATTTCACATTTTAGTAATTCTATATATCTATCTTTTACTTTTGAATAGTGCAGTTAAACAAATTAAATAAATTAATGAGAATTTAATTGAATACATAATTTAATAAACTATAATTTTTATATATAAAACAAATATAATTAGAAGAGGCCTGCCTTTTGACATTCATATCATGAAAGAAATGTCTTTAATTTGCGGCCATTATAAAATGCTCATGGTCTCACTGAAAAAAAAAATAATTTAACAAATAATTTAGCTTTTTTTTTAATGTCGTATGTATTTTTTTATTACAGATAATTTTACTCAAATTATTGTCAAGACACTAGATAAATGTTGCAACCTCTCACAACAAAATTTTTAATTTTGATTTATCATATTATAAGGGTTTAATGTTTTCAATGGATTCAATTGCCCTTAGTAGTTGAGATAGATAGTTGAGATTAATATAGAGATATATGATATGGATAAAAAATATTTATAATTATAAAACATTAAAAGAATTATAGTATTGTTGTTATGATTAAGGGAAGAATTGCAGGGTGGATTGTGGAAATGTTCGAATAATCTAATAAAACTTAATAATGAGAAGTAATTTGAAAGCAATCATGGGATTCTAAATTCCATTATGGAAAAGGCAAGACAAGAACCTTTTTACATTGGCAAAATTATTACATATCCACCTAAATTTCAGTGATAATCATAATAGTTCTTAATATCATCCACCCATTATTTAGACTCATTATAGTTGTGACTTTTGCTGATGTGGACCTCATTATAATTATAATTACATTGGCAAATTTATTAAAATACTACAAACAATAAAAAAAATATCAAAATCCTATATGGTAAAAAGAATTTATCAAAATGTTACAATTAAAATCATTAAAGATAAAAATAATTTAAAATTGATGAAGAAATAGTTCTTGCGTAGAACCATTTTCCCATATTTCAACCCTCTCTCTATCACCTCATTTTAGTAATCCTAACATTTTTTTAATAAAGAGCAGATAAAAAAAACTTTTTTAAACCTCTGTCAAAGAGTGAACAACTTCACTTTTTCGTGAGAAAATATGGGAAAGGCAAAGGGTGAGGGTGAGGGTGAGGGGGAGACGTGGAGGAGATATGGAAGAGGAAGTTGGGGGAGAAATCTGAAATCAATGGAGTATGAAGTAATAGTTCTTTTTTCAATTATAAAAGTTTTAAGATGGGAAAGGCAAAGGTTGTATTTATTTGTATGGAATTTTTGTAAGTATTAAATATTTTTTTGTATACATACTCATATTTAATAAAAATTATAAAAATTAATATTAAATTGGAGTTTTACGTTTATTTATAGAGAAAAATTAGTCCTAGAGATAGCTATGTTATTTTATAATTTTAAAAAAATTAATTGTAAGTTCCATTAGACTTTAGAGTTGTTTAACGATCTTTTGAAACTTTTCTATAATTAGATTTTTTTGTATAAAAATTAAATATAACTGGATTAAAAAAATATATAGTATAAAAATTTAATAATATTGATTAAATAAGATATCATTTTGAGGGAGTAATTGATAACTTTAAATTTAAAAAAAAAATGATATAACCCTTCTCATACTTATCCTTATCTAGGTTTATCAAAAAATATGAGATAAAAGCTCTAGTTCAATTTATAAAACATGAAATGTCTAAGTATATGAGTTTTATGGAGTAAGGGGATAATTCATTTTTTTAAAATTATAAAATGTCTAAGTATCATTGATATATGTGTCATTAACAATAATTTTTACAAGTTTTATTCTAACTTTTGGTTCTATTTGACAGCCAATCGTTCTGTTTGGCATCACTGCTGCAACTTGCAGGCCTATAATTATTAATAAAATACGATAATGAGCCAGTAATCTAGTGTTTTGGCACTTTACAGTACCATTGAATGTAGATGCCATTCCCACTTAAAAATATATATATTCTATCCACTTTTTTCATATAAGATATAATTTATTAATTTAAAAAAATTAAATATAAATATTTTAATATAATTTATTTAGTTTATTCAATTTTTTTAAATTAATTAACGAAATATTATATTAACAAATGAAGGTATTATAAGGTATTTTGACAAATGTAACTCTGAATTAATAACAAATAGATTCCTGTTTGTAATTTGTATTTGTAACTCAATTTTGTTTAGGCATTGTTTGGTTGGGAGGTTTTGGAAGGGAGGATAGGGGAAGGGAGATATAAGTGTGTTTAGTTGGGGAAAATAGAGGGGAGGGGAGGGGAATTTTTTTGTCCTTCTCTGCTCCCCTACCCCTCTCTCTCACCCCTCTAAATTTGGGATTTTTGGAGGGGTGAGAAATATTGTGTGTTATGCTGACTAAATTGTCCCTAATTATTTTTCAATATTTCACGTTTGCCCTTGGAGACTGTTCAGATCTCTTTCTCGCTTCTCCTTCTTCCTGCTCCTTCTTCAATGTCTCGACACCCAAATCGCGAGTTTCGGGGATAGTGGAACAAGTAGCGAGCTACGGGACATGACCTTCTTGATGACAAATCCGACGGCTCTACTCACCCTCCTAAAAAAATCCCATTCATTGAACAAAATCTAGCCTAACTGATTGCAGATTATTGTGTTCGGCTGTTACGATTCATCCTATATTCTCTCTGGCTCAAGCTTATCAGCAATTTCTTGAATCTCTTCGATACTGGTTGAAGCCAGAAGAACTTGAAAGATTCTACTTCACCAATCTTCAGTTCGAGAGCGTGCTGAGTTTTCTTCGTCTGTTGATTTTTAACTTGTAAGTCCCCTAGTTCTTCATCACCTTGCCTACAATAGCTTTGTTTTTGTGAATCATTTCTTTTTAACGGTTCTGGACACAGTCCTCATATCATACTTGTTGTGTGGTGTTCACTTTGGCCCGAGATTATCAACAATTTCGTGAATCCTTTATCCGTTGGCGTATGAGAGATGAACATGAAAGATTTCACTTTTTCAAATCTTCATCTGCTAATTTTAAAATCTTAACTTTCTTTCTTTCTTCAGCACCTCCATTATAATCTGCTTCCCCTTTTCATTCAGTAATAAACTCTCTTTCTATTTGATTTGTATTAAGATTTTGGTCACAATTTTGAGATCTTGTCTTAATTTCAATGATTTTGTATAAAAGATCTCGTGTTTCATACAATTTAGGTATTGTCGTATTTAGATTTTGGAAACCCTGGATCTTTTTCTTTCCTGTGACAGTTGTTATAATTTGGAGGGCTTGGGCATTCACTTATGTATTGCTATGTGAACTATTGCAGAAGGGGATTTTATTCTTCGTCTTCAAGTTCTCAAGGAAAAATGTCAGGAGGAGCTGTGGTTGGTTTACGAATAAATGATATGAAGTCTAGCGGTGAAGATCTTCATACTGGTATTGTGCCATTTATCGAAACTTCTCTCCCTAACGGTCATAGGACTGCTCCTTACAAACCCAAAACTGCAAATCATCTCCAGAGCAACATTTAAACTCCTCAATAAACTTGTATTTGCTCTGTTCTTGCCATGCCTAATCTTTACTGAGCTTGATGAAAGCATTACTCTAAAAAACTTTGTGGATTGGTGGTTTATTCCTCTCAATTTGCTTGTGAGCACTGCTCTTGGTTGCGCACTTAAGTTCTTGGTGGTGATCATATGTTGCCCACCTCCTCGATTTAACCGATTTACTATAATAATGACAGCATTTGGAAACACAGGAAATCTCCCTCTTGTTATACTTGGTTACATCTGCCATACTTTGAATAATCCATTTGGATCTAACTGTCACTCAAGAGGGGTGGCTTATGTCTCTTTTACTACTCACCCCTCCTGAAAAAATCTGATGGCTCTAATATAATTCTGAACAAAATATTATAAATAAAAAATAAATAATTTTAAATAAAGACATAAGGTTATTTTTGTTAATTTTTTATTACCTACCCTCCCCTCCTCTCCTGAACTAAACAAGAAACATCATCTCTCTTCCTCTACCTTCACACTTATAATATCTCCTACCCTTCCCTAAATTAACCTAACATACCCTCCTTTTCGTTAGACTAAACATAGCCTTAGGGAGTTAACTACCATTACTTAAATTTGTTAGGACTTAAAATGCATTATCCCTAAAAAAATAATATAGCAGCTAATTTTAACTTATGTGAACAATGATATTAGCATTATTTCAATAATTAGCTGGTATGCAATTTTTAAATAACACAGAAACATTTTATATGGAAAGATTAAACCGTTCATATCCATCGATTTTAATATATAGAGGCCGACATTATAATTATAATTATAATATATAAACATAAGGAAGCAGATAGGCATGTCGGCAACTTTTGTGTGTGTGTGCGTGTATATATGTATATACGTCGTAAGCGGTAACAGCTTCCTACATTATTTTATTTTATGGCTGTTTCTCTGTTTTTTTTTTTAATAATCAATTTTTGGTAAGAATTTAAGCTTACATGCTATCTAAAGGACAAGACAAAATCTTTTTTTTTAAGCGATACTAATATCGAACAGGATAAATTATCTATTATTCTCAGATATAAATTTAAACATCTAAAAATTAAGATATTTTTTTAAGCGACGCGACTAAAATTATAATAAAATAATACTCTTTAAAAATTAAATATGTATATATTATTTATTTACTAGTTAAACTTATAAATGAGAGGCATGGCTATTTTTATTTCTTTACGTTTCGACACCATACAATATGTCCCTCCAACGCGAAGGCCTGTCCACACATTATTTCTGGATATATATATGTATTATATATATATATTTATCTTTAATATAAAATTTATTTTATAAATTTAATTACATTAAAGATATTAATTAAGTTATTTAATTATGATATATATTTTTAAAATATTTTAATAATTTTTTAACTCTATTTTTTATACCTAATTATAGTTGAAAGAGTATCAATATGGGTAATTTAAAAAATTTGATAAATATAAAAAATATATTTTATATTTAAGACTAATATTAACTTTCTTATTATATCCTATATTAAGGACAAGGAGAGTATAATAATTAATATTCTATCCGTTCTTTAATATAAGAGTTAATTGACTAATTTAGATAAATTTAAAAGTATATAGTATGAATTTGTTATGAGGGTTAGATTTGATCATAATTACTACTCTAGCTCTAATTATAAGAGTCAGTTAATTTTTATATATATATTAAAAAAATTAAATAAATCAGTAAATTATAACTAATATAAGAGCTAGTTGATTAATATGAGTAGATTGAGGAGTATACAGTATAAATTTATCTTGAGTGGTTGGATTTAGTCATAATTAACTAATTAATTTAATTTTTTTAATCTATAAAAAATATCAACTAACTCTTATAATTAAAATCAGGAGGAGTAATTAAATTTTTTAATCTATCTAAAAAAAATTAACTTAATATCATATAGATCAAATGCAATAGTTAGTTTCTAATTTTGTTGTGACGTTCATCTTGGAGACACATGTAGACCAAAAAGAAAGAACTGTCACGTACTCATTCGGTTGAAAGAACTATAGAGAATAATGCATTAGAATAGAACGAAGATTAGAGAGTATTTATCTGATATATTATCAAAGAAATGTGGAATGAAATTTATATATGATTTTAAAAAATAAAAATAAATATGAAATGATATTTATGACTATATTAAGGCAAAAAATAGAGAGTATAAATATTTAAATATTGATTCATATAAAATATATATATCTATCCATTAATTCATGTAAATTTATTTTTAATTACACAATTAAAATGATGTAATATAATAAATTATCTGATTTGTTATAATTAGAATTAGATTAAACTATTTTATCGTGTCCACCAAACACCCTCATTCAACATAATGGATAATTATTGAGAGATTAAAAATAAATTATTTTTAAACATATAAGTTATTGAGAGAATTAGACATATAGGGCGTTCCCTATTTCTGAATTAAACATATAAATTATTTTTAAATTAGTTCTGAATTAAAAATAGAAATTCCAAATAGGGAAATGGATAATTAAGAGACAAAAATTTTGGGGCCAAAAGAAAGTAAGAAACCCCAATTGCAGGGATGGGGTAGGGCTATGCAAAATTGCAAACAAAGATAGGGATATCTCTCATTATTCCATTATTCGTCGGAAAATTAATTGTTTTATTTTAGAATTTAATAATTTATGTAGTGGTTTTTCAACAAAATTATAATTAAGTTATAGTTTCATTTAAATCTCAAATGCAAAATATGTAGAAATTTTTTGAGTGCTTTTTTTTTTTTTTTGCTTGGGTTGATTAGCTGGTGAACATTTTCTGAAGAGGCTTGCCGTACAAAGTTCACGAGTATGAAATGAATCTGATTCATATCAGATCTATCCCTTTCACCCCCTCACTTTTTCCTTTATTTACGTCTTTTTTGCCAAACCAATTTTCTTTTATTTATTTTTCGCCTTTGATTTTTTTCCTTAAACAAAGATAGCTTTTTGTATATTTCAATTTCAACATGCATCAACTTAACTTATTGAGATAGTTATCTATATTATTCAACCAAGTTAATGAATAATACTCTAATGTTTAAAATACATTATTTTATCAAATTTTATAATAATAAGAATAATAAATTATCATTATTTTTTAAAAAATATCATGAAATTTTGTGATAATCTTAAAAAATATTATCAAGATTTTATATACATATATAAATTAATATAAATATGTTCTTAGGATGAGTAATTTTTTGAAAACAAAAATATATATGATGAAATAAAAGATGAAAAATAGTTTTCTTTATTAATATAATTATCATTAATAATACTCTACACCTTTTCTTCAATTTTATAGAACAAAAGGTAATAAATAAAATATAAACAAAATTATATGTTTTAGAATAAATTTTAAAATTTCTTTTTAACATATATTTTTATTTTTTTATCTTTTTAATAAACTTGGCACTAAATTGGAGATTGAGTCCCCCAGATATTTTGATTTATTATATTTCCTCTCCCTCCCCGCCTCCGTTTCTGCCCCTCAACAACTAAAAAATTAACCTGAAAGATGCACACTTTTCATCAGCATCTACCCTTAATCCTCCCAAAAAGTTAATTTACTTACTCATAACACCTTTTTGAACACTCTAATCTACGAGAATATCTCAACTTCCCCTGTTCCCGCAAAGAATCTTCATCAAACCAACCCCCAAAAACTCATTTTGATTCAGAAAAACGAAAACAGAAAAACTTATAATGCAAATGAAACTGCTTCACAATTCGGATAAGCCCATAGTAATTTCCCTGTCTTTCAGAGTGGTTTTATGGTCGCAATACCTGGAAGTAAGGCAAGGAATGTGAGTAACCGAAGGAGCCTGCAAACTTCAATGGAGGAGGGAGAAAGAAATCAAGAATGTGTGTTTATTTCTCTCTTATGCTATGTCACCATCCTCATCAACAGCGTTCTTGTTGGACTAAACAAAACCCTTGAAAACCAAGACCCTACCGCCAAAGTAACTTATTTCCTTTGTACCATTGTAATTTTCGTGACTGTTGTCATGTCATTTAATTAAAATTTTATTATTATAATCCTTGGATTATTATAAATAATAAACCCCTAATCACTATTTCCAACCGGTTTGCAGCTTCTTAAATCCAACAAGAAGTTGTTGGGCATTGAAGAGGAAGGAAGATACGGAAGCGAAGAAGGAAGCATTTTACTGAAGGAACAGAACAGAAAAGGGGACACAAATATTAAAGCCCACAAATCTCTCTCATTATTATTGTTCCTTCAAGGATGCTTCCTTCTATTACCTGCATTCTCTTCCTATGTATCTTCTTGAGTTCTTTCTCTTCTTCCATTAAAGCTTCCTTCAACCTTTCCTTGCCCCACCAGCATCCTTACCCTGAAGCTGTGGTTCATGAAGTTCACAGGTAACCTCTCACTCTTTCTCTCTAATGGCTTTTGTTTCCTCTGGGAATCTGTGTCCTCAGCTCCATTCACTTGCATTGCTTTGATTCTCATCTGGCTTCGTACAATCCCTCAGCATTTTGTTCAAACAATGAAATCTCATATGGGCATTCTTCAAAAATCTCATGTTTTTGGTACTCCGCTTCGAAACAGGAACTCAGAAACAGAGCATCTCTGTTTTTTCCGACCTGGAATCTGAACCTTGCTTCATCCTTATCCTGTATTTCGGCATTTTCATCTAAAACGGCAAAATCCCTTCTGGGTATTCTTCGTAATTTCTGGGCGTCTAAGAAAATTTGATCTCTCTAAACCAAAGCCCTTTTCTCCGCATCCGAACTGAAATGGAACATTTTCTATTTTCGCCCCAGTTTCTGAACTGATTTTTTTCCCTTTTTCCCCTGCAGGAGAGTCAATGTATCTCTTTCCCGGCGGGAACTACTCGCCGGCTCCGGAAAGGACCTCGGTAATGGCTGTCTCACCGGAAATCCAGTTGACGACTGCTGGAGATGCGACCCTAACTGGGCGGCAAACCGGCAGAAGCTCGCGGACTGCGGCATTGGGTTCGGCCGTGACGCCATGGGTGGAAAAGGCGGCCGGATCTACGTCGTCACAGACTCATCCGACTCCGACCTAGCGAACCCAACTCAGGGTACTCTTCGTTTCGGAGTTATCCAAGACGAGCCCCTCTGGATCATCTTCTCCAGCAGCATGACCATCACTCTAAAGCACGAACTCATCTTCAACAGCTTCAAAACTGTCGACGGCCGCGGCGCCAACGTCCACATAACCGGCCACGGCTGTCTAACACTACAATACATTTCCAACGTCATCATCCACAACGTCCACATCCACCACTGCAAACCCTCAGGGAATACAAACATACGCTCAAGCCCAACACACGTCGGTTACAGAGGCAAATCGGACGGCGACGGAATCTCAATATTCTCATCCCGGAAGATCTGGATCGACCATTGCTCGCTGTCGTACTGCACGGACGGTCTTGTCGACGCGATAATGGGATCGACGGGTATAACGATATCGAACAGCCATTTCGCGCACCATGACGAAGTGATGCTTCTAGGTCACGACGATAAGTACTTGCCGGACCGGGAAATGCAGGTGACGATAGCGTTTAACCATTTCGGAGAAGGATTGGTTCAGAGAATGCCGAGATGTAGATTGGGGTATATACATGTTGTGAACAACGATTTCACTCAGTGGGAGATGTATGCGATCGGCGGCAGTGCCAACCCCACCATCAACAGCCAGGGTAACCGTTATACGGCGCCGCTCAGTCCTGATGCTAAAGAGGTTGGTTTCAGTAATATATTTTATTAATTATTCATTTTACTTAATATAATGGGAAATTCCCTAAAAATTCCCGTTATAAATTTTATTTTTTATACAATCTTCTTTTCTTGAACTAAATGTAAATATCTTGTCAGTACAAAGAAAATATAAATATCTTCTGTTTTCATAAAAAAATATTAAAAATAAGTTACACATAATTATAAAATTGAAAAAATTTCCCTCATTACAAGCTTTTTTTTTTTATGTGAGAACGACCTAAATTGTACTACAAAATTAACAGTGCTTCACTAATAAAATTTGTAATGAGGGAATTTTTCTCAAATTTTCTTTTATTATTGTGAATTTTAGCAATTTTTGCTAATATAATTTGTTATTATTGGGAATAAAAGCGATTGCAATAATTGATGAAAAATAATTGGTTATTCATGGGCAGGTGACGAAGCGCGTGGACACCGACGAGGGGGAATGGGCGGATTGGAACTGGAGGACGGAGGGTGACGTCATGGTCAACGGCGCATTCTTCGTGCCGTCCGGCGGTGGCTTCAGCGCTCAGTATGCCAGAGCCTCCAGCGTCGACCCCAAGTCCGCCGTCCAGATTGACCAGCTCACCGGCAATGCCGGCGTCTTCGGCGATCCCAGGTAGTATTCCATCTCCCTCTCTCTCTCATCCTAAAAGGTTATTATCGTCTTTTCAATACAATATATCTGTATAATAGGTGTCTCCACCGCTTACTTCTAAAATTTAATTGGACTTCTAACCTCTCTCCAGCATGGCCGTTACCTTACGGAACTGGCTTGCACTGTTCATTATTCTCTCTCCCTCTGTCCTTTCTTTTTCCTATAAAATATATATATCAATTAATTAATTATAAGAAAAATATTAATTTTAATAATTAGATAAATTAACATCCTTGATATTGTGATTACTATTGAAAAAGCACATTTCACTTTTTCTGTTCCCCAGACCTAGGATTATGCTAAGACTCACTTCACATGGTACATAGGAAAAAGAAATAGGGAAAAGGGGGGGAAATAATTTTTAATTTTTATGAGAAGTGAAATAACAAATAAATGTATTACTAAACATTTATTAAAACCTAACATCCAAAAAGTCATCACACCAACTTTTTCCACTCTCACCAAACATTTACATACATGTATTATAATATTTTTGTAATACTTACCATGTATCTTATTTTTGAAATATTATTATTTAATTATAAATCCACTTGAACAAATATGATGCATGGTTATTTTATCTTTTTTTTTTAATTAAAGAGACTAATACTATTGATTTGGGGTTATAAGGGGAATTATACTTATTTATAAGAGAATTTTTTATATCACTAAGTTATAAGATAAAATGTATATATATCACAAAGCATTTCATATAATATCTTACACACTCATATTTGTGTGTGTGTATATATATATAATAGATAAAATGTATTTGGAAGAATATATAAAGAAAATAAGGAAAATATATGGTAGCACTTGGGAGAAGAGGCCTAGGGCATACCTTCCATCTTCCAAATTATATTCCCTTTCTTTGCTTTCCATCTTCCAAACTATATTCCCTCCCTTATATTTCATATTCTTTATTTTAACAGGCTTATCAAAATGGTTTTGCTTATGGTATGTTTTGGTAGAGAGAAAGTGGGAATTGGGAAGTGGATTTTTTTTATTTTGCTCTTTTGTTATGATAGAAGTCACTTACACTTCTAATATTTTAGGCCATTTTAGTTCTATTAGAAAAATTAGGAATTGAGATGATGAAAGTAGAAATAAAATTTTTTAGATAATTTTACTTCAGTTATAAAATTTCTAGACAATTTTAACTTTTTTCTAATTATAAAAAATATTTTAGACTATTTTATATTAAATTATAAAAAAAAATATCAATTCTATATTTATTTTTATCTAATTAAATAAAATTTTAAAATTTATTTTTAATCTAATTTTATTTCTATAAAAAAAACTCTTAACTAAACGCACCCTTAATATTTACAAATAAGGGCATCTAACTTATTCATACCCATTTATCTAATAGTAGTACTACTTAGTGTGTGTTTGGATATTAATTTTAAAAATTAGAAAATTTTTACATAAACATTTATTTTTGTTGAGAATTAATTTTAGCTAAAATCTCGGTTTGAAAATTAAGTTTTGAATAAGCCACTGAAAATAGCTTTTGATTTAAAACTTAAGTTATAGATTATCAAATTACTATTTTACCCCTACTTTTTCTTACACCCTCTCTCCTCTCTTATCTCTCTTTTTCTCTTTCCTCTCTTTTCTCTTATCTCTCTTTTTCTCTTTCCTCTCTCTTCTCTCTCCCATTTCTTCTCTATCATCTTTCTTCTCTCTTACTTTCAATCAAATCATATCTTTTTTAGTAATTTACCAATATAAACAGTGATTCTATTACTAATCATCTAAATATCTCTATTCCTAAAATTTATTCTTCCCAAAATTTATTTTTTTTTAAAATTCATTTTTTAAAATTTATTCTTTTTAAAATTTATTCTTAAAAAATTAATCTAAACACGTCCTTGATAACAAGACTTTTTGAGGGACGCAATATTTGATATGACACAAGAAAGACCCCCACAACAATTCACAAACAGCTAAGCTACTTTCTGTGTCAGCATTGGAAATAGATACCACTCTCCCCCTACTTGCTCTTCCCTTGCCTGCTGTCTCCCACTTCCCTAATATTTCCCTCACTTTCCACTTTTACCCCTCCATTTATCTTCTTTATTCCCCAAAATAACCTCAATTTTTCAAACAATTACAGCTCTGAAAATCAAATATTTACACATACCAGAAATTTACTGAACTTTTGACAAGTACTTTACTGGCATATTGGCCTGGACCTGAGCATAAATGTAAGCGATGCCATGTTCTTTTCGATGAATGATTTGTCTCATTATCAGAGTTTGCAGTTCCATAATGGGGCCCTACAAAAGCTTCCCCTTTTTTTTACTTGTGGGACCCATTAAACCCTCCCTCTAATATTACTTTATGATTCTTGGATACCCTATGTTTTTTTTTTTGTTAAAAAAAAATTTAAAAAAGAGTTGGGCTGATACGGTGAACTTAGATACTCTATTAGGGCAGCTACATTTGAGAAAAAGGCTCCTCCGATGCGTTATGGCCCCATCACTGCTCAATTTTCCACTGTCTTTTGCTTCCCACTTCAGATCCAATAACAGGGTTCAGCAATATAAATAGTATATATACAGGGAAGTCATGTATATATAGGATAAATTTGATATATATATAATTAGTTAAAATTCTACATTTGGTCATCTAATTTTATATAAAAATTTAATTTGGTCTTTTAATTTTTTAGAATGTTTTTCAGTTTTCCAACTCTAACACCTTCAGTCTCAAATGATAATATTTTGTGTTAATTATTGATATTTGTTTTAAAAAAATAAATTTGATATAACAATGTTTGAGAATTTATTGTTAATATTTAAAATTTTAAGTTTTTAATGAAACTGATAGTATTAAGATTAGAGGAATGAAAAACTATTTTGTAGCATTAAGGACCAAAATAAAATTTTGTATAAAATTAAACGATCGAAGATAGATTTTTGCTCTGTATATTATTGAAAATGAAGTCGTGAATGCACCAAGCACATCATTAGGGAAGAAAATTGAGACCGAAAAGGAAAAGGGAGAGATTTTCATTTAATAGCTTAGTCCTGGGAGGTTGATATTTGTGCGGTGCATTAATTTGGATAATAATTATTAATGACTTGGATATGTATAATTATTGTTGTGAAGGGATAATGGAGATCTGTTCCCCGGGTTCAGCGGCGGTGGGACCGTCACGGGCGCCACCGGCACCGGCAACGTGGGGTCCAGCGGCGGCGACGATGGGGACTTCTTTGGAATGATATTCAAGGGAAGTGGTAGCAGCGAAGCAGCGCCACCCTCACTTTCCCTTGTTTCAATCTTTTTGTCTCTTCTCATTATTTCCATTTTGTACACTTTCACCAACCTTGCCCTCATACTATGATAATATATGATTTGATCATACAATTCTAGGTATAAAAAAAAAATATTCACAAACACAAGTTGCACTCTTAGAATCAATCAATTAAATCCTTCAAATTTCACTCCACTTGATACATTATTTTTTAATGTGAATGTAGAAAATATTTTTTAAAAAAATATTTTTAATTGAATTTGACAATACTTAAACCTAATTTAATTATATAGTTATATCAAGACAAAAAGAATTCTGCATTGCCAGTCCGTGGGTTATTATTAAAGATCCTAATTTGCAAATTGTCTTCAGATATATGGTGGGTTGTTAAATGATAACATGAACAAAAAGGTAAAAAGTAGAAGATCGAAAATAATATTTAATAAAATTATTAACTAATATTTTTTAGTTAATTCATTTAAAGATTTAGTAGTTAATATAGCATAATGATATTGTATAATTTTTACAGCTGACTATACTTTGTAGAATTAGACTTATATTGTTGTTAGATTTAGAGCAAATGATCCAATCACTCAATATGGAGAAATGAGAATACATGAACGAATGATTCTTTTAAATAAATTTGAAGTGAAGGGAGTTTTAAAGATCTGTTTGATTACATTAAGCCTTGGAAAGGCATAAAATGGGTTTTTGATGTGAGATTTAGAAAGCATGGTATGATACAAGACACTCCTTTTTTCCTCCGACATGTACAATGAGCTTTATTTCACATGTGTGTGAATAGAGTTAGGCTTTTGGGTCAGAAAAAGAATCGGTGAGATGCTTTCAACTTTAACTATATAGATCTGAAAATGAAGGAGGAAGAATCTAAGAATAAAGAAATCAGAAGACAGGATAATGGGTGGAAGCAGAGAAAGGGGAATTAGTGATGCCATGTCAATTTCTCCCTTTTCTCTCTCTAAATAACAATAATAATGATGATGCAAAGTGCCTCAACATGACTTGGAAAATTTTGACAATGTAATATCTTATTGTAAATTATTTTAACTTATTAAGTCATTCCTACTAACTCATAATACATAAACTTTGTAAAAAATTGATATATTTATACACTACTCTCTCAAATTCTTATTATAAGACCTAATTGACTAATTTAGATAAATTAAAAAAATTAAATAAATAAATTTATTATAACAAACGTGATATTTATAACATTAGATTATATATCAGTTTATAAGTTGATTAGTTTGAGAAAAAATGATAAATATTATATATAAAATAGATTAAGGTCTTATATTTAGTACCAAATCTAACTCTCTAATTAACTCTTATATTAAGGATCGGAAGTAGTATTAATAATTAAATATTAGTCCATAAACTTCTTACAATAATTGAATTGACCAAGAAAATTTCAGGATGAAAAGCAAATATTCAGCAATGTTAAGGTTCAAACTATCATAATATAACAAACAAAAAAAGAATATAAGTTTTGCTATTTACAAGTGTCGATTAAGGAACAGGCGAGTTTTAGAAAGAATTTGAACCCTAATTAACCAAAACCATATTATAATCACTTACAGTCACAGCTTGTGCAGCCACTGCTTCTAACTTCTTCCATGTCAACTCACGTTGAGCTTCCAAGTCTGTAGCCATGGCTTCCTTCTCTAAGTACAGAGTCTGGCAGTCTTCATAGAGCTGGCATCCATTTCCACCAACATCCCACGCACATTGGCTGTAAGCCCATGCACTGCTTCGTTCCAATGCCCTTTCATGTTCTTCTCCCCCGCCTCCAATATCAGTGCAAATATCACTTCTCGATTATCAGCTATTAAGCTTACTATGTGCTCATTGTTCCACAGGCCAAGTGTTCTTTCAGCAACCTGATTGATCCATCCCAAACTTACCAGAAGCTATTAAGCTTACTATGTGCTCATTTTGTTTTTGGGTTCACTCTGCATTATCTAGTGATGGGAGTTATCATTTATCAATAATTTACCAACTAAAGCCAAAGGAAACATCACAATTGTCGTGCACAGGGTTTATTTAGTATATTAAAGCTTATGTTCTGCTTCAGAATTCACAACCTAAAGACTTTGATTCTTTGTAGAATTCTCCTTGATCCAAAAGCATTAAGCCCGTGAACACCATTTACCACAGAAAAAATTTGAACGAAAAAATTACAAGGTAAATTCTGAATATTCCGCACTTATTTCTAATTTACTTTCCTTTTGCTTGGATTTCAATGGAAACAAGAGAGCAAGAGTATCATAATTTTCCCGGCTAAAGAAAAAGAAGGCATAGCATGCACTGACAATAATTTCAGCATTGAAGCACCGATCCATAGTAAACCTAATCCACTCAAGTACAAGATCCAATAAAGGAAGAAAAAGTGGAATGGAATTTAATACATGAGGATTATGGAGTAGTGGTTAGGTGATTCAGAAAAGAAAAAAGGTCCCCAAAAGATTTTAACGGTATTAATAATTTAGCCGTTCAAAGTTACTTGATCGACAACAAACTTACAAGAATTATAGCAACGGCAGTAATATTTTCAGGGACCGATATGGTAGTGTGTTCATATCATATATACGTGGTTATGCAAAATAGCATCCATTAATGTAGCATATGAAAAGCTGCATGCAAAATACCAAGTAAGATCACGGGTATCAAAATATAGCATCATGAACACACGCACGCACATATATTGTTCACAGAACCTGGAAGTGAGGGCTGTTAAGGCAGCGACCAATCTGCCTGAAAAGAAGGACCATGCACCGTTGGAATTCTGCAAACTGAGTTGCCTCCAGAATCTCTTCTAGTTCTGCAAAGGACCTCTTTCTGGCAATTTGTGACTGGCCAGTACTTCAGTAGCCCCTGATCACATGTTCTGCCAAACTGTAGTCTTTCTCAACAAACTGAGTGATGCAATAAGACAGTCGCTGATACTATCTGGAATAACATTTTGGTTTGTGAAGCGGTATAAGTGCTCGGAATAGAAACAATCTGTTCTCTTCTTTCATTGGCAATGAAAGCCCGTTCATGACACTACCCAGAAACTCCAAAAGTTCGGCTATCCCATTATACCTCTCTGTTTCAAACATAAACCTGTAAAATATATTATTTATCACTTTCCTTATAAAAGGCCTGTGCACCATGAACTTCCCATATATTCGGTGAAAAATGGTTTTCAAATACTCACGCTCTCGTGGGTCCTCCGAATCGAACAAATCCAGCAATTTTAAAACAAATGTATGATCAATGTAGCGCTTGGCAATCTTTGTCTCAGTATCAAATGACACAATGTACCTCAATAGAATTTCATACACGAGCTACAAATGGGGCCACAATAAATCTAGATATCTTTCGTCCTCTTCAGGATTCACAGTTTCAGTCCCTGTATTTTCATGGTATGATGGTGGTAAACAACGGAAAATGTTAACTGAAACCATCCCAATAAGCTGTTCTTGCATGAGTTCGTCGAACTTGAGTGATCCATATTGTATAATATCCAGTAGCTCATCAAGTGTTTGGCGTTTTATTTCCCTTTCACAAGCCCACTTCAAATTGTCAGAATAGCCATATACATTGCAACAGAGTTGAATTTTCCGAAGTATCACACTCGAGCGTTCTGAAACAGCAACTTCTCGCACTGGAGGTAGTAATTCTACTGCGGCCGAAATGGGCGGCGCCACTGCCGGAGCCAAAACTGTAGTGGTCGGAGACGCATGGTGCACAAGGACTTCCACCGATCCATAACCGTCAAGAGAATACCCCTTGATTTTCGATTTCGATGATTTCTTGGTGCCCCGCTTTCTGAACTTGTCGAACATTTTACAAACAAATCTTTAGGCAATCAAGAAACCTACAAAGCACGAAAATATGAGAAAATGAATGACAGAAGAGAAATCAAGAGAAAGGAAAGATATACGCAGTGACGTACCAAGAAGAGCTTCCTCGGATGAAGCCTCTGAGTTTGATTTAGAAAAAACGCGAAAACCTAGCGGAAAGGCGAATCATGTAATACGCAAATGATGAAAAGTGGAAAATAATTGGTGTGGGAAGCAATCTTGGATGATGAAAATTGGGAGAAATCAAACGTTAGAAATGGAAGGTGTGTGGGAGCCGAGAAATTCGTGTTGGAGAAGAAGGCAAGGCGGGGAAAATGAGGCGATTCCCGGGTCAATGTAATTGCATCTTTTTTTTTTTTTCCTCCCATTTTAGGGCCAACATAATATTCAACCTAAGCTCAACATTGTGCCATTACTTAATTTAAGAGGCGCTTCTTAGCTGTTCGCATTCTCGTGTCATGTTGGTGTTGAGGTATTCTAAACTACCTTTTCCCCCCCTTTTCTTTCAATTACGCTGCAGTAACAATAACAACCACCAAATGGACTGGGCGAATTATCAGAATAGATGCCCCAATCTGAAATATCTTCTCACTTGAGGATGTCCCTAACATCGAAAACTTGTAATAGATTTTTTATTTTGTATAGCACAAGGGTGTTGTGGCAGCAGCCACGATGACGGCAGCAGATGGGGCAATGGTGGGGGTGGCAGCGGCGGCAACAGCGGTAATGGAGGGGGTGGCGGGGTAGGAGTTACCAAATTTTTTGTGATCATCACTACCATTATAGATCATATTATCATATTAAAGAGCAACCAAACATCTATTTCTTAGTAATTCAATCACAATTATCAATGGAACCGAACCAAACAAGCAAGTCAATTTTAACCTACATTGACAAGTTACCTCAGGATCAAGGATATACACCAAAAAATAAAGAGTTATCTTGAGAGTTGAAATTATAGGCGTATTAACCAACTCTTTAGGGAAGTAATTAAAAGATATTCTTCTCCCCGTTTTATTTTTCAATTGGAGAAGGCATGCAAACTATAATTCTAACATGTATCCCTTTGCCATTATCAATTTTTTTAATCGTCTATTTTATTAATACAAAATACAAATAAATAGGTCCAATTTTGGTAGTCATGCGTTCTGCACCAAAAAAATTCATACAACAGCAAGTAAATATATTGAGCAAAAAAGAAATAAATGACGATAAATGAGTATGACACGTAATTAGGTTTAGCTACATTTAAAGTTGTGAACTGCAAATTGTCCTCTCTCAGGGATTACTAGTTTAGTTTATTTACCACTGCAAATAAAACATTATTAAAAAGAATATTCTAGAAATACACTGTGCTAGACTTCCCTTGAAAAATAGATTTATGGAGCTAAAATTAGAATAAAGATGCACCTAAAACAACCGTATTGGAAACATGTTTGACAAACAACATAAACGCAGTAACTGAATTTAAAACACAAGGCTTTAGGAATTAGGATACTAAGCATACATCAAGAAATCAAATTCTATAAACAAGATTGCAATTCGGCTGCAGCACATCAGTACAGATCAGTTACACTAAAAATTAATCAGTGAAAAGTAAGCAACTAGTTCTATGTACCAAATTCCATGAAAATAATATATCTGCAAGATTCATAGATTGTAGCAGCAGTTCGGATTGATCATCCATCCGCTCCCCGTGCGAAACACAAGGGGGTGAAAAACACTATAACATCGAGTTTTGACGAAAGTATTGCAACACAAGAGTTAGTAGTTATTGTTAACTAGACAACACCACCAAGGTCAGTTTCCTTCTTTGGACTATATATAGAACGTTTGGAAGTTATTCACCATCCACTGTTGCCAGCCCCATCATTTTTCTTACCCCAAGAACCTGCTCCTCCTGCTGCATCACATGAATAGTCACTGATATTTGCAATTTGAAATTGTTCAATTTGTATAAGTAATTGCATATATTAAGGTAGCAGATCTAATCAGTTATTACACATCTTCAAAACAATGTGACAAACAGAAGCTAGCTTCCTTTTACTCCAAGAAGGTAATGCAGTCTATTCTGAAAACTCCTATCTCTTTTTTTTTATGCAAAGGATTGATTGATATGGAAGATAAGCCAGGATGGTGTCTATTCAATTAAGCTAGGATCCACCTTTCCTTGGGAAGCAATACAATGGGTGATAGATCGACATGTGGATGCTTGGCCTTAGCTTTGAAAGGTGGAGGTTTCTCCTAAAATGAATGTTTGCTTGGAGGCTCCTACACAAGGCTATTTATTTCTAGAGGGGGGATATACTCGAGCATCATCGCATTTAAATCAAGCCAAATGTGTTTAAGGTTGTGATAAGAATGAGAATCTAGACCACATTTAACCTAGAATGTGAAATGGCCCGATGCATATGGTTTGAAAGCAAATCTATTTGATCTTTGGAAGTAAAAGGCAAAGGGATATATGACTGTGGCTTGCAGAGATCATCCAAGAATAAGCCAATGTAAGCAATCAACCACTTCAGTAGCTTTTGAGCTTTGGAATGCACACCCAATCTCTAACAGGATAAAAGAATAACGTACAATACATAAGAAAACTGTGTAATTTTGATACAATTCAGAACAAATTTTTGGCCAAAAAGAAGAAATTTAATCTGAAAATTAAGAAGATGTCTTCATGATTTCAACAAACCTCAAAAGAAAGTCAGTAAAGTACTTTTATTCTTTTACTAAATTAGGAATCCAAGAAAGTTGAGTAGGACAATAATCTACTAATATTTAGATCTATCTGGTTCATTACTGACGTACCATTTGATGCATTCCAACTTGATGATTGACCCTTATCAGTAGCACTTGATTGACCCCAACCATCTTCCTTCTGATTCATCTCAGGCTTGTCCCAACTCCCAGACGTAGTCTTAGAACTAGAATTCTTATTCCACCCATCCTCTTGGATCTTAGTTTCATCAGCCTCCTTTGTTGCACTACAATTGTTCCAGCCACTACCCTGGTCCCCATGGGAATTCCAACCACTTGCCTTGTCCGTAGCATTTTCATGTGAAGACTCTGTTACTTTGTTCCAGCCAGGATTTTCTTTAGCATCTGCTGGCTGGTCTGAGCTCTTGCTGTTCCAAGTAGAACTAGGTTCACCTTCTGAACCCCAACTCTGCCATTGCTTTTTGCCTCCACCTCCTTGATTCCAACTTGAGTGCTCCTTCTTGTCAGCATTCCCCTGGAACCAAGCGGCCCCAGACCCAGTGCTATTCTTCCACCCCTCAGTATCATTATCCGCTTCCTTCTTCCAGTCAGAGGAATCATCACCAAAATCCATTTTATTGCTCCTACCCCCAGGCTGGTCCCTCCTTCCACGGCCTCGGCCTCCAAATCCACTTTCTGATCCCCATCTACCGCCAAACCCTTCCCTGTTTGATCTGCCCCTACCACGAAATCCCCCACGGTCACCTCCCCTGCCACCACCAAATCCCCCCCGATCACCTCCCCGGCCACCAAAGCCCCCACGTTCTCCTCTACCCCGAAAACCTCTTCTACCCCTAAATCCACCTCTGTCTGAGCCACCCCTACCCCCATTACCACCACACCAATTCCCCCCATACCCACCATCCCCAGAAGTTCCATCACCACCGCCAAACTTGCCACCACTTGAATCATTTCCAGAGTTCCAATTACTGTTCCTTCCCCAGTTGGTGTCTTGATCACCAGATCCAGAATTCCAGTTGCTTTTCCTTCCCCAATTGGAACCTTGATTTCCAGCATCAGATTTCTGACCCCAACCAGAGGGCTGCCCTCCTGAAGCTTTGGGAGTATTCCAGTTACTTTTGTGGTTCCACCCAGAGGGTTGGTCTCCATCCACATCACTTGAACTCGGTTTCTGAGAGCCCCAGACAGAATCTGAATTTCCTCCAGAGTTATCTTCACGGTTAGATTTAGTTTTCCAACCATCATCCTGATTTTTATCAAGATTTGAAGTGATAGAAGGGTTTTCAACTTCATTGGCTTCACTGCTTCCAGACTTCCAAGAACCCCAATTAGTGTTTGAGTTTCTGCCATCAGCCAATCCACGTTCTAGGCCACTACCTTGACCCCATCCTGCTGCTGGACTTTTATTCGATGCCTTTTCCCTATTCCAATAAGATTGACCACTTTGGTCTCCAATATTCTCATCAAATTTCTGACCCCAACTGGAGGGATCCCCTCCTGAAACTTTGGAAGTATTACTGTTACTTTTGTGATTCCATCCAGAGGGTTTGTCTCCATCCATTTTGTCGGCAGGTTTTGCTTGACTCCAGCCATCTTCCCTTTTACCCCAGCCACCAGATTGGCCTGGATCAGCAGCAGTTCTAGCATCAGAAGGACAATGAAACATCTACGTAATACATAATTATAATACAAGCTAGTTTTCTACACAATACCTGAATCAGCAGCAGTTCCAGCATCCTCCGCACCAGCAACCCAGGAGGATTTCTTAACTGAGGTACTTTTGACTCCCCAAGCATTATCTTCTAAACCTATCCATCAGAAACACGATGAAACATCTATGCAACACAATTATAATACAAGCTAGTTCTACACAATACCTGGATCAGCAGCAGTTCCAGCATTGTCAGCAGCATCACCCCAGGAGGATTTCGTAACTGCAGTACTTTTGACTCCCCAAGTATTATCTTTACCTTCTGCACCTATCCATCAGAAGGACAATGAAACATCTACACAATACATGATTATAATACCAACTAGATCTACACAATACCTGCATCAGCAGCAGTTCCAGCATTGTCACCAGCAGCACCCCAGGAGGATTTCTTAACTGCTGTACTTTTGACTCCCCAAGCATTATCTTCTGCACCTATCCATCAGAAGGACGATGAAACATCTACACAATCCATAATTATAATACAAACTAGTTCTACACAATACCTGGATCAGCAGCAGTTCCAGCACTGTCAGCAGCAGCACCCCAGGAGGATTTCTTAACAGCAGTACTTTTGACTCCCCAAGCATTATCTTCTGCAACTATCCATCAGGACAATGAAACATCTACACAATACATAATTATAGTACAAGCTAATTCTACACAAATACAATACCTGGATCAGCAGCAGTTCCAGCATTGTCAGCAGCAGCACCCCAGGAGGATTTCTTAAGTGAAGTACTTTTGACTCCCCAAGCATTATCTTCTGCACCTATCCATCAGAAGGTCAATGAAACATCTACACAATACATAATTGTAATACAAGCTAGTAATATGGAGCTATGACAGTAAAAAAATACCTTTACCAGAAGCATCACCCTCAGAACTAATAGGGTTTGCAAGAGATTCAGACTGCTGCAACAGCAAGATGATAATCAAATGAAAAATAAAAGCAGAAAATTGGTTACATTAGTTGCTTTATTAGCAAACATGAATCTGTGGAATTTGTGCTCATCCATGACCGCACGAGGATAGTGAAGATATGAATACATGTGCTATTGATGCATATGATATATACAGTTTGCGAAGAAAAATAGAATTCACGTATTAGTATTATGCAGAGTAAGAGCTCATACATTATTGCTGCAATGCAAATAAAAGACATACCGGGAAATTTGACGTAGAAGGGTTAGACCAGGCACTCCTGCACAAGATTATCGTAAGTTAAGACAAAAGCCAATATAATAAACGAAACAAATCATGAATGAGAGAACATGCTGGATCATAGAAATTTTTCTAAATTCACCCGATAAAATCTAGAAAGCATGAGCCCCAACCGGAGACCACTCCCTTAAAGAGTAATAAGGTTCAATGTATTTTACATATATTGCATATCCTTTCCCTAAGCAGATAGATCAATGGAAGGATATCAACGCAGAACATAGATAAATACGCTACACCAACAAAACAACTAAAATCATAATCATAATCATAAATACTTTTACAAACAAAGCAAAGCCATCATCTACACAGGCCCAGATGGTCTATTCTCAATCTATGGTTGCAATAAAAATAAAATCCAGAGTGAATATCAAATCCTCTGGCATATAGAGTAAATAATGAAGCAACTCAATCAAGTAGATTAATTAATGTCATCATTGTCTGTACCTTTCAGGTTGCACTCCACCAGTATTCCATCCGTCACCCCCAGCTGATGCTCCAATTCCGTTCGTCCAACCTTTACATAAACTCATTGTCAAATGCCAAGTCTCTCCACTCAGGAGATGTAGAACATCAATGGCAAACAGGAAACAGATATGGAACTAGCACCCAAATTAATAAATATCTTGTTTCATGGGTAGAACTTCCGCATAATGTCAAAGAAGAAAATAGTAACAAATAATAGGATCCTACCTCCTGAACTCTCCCCAGAACCCAGTAGATCAAACGGTTTGCTTGAATCTGGGTCAACGCTGATATATAAAAGATAAAACAAATCAATATAATTTTCGGTCAAAGTTTGCAATCAGAAAGAATCACGCATACAACTATTATAAAAAGTACCTTGATGATGTGGCAGTTCTCTTCCCTTGTACCTCAGAAAGATGCTCACATTTAACTGAATGAAAATCGACAGTGGGGAAAAATTACTAAGTCACTTAACACCTAGAAAAACATTGATTAGCACATCATAAACAAACCTGTAAGAACCTTTTGTTGAGAATCAAGTTTCACAGTAACATCAGAGCGACGTATAGCTATGACACGACAAAGATATCCCTTCAAAGGACCCACTCTAATTCTCACGGTTTGACCAATAGAATATAATCCATCATCGTTTCCTTTGCTGACTGCATCAAAAAACAAAACAAAACAATATATCATGCAATATCATTAATGGGCAGATCTAGAGCAAAAAGACTTCTGAAAGAGTTAGGCTTCTTTACATTCACGGTTATGTTCTCTTGCTTGCCATGGCTTTTCAGGCGACAAAGGAGATTTAGGAGATGTTGGCAAATCTTCAAAGACTGAAGAATCTGGTTCATGACCCTGTGTATATTATTGCAAAAAATCATAAAAACCCATTTTAGGTGACCATAAAGTTCATATTCTAAAGAGAGAATTCCGACCTTTTCACTACAATCACCAGCACTAAGCTTGACTTTCTCACACATACGAGATTTGGCAGTAATATAACCACCATTCTCTTCGCCATTACCATCATATATAAAGACAATCCCTCTATAGATGTACCTAACAATTCCTTGTTTACCCTGCAAAATCACATGGAGTAGTGTTCTGAATTCAAGACAGATTCCAAAAAAGATGACAACTATAAATATAAAACATCCTAAGCATCAAACCTCAGATGGGCCCCCAATAATCCTGACAGTATCATTAACAGTGATGGTCTTATTCTGCTGATCTTGGGCACTAAATTTTATATCAAACAGTCTACACTTTATGTTACGGCGTTCCACAGTCATAGTAACAGGTCCATCTGGACTCTCTTTCAGTATCTATAACAGACAAAAGGGTCAATGAAATCGAGCTTTCTGAAAACAGGAGATAGTCTAGATTGGATGCTTCTTACAAAGTGATGCATACCTTATAGGTATCATCTTTATCCATGCCTATGATAACACCAAAGTCTTTCTTGCTGCAATAGTAAATACATATGAAACGAAGGTCATATGTATTTAATAATGTAAATTAGTGCAAATTCATATATGCACGTATGAATGAGTGAGAGAGAGAGAGAGAGCAGATCCATGCAGTATCGTGAACGCTGAAAGTTCACAAGGACTTACCTAAAACATACAAGATCATACATTTCAAAACCATTCACCACACCAAAGCTAGATGAGCCCTCTCCTTTCTCGCCGCCTTTATCTCCTCCTATAGTCCGCTTTTTCTTAGGCTCACCATAAATCTGAGTAAGCCACTGCATCTCATTTGATTCCGTGTTTTCTGATGGTGCAAACTTTAAGACCTCCTCATCTTTCGGCACAACACCCCAAAAATTTAATGAATCTATAGATAATTTCTTGTATAGATACCCATCCTTGAGCATTAGACCATCAAGAACCTCAAAGACCCTGCCAGTCTCACGATCACGTCTATAATGCATGAGAGGTCGAAATTCCCTGCAAAGTTAAAATTGAGATAGTTGTTTCAGAAAATCCATCAGACAAAGAATTAACAGCATATAAGGATAGACAATATTACTCAAGTTCACTAGAGCTGATTAATCTTGCAGCCGGTGTGTCATTGTTTTGAAGCCTATGTCCTCCACCCTGTAAATATGAGAAAACTAAGATGGCTATCATGTATTTCTGAAGACAAGTTTATTATAAAAGGATAACAACAGTTTGTGTAAAAATGACCACCATCAATTGAAGTAGAGTTAGAAGACAATGATACAATACGACAATCCAACATTTAATATCAATAGAAATCAAAAGAGCGTCTGATAAGAAATAGGCCAAGGCTCAATCATCAACCAATATATGCTTGTTTCTAGCAAGCACATGACAAAGAATAATACATTTCTGAAATGAATTCTTGATAAAGATTACCACACTAACTTATGCATCCTCCCCAAAATCTTACGTTTACACACACAAACACAAATATATCAATAATGTTTCAACCAGGTCGGAGCTTGACAGTAAGTGCATTAAATCATTAAGTAGGAAACACTTAATAGTGAAGAACGGTTAGTGAATCCCTTCTGATTTCATTTGGAGCCAATATTTGCTTACAGCTTAATGCAATATATAAATATTAGGAATAGACCCTATATGGTACTCAAATGAAAATAACCAAAAACCACTACAGCTAATAAATGAAGGGCAGAAAAAAAGAAGAGAAAAAAACTAAAAATAATAAGTTATTAAGATCCCATTACAAATTTGGCAGCCAACGCTTGCAAATCAATTCTTGGAATAAGCTTCACTGTTACTTTTTTCTGTGTATTGTTCACAGCCACAACCTGCAGAAATAGAATTGACACACAAATAAGCTTTTCATATGTTAGCTGGAAGATATAACTCTAGAACATTTTGTTTGTGCAGTACCTGTGCTAGGTCACCCTTGTATTTACCATTTTTCACCCGGGCCCACATGCCCACAGAAACTTCATTGCATCTACTTCGTACTGAGAAAAGATGAAGAATTTCATTCTTTGGAAGAGGATGCACTCGGGTAACATAAATACCAGAGATCCCACTGCATGCCTGAAATGTAATATTAATAACAGCTCAAAAGATTTAGCTGCAAGTAGAAACCTTTCAAAACTGATTGGTATCAACTATTTGATCAACATCTCCAGTACATGAGTTACCTGATAAATATCATATTGCTTTTCAGCTTCAATGTAGATATATCCCTTCATATGGTCAACAGCAAATGCAGATATTATCTGCAGTTTATTGCCCAGGGATTTCAATTCAATAAACTTCTGCATCAGACAGAAAGCTGAATGCCTTTCACGCCCAACCTGCAGCAACCAAAGATTAGAAGGGAGGAAACGAACCAACAAAGCGACCAAAGTTGTTTGAAGGTGACGACTGCAACTTTTATTAGTAAAAGTTAGTACAAACAGGATACAGATGTCATACTGTGCATTTGACTTTCCAAATAGTGGGCATTGATTCAATGGCAGTTGATAAAGAATTCAACTCAAATGGTTTGTCATCATACTCTTCTGCAGCATGTGTAGCGAACGTAGAACCACTGCTATAACGTTCTTCCATCATTTTATCAAATTCTTCCTCATCCATCTCCTCCTCTTTGGGAAAAACGGGAAGGCTATGGGCCTTAGAAGGTTCATTCTTAGTTGGTTGCACGGTATCAAAATCCTCATCTAGAAAATCTGTTAAACAATTTCAGAAAACTACCCGAAGAAGAAGCATAAATGAAAGAAAAATTAACTTGAAATGGCAAAAATATAACAATTCCATCTCTAAGAAGTCCAAATCAAGACATCAGCCACGGACAGGCCAATGACCTAATAAAACATGCAATTAAAGTAAACAGACAACTAGGAGAAAATGGTGGCACACCGGAAAGCTTGAGAACATATCATAACAATGACGATGAATGCAAACAGAAAATGAGGAAATAAACCAGAATACCATGCTCAATAACAAGCAAAATATTTTTTCCCATCTCACTATTAAGTATGAAATAACAAGCATTACTAGGATGTAAGAAGCAATTTAGAATTCCAAAGAAGTGTAGACCAACCTTCTAAATGAAATGCCACTCTTTGCTATAGTGTATAAACATTAAAAACCAAGGAAAACTAGACGAAAAATAAAAATCAGACAAGCTTTGATTCTGCAACCTTGACAAAGACAAGCTCTACAACGAGCCCAGAAAACCATAAAAAAGGACCGAAAATGACCGCCAAAGACATGAAATTCGAGCAACCCAGCGCACCCATTCATTAATCGCCTCCATACAGAGCAAAAACACCCGGATTGAGAAGGTTCGACGGCCAATGAAACCAAAAAATATAGTCAAACCCTAGAAATCCCGGCGAAAGCGTGAGTAATGAACGGAACGTACGACAAGAAGAAAGAGCCATAAGCTTTTCTATACCATCGTCGAAGTCACTGTCGAAGCTGTCGTCAGTATCTCCAGCAGCAACGTCTTCGAAGAACTGCAGAACTCCCCGGTTCCTCGTCTTGCGGCCACCACCAGACTTGTCATTCCCATCGCTTCGCTTCCTCTTTCCGGAGGAATCTTTGCCGGCGACTTCCTTGCCTTTGTTCGTCATTTCCCAGGAGAATGCAGAACGCCAAACGCATGCAGATTGAGACTGAAGAGGAGTGGGAGAAAGTGGCGAGTGAGAAATTGAGAGAAATGAATGGTGCCCCTTTTCCTCAACAGAAATAATTTTATGAAAACTCAAATTTTTTTTACAACTCAAATTAACAGAAAAAAAGGGGAAATTGCATAAAAAGCCATCACAATATACCTAATACCAGTTTGGGTTGATAAGATAATTAAATCATACGAAGGGTTAATGACCTTAAATGTATAAATTGACGATAAAATTACCTAAATACCTCTAAATAACTTCAATTGAAAGATAGCCCAAATCTTCATCTTCTCTATTGCTCTTTCTTCTACTTCAAACTCTAGTAAAAACTATCCCAATACAACGAAAAAAGATATCTCAATGTTATTTTGATGATGATGATCGATAAGAGTATGAAAAAGATTTTTAAATTTAATTGAATCTGACGTGAGTATTTATTGATAAGTTATCAATAAAAGATTTGCTCGATAAACTCTTTAATAAATGAGAAGAAACGTTTGAAGAAAATTTGATTTCTGATAAGTATTTATGGAAGACTTAATTGATAAAGTTACTTATTGATAAATATTTTAATAAATAAATATGAATTTAGTTATGAAAAAGTCTGAGTCATCGAGTGTTGGATCTAGTTTCCTTACTGTCACTTTGAATAGTTATAACTTATTTCATTTAACTAAAAACTTAGAAAATGCCCTATAAATAAAAGATCTTTAAGTATACTTTCATAGTAAATAAGTTTTATTTCAATAGCCATTGTATACAAAAAGATATAATCAATATGGTAACTGAAGGTCAGTGCCAAGGCGTGAATTCCGTCTGAAGACTTATCCAAGAGCTATTCAATAAGCCATCTTTTTTAATAACATTTCGATAAATGGCATCAGATTTGCTATCTTTTCGACTAACGCATGTCTTTAGCATGACATATGTTTAATATTTTGACCATATCTTACAATATACATATCTATTTTTAGATAAAATTTAATTCATATGAAATTAGACTCAGAACACGTTTCATGGACAGCAAGATCATCACAAAAGAGTTTAATATGAAGGAAATATATCCTTCGCAATATGAAGCATAGAATTCACTCCTTGGCATTGACCTTTAGTTACCATATTAATCATATCTTTCTGTACACAATTGCTATTGGAATGAAATTTGTTTCATATGAAAGTAAACTTAAAGAGCTTTCCGTTGATAGGTCATTTGCTAAGTTTAGAGTTAAATAGAAAAAGTTATGACCATTCAAAATAATATGGAGGAAACTAGATCCAACACTAAAGTATTGGATTAACACCCGAGTGGGGACGACATCATGGTCTTCCTCCACGCCGTCATCACTATCGACCTTCCCATCATCAGCAAACCTCTTCTTCTCTCTCTCCTCTTTGTTGCTTGCGCGTTGTTACATGTCAGAACTCGAGTTTCATGCCATAACTCGAGTTATAGCATGAAACTCGAGTTTTGTTATATTTTCAGTCTAACATACATTTAGTATTTTGTCTATACTAATAAATGGAATAGAATGAAAATGAATTTTTTTTGTTGTACAAAATTTTTTAAAAAAGTGTTAGGCTCACCCATGATTCAATAGTAAAGGAAAATCTCCTTTTCTCTTAGGCGATACTAATATCGGGTAAGGCAAACCGTTTATTACTCTCAGACATAAATTTAAGCATCTTAGAGCTAAAATATTTTCCTAAATGCTACGACTGTAACCACAACTAGAGCTGGTATGTTTTACCTTAAGGGGGCGAGTTTGGGCTGGCAAAATGCCAACCCGTTTTGGGGCAGGCTGCACAGCCCGCCCCCCTCAGCCCGCCAGCCCGCCACTTTTTTTTTTTATTTTTAATATTATTATTTATTTTATTTAAATATTATTTTAAATACTATTATTATCGAATACTAGTAAAGATGATTACTTATTTGTTAAAATATGTTTACATATTATAATTAATTAATATTATGTTAATGTTTATTTAAATTTATAGATATAAAATTTAAGATTTTTTATAAAAAATATGATTTTTTAAGAGTATAATATTAGCAATTTTTTTATTATATTGATATAATATTAGAAATTTTTTATTAGTATTTTAAAAATTAAAAAAAAAAAAAGTGGAGGCCAGCCCGTTTTGGGGCTCGCTGGCCCGTTTTCAGCGGGCCAACCCGTTTTCTCAACTCTAACCATAATAAAATGATACTTTTTAAAAATTGAATACGTTATAAATGATCGTACGTCTCACCATTTAATCAGTTGAATTCACCCACGATAGATAATGAAGATGAAAACTGAATATAGAATGGCGGTATCATAGTAGTCTTAAGATTTGCTCTTTCCCGCTGAAGAAAACTCCTGCGTTGAGAAATGGATACTAATAAACTATTGTCAGAATATTATCATGAAGATCAATAATATTTGCCATTGAATCATTTGCTTCATATGATCGAAATCTTCAGCATACATGAGATGAAACCCAGGCAAGGTATTCTTGTAAAGCTCTAAACCCTCAAAAGATGTTTTCCTAATAAAAGAGCTGGAAGTATAAGCATATAATAAGGAGAGTTTCTTTTTTCTTAATGGATAAATATCCTTTTATTATAATTTAGAAGTAATCATGTTTAAAATTTTACCTGGCACTATATTTATATATATATTTTTTACTAGGTATAAATATCTTCTTATTAAAAATAATTATATTTGATATATCGTTGCATATTAAATGTGTGTATTTTTTTTAATAAGGATGCGAATTGTAATAGAAGGATATTTGTGTATTATGGGAGGAAACTCTCCTTATTATATATCAGTGCCGGGCTTGATAAAATGTCTGTGAAAAAGCAAAAAAAAATTGTTAGTCTTCTGTTTCTATCATGTTCTTTTGGTATGAATTACTGTATGAATTCAAATGATACCAATTATTTGGACCAAAAAATGATACCAATTCAAACATAATCTTTAATATATATTAATTTATAATACATGCCATTTAACTTTGTATTTTACTATTTTTTTATGCAAATTTTTTTTAAAGAAATTAGGCTCACCTATGATCTAAAGCAAGACGAAGTTATATTTTAATATTTTTTATATAAAAAAATTTATGTGGATTTGGCACAGCCCCAAGGCTCATAAAGTGCTTTACAGGAGACTTACGAGATCGCTTACTAAATGAGCTCGCATAATAGTAGTGAGAGTCGAACCCGTTTCTTTGTGAGATATGAGCTTATTCTTTATTATCTATATTAAATCTCATTGGTTGTACTTTACTATTTTACTTTGATTGGCATATGTGGAAGTTTTTTTTTGTTGCCCCCCGGTTCACCGGAGTTTTACCCCGACTACATCCGGATTTGACCCGCGTCGCGCACCTGGCTATAGTGGGTGAGTCTCCCAACGAAAATTTTCTGTATACGTCAAAACTCAAACTCAATATTTTATTTAAGCGATATCGAGCAGCTTACTATTCAGATTAACCCGGTCAGTGGCATATGTGGATTTTTTTTTTTTATACAAGGCATATGTGGAAGTTGACGCCTTAAAAATAGCAAAAATGTAATGGGCTAATAGGGTAGCCCAGTTTTGGACATATGGCAAGGGTTGGGCCATCCATGAACAAATTGGAGTAATTGGGTCAATCCATATCAAGTCCATCAAGTGCTTAATTTGTTAAACCAAGCTTAGTTTTTTGTTGTTTTTAATAAATCTATATTACAAGTATCTATACTTTTTTCAAATTTACTATATATTTTATTCCATCTCTATCCTCATTCAAAGGGATAAAATTAAAAAAATAATTTTTTATATTTTTCTATGTGGACTTATATCTAGAACAAAAAAAATTTATTCTATAGTAAACTTCTAATAAGGACTATAATGGCATTAGGATCGAAGTTTCTTATATTTAAAATTCAGAGGAGTATTTATTAACTCTGGGCTCTCTAATTATGTTAACTTTTTTAAGCAAGCTTAGGGTATCTATCGTCAGAAATAGTGATTAATCACTTCACATCGTAAACTTCTCGAATGGACTTTAGTGTTTGCTATAGAACCCTCTTCACACACATCGTCAATAATCAAACTCTTGACTATTTGCATGACTTATGTAAATTGAAGAAGGTTGGGAATTGAATAAAAATGTAAGGAGTAAATGTGCATCAAGCATTTCAAATTAATTTATATCCAGCACTTTAAACTAATTTTTGAGGAGCAATTAGTACCATAAAATATTTAAAGGTGCAATTAACACCCCAAATTAATTTTGAAGGTTCTTCTAGCACTCTAAAGTATTTAAATTGGTACAATTCTGCTCTTTCACTAATAGAAACACAAATTTCTAGTTGATACACGTTATGTAATTTTTTATTTCAACATATTATAATTTAAAATATTAAATGTGTCATATTGTTTAAAAATTAGTACTGAATAAACCCTAAAATTGATATTGTATAGAATTCATATGTAAAAATTGATAAATTTTATAATTTATTTAGTGTAATTTATTAAAATAATATTATACATATGATATTTTAAATAATAATATGTCGAAATAAAAAATTTATGTAGTAGGTGTAAAACAAAAATTTATATTTTTATTAGCGAATTGATAAAATTATAATAATTTAAATATTTTTAGGTATTAATTATAATTCTAAAATTATAACTTTAAATATTTTAAAATATTAATTATATTTTTAAAATTAATTTAGAGTAGTAATTACAAGTTCCTAATAAATAAAATAAGTGTTGAAAATTATAACAAGTTCCAAAATTGTTATCTCGTGTTGTTGTCCTCCGTCTAGTATACCGTGTTACACTTAGGGTCGTACGCACTGAATATCTGCTCACGTCGATGTATAGATTCAGTTATGACCGACCAAGAAAGAAGAGGATGGGATCAACTCAAGAATATTCTGTTTTATTTCCTTTGGTCTTAATTGAAATTAAAACAAATATAGAGTGATAGAGTATATATTTATTTACTCGTGTGAATCTTGTAGTTTTATATTTGTCTCTTTTTCTAAATTCAGTTAAATATATAACCCTTATCTATCTTGGCCAGTTGACTCTTTGAATTTATTATTTTTATATTTTTAATTTATACAATCGTATTAATTCACTCTTAAACTCGTACTAATAATAAATTTGGTTGAACTTGTAAGTTAATTTAATAAATTTATAGTTTTTGTATTTATAACTTATAAAAGTACGTAAATAAAAAGTTCATTTAATTTTAATTTCAAATTAGTATATAAGTAATATACATTTTTAGCCTTTTCAAATCCTTTGAATCTTTATACTATCTATGTATCTATGAACTGCTCTGTCCCTATTATTATATAGACAATATATAAATATTGAAAGAGAATTTTTGTTTTTTTTATAACTAGGTTTTAAAATGTAATGAAATAATTATTGAGGCGAGAGATTACAGAAAAGAAAAGAATGGAAAGGACAAAAGGTCTCTTTATTAGCAAAGGAAACTCTAGATACATCGGACCCTGGGGACTACCTCCCCCACATCTATGGTGGATGGTTCTATCTTCTTGAGTCAACAAAACGCGGTGTTTTGATGCCACTAGTTTGGGGTTACTTTAGGATATTTATTACTAATCTTAATATAAAAGTTATTTAATTAATTTAAATAAATTAAAAAATTAGATAAATTAATTAATTAATTATAATAAATATAATCTAATTATTTTAAAATATTTTTATTTAATATTAAATTATATACTATTTTATAAGTTATGTAAATTAATTTAAAATGGTAATAATAAATACGAGAGATATATGTATTAAAGTTTTTTAGGATCAAATTTATTTTTATATTTAGGGCTAGAAGGGTATTTAATAATCTCCTCTTTTCTAGATTTATGGTCCTAATCTCTTGCACAAAATTAAAAAGAAATACATAGGATCAGCTTTCCCCCTTTCTTTTTATAATTTCTCTTTATTTGTCCTTCACTGAATATGAAAAATGGAAATCCAAAACACAAAAATTAAAAAAATTATTAATATTTATTATGCAACTTATTTTTTCTTTAAAAAAATATAACTTTTGATTCTGAGTTTTTATTATTTATTTTGTTCTAAATTTTAATTTATAATAATTTAGTCTCTATATTTTTTTACTCAAAATAACTGAATTTTGAGTAATCTTTTTATTACTTATATATTAGTCTCTAAATTTTAATTTACAATAATTTAATCTCTATATATTTTTTACTCAAAATAACTAAAATTTTATAATTCTTTCACTTAATAAATTACCTATAAAATTTGAATTGTTCTATAAATTGAAATTTAAAGACTAAATTCAGTATTAAGAGAAATTTTCAGAATTAGAAATTGTTTTTGATAATCTCTTATTTATTTGTCCTCAACACTTGAGAAGAGAATCATTGAATAATCGAAAATTGAGGCTGATATTATCAAGCCACGTGCTTCCTTGGTCCCATACACTCGTGTACTACGCGAATTCAGGGTGTGTTTGGATTAGCTTTTGGAGAATAGATTTTGGGAAGAATAGATTTTGGAGAATAGATTTTAGGGAGAATAGATTTTGAGAAGAATAGATTTTGGGAATAGAGATGTTTGGATGATTAGTAGTAGAATCACTTTTTATATTAGTAAATTACTAAAAAGGGTATGATATGATTAAAAGTAATAGAGATAAAAAATGATAGAGAAGAAAGAGGAGAGAGAAGAGAGTGTAGAGAGGAGAGAGGAGAGAGAAAAAGAGAGATAAGAGAGGAGAGAGGAAAGAGAAAAAGAGAGATAAGAGAAGAGAGAGGAGAGATAATAGAGAGGAGAGAGGGTGTAAAAAAAAGTAAGGGTATAATAGTAATTGGATAATCCAAAACCTAGGTTTAAAAAAAAAAGCTATTTTCAGTAGCTTATTCAAAACCTAGGTTTCAAACCGAGGTTTTGCCCAGAATCAATTCTCACAAAAAATGGCTGTTTGTGTAAAAAATTTCTAAACCGCGATTTTGGCCAGAATTCATTCCTAAACATGGTATCCAAACACACGCTTATACATTCATCCCTGTGGAGAGAATGAGACTTTAATTAACATAAAATTATGTAACAAGTCTACATATTAATATCATATTTAATTTTTAATATAAAAATTAGATATTACAATATTAAAAAAATTAATTAAATTAATTATTTATAATAAATATATTTTAATTTTTCTAAAATATATATCATATTTAATCATATGTATCAGAACTAATTTTTTATAAAAAAAATTTAATATGTGTAATTAATAAGAATATTTTAAAAATAATTATAAATTTTAAAAATAAAGTTGATTAGTGGTTTATATATCAAAGTAAATATATTATCCAACTCTTATATTAAAGATCGAAAATAATATTACATTAAAGATCGGAAGTAATGTTATATTTAATTATAATTAACTAATTTATTTAATTTTTTAATTTATTAAAAAATTAACTAATTTTTATATTAAATATTAATGTTTTGACAGTATTACCTAGTCAACCACGTGGAACTATTTTTTGTTCTCTATTTTTTTTTTTGCTATAATTATATAATTTTCTTTTGTTTTAATTTTGTTTGTTAAATGTGTCTAAACGGAAATGCTCTCTTCAAATCAACTAAGCTCAGATTTCAAATGGGGCATTTAGAGGTGTTCCTACCATGGTCTCCAATCATAGAAGTATGCTTTACTTCATTTTAATTTATTTTGACTTCATTGCTCAAATGGTCAAAGCAAAGAAAGGTTGCGTCTTTCTTGATTATTTTATGTAGAAAAGTCTCAGGACATGTCACCTACGTTACGTTTTTCTGATTAAAGAGTGGAGAATTTAACACTTTTGGACAAATTTTTTATATTCTCCATTTGAGGTTATTTTTCTCTAAAGAGGATATTATTAGTTATAAGAGCCAATCAAATTTTTAGATATATTTAAGAAGTCAAATAATCAATTAATTATGATCATATCTAACCTGTCAAGATAAATTCATATTATATACTCTTTAATTTATTTAAATTAATCAATTAACTCTTATATTAGTTATAATTAACTTATTTATTAAACTTTTTAGATTTATCTAAAAAAATCAATTAACTCTTATAATTAAAACCATATGTAATATCACTTTAACTTTTTAGATAAAATCACTTTCAAATCCCACATAAACTTGAAAGTTGGCGACGAATGTCCTTCTATTTGTCAAATATCTCACTTTAAGTTATCAACTCCCCTACTTATCAATTAAAGTAATGGTAATGGTGTCTCTTTATAATTAGAATCTCCTAATGGTATAGATTATTTGAAACTTGATAATAGTTTAGAGATTTGTGAGACTTTTAAATAATAAATTGTTTTATATGAGATTGTAAGTAATTTTCTTTTTTAAAATGATTTATAAAATGGAATAAAAATTTCCCTCTAGAAAGACCTATATTTTGAAGTAGAGGGAGTAATTATTATTGTGGAATTTAAGCCATCACTATGATCAAATCATATATGCACATACACATATATCATTATAAAAAATTGTATATTGTGCATATTTTATACAAATTAATTAATTTTAATCTAAAAATATTAAATTTTACTATTATAATTTTGATAATTTTATATTGAAATATTATAATGCAGTGGAGAGCTAATAATATGGGTTGAGTCGTGGGCTAACCCATTTGAAAGGTAAGGTTGATAAAATTCAGGCTCTTTTACAAACTTTTACAAACTGGTCTTTTGTACCAAAAAAAAAAAAATAAACCGGTCTTTTTAACCCATAACCACTAGGACCTAACCGGTGGTGGCTCTGGCCGACAAAGTCCTTCGCCGTCCCACCCTAGTCTCACGTTGTCACGCCTCCCTTATCTCAACCCTCATAACCTCCCTTCACGAAGTCATAACCGGCGCCCCCTCAATCTCACACTGTCATTTCCTTATTCGACTATCTCTCTCACTCCATCTTTAATTTGTTCTTCCTTTGGCTTTCTCTCGCTTGAATCTCCAACCCTCACTGTCTGCTGTTGTAGTTATGGGCTAGCAAATCCAAGCCTCCAACTTGCCGTCGAAGTCGCACTCTTCCTCAACACTATCATCGTCCTGGCGTATTCCTCACTCCTCGTCCTTAGATCAGTCATTGCCTTCTCCGTTCCCTGCTGCTCAGCTTCTCCCTTCTTCACCGTGAGATATTTATTAAATATATAACCTATTTAGATATTAATTAGGATAATTAATAAATATTTCTGAGTATGGCCCGTAGTCATTGGGCCCAATCGAAGGTGGGTAAGTGACTCAGTTTATTTAAGGTTAATTTCCTGATGGTGAAAAACAATAATTTTACAATTGAGATATATCGTGCGATTGTTTCCTGAGTCCAGAGCGAAACCTATTTTCTCAGCTCCCTCTCGAAGGTTCCCCACTGGTGATGGTAGTCCACAAGTTATCATCACTGTGCCCAATCACCAGTTGAAAGAGCCTGTTGGTTATCTGACATTCCTTATTGATTCACAGGTGTCCCTGATTCATTCCAGTTCTTCTCAGATACTAGATCAGTAAAGTAATGGCAAGAGGTAATTTAGAGTTTCTGCTGCATCTTATATTTGTATGTATGATAATTTGGATTGATTATTTCACATTAGAGATGTTTATTTTCTAAAATGTGGTATCAAGCGTGGTTTAATATCATTTTTGCCTTGCTTATTGATCTTTAATTCTTAGGAGTAACAATTTGGGAAAGAATAAGGATATATAGAATTCTAAAAATTATAATTTTTTATTTCCTTTTTACCTTTGACCATTTTTCTTTTCTCTGTAATCGGCGAGAGAGATACATCATGGTGAAAGTTTCAGATCTGCCCCAAGAAGGACATACTTTCAAAGCTTTTGTACAAATCTCGACGCAATGATTATATCATTAAGAACATAAAGATAGAGGGATACGTGGATAAGCTATGGTTTGTTTGTTAAAAATGGTGTGGAGGAGTATTCTTTGAGAACTAATTCATGGAGACCATTGTACACCTCGCAGCTGCTGCAAGTCTCCAAGCCGCTGGGTTGCTGAGTCGGGTTAGGTCAACCCGACTCAGGAAGAAGAAGCCTGATGCGATTTTGGGCTGTTTTATATTTTTTTTTCTCTCTTCTTCTTCGTTCTGGGCTATGGCATTTTGGGCCTGGGATAATTTTATTATTATTTTGTCTCTTGTAGATTGGGCCTTTTATTACTCTTTTTTTTTAAAAATCAGATTGGGCTTTTTGATATTTTGGGCCATTTGTTATTTATTTTTTTATTTAACAGATTGGGCCGTGTCACGTTTTGGGCCATCCACTGTTCATTTTTTTTGAAAATTGCAGAATAGGCCGTGATGCGTTCTGGGCCTGTTACAATTTTTTTCTGAAGTCTTTTTGGACCATTGCTGTTTGGGCTGTCTTTTTTTTTTGTCAAAGGCAACCTGCTGGGCCGGATTGGTCTTGGGCCGATAGAAATATTTTTTAGAGCCTTGTGCACTTCCTGCATTTTTTTGGGCCATCTATATATTTTTTTAGAAGCAGATTGGGCCCTGCATTTTTGGGTTGAACAAAACTTTTTTTTGTTTTGTTTTTTTGCTTTATGGACTTGCTATTTTTGGGCCTGGATTTTTTCTGGAAAATAATTTTTAAGCTCTATTTTGGACTTTTATTTATGGGCCATTTGGTTTTATTTTTAGAAAAATATTTTTGGCCATTTAATTTGATTTTTTAGAACATTTTAATTATTATTACATGTACTGTAAATGTTTAAATTAATTTCTCTATTATTTTAATATTTGAAAAAGGTGTTTACAAATTTTAATTTTTATATTATTTAATTGCCTATTTTTGTGTATTAATTTCTCCTTTGGCAATTAAATTAACTATTTAATTTTTGTAAAAAACCTTTTGAGTGAAAATTAATTTATTAAACATCTTTTTAGTGCATCAAATAGTGGAAGAATTTAAATTAAATTATTTGGTCACATTTTTTGATTAAATTAGTCATATTTATTGATTAAATTAATTTGTTAAATACTCTATTAAGTTGTGCATATTTGGAGTTATATGTACGTAAAATGATATTTGTGATTAGTGTGCAATTTCTTGAGGAATAGCCACAGCATCCTTGTTTATTAATTTTGTTGCATGCATTAATTAATCACATATGGATTTAAAATATCACTTATAATTAAATGTATAGTTATGACTTATCTTTGCCCACAGGTAGATATTTTCTATTTGTACATTTAATTAGGGGAGAATTAATTGCTCCATCACGTTGTGCATATTTGGATTTTCAATGCACATGAATGATATTTGTGATTAGCGTGTAGTTCTTTAAGGAGTAGTCACAGCATCCTTATTTATTGAATCTATTGCATGCATTCATTAATCACATATGGATTTAAAATATCAATTATAATTAAATGTGTAGCTATGATTTATCTTTGCCCACAGGTAGATATCTCATAATTGTACATTTAATTAGGGTGGGATAGAATGGCCTTGTTATATTCTAAGTAGCCCATAGGTATTAGATAATTACAAATGCGTTCTAGTCCCATCACTTGAGATAAATACATGCTATGCTAATGTCTTTGCCCACAGGTAGACATTGGTGATACGTATTTATATTGCTTGCGTGCTACATTTGAGTTAAGCATGCATACATGGCACAGTGACTTGTGATTGCTTCAATTTTTACTCTTGAGCTTATTTGTATATTTGTCTGTTTTCACCTTGCAGATCCAATTGCTAACCCCAGGATTATGGCTGATGTGAGCAATAAAATAATCTTAGATGGCAGCATTAACTATGTTGACTGGAGAGATGATGTTTTGCTGCAGTTTGGTTTCTTGGACTTGGATTATGCCTTGAGGTATGAACAACCTCCTAGACCTGATGATGTCTCTAATGACAGAGAGGCAAAGGAAATATATAATATGCGGGAGCAGAGTAACCGCTCATCTCTTCTGTTTATGCAATAAAGGATCACCAGAAGCATTAGGGAAGCAGTCCCTAAGTGCGACACAACCAAAGGGTACTTCGAAGTCTTAAATAAGCAATTCAAGCTGACAGACAAGCAGGTGGGTGGTGCCATCGTGTCTGAATTATGTGCTAAGAGGCTTACAGGTATTGGCAGTGTGAGGTAACATGTAATGGAGATGAGAGGTATGCTTTCATCGTGTGTTACTTTTGAATCTAACTTTTCTAGCGTTAATGATGACACTTAGTGGATTGACACTGCTTCGATGATCCACATTTCGACTACCACGTAGGGTTTTCTGTCAAGCAGGCCTCCACATCCCAATAAAGAAACTGTCATTTCAGGCAGTGGGAGAGGAGATCCTGTAAAAGTCGTTGGAACTTTTCGTATAACTTTTTCAAATAATCATGTTTTGAAACTTTATGATGTGTTTTATGTTCCCTCTTACAAAAGAAATTTGATTTCTATGTCAAAACTCATTCCATTTGATTATCATTTAGTTCTTTTTAAGAAACTTATGACTTTGAAAAATGATTCTGTTTTGATTGCGAATTTAGTCATGATTGATGGCTTATTTAAAATTATTTCTGATTCGCCTCAATCTTTTACTGTTTCATGTGGTACTAAGAGAAGTGTCATCGATGAGAATTGTTATAGCCTGTGGCATAGGAGATTGGGACATATCTCTGTTGACAGAATTAAAAGGTTAAACAAAGAAGGAATTCTTCCATCTTTGAACCATTCGGAGTTTGATTCCTGTGTGAACTGCATTAGGGGTAAGCAGACCAATAAGTCACATAAAGGGGCTAAGAGAAGTTTTGAATTGTTAGAAATTGTACACACGGATATTTGTTGCCCTGATTTGACTGCGCATGGTCAAAAGTACTTTATCACCTTTATTAATGATTACTTACGATACATGTATGTCTACATGCTTTATAATAAAAGTGAGGCACTAGATGCTTTCAAGGAATATAAAGCGGAAGTAGAAAAACAGATTGGGAAACCAATCAAGATCGTGAGATCAGACCGTGGTGGTGAGTATTATGGCAGATACACTAGTGAAGGACAAGCACCAGGTCCATTTGCTGATTTTCTTCGAGAGCAAGGTATAGTAGCCCAATATATATCATGCTTGGATCACCTGAAATGAATGGTGTAGCTGAAAGAAGAAATAGGACCTTGCTAGATATGGTTAGGAGCATGATGAGTAGCTCCAAACTACCATCTTCTCTGTGGAAGGAAGCACTCAAGACAGCCACATACATACTAAACAGGGTTCCAACAAAGGCCGTGTCCAAAACACCCTTTGAAATCTGGAAAGGATGTAAACCCAGTTTAAATCATTTCAAGGTATGGGGTTGTCCTGCTGAAGTAAGAGTGTACAATTTACAAGAGAAGAAGCTGGACCCCAAGACTATTAGAGCTTACTTTGTAGGCTATGCAGAGAAGTCTAAGGGTTATAAGTTTTATTGTCCTCCACCTTCTAAAAGGTTTGTTGAGTCTAGGAATGCCAAGTTTCTGGAGAATGATATAATTAGTGGGAGTGATTGTCTACTAGATAATCATATAGAGCGCACCACTGACATCGTTCATGAGGGGACATCGATAGTTAATGATCATCCTACAGTTGAGATTGACATTCCTACTGTTAGGATTGACATTGAACGTGATGTAGACCCTATAGCTCAAGTTGACGATGCTGAACAAGATGGACACATACCGGATGGTCAACCTATCACACAAGTGGAACCACCACAAGATGTGATAAAGGATATCCTTATTCAGCAACCTAGATCAACCCAAGAGGTTGAATTGAGGAGGTTAATTAGAGAAAGAAGACCGACATTACCTGATGACTACTTAGTGTATTCTGCTGAAGTTGACTGTGATGTAAATGTTGAGAATGATCATTTATCATTTACTCAGGCTATGAAGAGTGCGAACTCTAAGTTGTGGCATGATGCTATGATTGATGAAATGAATTTCATGGCAAACAACCATGTTTGGGAACTTGTAGAGTTGCCTAGTGGGTCTAAGGCCATTGGCTGTAAATGGGTTTATAAAACCAAGAGAGACTCACAAGGCAACATCGATAGATACAAGGTTAGGTTGGTTGCTAAGGGCTTCACTCAAGTGGAAGGAATCGATTACAGTGAAACTTTTTTACCTATATCTAAGAAAGATTCGTTCCGTATCATCATGGCATTGGTTGCACATTTTGATCTGGAGTTGCACCAAATGGATGTGAAGACTGGTTTCCTCAATGGTGAACTGGAGGAAGAAGTCTATATGAAACAGCCTGAGCGTTTTATTGCAGAAGAGAAAGAATATTTGGTATGCAGGTTGAAGAAATCAATATATGGTCTGAAACAGGCTTCACGGCATGGTACTTGAAGTTCCATGAAGTGATCACATCATTTGGTTTTGTTGAGAATATCATGGATGACTGTATATACCACAAGGCTAGTGGGAGCAAGATCGTATTCTTGATTTTGTATGTGGATGACATTCTACTTGCTACCAATGATCTGGGTTTATTGCGTGAGGTGAAGCAGTTTTTGTTCAAGAGTTTTGACATGAAAGACATGGGTGGAGTATGAAACATCCTCCCTTAGACTCCTCAGAGTACACTTGCGGAAGCCATATTAGCTCGATTATATCTTAACTTAAGCCCAGAAATTGAAAATTTTACCTTTAAGTTCCTTATTCTGAACCTTTAATTTGAGAACTGATTAATCTCATTCTACACAACCAAATGAGGCTTATTACCTATCCACGTAATGCCCCAGATGTGTACAACTGGCTCACCAAATTTCGTAGCGAAACTCCTTCGTTTACTAGGTCAAACTGAGGTCAAACCACTGCTACCTCAGGACCTGCGAATTTCCCCTTAATTTACCATACATAAATTGAATATGCCAAACAATACTTATCATTGAATAACATAATGTCATACAGCATGGCATACACAACAAGACATATACATAATCTTGCTATCTCTATTACATCTCTTTCTGCCTAAACTCCGGCAGCATAATCACTACGCTTTATCTGTACAAAGAACTGAACTGTACTGATTCGGTAATCCCCTCATGAGAACTACCATTCTACGTAGTACCCAGGAAAGACTAGATGAACCGGCTAGGTCCACTCACTTCTAGCCTCCTTAGACAGCACTACGTACACAGTACTTATCATATACTGATGTTCAGTCTTTACTTCGGCAACATAACGGCGTCTCCTAGGATTCTCAAAATCTACTTCAGCATAACCTCCCTGTAATGGGTTATGGATGGGGATGAGATTCGGGGGAATCTCAGTAGCAACAATCATAACAATATATGTAATGCAGTGTGATAGTGCTTGCTTGTGATTGTGTACAGATAAGTATGCTGCGTGCTTCCATACTCAATAACATATGATCATAGCATTGCAGTAGAGCTTCAAGCATAACATATAAGACAACAATCCAACCAAACAATAGCACAACAAATCACAAAGCCATTACATAAAAGCTAGGATTAGTTACTACCTCAAAGGCTTAGCAGAACTCTACTATCTCTATTCTGCTTCCAGCTCCGTCAGAACTTCCTTTCTTTCTTTCTTCCTCTCACTTTCTCTCTCTAGCACCTCCTCCTCTCTCTAAAAGCCTCTTGGCCATGGCATATGAATGAATGGGAGGGGGGGTATTTATAGTTTTGGCCAATGGCATTCCTGTAATTTTGAAGCCATATGAACTTGTGGTCCTAGTTTTTCCTGGAATTTCCTATTTTCTTTTATTCCTTTTTACTGCATCATGCATGACATCATCCAGGACACCTCACCGGGACACCTCAGCGCCACATTTATCACATGTCTGAAATCCTGGACACCTCAGCAGCTGACTCAGCATGCTGACTCACCGGTCCAGTCTCTTGCCTCGTAAAGCGTGTCCTCAGCTTTATCTGCTTTCTCCAGACTAATGCCATGTGGCACCTGGAAGAGACCTTGCACGCTTCCCAATGCTATCCAGATAAGTCCCAGACTTATCTGATCACCTCCTCGGTTTTCGTGCCAACCGAGTAACTTTACTCCACTGAAACAGCATTAAAATAGTATTTTAATGCCACTTTTTCCCACATACTTCATGGGCTACGTTTTTGGGCCTGGGAATATCCTCTTGGGTCTCTGATCCAGCCCAAGTACTCTGATGGCACGATTCCCAAGAAACACCCCTTGGCAAATTACCAAAATGCCCTTGGTTCCTTTTTCTTTACTTTATTAGGTCTAGGGGCATTATTGTCTTTTCCCATCTTACCAGAGTATTCTTTGACCCTGGTCAACTATCCAGATAACTTCCCTGGACTGTCTAACCTTAGGCAAATGACCAAAATACCCTTTACTCATTCTTCAGCTGTTCTATAACATAGGGGCATTTTCGTCATTTCGCACCTTTTTTCCAGACACCGGCCCCTTTTATCACTGGACTGATCTAATGGGCCTGGGCCTTCCCTGGTGTCACTAAAGGCCTTAGAAACACTATACGGCCCCCTGGCCACAGTCCGATCATCCCTATCGGAACTGCTTTTTCTTTACCGATTATAACTGTAAATTCCCATCTTCAGGGATTTTTACAGAAAAATCGGGACCTCAAATCAAAATTCCGTGACTCCTCATTCAATCCGGAATCCTTTTCTCTATCTCCCGGTATTTTCAGATATTTTATCCGGACCGGGCTGTTTTGGCCTGAAAAAGCACTCACGCGCACACTTTTCCAAAATGACCATTTTACCCCTGGTCACATTTCTAATTCTTTCATACACATAGAGACCTCATATGCACATTTCACAGTTCAGTGAAATGATCAGCATAATTTTCTCTATTTTCTGGCAAAATATGGTACTCATCGGCTACCAGCCCAATCTTTCCCATAATTACGATTTTACCCCTGCATTCTCTTTCTAGCATCTATTCTCATCTTCTTATCCTTCATCTTAAGTTTTAGAAATTCTCTTTCAATAACTCATCCCTTAAACTCTTCGAGAGTCATCATTAATTGAAAGGCTCGACAACCCGCCCATATCAGGTTATCTTACACAGGAGCCAGCCCATATCAAGCTACCTGCAGAATTCCTAGGCTTAAGACTTAGGATATTCCTCACATTCCTCATCTTGGACCTAGATGAACTGTCCCGATCTCCTAGGCCAAAAATCGGGATGTTACAGAGTATCTTATGTCATTGGCATAAAGATCCATAGAGATAGAACACAATGTCTTATAGGTTTATCTCAAGAGGCTTACATTGTCAAGATCCTTAAACGATTTAGAATACAAAACTGTTCATCTAACGTGGCTCCTATTGAAAAGGGAGATAAATTCAGTGTAAAACAATGTCCTAAAACTAAGCTTGAAAGGAAACAGATGTAAAGAGTCCCATATGCCTCAACGGTGGGAAGCTTGATGTATGCACAGGTTTGTACAAAATCTGACATCGCTTTTGCTGTGGGTATGTTGGGAAGATACCAAAGTAATAATGAGGAAGCACATTGGATGGCTGCAAAGAAGGTGTTTAGGTACCTACAAGGCACTAAACACTACATGCTCACATACAGGAGAACAGACAATTTGGACGTGATTGGATACTCAGATTTAGACCTTGGAGGATGCGTAGACACTAACAAGTCTACATCTGGTTACATCTTCCTGTTAGCAGAAGGAGCTATATCATGGAGAAGCGTTAAGCAAACTCAAACGGCTCCTTCTACCGGTGATGCTGAGTATATTGCGTGTTTTGAAGCAAGTTCACAAGCTATTTGGATAAGGAATTTCATTGTTGGGCTTAAGATTGTGGATTTAGTCTCTAAGCTAATCAGAATATACTGTGATAACGCAGTTGCGGTGGCCATAGCGAACAACAAAAGGAATAAGAGTCGTAGCAAGTTTGTCGAACTTAAATTTCTTTGCTTGAGAGAAAGAGTTCAAGATGGCCAGGTTTCCATTGAACGTATCAGTACATTGGATATGTTGGCTAATCCTTTGACGAAAGGATTGAAGCCGAACGTCTTTGTGACACATGTACCTCATATGGGATTTCGTCCAACTTTTGATTAGTGGAGGTATGAGCAATGAAATTACATTTTGTGGTTTATCATTTTAAATTTGTGATTGTATACATTTGTGCTGTTGAAATTGATAAACATTGAGATAGGAACAGAATGAACATTAAGTTCATGTATATTGTGATACCCATTAAGTGATGGTGCTACCTGTAATACATAGAAGGTAATACTCGATCATAGGGGACTTAATCCCATGATTCTTGTAGCATGACATCAGTGTACCTAGACAGGGCAATGACATTGAGTATACGGGCCAAGTGGGAGAATGTGAGATATTTATTATAATATATAACCTATTTAGATATTAATTAGGATAATTAATAAATATTTCTGAGTATGACCCGTAGTCATTAGGCCCATCCAACGTGGGTAAGTGACTCAATTTATTTAAGGTTGATTTCTTGATGGTGGAAAACAACAATTTTACAATTGAGATATATTGTGCGATTGTTTCCTGAGTCCAGAGCGAAACCTATTTTCTCAGCTCCCTCTCGAAGGTTCTCCACTGGTGACGGCAATCCATAAGTTGCCATCACTGTGCCCAATCACTAGTTGGAAGAGTCTGTTAGTTATCTGACATTCCTTATTGATTTACAGGTGTCCCTGATTCATTCCAGTTCTTCTCAGATACTAGATCAGTAAAGTAATGGTAAGAGGTAATTTAGAGTTTCCGCTGCATCTTATATTTGTATGTATAATAATCTGGATTGATTATTTCACATTAGAGATGTTTATTTTCTAACACACCGTTCATCTTCTCCCTCCTCTATGACGATGTCTACTCATGGATGAATTTGATCTACATTCATCTTGTTTCTTTGAGAGAAAAAAACCACAGGTGGGTTGGTGGGTTAGCCTGTCAACCCGCTATAACAAATTCAGGTTAACTAAATGGCAACCCGTTAAAGTGTGGATCATTTTTAACCTGCACCGCCTAACACGTATCCGCCACGGGCGGGTCAACCCATTACCAGCTACTGCAGAGTGAGCACAATGATTTAGCACTTTAACTAACACTTAAAAAAAAAAAGATTTTAACAAAACTTAGCAAAAAACAAAAGTAATGAAATTCATATGGTTGATCTACGGTACTACTTCATGAAATTTCACTATATATAACTCCACATCTAGCCAGCAAGCTTTATCTTCTTCGAACCAAACACAATACACACAATTTGGTGCCACTTTCTGTAAACATGGTGGTTTCTTCAGAACCACACACCACCACCACAGGGCTCCGACCGACAAAGTCCTTCGCCGTCCAGCTTCTCACCGGCCGGTGGTTCATGATATTCTCCTCCTTCCTCATCATGTCCGCCTCCGGCGCCAGCTACATGTTCGCTCTTTACTCTCGCGACATCAAGTCCGTCCTCGGCTACGACCAGTCCACCCTCAACCTCCTCTCCTTCTTCAAAGACCTCGGCTCCCACATCGGCATCCTCTCCGGCCTTCTCAACGAGGTCACTCCCCCGTTCGTCGTCGTCTCCGTCGGTGCCGTCCTCAACTTCTTCGGCTACTTCATGATCTGGTTTGCCGTCAACCGCAAATTCCCCCACCCTCCCTCCTTCCCCCTCATGGCTTTCTACCTCTTCATCGGCGCTAACTCCCACTGCTCCACCAACACCGGCGTCATCGTCACCTCCGTCAAGAACTTCCCCGGCTCCCGCGGCATCGTCATCGGAATGTTGAGCGGCTACTTGGGCCTCAGTGGCGCCATCATAACTCAATTATATTACGCTTTCTATGAGAATGATTCAAAATCTCTTCTCTTGCTCATGGCTTGGCTTCCTTCTGCAACTTCGATTCTGTTCCTTCCAGTCATAAGACACCATAAGGGACTCCAACAGCAAAACGACACCAGAAATTTCTACAAGTTCGTCTACTTGTCTCTTGTTCTCGCAGGTTTTCTTCTAGTCGTCATCATTCTAGAAAAATGTCTCAAATTTTCCCAAAACGAGCATTATCTCACATCTTTTCTCATGCTTCTCCTTCTCTTCCTTCCTATTATCGTTGTAATCACTGAGGAGCTTCAGCTCTGGAGAACCAAACAACAAGAACAACCAGAGAAAGTTATAACCATAGCCACAGAAAAGCCCAAGCTTGAAGAAGAAGAACAACAACACAGAGAAAAAGAAGAAGAAGCTTCTTCTGGGTCTTGTCCATGGTGGAAAAACATACTCAGAAAACCAGAAAGAGGCGAAGACTACACGATTCTTCAAGCAATTATAAGTTTAGACATGGCGATTCTGTTCTCTGCAACAATCTGTGGACTTGGAGGAACACTAACAGTGGTGAACAATCTGAGCCAAATAGGGATAGCATTTGGTTACTCACCACACAGCATAACAACATTCGTCTCTCTAATGGCGATTTGGATCTATCTGGGGAAGATAGCTCAAGGAGTGATCTCAGAATTCATGGTTAAAAGCCTCAAATTCCCAAGACCCTTCATGCTCACTTCAATTCTACTCCTTTCATGCGTGGGTCATCTTCTTGTAGCCTTCAACGTCCCAAATGGTCTCTACGTGGCTTCTGTAATTATAGGGTTCTGCTTCGGAGCGAATTGGCCAATACTTGTCACCATTATTTCTGAACTTTTTGGACTCAAATATTACTCGACGCTTTACAATGTCGGGGCGGTGGCGAGCCCTATCGGCTCGTATTTAATGAGCGTGAGAGTTGCAGGTTATCTTTATGATAAAGAAGCCATGAAACAATTGGCAGAGAAGGGTTTTGTGAGGAAGGAAGGAGAAGAACTGAACTGTAATGGAAGTGAGTGTTACGGATTGGCTTTCTTTATTATTACAGGGATTACTTTGTTTGGGGCACTTGTTTCCCTTATTTTGGTGGCCAGGACTAGAAACTTTTACAGAAGTGATATTTACAAGAAGTTCAGAGAACAAGACAATGATAAAGAGGCGGAAATGGGCGTGGTTCACTGTAAAGAAGCTGGAGGACCAGCAGGGGCAAATTAGTAAATAGATAATGCATGGAGGGTAGTATTGTAAAATTATTCATGCTTTCCCGTTATTAATTAGTGTCTGTAGTTCTTGAACAAGCTAAGGGCGTATATATAGTTTAACATAAATAAATTATGAATGATTGCCTTTAAATTTTTCCCCCCATGTGTTTGAAGGGATTATTCACATTGATTTATCAAATAATAATATATACTCCTTCCTATCATAGAGAACTACCTAATAAATAGATATGCTTTAATTTTAAGTATAAAATTTTAATTTATTTTATCTTATAAATTTATATATTTTTTAAACGCTCATCTTTAATTTATATATTAATTAAAAAAAAAATTCTATCAATAGAATAGTTTTCATGTTAACTTACCTAATTATTTTAATATTCACAAAATAATAAAATAGTTTTTCATGTTAACTTACCTAATTATTTTAATATTTACAAAATAATAGAATAGTTTTTCATGTTAATTTATTTAATTATTTTAATATTTATAAAATAATTATCTAACTTTTACATATCCAATATCCAATGATTATCATGTATGAGGCTACATAAATACGAGGTACGGAGATGTGTTTCACATGCGTAGAGGACAAACCAAGATAGACAACACAACAGAACCAAAACAAAAAAACACGCGCGCGCGCGCGCGCGCTCGCGCACATGGGAAGCGTTTTATGCGGGTGGATCTTCTGTTGAAGATGGACATAGTTATTAATTAGACTGTTTGTTAGCAGGTTGTTAGTTTGTGCTGCATTTATATTTGATACATGACTCCTATTTATATCCAATAAAAAAATCCTCCATATATACTTATTCATTCAGATATATAGTGCATTAATTGAGATCAAACAATGTAGCTAGGTATATATATATGAGATGTATTTTTTAATTATTTCTTATTATTTTTCTCCAAATATAAATATAAGTATCTTCTTAATAAAAATAATTATATTCAAAATACTGTTAAGAATTAACACTATATTTAGATGGAAGAAAAATTAGGAAAGACATAATACTAAAAAAGAAAACTCTAAAAAATAATAATTTTTTTATCATTTTAAATTTTTTTATTAGTATTTATTTTCTTTTATTTTCTCTTTATTTTTTTATCCAAATATAATCTAAATATAAATATTTTTTATAATATATATTTAAATTTTAATTTATTAAGAACCCTACATCTATACTCGTTGATTATATACATAGTATAGTACTTTTACGAAAATAAAAAAACATGTGAGTCCAACCGACTTTGACTTTGAGCTCCTCGCGTTATCGGGTCAATGAAGGAGTTAACTAGGGGGTATCCTAAATTCTGCGTCGCTACATGCATGCTTTGAAAATGAGTTCACAAGGCCAATGACTTTATATGCCTAATTATATATAAGCTCTTTATAAAAAGAAGTCGCAGGTTTAATCCGCTCGTAATCTTATAATATTAGTGTATGTCTTTTAAATTTTCTTTCCCTTAAAAAGAGTCCACAAGGACTTGATTTTCTGTTTTGACCATAGGGAAAGGAAAACAAGTTTAAATTAGATGTATATTTGAATTTTGAAGTGTGATTTTTGGTCCGTTGTAGAATACTTATTTGTACATTATTGTATAGGAAAATCCATGTTAAAATGTCTTTTTTGATCGGTGTAAAGGGACTCTTGCAAAGATAGTTTGTTTTGAAAAGGAAAACTAAAAGCTCATGAACAACAACTTTGTAGGAACTCCTCCGACGTCTTAAGAGGGAAAAATAAGTCAAAGTCAGAATTTTAATTTGTGCAGCTTTTAGATGCACTGTAGCTTCTTGGAATTAAGTAGTGAGACGTTTTAAAAATAAGGGTATTGCTTTATAAGTAGGGGTGTTCACGGGACGGGTCGGGACCGGGACACCCCCGTCCCGTGGCCCGTCCCGCTACAGTGCACGGGACGCAATTTGCGTCCCGTGTCCCGTCCCGTCCCGGGACTGTCCCGGTCCCGACCGGGACCGGGACGGGTTCGGGACGGGACGGGAATTCCCGAATCCCTTTGAACAAACAATCTGCAAAGCTGAAATTCCTTAATTCACCAATGAACGAGCTGCAACAATATGACATGATAATTAACAAACAATATTCAAAGGCAAAATACAACCTCCAGGTTTCTGAACATCCAACAGTGTCATCCAAAGTCCAAACAACAGTATAAAACAAACAACAATATAGCTTGTTCATTTGCTTATAAATTATAATAACAAACAACAATATGCTTGCTAGCCGATCAATATGTAACTCTTCTTGTGCCTTTTTCTTCCTTAATGCTAACAAGGCCCTATCCTTCTTCAGTATCATCCATAAGTCTCTTCAGCTTGCTTCTCTGCTTCAATAACAGCACGAAGTTGAAAAAGTAAGCATGAAGTTTGATAACCATAGTTGACAATACATTAGTAGTGAGGATAAAAGTACAATTACAAGGCTCAAAAAGCATTCCTTACCTTCATTCAAAAAGGGAAACAAAAAAAAAACACAACATGAAAACATTCTAAAGAATAAAACAAAGAAACAAACCAACAGTCAAAAACAATACGTGTGTTACTTCTTCAATTCTTCCACTTCACTTAATGAAGTTACTGCTACATCTACAAAGAAACAAAAGGAGCGAGACGATTTCTTCTGCTTCTTGCTCAATTTCTTCTGCTTCTCCCTCTTCATGTTCAACTACTACTTCAACTACAGCTTCATGTTCAACATTTTCTATCTCTTCTAAGTTCTCTTGAGCAGTAGGTACAGTTGCCATCCTCCTGTAAAATAGAATGTAGGATTTGTAATCTATGATAGCATTCTATGTTATTAGCAATTATGGAAAATATGCTTCCGCTACTAGGTACAGTAGTTACAGTAGTCTATGATAGCACTCACCCTTTGCACAAATATGCCTCTGCTAGTTCAGGATTCAAGCCAATTGCTATGCCTTGTTTGCGTCAGCAACAACTTCTGTTCAAAGCATATCCATAGAGTAAGGAAAAGAGCTTCATATCCAATTCAAGTATACATACAATACAGAAAAGAGCTTCCATATACAAAAGCAACCAACAGCAAATGAAGTCCACACACACGTGCACAGTGGAATACAGTAAGGAACAGAGGACTATTGCATCTGTTTATTACTTAGAACTGTAAACTACACATTTAATACCTTCAGTTAAATTCCATTTCAAAAATTAGCTTAACAACATTACATACATCCCATAAAACCAAATGAAAGACAGATATTAGTATAAATAATTATACAAGAGAAAGACAAATGCTATGAGTAATCATTATTAGCTTTGAAACTACCTTTACCTTACCAGAGACGCTCTGGTTGTGGTTCTTAAACAACCAGCAATTATACCACCAAGAAAGGCAGGGGATCAAGAAACGTATAACATATCAAACATATCGTCTGGAATAGAGGCGCTTTTCTCGGGAGTCTGGAGAAAATTACAATCAATAGGAATTTCCTAATCCTCCCTTCTCGAAAGGAAACAGAGACTGAAATTCAAAAGGATAGCTGAAGAGAGATAATCAAACTCGGCAGTCGGAATAGAGTAAGGAACTCGACTGAAATTTGAAAAGTTGATTGCTTATGTAAAATCCAAAAATAAAAGGAAATTGAAAACATACACACACGAGGATCCAAATGATTTACGCATTCTGAAATTCTCAACATTTCTGGCAATTTCTCTAAACCGAGCAAGGGATTAGGTTAAGTAAGAATCATACCAGTGTAGTTGTTCAGTTTGCTATGGTCATCGACGAAAGCCTCTTTGCCTTTGGCTTCGAGATCTGTTGCCCTAAATCCACAACGTCTGAGGTGAATGACAACTGTACTGAAGCCGAGAGGAGTGATGGTCGGAGGTTACGAGCAACAGCGAGCGGCAATCGCAAAGTAAAGATAAGAACACGGACGCGAGGACCGACTTCGTGAGAGGGCTGCCGACTGGGGGAAGGAAGGAAGCTGCGGTGCTACTTGCTAGGGCTAAAGGGAGAAGAGTCAGAAGACGGACGCTGAGCCGCTGAGGTTAACTTGGATTCTTGGAAGCTGAGGACGCGAGGGCCGCGGGGTGACTGCCAGGGTAGGGTATATGCGATAGGTAAAAAAAAATCACTTAAAAAAAAATAATTACATGTCGGGACGGGACGGGACGACCCGAGGGTCGTGCCGAGACCCGTCCCGTCCCGACATGTATTTATTCCCGTCCCGAATTTTTTCCGTCCCGGTCCTCCACGGGACGGGACGGATCCGACCCGATATTACCGGGACCGGGACGGGTCACCCGGGACGGGAACACATTGGACACCCCTATTTATAAGTTCCAATCACAGTGCTTTGTTTTTGTTTTTTAGTGGACAATGACCCACCCAACCTATCACAATCACAACCAAAAGTAGCGTGTTCTTTGGGTTTGACTACTCATGTTTTGTTGACTTTCTAAAGTTTTATGAAATTTTAAGGGCAATTGACATTTTTTTTCCACTTAAAATGACCTTAAGAGAATATCCAAATTATTTACCTTCCATTAGAAACAAATAATTAATTAATAAATCCTTCAATTTAAGTGAGGTATGTCTGGAAAACTGAATGCTACACAAAAGAAATATTAAAACTTGTTCAAAGATGGTTTAGATTTTTTTTAAAAAAATTTATAATAGTATGATGATGATATGGCACATCTTGAGCTTTTGGATTATTCTAGGATGAGATTCCCTATGCTGAGAATTTGGGCGCTGATCCAGTCCCATAACCCACAAGGACTTTTAGATCTATTTTCCAAAAAAAACTTTTGGATTTTAATTGCTCAACCATTCGTGAGTATGGATTAAATGAAAATTTCTTATATTTAAAGCAATTGCGGGGTCGGGTCGGGTCGGGTCGGGTCGGGTCGGGTCGGGTCGGGGTTAAGTCTAGAGAAAAATTCTAATCCATCACAATATAGTAAATAAATATTCAAATTTTTATTGGGAAAAATGTCCACATTTAATACTCGACAGTATCTCAAATAAAATTGCCTTTAATAAGAGAATATTTTTTTCTTTGGTCGTGTCACCCGGTTCATCGGAACTTTGCCCCAACTATATCTAAATTCAACTCGCGTCGCGCACTTGGTTATGGTAGGTGAGTCTTCCAACTGAGATTTTCTGCATACACCAAGGCTCAAACTCAATACCTCGTTTAAGCGATATCAAACCGCTTACCACTCCGACCAACCCCAAAATAATCATTTTTTTAGTAAACCCATTGGGCTCCTTTTTTTTGGACAAAAAAATTTAGATGGGTTCGGCATAAATCCCCCACCAAAGCTAAGACACAGCTTCAGGGCTCAAATAGTACTTACAAGGGACTTACAAGATCGTCTACTAAAGGAGCCTTCACAATAGTAGCGAGAATCGAACTCACGTCCTTATAAGATACGAGTTATTCCTTATTAACTATGTCAACTCTCATTGACAATCTATTGGGCTCCTTAATCATTAACAATGACTTCTAAAGCCCAAAATTAAAATTGCCCAATTTTTTTAGTACAAGATTTTTTAAAAAGATGTTAGGTCCACTCACGATTCAAGAATATAATAAAGTCTCACTTCTTTTTAGATGATATTAATATCAAAAATTGCTCAAGTTAGTATCTTGGGTGGTAACTCGGTTGGTTGGGCCTGATAATGGGCCATGAATATAAGAGTAACTTATTTGTACTCCCCAATTTCTGTTTTTCAATTCTCAATATTAAAATTCTCATCCACCACTAACGAGGTCTCGAGTTTGAACCTTGACGTATGTAAAAAATTTTCATTAGGAGACTCACCCACTATAGCCAGGAGCGCGACGCGGGTCGAATCCGGATGTAGTCAGGTCAAAGCTCTGGTAAACTGAGTGGGCAATTAAAAAAAAAATTCTCTTGCACCTACCACGAGAGTTGAATATACCTAAAGAGACTAGTATATCATAATATAGCAAATTAAAATTTATATTTTTTAAAAAAAAGTATTTATATTTTAGTGTCTGATAATATTTTAAATATAATTATCTCTAATAGAAAGATACGTATACATCAAGAAAAAAGAAAGAAATTCTCAGTTACCCTTAAGCTTAAGAGAATTAATGTCCCCAGATCCAAGGACTATAAAAAACAAAACGTATAAAAAATATATTTTTCTGTTTAATGTTTTTTCGCTACATTTTTCTGTTTAATTTTGTGCCATCTATTAATTTACTCTGTAATAGATGGGCCATTTTTAAAATTATTTTTCCAATTTAATCTCTCACATATTAATATTCTTCAATTAAGATATAAAAAACGATTGAAGGCGAAACTTATTACAGGAATAAAATTCAATTAGATAAATCAAATCTATCTTCAAAAAAATAGAATACGACAAAAAAAAGAAGGAAGCTCAATTACATAATCCTGTGCAGGCAATTAATTCACCGGCCAGTTCGAAAAAGACAAACTTCCAATTCTACCCCTCCTAATGGATGCGAACAATCTGAGGATGATGTTAGCGTACGTAGGAACCTAAATCTGATAACAACATTTTATTACTGTGAGCTGTCTCATAAGATGTAAGATGTAAGTTGTGGTGACATTTATCAATTGCTTCACGGATATGTTTCGGCCAAATCACCGAACTATGTTCCATGTGCCATTTTCGTGATATATATATATATATAAATATAAATTTAACATGCAAGCATTGCTTATTTAATTTTCTTCCACTTGGTCTCTTAATTTGACGTAATTATATATAGATATACTTTAATTAGTTACTCGTGACAGCAATTGATGCTTACATTACCTAATTAAAATAAAGAGTAAAGTAACTTGACAATCTTTTAGTTATACCTTAATTATATATACTTTCTCTCTATTTTAAAAATATATAGTTTAATCCAAAATAAAGTTTAATAATTCTTATGATATAGAGGGGCATTTTGGTCCAAAATAAAGTTTAAAAGCTAAACTCAACAACCAACTAACTGTTTGGCTAAATGGAAATAGAAATTTAAATATACAACGTATGGTAGTATAACATGTATTTTAATTTTAAAGGATGTCTGTATATATTTTTAAAATAGATGGAAAGTCCTTGTAATAAAAACAAAATTGAGGGGTCGTTAGAACATTTTACTTTAAAATTAAACGTTGCCTTTTTATCACACTCATTAATGCTAAGACCTAAAAATTGGAAAATTAGAAATTTATGTAAAAAATTTCTCTCCACTGTATAAATAGGATTAAAATAAATATTCTATTTGCCTTATAATTAAATATGAATAAAAGAATATTTTAATTAAATATTATTGACAACTTTATCCAAAAAAAATGAGTCAAATACTAGTACTGGACTGAAGTTCGTAATAAATCTAATGTATCAACATCAATCTTCAACTTGCCAGCCGACATTAATTAGGAATATAAAAAATGTGGATATTCCTCCATTTAATTGATACTCGATATGATAATATATGTAATAAATTAATAATGAAAAAAATATTAAAGCAGAGAAAACCGGTCGATCCAAATTCACTCAAATATGCCAAACCATAAGTTTTACGTTAAAAAAAAACAAACAAACCAAGGAAAACTTACATAAAAAATAGCAAATTATGACAATCACGAACCCATCATTACCATATTTTATTCCACATCTGAATAGAATATGGGGCAACATACAAAGAAAGAAAATACCAAAATTTTGTAATTTCTGTGTGTGAAAGCCAAAAGGGAATTGAAGTTCACCATTTTACACTAATAACGTGTAGAACATTATATGAAGTAAAAAAAACCTAAAGAAAAATGCTTCATTTTAGCATACATAATTAATTTCCTCGTTCATATCTACACAAAAGTTGTCCCATTACCTATCCCTTGATCACCTCTAATTCCTTCTCCCGGCCGCCCTCTCCCGTCCCGGCGGTGCTACTTCCGGCACCAACATTCTCGGCAGCCGCGTTGGTCTCCTGGAACCTCTTATAGATGTCACCTTTATAAAATTTCCTTGTTCTGGAGACTAAAATGAGAGATATAAGAGCACCAAAGAAAGTGGCAGCCGTGATAATTATAAACGACATCTTAAAGCAATCAGATCCAACACATTTCAACTCTTTTCCTTCTTCTCTCTGTAACCCTAAAGCTGCCAATTGCTTCTTAGCTTCTTGATCATACAAATGACCAGTGATTCTCACGTTAAGAATATATAACCCGACTGGGCTAGCAGATCCCCCAAAATTATACAGAGTTGAATAATATTTCAGCCCAAATAACTCAGAAATAATAGCAAAAATCAATGGCCATTGTGCTCCAAAACAAAACCCTATAATCACAGAAGCTACATAGAGGCCTTCTTTAACGTTGAACGCTATCAGAAGATGTCCCGCGCATGAAAGTACGAGAGTCAGAGTGAGCATGAGAGTACGAGGAAATTTGTATTTGTTTAGATAATATTCAGAGACGAAACCTGCGAAGACACGTCCTAGGTAGTTCCAAATACTCACCAGTGAAACGAAGGTGCTTATGCTGTTGTTCCTGTAACCTAAGGATGCTCCGATTTGACCCAGATTGTCAATCGCCGTCAACGTACCTCCGATTCCACAGATGCTAGCCATGAACAGTATAATCATGTCCATACTGAAAAGAGCTTGAAGAATTGTGTAATCCTCACCTCTCTCCGGTGGGCTGAAAACATTCTGCCACCACTTAATCTCTGGTTCACCTTCTCGTCTTGCTTTTGTTATATCACCGCCGGGAGCGGTCGTCGGAGGGTTGGCGACGATGATGTTCTTGACGGGGTCTTGAAGGGCGAGGCGTTTGGCTTGCCAGACTTTGAATTCTTCGATATAGACGATGGCGAGGGGGAGGAAGAGGAGGAAGAAGACGACGGCGGCGCTGAGGCCGTACTCGGACTGGTTAAAGTGGGTCTGTTTCTGGACGATGATGATGAGCATGAGGAATCCGGCGAGGCCGAGGGAGATGTAGAGGAAGTTGTAGAAGACCTTGAGTTCATTGGGGTGGCGGGCGGGGGTGATGTAACGGATGGTGCGGAGGAAGGCGAAGGATATGGCGGCCGGAAGCCAGCCGATAAGGAGGATTAAAGCTTTTGTATCGTTGAAGTAGAAGGCATGATATAGTTGAGTTATAATTGCTCCACTCAGACCAACGTAGCCTTTGAGAATTCCCAGAACTACTCCTCGGCTTTCTGGAAAGTTCTTCACACATGTTACCAGAGACCCTGTGTTTGCAAACGTCTGAGAATTTGCACCTGCAATCATACAAATCCACATTCAAAACGGTGAGACTCATTACACAAGATTCCCATTTGGATCTATACAGTATTATCCTATAAACAGAGAAGCTGTTATAAGATTTGAACCGTGAACAACAGTTGTATAAACCCATTCATCATCCCAATTTTTAATTATCATCCCTAAACAAAATACTCTTATAAATTTTAATATAAGAGTTAGTTAACTAATTTAGATAGATTAAAGAGTATATAATATAAATTCGTTTTAAAGAGTTTAATTTTATCTTAATTAACTGATTTATTTAATTTTTTTTAATCTAGTAAAAAATTAACTAACTTTTATATTAAGAATTGATTATTTTTTTTATATGTTTAGTTCCTGTACAATTTACGGAAATCACTGTTCGAGTCAAAATCAAAAGGTTTTGTTCTTGGTCTTGTCTCTATTATAGCTGTTCAGTACCATAAATTCAAACGACCTTTATCAAGCTGCCCAAATTTTGTCGTTTTGATCCTTTTCCTTCTTGGGTTTTAAGGAAAATAAGGTGGAGTTAATGAACTAGATGTGATATCCTTTTCAAACTGATATAAATTAAAAAAAAAACAATATACGTGAAAAATAAAACTAAATTCTAATGTAGTATTCTTTTAAATCTGTGTATAGGAGAAGATTAGATGAAATAAAATAGTTTTAATAAAATTAAGGAGCAATGCTAATAATTTTGGAAATGGGTGAATAAAATTACCTATACAGATATAGAGGAACATTTGCCAGACTTTGGGTTTGGGAATTTTTTGGGTAACGCTAAGCCATATCATGAAGTAGCCGAAGAAGTTGAGGACGGCGCCGATGACCAGCACTACCCACGGCGGAGTCAACTCGTTGATCAGCCCAGAGAGGATGCCGACGTTGGCGCCGACGTCCTTGAAGAAACTGAGGAGGTTGAGGGTGGTTTGGTCGTAGCCCAGGGTGGATTTTATGTCCGGCGAGTACAAGCCGAACATGTAGGTGGCTCCGGCTGCCGCCATGACCAGAAACGACGCAAACACCACAAACCACCGGCTGGCTACCACCTGGACTGCGAGACCCTTCATGTCTGACATCCCAAGAACGCCGCCGACGGGGCTTCCTCCGGCAACCACCACCATGTTAATTAATTGATAGTGTTCTGGTGTTTGTCAGGGAAAAGAGAATTACGGTGGCCCTCTCACTAAAACGATACGACGTTCTGTTCCACCAATTGAACTCTCTCAAACATTTGATTTGAGCATCGATGTTTTCGTCCTTCCCAACAATGCAGAGTTGCAAAATGGCCGAATGGATATATAGAGAGGGGAAGAAACACTTCAGTGTTCGAGTAATAGTAATAATAATAATAATAATAATAAGACTTGACAGTTTGACTTTCAAATTTTCATAGATCGTTGACTCGTATGATTTGGGGATGACAACTTGCCCACACATGCGCCAGTCATTTTATACACTATTTTAATTATTATTATTAAATATTGGCATGGGAAAATGGAAATAAATATATATGTCATGATTTAAAAACTCCTAGCTAGCTGGATCTTGAGATGAGATAAGTTCTCAAAATTATATATTTCTAGACCGTATAAAAAAATAAAAATTAATAGCCAATGATATAAGATGCGTATTTTGAATAACTTATATTATTTTTCTTTGATATGGTTTATTGTAGCTATATATTGATTCACGAGAAAATGGATGAGAACTCTCGATTTAAAAAAATTATTTATTATAAGGATATGATATATTTTTATATACAAAAAGTGTTAATATTAAAAAAAAATATACAAATAAACCCCTACGGGTTATATAAATTAGTTGTGACTGTTCTAATTTAATTATGAATTTTGAATTAACAAGCAGGTACGCAATATCTTAAGAGTCAGGTGATAAGAAATAGGCCTGAGATACTAGGTGTATTATAAAAAAAATTTATACACATAAAATATTAGTATTTAAACTCGGATACTTCTAATTAATAAAAAAAATTTAAACAGTAATTTTTCAGCATATACTGTAGCTATGAGCAACAATAATAAGTGAAAATAATACAGGATTTGAGAGAGAGAGAGAGAGTCTTTTGACATAATATTAATATGAACTATATTTACTTTTTCAGAAGCAAAAAGATGGCTACCAAACGTGTTCAATTATTTGAGCATGTTATTATTAATCTCTTTATTGAGTTGTAATTAAGCATAAACTAAAGAAGGTAACATGTGAACTTAAATTTGATGTTGAAACTAACCGTTATTAGTCACATTATATATATATATATATATATATATATATATATATATATATATATATGGAGAATTAAACTTTGTGGGGACAAATTTAAATGGCCCATGAGAGTTACGTTGGTCTTGACAGTTTGTAAATTATGAGTGTTAAACATAAGAACTAATTTATTGAGATATTAAATTAATTATTTATAAAAAGTATATTAATTATTTTAAAATATTACGTCTAATTATTTATATTGTCTAATTGATTGAAACCCCTTTTAATATGAACAAATATTAATAATCATTTAAATTATCAATCTTAAGTGAAAGAAATTATGGTGTTTAAAGTACCTCACCAAACTCATTTCTGCATGTGAGAGAGAGAGAGAGAGAGAGAGGTTTGACCTCGATTTGACTGCAAGCAAGCATATTATTAATTTTAAAATAATTTGATGATATATTCCATTTAATTTTAAGACATTTATATATTCTGAATCCTAAGCTTAAGTTAGCTCAAATAAATAAACAAGCAAGTTGTTTTTGCGTTTGGTTTAGTAATTAAATTAAACAATTTTAAAAATCAGATCAAACACGGCACACTTTGTTAAAACAGAGATTGGGTTTTGGTTTCTGTAAACTTGATTAAATTAAGAAATAATTAATGTATCCCAATGACAATAGGTTATAATAATTAATAAATTTAATAAATTATAACCCCACAAAATTTTGTCTTATATAATTAAAAAAATACTTTCAATATTGTAGCTACTATATATGGCTGATAGACAACACTTGGAATTACCTTAGTTATATTTATGGCCGTTGTGTTTGTGGCTACAAATAACTAAATATAATAATTACAAAAATATAGAATAATTTGATCTTAATTAAATAAAAGTTTTAGAAAATACTTTACCATTTGAAAAAAGTTCAACAAAAAAGAAAAGATGTTATTAGTTTCTTTCCCCCTTCTTTGACTTATGCCACACATTTTAATATTAAATTATTAAAGTTATATTAAAAGTTGCCGACACAATAATATATTTCAAGCAACAAATGATGATTTATTTGTTGATTAATTTAATATTTTAATTTTCTCGCAGCAAAGGTGTATTATTTGTTGATTTAAAATGTTGAATTATTTGTGCAGTTGAGAAATTCTTGCACATTTTTAATACAATAACTGTCTTAATTCGTCACATATATCCATATATTAAATTTCAACTTGATAGACCCCGTGCATGGAATTTTCTGGGTAAAGTTTAGTTTGAGACGTTTTCATATTGATGTGTATATTACCAAAATCGATTCAATCCCTTGGTTTATGACAAAAAAGTTCTATTTGATCACTTTCTTCTGTTCAACTATTTTTATTTAATATATGCATATTCAGGTCTCGAAAAATAATGAAATAACTAGGATGACATGAACCTATGGGTCATAAATTAAAAGAAAATTAATTAAAAAAATAAAAAAATATACTTTTTGATTATTTATTTTAGATTTTATAATAATTTTTTAATTTAAAATTAGAATATATTGAACATTTAAATTTGGCAGTGTTCAAATATAACGACCACTTTGCCAATACAAGGGCAAATTGAATAATAATACCAAACTCCAAAATGATAATCATTTCTGGAACAATAATGAATCTCAGAGTTTGAAGATTATGGCCAAGTCCTTTGACTTTTTGGATATTATAATTTTGGATTCACACCATGCTACTCATTCTAATGTTCAAAAAGTAGGGTTTGTTATAACAACTCAATTTCTTTATGATTTTCAAATAACATAATTTTTTTTATAAATTTATATATTAGCGCAAGTCTTGGGAATTATATATATATATATAAACTGAGAAATGAACTACTGATTCATGATTCCTTTTAGCCTTAAATATTAATTAAAAATAATATTTTATGAAATCAACATATATTTTTTATAAATTATTAGTTTAATTAATTTTATGAATATCTATAGATTAATTATTTAACTGCTAACGGAGGGAGTACACAAGTTATTATACTTTATTATTTCTTCTAATCTTAAAAATTAGACCCAAATTCCTTTATTTCTTAAATTTATTACTTCTTTGATATTTAATATAGGACATAATGAGAGAATTGATCTTAATCTTAAATATAAGACCTATTTATCATATTTATTAACTTTTTCTTAAATTACCCTATTGATACTTCTTAAAAAATAGTGTTTTAAAAAAAATATGTCATACTAACTAATTTATTTAATTTTTTAATATAATTAAATTAGTTAAATAGATTATATATTAAGGACCGACTGAGTATTTTTTTCAAGCTATCAATATTAAATAGGGTTTTCGTCAATAAAGATAGTTTTAATATAAATTATTAAAAGGATATTTTAAAAAACTAATTAAAACATTTTTTTATAATTAAGTTTAAGTTAAAGTGCAAATATACTCTTGACATTTTCTTAAATGTGCGCCTGACACCATAATAAAACCTCAGCTGTAAAAATGTTTTAAGATTCCAGAAGGGTCTAAAAATGTAATCGCTAAGTTCAACTAAAATCCTGTTAACTTGTCTAACTTATACATCAAGTGGGACCCACACAAAAAGGTGACAGACGTTTGCCCAAATAAACAGCCCAGGCATTAATTTTAGCATCCTTTCAAAATCTTCATAACCCTAGGCATTTTTACCTCCAATGTTTAATTACGGTGCCACGCGCACATTTAAAAAAGATTATAGATATATTTACACCTTAACCCTAGGTTTATAACCCTAGGTTTATATTGTCATGTTTATCTATAACCTAGGTTTATAACCCTAGGTTTATATTGTCATCTTTATCTATAACTACCAATACAAGTCTTCTCTGGCGGCCTTAATTAATTAAACAACACTTTACTTAAATAACAAAGAAATAATCACTTTTCGAGAAGCTTTTTGTCCAAATTAAGACTTGCAAGTCTCAAACTAATACTAATTGATCGTTCATACTGTCATCTCCAGCTCATCATCAGTAACCACTTGACTTATATACTATTTAATCTCTATCGTTCCATATGCTTCTTCGGCATCATTCACAACAGGTTAAAACGTATATATAATAAGATAAAACAGATTACTTCTTACGTTGTTCATTCTTAAATATTTCAAACTTGTTTATTATTATTGCTTTCATCACTAGCATGCAATTTTCTTTTGTGCTCTTGTAACACACAGACGCGAACACAGACACACGGGATCATTATTCTTGACTTGTATTTTTTTAGTTTCGTAATCATCTAATACAAGTTCACACTAAGCTACACGACCAATTAAAACATGATTACCTCACAAATCACTGTCAAATTTCTTCGTTGCCTTTTCAACCTTATGTAGCTAATCAACCACGTATATATAGTATATATCATCACTGACTTTACTTATGGGGTGGTCCATCTAGATGCTCTTTTTCTTTTTTGGGATAAAGTTCTAGAATTTGTGACTTCCAAACCATATGTAGACGTTAATATTGACATATTTTTCTTTTAGTATATAATGTTTATATATATATCTCAATAATTTGAACGTTCATATATTTGATTATTGTTGTAGATTACTATATGGATTAATAAATCTTTAATTTTTAATTAATGTAAAATATTACTATATATATGAACTAGAGAGAGAGAGAGGAGATATAAGATTACACTCCTTCGATTGTACTTAAGATATGATCTATTTAAATAATTTGATTAGATTAATAAAGTTAGTTAAATTAGTAATTAAAAATATTTTTTTAAAATATTTTAATCATCATCTTCCCTAACTCACTTCCTCTATCTCTTATTTGATTATTATTGAAAGAATATCAATAATGGTAATTAAAAAAAAGATGATAAATAGGTATTGTATTTAAGATTAAGATAATTCTCTAATTAGATCATATATTAAATACTGGAGGAGTATTAATAGAAGATAAAGATGCTAGGTTAAAAATGAGCAGATAAATAATTATCCAAGGAAGGTATAGTTGAAAAAGATATATTGACCAAGCCTTAAATTTATAAAAAAACGAGAATTTTGAAACAGAACATTTAAATTTTTTGACCTCACAAACCAAAAAAGAAACCAACAACACTCAATAGATAATTAGATATAGAATCGAAGAAATACCTTATCAATTGAAAAGAAAAAAAAAAGAATCGAAGAGGTATCTTTTATGTGTTCTCTACCATAAAATATAATCAATAATTGATATGAATAATCATTTATTTTACAGCTTAGTCAACTTTCGAATTAATAATGGAGTGTTTTTTTTTTGTAAAACAGTTACGTGTATTTTCCAATAATTGATTTCAATAATGTCTTATAGAAATTCTAATGCAAGCAACATCTTCCCTAAATAATGACAAGTGTTTTTAATTTAGTAATGACATTAACGGTTAATGTTTATTTTACTTTAGAAGGTAGACAAGCACGGGGTTTTAGCATTCCTTAAGAAGTGGCAGGAAATTAGCTAAAATTGATCGCTTTGACAATTTTTCATTCTATTTGAATTTAATATTTTGTTTTGTTTTGTAACTTCATGCTTGTTTTCACCTCTTATATATTTGTCTAATTTTAATTTGATAATTTTATTTTATTCTAATTTATTCATTTGATTTAAGAATACTTAAATATTTTATCTCTAGAATTAAATGTCATTAAATGGAAACGCACAGTAAAATATTATGTTGTCCATTAGTAACTTACCCCTAAAGGGAAAACTCCTAAGTAATCCAATTTAGTTAAGCCATTAAAACTAGGGATATGTTTGGAGGCTAATTAAAAAAAAAAAAAAGATAGTTGAATTTACAAGTATTCTAGAAGTAAGTGCCTCTGATTAGAATTAGTTGTTAAAAGTAGAAGCTGAAGAATGGGTAATTTTTTGTCAAATTAAAGCCCCATATTCTAATAGTGTGAGATTAAGCTGTGAACTCCTGTCTATTGCAGAGCTTATATACTATTAAGGCATGTTGGGTAAACTAAAAGTAAAAGTGAGGAAGTGGAAGTAGATTTTTCTACTTTCCTATTTTGGTACGATATAAGTCACTTTTAATATTTTGAGTTACTTTAGTTTTATCAAAAAAATTAGGATTTAAAATGATGGAAGTGAAAATAAATTTTTTTAGATTATTTTTCCCTAATTATAAAATTCTTAGACAACTTTAATATTTTTTAAGTTATAAAAAAATATTTTAGACCATTATACCAAATAAATTTTTAAAATTTATTTTCAACTTAATTTTATTTTTATCAAAAAAAATTCTGTCCTATGAAAATTAATCCTTGAGCTATAAGGCTATTGACAAGGATGAGTAATTCTGATTGAAAGTATTAACAATCCTCCGGCAAATATATGAACTTACTCCTCAGTAACTTCAGTAACAACCATAATTTTATTAACTTTTTAAGTTTCAGTTTGTATTCCCAGAGACCAATAAGAACATTATAAAAATAATTAAAAGTAAAAAAAAATAAACTGAATGTATTTCGATTTAGAATCAAAATGTAATATTAATATATAAATAAAATATCATAGTTGTGTATGAGTTAGAACCCATAAACCTAATGCGATCTGACGAATATTTCGGGTGGATGACACTTCTCAAATTCCTAACACTTCGGAAAAATCAGCTCTCTTTAAAAATTTTCTTACCCGAAATTGTACGACAGTTAAAAATTCAAATTTTATGCGATACTATATTGATAGTGATTGATATATAGAAAAATAATCAAGTGGGTGAGTTTCTTAAAAGAATTATGCAATGGATTGATGAGGTTTTTACTTCTTTTTTTTCTTAATGATAGACTCAGTGCATATATATATTTAAAAATAATAATTTCATAGATTCCATTTTCCCCCTCATCAGTCGTATATTCCAAAAAATGAATATTGAGGGAAGCGATAGAGGCTACCATTTTTCTCTTTTTGTGTGGCCTACCCTTCTGATATCAAAGATGGTCAAAGTCAAAGCTGCCATTTTTCAACACTCACACGCCAGAAACGGTACAGTCGGGTCAAAGATTCGCTGCATTATTTTTATTTTTATTAATTTTTTAGGGGATAAACACCATCTTATTCCTATCCTTAAAACATATCGAGTTATCAACTTCTGCAAAACGGATGAAATCATCCCCACACCGCCCCAACAAAAAAAAAATAAAAATGGATTCATTATGACAATGATGTTTACAGGACAATTTTCTATTTTATTGAAAAATAAATAAAATTAGAATTATTAGTCACTTCTAAACACTGAATTAAAGAGATGTGATTGAACCATTAACTTTGCTTAAAAATAAAAAAAATCCAACTTACCATATTTAAGAGCAGGGTAAAACACTACATTAAAATAAGTCTTCTCTTAATAAATTATAATAAGGGTAATATTTGAGAAAAGGTCAATTGATAACTTATCAAGTAACATCAATTTCTTTTAAAACTAATAGACGCCTTTTGTGTAATCACCATTCACCAATGATACCATCTTTGCTGGTGCATTTGTGGAAAATTATAAACAAATCTCAAATAAGAAAATCAATTACCCACATATCCTAACTTATCTATAACTTGATCTACTCATATCTTATTGAAATAAAAATTTAAGAAATTTTTTAATGAATGATTATTTTCTATAAAAGATCAAAATCATCCTCAAAAGTAACTTAAACTATTTTTCTGTTCTAAGAAAAGTTTGTTCAAATATTTAAAAAGAAAAACGGATTTTCATATATTTATACACCTTAAAATGTTGCTGCCCCCTTGACCACGTTTTGGTCATAAAAATTTGCTTGTCTTGTCCATTCTAATCTTAGATGCCCCCTAAAAAATGATACAAATTCACTACACCTTTTCTCCAGTCACTCTTCGGTGTACTACTAATATCCCATTCCCCAGACCCTATTCCGGAGACTCGATGACGGTTTGATAAGGCATAAAACTATAATTTTAAAAAGATTTTTAATTTAAATTTTGATTTTTTTTAAAACAAATAACAATATTTATCTAAAAAAACTTTTAAACTAAACTATAGTTTAAAATCAAAATTTTAGATAAGCTACTAAAACTAACTTTTGGAACAATAAAAAAATTTATGAACTATCTAATTATTATTTTACCCTTACTTTTTCTTACATTATATCTCCTCTCTCCTCTCCCTTTTCTACCTACTCTTCTCTTTCCTTCCTCTTCTCTTTTCTCTACCTTCTCTCCTCTCTTCTTTTCTCTCTTACTTTTAATAAAATCATACTATTTTTAATAATTTTCAATTACAAAAATCCTTTTAATAATAACTATCCAAATACCTATTTATTCAAAATTAATTTTTTTCATAAGGTTTTCTTTAAAAATTCTTTTCTAAAAGTTATCCAAAAACTTTTTTTTATAAACCTTTTTCTAAACTCTTATCCAAATAAACTCTACAACTTCCCTAGTTTTCTATATCGATTAGATAAAAAAAAATACACTATAATGTAGAGACTTGTATACCTATATATTTATACAAATTTATCAAATTTCTTTACTCTATTTTTGTTGCTATTCAAGACAAGGCAAGATATTTCCAGCCCTGTAACAGCAAGGCACAAATTGAGACTTTCACCAATTCTGCAAACTTCTACAAAATAATTTTACAATCGGTCCTTGCACGATCATTCGTTAATAAACACCATTTGGGAAAGCAACTGTTTATAGATGAGATCACATAACATGCACAATATGTGCAATTAGCAACCTGGAAAAAGGGAGCTGCTCCTCCACTTTAAACACAACAGAATAATGCGTCCACTACGATATATAAGCTCTGCAAGGGGTACAATAAAACCTAACAATTACTGAAATCTATGCGACTAGATGTTCACAAGATCATCAAGACATCAACACCCAAAATGGAAAAAGAACCATGTCCCCGGTGCTGCATCTAGGATTCAACATCTGGTTCATACACCAATAAGAAACAGTCAATACCGGTCGAACGAAGATGGATGCCCACCCCTGCTTGGACGGTCATAAGGACCACCACGTCGGCCGCCCCTAAAACTCCTTCCTTGCTCTCGTGCTGGCGCTCCACTTCCATACCTGTCATAACCTCTATCTTTCCCATAACTATTTTGTGGATAACGGTCTGAGCCACCATATGAATCATTTGCAAACCTATCTCCACTAGCCCGGTACCTGAGTGGTTTATAGCAGAGCTTTAACAATAGAGATGCATATATAGAACTCAACTGTCATGTGATGAGCAATAGACACATGTGCATTCACACTTACAACAGACATATACAATCAGGGATCTATGCATATGCTTATGCAATCATGGCATTACAAAATGCAACATTATCAAAACGGAGACACCAAAGGAAAATTTGTTAAATATAGAATAATTTGATCTTAATTAAATAAAAGTTTTAGAAAATACTTTACCATTTGAAAAAAGTTCAACAAAAAAGAAAAGATGTTATTAGTTTCTTTCCCCCTTCTTTGACTTATGCCACACATTTTAATATTAAATTATTAAAGTTATATTCAAAGTTGCCGACACAATAATATATTTCAAGCAACAAATGATGATTTATTTGTTGATTAATTTAATATTTTAATTTTCTCGCAGCAAAGGTGTATTATTTGTTGATTTAAAATGTTGAATTATTTGTGCAGTTGAGAAATTCTTGCACATTTTTAATACAATAACTGTCTTAATTCGTCACATATATCCATATATTAAATTCCAAAAAATTTCAACTTGATAGACCCCGTGCATGGAATTTTCTGGGTAAAGTTTAGTTTGAGACGTTTTCATATTGATGTGTATATTACCAAAATCGATTCAATCCCTTGGTTTATGACAAAAAAGTTCTATTTGATCACTTTCTTCTGTTCAACTATTTTTATTTAATATATGCATATTCAGGTCTCGAAAAATAATGAAATAACTAGGATGACATGAACCTATGGGTCATAAATTAAAAGAAAATTAATTAAAAAAATAAAAAAATATACTTTTTGATTATTTATTTTAGATTTTATAATAATTTTTTAATTTAAAATTAGAATATATTGAACATTTAAATTTGGCAGTGTTCAAATATAACGACCACTTTGCCAATACAAGGGCAAATTGAATAATAATACCAAACTCCAAAATGATAATCATTTCTGGAACAATAATGAATCTCAGAGTTTGAAGATTATGGCCAAGTCCTTTGACTTTTTGGATATTATAATTTTGGATTCACACCATGCTACTCATTCTAATGTTCAAAAAGTAGGGTTTGTTATAACAACTCAATTTCTTTATGATTTTCAAATAACATAATTTTTTTTATAAATTTATATATTAGCGCAAGTCTTGGGAATTATATATATATATATAAACTGAGAAATGAACTACTGATTCATGATTCCTTTTAGCCTTAAATATTAATTAAAAATAATATTTTATGAAATCAACATATATTTTTTATAAATTATTAGTTTAATTAATTTTATGAATATCTATAGATTAATTATTTAACTGCTAACGGAGGGAGTACACAAGTTATTATACTTTATTATTTCTTCTAATCTTAAAAATTAGACCCAAATTCCTTTATTTCTTAAATTTATTACTTCTTTGATATTTAATATAGGACATAATGAGAGAATTGATCTTAATCTTAAATATAAGACCTATTTATCATATTTATTAACTTTTTCTTAAATTACCCTATTGATACTCCTTAAAAAATAGTGTTTTAAAAAAAATATGTCATACTAACTAATTTATCTAATTTTTTAATATAATTAAATTAGTTAAATAGATTATATATTAAGGACCGACTGAGTATTTTTTTCAAGCTATCAATATTAAATAGGGTTTTCGTCAATAAAGATAGTTTTAATATAAATTATTAAAAAGATATTTTAAAAAACTAATTAAAACATTTTTTTTATAATTAAGTTTAAGTTAAAGTGCAAATATACTCTTGACATTTTCTTAAATGTGCGCCTGACACCATAATAAAACCTCAGCTGTAAAAATGTTTTAAGATTCCAAAAGGGTCTAAAAATGTAATCGCTAAGTTCAACTAAAATCCTGTTAATTTGTCTAACTGTACTTATACATCAAGTGGGACCCACACAAAAAAGTAACAGACGTTTGCCCAAATAAACAGCCCAGGCATTAATTTTAGCATCCTTTCAAAATCTTCATAACCCTAGGCATTTTTACCTCCAATGTTTAATTACGGTGCCACGCGCACATTTAAAAAAGATTATAGATATATTTACACCTTAACCCTAGGTTTATAACCCTAGGTTTATATTGTCATGTTTATCTATAACCTAGGTTTATAACCCTAGGTTTATATTGTCATCTTTATCTATAACTACCAATACAAGTCTTCTCTGGCGGCCTTAATTAATTAAACAACACTTTACTTAAATAACAAAGAAATAATCACTTTTCGAGAAGCTTTTTGTCCAAATTAAGACTTGCAAGTCTCAAACTAATACTAATTGATCGTTCATACTGTCATCTCCAGCTCATCATCAGTAACCACTTGACTTATATACTAATTAATCTCTATCGTTCCATATGCTTCTTCGGCATCATTCACAACAGGTTAAAACGTATATATAATAAGATAAAACAGATTACTTCTTACGTTGTTCATTCTTAAATATTTCAAACTTGTTTATTATTATTGCTTTCATCACTAGCATGCAATTTTCTTTTGTGCTCTTGTAACACACAGACGCGAACACAGACACACGGGATCATTATTCTTGACTTGTATTTTTTTAGTTTCGTAATCATCTAATACAAGTTCACACTAAGCTACACGACCAATTAAAACATGATTACCTCACAAATCACTGTCAAATTTCTTCGTTGCCTTTTCAACCTTATGTAGCTAATCAACCACGTATATATAGTATATATCATCACTGACTTTACTTATGGGGTGGTCCATCTAGATGCTCTTTTTCTTTTTTGGGATAAAGTTCTAGAATTTGTGACTTCCAAACCATATGTAGACGTTAATATTGACATATTTTTCTTTTAGTATATAATGTTTATATATATATCTCAATAATTTGAACGTTCATATATTTGATTATTGTTGTAGATTACTATATGGATTAATAAATCTTTAATTTTTAATTAATGTAAAATATTACTATATATATGAACTAGAGAGAGAGAGAGGAGATATAAGATTACACTCCTTCGATTGTACTTAAGATATGATCTATTTAAATAATTTGATTAGATTAATAAAGTTAGTTAAATTAGTAATTAAAAATATTTTTTTAAAATATTTTAATCATCATCTTCCCTAACTCACTTCCTCTATCTCTTATTTGATTATTATTGAAAGAATATCAATAATGGTAATTAAAAAAAAGATGATAAATAGGTATTGTATTTAAGATTAAGATAATTCTCTAATTAGATCATATATTAAATACTGGAGGAGTATTAATAGAAGATAAAGATGCTAGGTTAAAAATGAGCAGATAAATAATTATCCAAGGAAGGTATAGTTGAAAAAGATATATTGACCAAGCCTTAAATTTATAAAAAAACGAGAATTTTGAAACAGAACATTTAAATTTTTTGACCTCACAAACCAAAAAAGAAACCAACAACACTCAATAGATAATTAGATATAGAATCGAAGAAATACCTTATCAATTGAAAAGAAAAAAAAAAGAATCGAAGAGGTATCTTTTATGTGTTCTCTACCATAAAATATAATCAATAATTGATATGAATAATCATTTATTTTACAGCTTAGTCAACTTTCGAATTAATAATGGAGTGTTTTTTTTTTTGTAAAACAGTTACGTGTATTTTCCAATAATTGATTTCAATAATGTCTTATAGAAATTCTAATGCAAGCAACATCTTCCCTAAATAATGACAAGTGTTTTTAATTTAGTAATGACATTAACGGTTAATGTTTATTTTACTTTAGAAGGTAGACAAGCACGGGGTTTTAGCATTCCTTAAGAAGTGGCAGGAAATTAGCTAAAATTGATCGCTTTGACAATTTTTCATTCTATTTGAATTTAATATTTTGTTTTGTTTTGTAACTTCATGCTTGTTTTCACCTCTTATATATTTGTCTAATTTTAATTTGATAATTTTATTTTATTCTAATTTATTCATTTGATTTAAGAATACTTAAATATTTTATCTCTAGAATTAAATGTCATTAAATGGAAACGCACAGTAAAATATTATGTTGTCCATTAGTAACTTACCCCTAAAGGGAAAACTCCTAAGTAATCCAATTTAGTTAAGCCATTAAAACTAGGGATATGTTTGGAGGCTAATTAAAAAAAAAAAAAAGATAGTTGAATTTACAAGTATTCTAGAAGTAAGTGCCTCTGATTAGAATTAGTTGTTAAAAGTAGAAGCTGAAGAATGGGTAATTTTTTGTCAAATTAAAGCCCCATATTCTAATAGTGTGAGATTAAGCTGTGAACTCCTGTCTATTGCAGAGCTTATATACTATTAAGGCATGTTGGGTAAACTAAAAGTAAAAGTGAGGAAGTGGAAGTAGATTTTTCTACTTTCCTATTTTGGTACGATATAAGTCACTTTTAATATTTTGAGTTACTTTAGTTTTATCAAAAAAATTAGGATTTAAAATGATGGAAGTGAAAATAAATTTTTTTAGATTATTTTTCCCTAATTATAAAATTCTTAGACAACTTTAATATTTTTTAAGTTATAAAAAAATATTTTAGACCATTATACCAAATAAATTTTTAAAATTTATTTTCAACTTAATTTTATTTTTATCAAAAAAAATTCTGTCCTATGAAAATTAATCCTTGAGCTATAAGGCTATTGACAAGGATGAGTAATTCTGATTGAAAGTATTAACAATCCTCCGGCAAATATATGAACTTACTCCTCAGTAACTTCAGTAACAACCATAATTTTATTAACTTTTTAAGTTTCAGTTTGTATTCCCAGAGACCAATAAGAACATTATAAAAATAATTAAAAGTAAAAAAAAATAAACTGAATGTATTTCGATTTAGAATCAAAATGTAATATTAATATATAAATAAAATATCATAGTTGTGTATGAGTTAGAACCCATAAACCTAATGCGATCTGACGAATATTTCGGGTGGATGACACTTCTCAAATTCCTAACACTTCGGAAAAATCAGCTCTCTTTAAAAATTTTCTTACCCGAAATTGTACGACAGTTAAAAATTCAAATTTTATGCGATACTATATTGATAGTGATTGATATATAGAAAAATAATCAAGTGGGTGAGTTTCTTAAAAGAATTATGCAATGGATTGATGAGGTTTTTACTTCTTTTTTTTCTTAATGATAGACTCAGTGCATATATATATTTAAAAATAATAATTTCATAGATTCCATTTTCCCCCTCATCAGTCGTATATTCCAAAAAATGAATATTGAGGGAAGCGATAGAGGCTACCATTTTTCTCTTTTTGTGTGGCCTACCCTTCTGATATCAAAGATGGTCAAAGTCAAAGCTGCCATTTTTCAACACTCACACGCCAGAAACGGTACAGTCGGGTCAAAGATTCGCTGCATTATTTTTATTTTTATTAATTTTTTAGGGGATAAACACCATCTTATTCCTATCCTTAAAACATATCGAGTTATCAACTTCTGCAAAACGGATGAAATCATCCCCACACCGCCCCAACAAAAAAAAAATAAAAATGGATTCATTATGACAATGATGTTTACAGGACAATTTTCTATTTTATTGAAAAATAAATAAAATTAGAATTATTAGTCACTTCTAAACACTGAATTAAAGAGATGTGATTGAACCATTAACTTTGCTTAAAAATAAAAAAAATCCAACTTACCATATTTAAGAGCAGGGTAAAACACTACATTAAAATAAGTCTTCTCTTAATAAATTATAATAAGGGTAATATTTGAGAAAAGGTCAATTGATAACTTATCAAGTAACATCAATTTCTTTTAAAACTAATAGACGCCTTTTGTGTAATCACCATTCACCAATGATACCATCTTTGCTGGTGCATTTGTGGAAAATTATAAACAAATCTCAAATAAGAAAATCAATTACCCACATATCCTAACTTATCTATAACTTGATCTACTCATATCTTATTGAAATAAAAATTTAAGAAATTTTTTAATGAATGATTATTTTCTATAAAAGATCAAAATCATCCTCAAAAGTAACTTAAACTATTTTTCTGTTCTAAGAAAAGTTTGTTCAAATATTTAAAAAGAAAAACGGATTTTCATATATTTATACACCTTAAAATGTTGCTGCCCCCTTGACCACGTTTTGGTCATAAAAATTTGCTTGTCTTGTCCATTCTAATCTTAGATGCCCCCTAAAAAATGATACAAATTCACTACACCTTTTCTCCAGTCACTCTTCGGTGTACTACTAATATCCCATTCCCCAGACCCTATTCCGGAGACTCGATGACGGTTTGATAAGGCATAAAACTATAATTTTAAAAAGATTTTTAATTTAAATTTTGATTTTTTTTAAAACAAATAACAATATTTATCTAAAAAAACTTTTAAACTAAACTATAGTTTAAAATCAAAATTTTAGATAAGCTACTAAAACTAACTTTTGGAACAATAAAAAAATTTATGAACTATCTAATTATTATTTTACCCTTACTTTTTCTTACATTATATCTCCTCTCTCCTCTCCCTTTTCTACCTACTCTTCTCTTTCCTTCCTCTTCTCTTTTCTCTACCTTCTCTCCTCTCTTCTTTTCTCTCTTACTTTTAATAAAATCATACTATTTTTAATAATTTTCAATTACAAAAATCCTTTTAATAATAACTATCCAAATACCTATTTATTCAAAATTAATTTTTTTCATAAGGTTTTCTTTAAAAATTCTTTTCTAAAAGTTATCCAAAAACTTTTTTTTATAAACCTTTTTCTAAACTCTTATCCAAATAAACTCTACAACTTCCCTAGTTTTCTATATCGATTAGATAAAAAAAAATACACTATAATGTAGAGACTTGTATACCTATATATTTATACAAATTTATCAAATTTCTTTACTCTATTTTTGTTGCTATTCAAGACAAGGCAAGATATTTCCAGCCCTGTAACAGCAAGGCACAAATTGAGACTTTCACCAATTCTGCAAACTTCTACAAAATAATTTTACAATCGGTCCTTGCACGATCATTCGTTAATAAACACCATTTGGGAAAGCAACTGTTTATAGATGAGATCACATAACATGCACAATATGTGCAATTAGCAACCTGGAAAAAGGGAGCTGCTCCTCCACTTTAAACACAACAGAATAATGCGTCCACTACGATATATAAGCTCTGCAAGGGGTACAATAAAACCTAACAATTACTGAAATCTATGCGACTAGATGTTCACAAGATCATCAAGACATCAACACCCAAAATGGAAAAAGAACCATGTCCCCGGTGCTGCATCTAGGATTCAACATCTGGTTCATACACCAATAAGAAACAGTCAATACCGGTCGAACGAAGATGGATGCCCACCCCTGCTTGGACGGTCATAAGGACCACCACGTCGGCCGCCCCTAAAACTCCTTCCTTGCTCTCGTGCTGGCGCTCCACTTCCATACCTATCATTACTTCTTGCACTGCCATACCTGTCATAACCTCTATCTTTCCCATAACTATTTTGTGGATAACGGTCTGAGCCACCATATGAATCATTTGCAAACCTATCTCCACTAGCCCGGTACCTGAGTGGTTTATAGCAGAGCTTTAACAATAGAGATGCATATATAGAACTCAACTGTCATGTGATGAGCAATAGACACATGTGCATTCACACTTACAACAGACATATACAATCAGGGATCTATGCATATGCTTATGCAATCATGGCATTACAAAATGCAACATTATCAAAACGGAGACACCAAAGGAAAATTTGTTAAATGTTGAACACGCTGAGCCTGAAAACAACGGAAAAAGGATCAAAGCAGCAAATGAAGTGTAGTAACTAGCATACCTGTCACTATAATAGTGATCACGGTTGCCTCCATATTTGTTATCTCGGCTGTCAAAGCGGTCCCTATCTCCAAAACGTCCTCCATCATAACGATCATCAATAAATTGATCACGTTCACCTAGGCGATCCCCATGACCACCAGCACCTCCAAACCTAGGACGTGAAGAAAATGAACCGCCACCCCCACCACGGCCTCCTCCTGCCAAAGGACAGTCTCGGGCCCAGTGGCCAGGTCGACCACATTTGAAGCAGTCATCCTGCCCTACCCTGCCTCCCACCCCATAATTTCCTCTGCCACCTGATGAGTAACCATGGTCTAGATCATCTGAACCCATTTTGGGCTGGGCCCTGTTGACAGAGATAATGCGATCACCAAGTTCACGTCCATGCATTTCCTTGATTGCATCCTCCATTCCCCTTCGATCAGCAAATGTGATAAACCCAAATCCACGTGGACGACCTGTGTCCCTTTCCAACATGATCTACAGTTTGAACCAGTAGAGAACTTCATGCCAAGCAATAGCAGTGTGTGCAACAAATGCTAATAAATTCAATGGAATTTATGATAACAAACAACTCCAATGCAGGTGCATGACCATTGCAAAACCATATCAAAAATATATTACTTAGCATAACTAACAATAGATGTTTAATATGAACACAAAATTAACTAGGCAGGTATAATTAGGTAAGAAACACAGCAACTGGAATTTTGGTCAAAACATCGTAAACTAATAGCATATCTGGAGCTAATCTAGTTATATATAGATTTATAGAACTGAAACTAAAACTTAAGAAATAAATAGCTGCATAACATCCCACTCAATATTATTGATATTCAAAACAAGCATCTATAATATTTGAAGCCCCATTCATAATAGAATGAGTTGTAATAAACATAGATGAGCAAACCCTAATTGCAGAATGTTGTCTCTTGAAGAATTAATTTCAGTATTTTACCTAAAGATAGTTCAGCAAAAAGTGACGTGCTGGCATTATTTAACAAGAAGAAAGCATAGTCAGACAACTTACTTTGAGTCATGATGACAAAGTACCGGGAGATTATTCACACAGCTAAGCAATTCAATTAATCCAAAACCCATAATTGTGTAACACCAAAATACCTCATACAACAATTACTTCCCCAATCCAGGCTACAATTTCATCACATCCCATAGCAGTTCAGAACTTCATTGATTGATGGACCTTTAAACGGTCTTTCAATACAAAATAATGATATCTGACTCTCACAATCAGAATCTGTGTTATAGGCATTATTATTTTCCCACTTGAAAACAGGGTAGTATAAACAATGGGTAGCCAAAAACTAGAAACAAATCATCAAAATGCAAACTTTTCTTCCATTCCAGCAGTCAACAGTTCAATCTGTCCCAAATCCAATTTATGATAAATATCACATTAGATATCGCAAAACAAAATCTCTCTGGCAGCAATCAAGTTTCCAAAATTCAGAATTGGCAACAATCAACACGGGTGCAATATTGACTAAACTAGCTCTGGAGATCATTCCTTTTCTCAGTATGAAATTCTGCTTCCTTCTTCACCTAGTTATTAACTGAACCAGAAACTCAAAGGGAACTCAATCTCAGGCAGCTATAATCTTGAGTAAATGTGAGACAAAAGTGTGACATTGACAGTTTTTCATTCTGGCGGATTATACGCCTAACATGTAGGCAGTTCTTCTGCTTCTTAACTGACTTAGTTGGCACACCATCAATGTGACAGAAAAATCAGTCTTATGCGATAGCTGTGTAGCTTGAATAAAAAACACAGCGACAAAAGCAGAACAAGTCAAAATCAAAATACACCTCTCTGACCAGTTAACTATATTCGAATGTTGAGAGTAATTCCTAAATGGCATTCAACCTCCAGCACTTTAAGCATCCAAAGGACCAGGGATAATTAGGAAAATCTTGATGATCAAACAAAGTACCCACAGAACCTCAAATGAGCCTCTGTAACATCAACTCTTCCAGACTAGAGAAAATTTCTGATTAAACATGTTTTAGGGTCCATCGAAAAAGTATTGTAAACTCACCAAGTTGGGGCAAGATCAGGTTGCTTGACTGAATTCAAACATACAAGACTTCTTTGAACTGGCACAAAAAACCACCTCAACTGATCTACACAGCATCACACAATCCTAGCACCTTTGGGAAGGTCCTATGAAAAGATTTTACTAAGCACATTTACGGTCAACCATTCAGCTCTTAGAAACAAACAGCATAGGTCCCAGATATTATCTCTGGTCACATTAGTCAGCAGGGAATCCACATCTCAATCAAACATGTAGGTAGAAATGCCACCTTAAATCCAAAGATCACTAAAAATGTTATTTCACCAGAATTGTTGCGAGTGTGTAAGTTGGCACATCTGCTGCCCCTGCCTCCATAATAAGTAATCAAGCATAATGGAAGCAGTGCTCGGAATGTGTATATACATCAAGGGAGAAAATAAACTGACACCAAAGCTAGCAGCATCAAATAATACTTTAACTTTTGTTATGACCCTCTATGATCTAATTAAAATTTTATTAAACATTAAATCTAAGTCTAAGTTAAAAGGAGAAATATACAGCACAAGTGTCTCATATATCAGTAATCATCACTACCACATAATAGTAACCAATGGAACGGGATGGAGGCCAATGTACAGACAAGGAATTGATTCTTTTGATTGGAAAGGGGAAAGCAAATCCAAGCACGCAATAATATTACACTTGTCAGCTGATCAGCATAATCTAACCGCTCAATAACCATTCCCATTATAATGAATTCACTTATGAATCTCATACTTGACATATATCACTTATGAGAAGTCCCTTTCACAAACACCAGAAAGGTCAGTCTGATTTTCTTAGATCTCTTCCAAGCGCCAAATTTCATATATCCAAAACCACATTTATATTCAGCTTGATCTTTACCACAATAAGAATTAATGTGAATGCTGCTTGTACATAAGTGTGAATGCTGGCTGTATCATAGTTTCCCCAAAAAAGAAAAGGAAGAATTAATTACATGAAGACAATACTCAGTGTTGGAGATAAATTTATCAAACGAGTAAACCCATAGATTTTCACACACACATATTTAAAAATAGCAGTTACTAGTAGACAAAAGACAGCAACAATGTTCTGATCAGTGAGAAGTCACAAGTTTACAGAATAAATGAAATTATGACTAGTGGAATATTACAAAGAGAAATCCACAAGTAATCATAAGCCAATGCAAAATTTCACATGAAAAAACAAATTTTTAAGGCAATTATCTACCCAAAAAAGTGCTGCTGTCGCAATAAATCAGCTTTAGAAAAATATAACTTCATAGAAGATCTACCAAAATCATGCCTTGCACTTGTTAGTTTCAGTCATGAAAAAAAATACTAAATAATCTTCAATGAGACAAACACACTCAGAGGTAGTCCCTCAAGCAGAAAACATGGGCACGAAAAAGGACCTCCAGTCATCAGTCACAGGCAAAGAGCAATAACTTCTCCTTTATGTTTACATGCTACTATAAATTAAAATCATTATATCAAAGGGAGTTTTCAATAATTCACAGCTGCGACTAAAGGAAATTGAGCTAAGGAAATGAAATAGACCGCCATATGCAATTTTACTAACAATCTCTGTGTTAGACTTCAAATCGATTAATTTCCTTTACATCCGTCATTCTTAAGCAATCATTTACACACAAAATAGAATTAGCAGGCGCTCATGCATATTCGTTCTCTTTCTTTCAATGCTGAATTAACAGAATGACACGGAACTGAAAATCTCACATTGTCCCATTAGAGAACTTGCTCCTATTCCCACGTTGCTAACTAGTACAGCCATAATAGCAATTATAAAGGAAGATATACAAATGAAATACCAATTACAGATTTTTCTGAACAACGAAACAAAGACGGGAAAACAAAATTCAACGAAAATGGTACCTGGGATTCAATAACCTTGCCGCAACGGCTAAAGGCATGCTCGAGCTGACGCTCCGTTACGTCCCAAGACAGGCCTCCCACAAATATACGGTTTTCTTCTTTCCCAGCCATCGCCACTTCTCTCTCACTCTAAATCTAGGAAAACCAAACCATAAACACAAAATTCTAGAAATCAGAAGCCTGCGAAATAAATATCCAAGCAATTAAACCGAAGCATAAGGAATGAAAAATAAGGGTAAAATTTGGCGGAAAGAGATTTCAGGTAAAATACTCTGAAAAGTATAAAAACACGAAGACTCTGATGCTTACCCTTGTCAGAGAACCTGCGGTTCAGAGATTAAAAGGTGCGTATCAGAAGAGCACGGTTGGGAAAATATTTAGGGTTTTCGAACGAAACACCGACCGATTTATGGAACTCACGGCTTTTCTAGCGAACGACTGAGTTAGAAGCGCTGCTCCCGAGAGGGGAAAAATCGTTCAAACCGCTTAAAAATAAAAAATAATTTTCCCTGTCCAACGTTAATTAAATATGCCAAAAACTGGTATTGTGTAAATTTTCAATAGGAGGTTTTCCCTAATTTTATTAACAAAAATTTTTGACATTAAAATTTTAAATGTTTAACAAAATATTTTTTAAATACTGACATATTAAATTTAATATTTTAAATAATAATCAATGATAAAAAACTATAATTTAAAACTAGCTCACTATAATTAGAAAATTGAAAGGATATTTTATAAAATTAAATGATTAAATCAAGATATAATATAAAATTAGGGGACAAAAGATAAATTTTTGTCTAAATAATAATGTAATTTATCATAATTTTTCTAGTTTTATTGATTTTTTGCCAGCATGATTTTATTGAATTAAAACATATAATATGATAAGACATTAACGTAATTTTTATTATTACATCAGAATCAGAAGTGTTCATATTTCACTCATTTTGCTACTTAAATTTGTTTTATGGGGGAAATTTATGTGAATTTTCTAGTGGTTAATTGCAGGGGAAATGAAATGTTTAATCTCTAAGGTTTTGTTTGGTTGGAAAATTTTTGAAAAAGAGAGTAAGAAAAGTGTGAGTGTGTTTAATAGAGAAAAAATAAAAAGAAGGGGAGAAGAAGTTGAAAATTTTGTAATTTTGTGCTCTATAATATAATATAAATTTTTTTGAGAGGTTAAATTTAATTATAATTAATTTATTTATTTAATTTTTTTAATTTATTTATAAAAATTAATTAATAACTTATTTAAGAGAAGGAGAGAGAGTATTTAAATTACAAAATACATGGATAAAAAGACTAATCCAATGCATTATCCACACCAACTAATTCTGGCAAAAAAAATATCTTAATATTAAACTAGTAGTTTTTAGATCAACAAGTTTTTGGTTGTGGACATGTGATGGTAAGCATCTAAATAATTTTATTTTCATAAAAAAAATATAAATTTAAATATTAGATAACGCGTACGTTCAACATATATAAAGTAGTGACATATATATTTGAGAAAATCATCTTGTGATTTCAAAAATAGATTGTCATAAATAAAAAGTTTTATTAAAAAGTAGCATATTATGGCATATTTTAGTTTAAAAAATAACATATTCATACCACTTATTTATTTATGAAATTTTTTGGTATTGTATTCTTTTATTAAAAAGCTCATAACGAAAGAGATAGTGACTTATAATATAATAAATTAAGATTTAAATTTTTACTTAAAAGAATATTTACATTTAACATCCAACTAAGGTTTCATTATGACTGACTGCCTGTAATAAGAACTTCGGAAAAAAAAAATACTCGGCGATTTTCTCTGTATACTTTCCCGAGCTTTACAAAATATTAAAAAAAAAACCAAGAAGAATCTCGACAAGGATATTTCCTTCCCTGTCCACGTGTTGCTTTGCATGTTAATTATCACACACCTCTCGCATATGCTTCTGCCACCTTTCTGAACTTTCCTCTATTAACATTCTTATCCTCCCTCCCTACCTTGACCATAAGAACTCTTCCGAGGTCAAAAACGTCATTTCAACAGCCCCGAAATTCCTTCATTTACCATTTAAGCGGAAGAACCCGAGCTGAAAGTCTGGCCATTGCAGGCACAAGAAGATGGTGAATCCAGGCCTGGATCTCACAAGCAGTGCGCGTGCTTCCATCTTCCTCTTCGCTCTCACGCTGTTCACGTTGCTCCTTGTAGGTGGAGGGGAGCTCATCAGCTTCGGAGACAATGCTCTTGTCGGCGCCGAGAAGAAATTCCGTGTTTTCATGCAAACTTACGAGAAGAACTACTCCAGCAGAGTGGAGTACCTCCACCGCCTTCGGATTTTCGCCGACAACCTGATCAGAGCGGCGGAGCACCAGGCCCTGGATCCCACCGCAGTTCACGGCGTCACGCCCTTCTCTGATTTATCGCTGCAGGAGTTTGAGCAGCTTTACACCGGCCTCAAAGGCGGGTTTGGTATCAATGGGCTCAGCGATGGCCGGACCGGCGGTGAAGCACCGCCGTTGGATGTTGAAGGTCTGCCGGAGAACTTTGACTGGAGAGAAAAAGGGGCTGTTACTGAAGTTAAGATGCAGGTAAAGCAAAAATTTAACCTGCATGTATATAGGGATTTATTTTTTCTCGACTTCGAAATATATATATATATATGTATATATTTAATTAGATGTGGTTTTATCCTAATTGCTATGCTGAAAAATTTTACATACTTGTTTTCTTAAGAACTTTTTTGAACTAGAATCGAGTATCATTTAGCAGGAGAAATTAAAAAAAAAAATTGTTTGTATACATCAGGGAATAGAATAGATACAGCTTTCGTCATTTACATATATCAATCTGTCAAGATAAATTTCTCTCATAATATGCTAGTGTGTGTGTGTATATATATAAACACAAAAGTGATGTGCTTGTTTACATGTATGTTTTTGGATGCAGGGTGCGTGTGGATCATGCTGGGCTTTCAGCACTACAGGAGCTTTAGAAGGAGCCAATTTTATAGCGACCGGGAAGCTTCTGAGTCTTAGTGAACAACAGCTTGTAGACTGTGACAACAAGGTAGAATTATTATTGAATCCATTTGCTAATGGCCTTATAGCCTAGTGAGGTTAGAGAGGTCGGGTTTGATATGCTTTGTAATCTCAAGCTGTTAGTAATGCTCCTTTAAATCTTAGACTTAGAGGAAAGGGGTCTTGACGTTTTGTCAAGAGTTTTGTGTCGGCTTACATGAAAGTGATCCTAAAACCTTCTGGTTCGAGGGCTTTAATGAATTGTATGGATTTGTGTGTTGATGCTAGTGTGATATAAGAGAGAAGACAGAGTGCGACAGAGGATGCAAAGGAGGACTGATGACAAATGCGTATAGCTACTTGATGGAAGCAGGTGGGTTGGAAGAAGAGAGTTCTTATCCTTACATTGGAATACGAGGCGAATGCAAGTTCGATCCTCGCAAAGTAGCCGTTACAGTCTCCAACTTCACCAACATCCCCACCGACGAGTCTCAGATTGCAGCCTACTTAGTCCACCATGGCCCTCTTGCCAGTAAACCCTCCTACACTCTTTATAATCACTTTAACATTTGCACTCTCAATAAATTCCGCCGTGTTGTTCTTCATGCAAACATACCTATCGCTTTATGCTTCATTACAACATGTTGATTCAAAACTGGTTGAACTAAAAGCATATTTGCATGGACCTATACCTGTAAAATTATGTGCTGTTGGAACAAATTCTGTGTTCTCTCGTGATATGGAATCGGTATGTTCTTCCCTTTGCTGCTGTACCGAATTCTGTTATTGCTTCCGGACTACTACACATGTTTTTGCAAACATATACGTTTACTCTTACATGACTCATGAGTGTTACATGTATAAATATGCATATATATGGAGCTGAATGTATTGTAAATATGTTGACACGTGCATGTGCAGTGGGAGTAAATTCGGTGTTCATGCAAACATACATAGGGGGAGTGTCGTGTCCTCTGATATGCAGCAAGAGGAGGGTGGATCATGGGGTGTTACTGGTTGGGTATGGAGCCAAAGGGTTCTCTATTCTGAGACTGAAGAACAAGCCTTATTGGATCATCAAGAACTCTTGGGGCAACAAATGGGGCGAGCACGGGTATTATCGCCTGTGCCGCGGCCACACCATGTGCGGCATGAACACCATGGTCTCCACAGCAATGGTCCCTCGCATCCACGCCGCCCGTCAATCCCATGCTTCCTATTAAGCTCTATCATTACAAACAAATCAATTAACGTACGCCTTACTTTATTAGTACCAGGTTGTTCAGGTATTATTATCTGCGTGTAGTTCCCTTATATGTAGCTGGCTAGTTTTGGCAGTTTATGAGATATGTTTCAAGTTTTCTGTCATGTATTGCTAAAAGAGTATAACGTTGGGCATAGAATGAGATTTTACCAAGCGAAACAGAAACAAGTACGTTTTTAGTTTTCAAGTTGGCCGGAGCATTTGCTAAGGATACTGGTGAAGTTAATTACAAGATGAATGCAATTAATTAAGGAAGACAGAGTATATATGAATAAACAAATTAACCAACTGTGAAAATGCAAGAGGCTTATTATGCATGATCCAACATTATCTTCACTATATTTTTATTAATATTTTGCTGTGTATTTGAATTAATCATGTTTTATTATCTATTAATTACTCCATCCTCTTAATACAAGAGCTCAACGAATTTATATTTTATATTTTTTAATTAATTTAAATTAGTTAATTAATTTTTTTATTATTTATAATTAATTAATTTATTCCATATATTATTCATATTTAAAATTTATATATATATATATAGATATGATCCGTTACATTAATCGATTCTAACAAAATAGTGAGGCAATTTTTTTACCTTGTTAAATTTTCATAGTAGAGATTAAATAGAAAGAATTAGAAATGGTCAGAGCTTAATTAAATGATAAAAATTAAACAATTCAATAAAATCATAGGTACTAAAAATACCGTAATTTTGAAATACGAGTATATAAATATGTTTTCTCGTGGCAAAAAAATATAAAATAAAAATAGTACGAAAGGATTTGTTTCTATTAGCTTAAAACAAAAATTGTATCAACTGAAAAACCAATGTCCCAGACAGTATCGACCGTCGTGGCCAATCCCCTTGAGACACTGAATAACCCGTCCCAGATAGTATCGTCCGTCGTGGCCAACCCCCTTGAGACATTGCGGGTCTCTGTAACCCCATGTGAACTTTCAAAGCACTCACTCTCGCTGTCTATATATTCTCCCTTCTTGAGACGAAACCCTACGCCACAAATCAGAACAAAATGGGGCCTTCTTCCTCAATCTTCCTCTCTTCTCTACTCGTGTTTCTCTTCTTCTCTTTACCATCATCGTCTGCCAATATACTCGATGATCTTCGCCAGGTGCCGGCCGAATTTGCGTCGATTCAAGCCAAGAAGCTCATCAGACAGCTCAATTTGGCCCCTGATGCGGATGTCAACATCGTGCGTGGTGGGAATTCTTCGGTCGAACGCAAGAAGATCGTTGAGAGGCCGCTTAGATTCCCCAATTTAGTGGCTTCTGAGTCTGAGGTTTCTGTTGAGGACTTGGGTCATCATGCTGGCTATTACACGATTGAGCATTCTCTTGCTGCTAAGTATGGTTTTCTATGCTCAAAGCACTACTATGTTATTTGTCCTTTTTTTAGTAGGATGATTGCAAGTTACTGTATGCATATCGGGATTGGATGTGTAAATTTGACTGTCTTTTTTTTAAAAAAAAATATTTTTTTTGTTTAAATGAGTGGGATATTCCTGTAGCAAAGCAAGAAGACTGTTTTATTCTTCCTTTTTTTTTTAAATCGTTTGTATATCGTTCTTATTTATTTCTAACTGTGGGACGTATCTGGCAGGATGTTCTACTTCTTCTTTGAATCTCGCAACAGCAAGCAAGATCCTTTTGTGCTTTGGTTGACTGGAGGACCTGGGTGTAGCAGTGAATTGGCCATGTTTTATGAAAATGGCCCTTTCAAAATTGCTGACAACATGTCCCTTGTATGGAATGACTATGGTTGGGATAAGGTATCCTTTATTTTCTCTGTGTTTTGGTGGTTGACTTTTCCTTCTTTGGGAGTGCTTGTATTGTATGCACTGTGCGTGTGCAAGGTTGGATTTATGTACTGTAGTTAACTGGTTTCTTGGTGATCCTGCAGGTTTCTAACCTTCTGTATGTTGACCAACCAATTGGAACTGGCTTTAGTTATAGCACTGATAAGCGTGACATTCGGCATGATGAAGAGGGTGTTAGCAATGACCTTTTTGACTTCCTGCAGGTGCTTATATTTGCTGTAAATATTAGTTATAAAGCCTCAGTGCCATGTTCCTTGATCATGAGGCATTTATTTTTCAATTTGAATCCTCTCCCTTCTTGCATTCATGCATTTGGGTAGTGAGTGGCACAAGAGAGTGGTGTTGTGTATGGGATCCATATCTCATAAATAATCCGTACCATTTATTATTTCTGGAGTGAATTTTGTATGTACGTTATAAATTTCATCAAGTTAATAGTTCTTTGTTAGAGGCTACTACTAAGATTGGCCTGGCTACTTGCTTTAATATACTTGGCTTAGTCATGCCAATATTATTTTGACTTAGCAGGGTCTTTTTTTCTCTGTGTAAAATTGCAGGCCTTCTTTGCTGAGCACCCCGAATATCAAGAGAATGACTTTTACATTACGGGTGAATCGTATGCTGGGCACTATATTCCTGCCCTTGCAGTTCGAGTCCATAAGGGAAACAAAGCTAAAGAAGGAATCCATATAAATCTGAAGGTTTGTCTCATAACCCTTCAAATTAAATTGAAGAGTGAAATGTGCTACTCATCTTATTTAAATTGGTTGAACAGGGATTTGCCATTGGTAATGGGCTTACTGATCCAGCACTTCAGTATCAAGCCTATCCAGATTATGCACTGGACATGGGAATAATTGATAAAGCTACACATGAACGCCTCAACAAAGTGCTGGTTCCTGCCTGTGAATTGGGAATCAAGCTATGTGGTAATTTATGCGTGACATTATTCCATCCTCTCATCTTTATGAACGTTGACTTTTCCATCATGATTGTGTGTTTGGAGGCTTCTTATTAATACTTTTCTTAATTCTTAATCCTTTCAGGCACTGATGGCACGGTTGCTTGCTTGGCTTCATATTTTGTTTGTAATGTCATTTTCAGTGACATCATGTTACATGCCGGTGATGCAAATGTGGGTAAACGTTACTTTACTTTTGTGTGGTTGACACGACAGTGATGTTTAATGAGTTAATAATACTGAGAGTCTCTAAAGAAGCATAAGTTCATAGGCAAGGGCTAAAGAATAACAATCAATAAACTCGAACCCCCTTGAATGAAAGTGCATTGAGCATGATGCATGAGCAAAATACATTCTCCCTATGTGCTGGGCTGAAATTTACGTAAGAATGAAACCAGCAAAGAGATTAAGAGTTGACCCACTTAGGCAAAAAAGCTGAAATAACATATTAAAGAAACGCTCGACCTGATAATTTTAGTTGTTAAGAAATGTCTTGAACTATAAGAATTTTAAAATTCCATATGAAGAAATGAAGAAACCGGTTTATCAAGCTGGCGACCATAATTAAATATGTGTAAATTCTTGTCAGGAAAAAGGCATGTTTTTTTTTTGAGCCAAGGGTTTTTAGTAACTTCTCCTTTGATCCTTTCCTTAGATGAGGAACCTTTCATTCAGCTATTTGGTTAAGGGATACTTGTGCATTGACATTGGCATTTGGCAGATTTACACCTAGAAGGTTAAGTTCACAGGCAAGGGCTAAAGACTGAATATCAATAAACTCGAATCCCCTTGAATGAAAGTGCATTGAGCATGATGCATGAGCAACATACAGGCTCCCTATGTGTTGTGCTGAAATTTACATAAAAGTGAATCCAACAGAGATTGAGATTTGACCCACTTACGCAAAACAGCTTACATAACATGTTAGAATTACTCACATAAAAATTTTCAGAAGTGTCTTGAATGATATTATCCTCCTTTGTTAGAATTAGATGTTTAGTTTTAGATTCTTGCATTGCTAAAATACATGCTTTTCTCTTTAGGCAACAAGATTCGAATGTGTTGAAGTAACATTCGCAGATTTAAGATTTTAACCTGCATTTATTTATACTGCAGTACTATGACATCAGAAAGAAATGCGTGGGAAGTCTTTGCTATGATTTTTCGAATATGGAGAAATTTCTGAATCTGGAATCTGTTCGGAATGCTCTAGGGGTTGGGAATATTGATTTTGTGTCTTGTAGCCCTACAGTTTATCAGGCTATGATTATGGATTGGATGAGAAATCTTGAAGCCGGTATTCCTGCCCTTCTTGAGGACGGAATCAATTTGCTTATTTATGCTGGAGAGTATGATCTTATCTGCAATTGGCTTGGTATGTAACCAATCAGAGCTTATTTCATATTTTTTTTTATCTGCTCAGAAGTTCAATTCAATATCTTACGTTTAAGAGTATGACTTGATGGACATGGCCTGGTGGTACTATTTCAATGAGTAGGTAACTCGAGATGGGTTAATGCCATGGAATGGTCTGGTCAGAAGGAGTTTGTAGCCTCACCTGAAGCTCCCTTTGTTGTTGATGGCTCAGAAGCTGGATTGTTGAAGAGTCATGGACCTTTAAGTTTCCTCAAGGTCTGTCTCTACCTTTTCCTATATTTTTCCTTACACACAAGCTCGATATCGTTCTTGATAAAGCAAACACTCTAGTAACAGAGTATTGCATATGCTGTGGAAACTGTCATGTAGAATTCAGTAATAAACAGGATCCTATTATTTACTTGATAGCTTTATAGTTTGCTCATTGTTGAATGCTGATAGAAAATACTGATTCATCAATTTGCATATTATGCTGAACAAAAACCAGGTTCATGATGCGGGTCACATGGTTCCAATGGATCAGCCTAAGGCTTCATTAGAGATGCTGAAGAGGTGGACTCAGGGAACTCTTTCCGAATCTGGTGCTTATGTGGGAAAATTGGTTGCGGAAATGTGATATCTTCTGTTGCCTCGTTAAAATCATGACAAAAAGAGTATAGAAGCATTGAAACATAAAGTGTTGGACTGAGTAGCATGTACAATAATACATGTATATAAAATGTTTGTATTATGCAATATTTGGTACACTTGGACTAGATTGTCATATCCAAAATAACACATTGTTCATTTCATTTAGATTTGGTTCAACTTGCAAGGAGTTGTGTCTTCTTAACTACAGGTTTTGGCTATTGAGTTTGGTAAATGCATGTGTTAAATACTTTTTAGGGGAGCTATTTTGTCCTTTGTGTTCTTGCTCAAGCTCAAGTTGATCATTTAAATTTGAGATCAAATAGAATAATTAAATATATTTTAAAAAAATTAAATTAATGAGATTGGTCATTCTATTATTAACTCCATTAATAGTTTAATTTATGCTGCTTTTGCATAGTAATCTCTTTACAACTAATAACTTCTGGGCAAAAAACAAGAAGTGGCGGACGTAGCGATGTACTTTGCTGTAATTTTGTAAATAATAATAATTTCTGGAAGAAAAATAAATAAATAATAATTGCTAGATATATGCACATGCATTATATGGAGTATGGTGATTTGATCATTTATAAGTTATAATTTATAAATGATAATTTATAATTTACAAATTATAAATTATAATTATAATTTACAAATTATAAATTATAATTATAATTTACAGTTAATAACTTCTGGGCAAAAAACACAAAGGGGTGGACATACCGATGTACTTTAGTTGTAATTTTGTAAATAAATAATAATTATTACATATATGCAGATGCATTATATGGAGTATGGTGCTTTGGTCATTTATAAATTATAATTTATCAATAGAGCAATTTGTTAAAATAAATAATTAATAATTGTAACCTAAATAAATAATTAAAAATACTTCTATTTAAAAAAATTAATGATATTTCCAATTTTTAAATATAATAATAATTAATAATAACTTAATTTTTGCTGCTCTTGCATGGGAGAATCATGCGCGTCCAACAATTACTCTAATACCATGAAGGATCGTTCTCAGGCCGATAATTCTAACCGAAAAATCAAGGGGAAGATATTACAACCAAATCTAAATCTAGTATCATAAAACAGGAAACAAAATAAAATAAAATTAGATATTTACATAATTATAAATGTCTCCTATAATCTTGGTAATTATCCACAGATGCCTTTTGCACTCTGCCATTAAGCTTTTCCACAGCCCATCCTGCTATTGCCATGGCAGCTAAGGGTTCTATGGTAAGGTACATCTTGTCGCAGAAGCGCACCATACGAAATTCTGGCAATTTTAACTGCAGAGTTAAGCCAGTTAGCGCCAACCCTAAGAAAGGGTGGGGACTCGTGGAGGAACCTCAAAGCATATCTTGACCTTATGATTCGTTTACACTCATCCTCCAGCCTAAGGCGTGGATTAGTGGAATCCTTCAGCTTTTCTTGCAGTTTTTGGATAGAGGGAATTAAGAGTTTGAAATGGGTTGTATTTAACGTAGCCTTCGCCTTATTGAAGATTCCAATGCAGTTCTTCACGTTTCAACGATAATTTCCATTTCTCCATCAGCGTTCAACTGTTCCTCTTAGTTAGAAGACAAGGCCAGAAAATTCATCACCTCCTGCAAGAAGAGGTGATAATGCTACAAGAGAATCAACTTGCTCGGATGGCTAGCCATTTTCCAGAAATGTCGATTTAGTGCATTGATGGCCAACCTAGATTTTAGATTTTAAAAGGACTCTCAACTTAATCTTTAATTTAATTTTTTTTAAAATAAACAGGTATATTTATCTAAAAATATTTATAGACTAAATTATAATTTTGAATAAATTTTTGAAAATAATTTGTAGAATAGGAAAAAAAGAGAGCTTATAAGTTGCCCAATTATTATTTTGCCTATATTTTTTTACTATCTCTCTTCTCTTCTCTATCATCTATTCGTTGCGAAGACTCTATGTTTGTGTTAGTGATTGTACTCAAAGACTCTATGTTCCTCTCTCTCTCTAACCTTCGTCAATAAGAAGACAATGATCGTCTAGATTGTCTCGCTCCTTGTCGTCTTCTGTGCTTATAGTCATGGGTCTGTCGTGGGTTTATTGAAAAGGGGGCTTGCCATCATCTATGCTCGTCGTCGAGGTTCAATGGAGATCTAGGCTCGTTGTCGGTGGAGGACGAGAGACAGTGAAAAAGGGACAACGTCTTCAATGAGGGAATAGTGATCGCAGCTGCTTGAATTAATTTTTTTTATCTTATATTTTTTCTAATAATTTATTAATGACAAAGCCTTTTTAGTAATAACCATCAAAATATTCATTTATTTATAACTATTTTTTTCTCATAATTTTTTCTCCAGAAAAATTTATACAAAAACTATCCAAAAACTTTTTGTTTATAAACCTTGTTTTAAAAAAATCTATCTAAAGGGGCCTGAGAAAAGCTAACGAAACAAATAATTAAAATTGAGAACAAGAAATAACAAAGATGGTAGATTTTAATTTGTTCATCAATTAGAGAAATACCTATTCATGAAAAAAATCATTTTTAATTTGAGATCCAATAAAATAATTAAAAATATTTTAATAAACTAAAGTAATCAGAGATTGGTTCATTCTATTATTAACTCTATTAATAATTTATGCTGCATTTTCCATAATCCCTTTACAACTAATAGCTATTGGGCAAAAATATTAAATAAATAATAATTATTAGATATATGCACATGAATTATATCCAGTTATTACTATTATTTATTTAATATTCCTGGTTCTACCAATCTGTTCCTACCAATTAAGAGAAAATGTTTTTAAATTAATATATTATTTTATTATAAAACAAGTCCATAAATTTTAAAAATGTAATTAAATATTTTATGTTTTTATAAATTTTGAAAAGCAAAAACTGTAACGCATTGTATGCAATATTAAAGTGAAGTATCAAATATATGCATTTGCCAGGAAGAAAAGGTATATGCGTGTGCGTGTGCGTGTGCGTGTGTATCTGTGGGTGGGAGGGGATGCATACCCTTTCCCTGTTGTTCGTTATAAATCTTAACGCCCGAGTGTGAAGCGCGAAGCAGAAGAAGAAACAGCATTACACAATCATGTTATCCTTTGTTGGCTTCTGCCCCAATTATCGTTTGTCCTCTTTTGCGCTCATGCCTTCCTTGCCTTCTGCTTCTTCCTTCGTTAAGTCACATGTCTCAACGTCGTCTTCTTTCTTCTTCAACTCGATTTCGAAATCTAAGCTCAAGAATACTCCCAGAGCATCCTCCGAAGGTGAAATTAACTTTCTCTGCATTCTTAATTTCAGCGTCGGATTCATCTTGAATTAGGACATGCGTCTTTGTTTAATTAAGTTTTGCTATTCTCTGTGATGTTCAATTTTGGGAAATTACATTTTGCTGCTAAATTCTGGGGTTGGAGCTTCTGGAGTTGTTTTCGTGGTTCATTGTTTTCACTTCAAATCCCAGACAGAATACAAAATTGGGTGACCGAAGAAAGTAGCAAAAAAGTATCGTACAAAGAAATTTGAAGATGTCAAATTTAATTTTTTTTAAAGAAATTTATAGCATTTATTACTGGTTGAAACATACTTTAACGTGCAACTTTTTCTCAAGACAGTTCAAGTTTTGGATATATTCGTCTATTTCTGTTGTCTCCACTTTTCGGCTCTTATATATTTAGGAGATTGAAGGCTCTAAACTACACATTATTATTTCCTCACCTCCTTCAAAGTGGCAATGTTCATTTTCTTTGAATAATGTATTCTCATCTTGCAGGAGTTCCTAATGAGTTGATTGAAGAATCGAAGTTTGTTCCTTTGAACGCTGATGACCCTACTTATGGCCCCACTGTAAGTCATGGTTAGTTGTTACTCCATAGTATAATATTTTACATGTCTCTTAGTCTTAATCTACTTTTTTATATTTCTTCCATGAGTGCATAGTTTGCAACATATACTCATTATAAATATGTATGCTTCAGATGTAATTTTTCATTTCAAATTTGGATTCTAAAAGTCACCTTAGGTTGAGTTGTTCAAAACTGTCCTGGACCCAAGAGATTCAATTTCTGCACCGAAGTTTGAATCTGAATGACTGTTAATGTTCCATTTATTTTCCCCTGGATCTAAGGTAAGGTCACTTCTGTAAGAGGCAATAACTTCACCTGGAAATCAAAGTGGTCTAAGTTGTTAACGATGAGTCAACCTATATTTTGTTCTGACTTCATATGAATTTAAAATATAAATTTTCTATTTTTTTGCAGGCCTTATTGTTATTGGGCTTTGAAGTAGACGAGGCTTTAAAGGTAGTAATCATTATGATCCATCTAGTAGAATTTGATGAGGCTTTTAGAATTACTTCTGCTTGATATCTTTTCTGTATTTGTATAGATTTTGCATTCTGTGTGTTTTAATCTTCAGAGTATTCTTTTCTTTGATTATTGTTTGTGTTCTGTATATGGTGACCCAAATTACTTCTGAAGGTCAAGTAAGTTTGTTCAATTACAGCTAAAATACCACCTTATAATGGTCCTATCAATATAAGGTCAATAACAAATCTTATCAAGTTGAGTTTAGAATTTCATTCAGCAAAGTTATATTTTGATACATTAGTTTGTCATTTAGTAAAATATTTTGGTACCCTGACCTTGTGCAGATTCAACAGCTGCTGAAAGAGTTAGATGGAGAATTCCTGAAGGTAATTTTTTATGTGATGTTTTTCATGTTCACACTCTATTGGGATACCAAGAAGTATCAATGGAGTAATTTCCTGTTAATGATATAGAAAGAAATGGGTTTTAGTTTCCTTCTGTTTCTTACACAAAAAAGATAATTTATTTTAATAAAAATTATTCAATTTCCCTGGTGAATCCACACCATGGATCAGCATTAACCTAGAGCCTAGATAAAGCATTATAGCTCTGCTTAAACATCATGTTGATGGAAATGACAAGGTTTTAGGTCAGCTTTTTCCTCGGCATGGTATTGTGCTTCTAGTCGTTCTGGTAAAATTGGATTTCATGATCTTTTACGCATCAGTAACTATGAGGGGTTTCTTCAAATATTAAAGATCTTTTAGTGCAGAAGGCAACTTAGCTTTGCTTTAGTTTCTGTCTGGGCTGATATTTCTTAAAAATACTTAGATGGCCTCATCTGAATTAACAGTCATTTTAGTTCATGTAAGATAGAAGTGACTTGTCGTCTTAATCCAAGATGTATTTTTGACCCAGGATGTAGTAAGCTCCTCTTTCATAGAATATATTATTATATATGTAATAATGGAAATTAAATGGCACAAGCCACACAACCAACTATAGATGCTGCATCAAAAAATTAAAGAAATGTTCATGAATCTTTTCCTTATGTGACTAATTTATGATTGTAATGTAGTGTGTGTAAGTTGTTTTATAGAAGATAAAATTGTGAAAGTAATGTGTCAAATTGTAGGTTCTATTTTGTACTAAAGGCATGGTCACTTCCTCTCTTTGGGAAGCAATGCATATGACGCAATCCGATTTGAAAGAAGATGAGGTATTTTTGTCAAGTAGCTAATGGATAAGTCATCTTCATGTCATTTTAGTCTTATATGCTCATGAATAACTGGTATTGGCAAAGGAACAATAATCAGAACAACAACTGTTTTTTGGAGGGCTTGGGTGTGGTTGAAGAATAAGCTTTAAATTATGATTTTTAAGGAGCATTTCCACAAATCTTCATTTCTTTGTATGACATAATTGTGAATAACTTCAACGGGTCCACCTGTGTCATGAGTGAATGCAAGCTCTCTAATCTTATGAAGCACAAGAATCCTGAACTTCGTATCAATCAGCATCAGATTAAAGCTAAGCAAATCAATTCATGGTTTGAGCATTTTGTTCTCTGCAGATTGATAAATCACTGCCTCGGATATGCTTCTTATCTGGTTTAAGTGGGGAGGAGATGATGATGTTTATAGATGCTTTCCCTGAAACAGGTAATGAAATTTTCATCACATCCTCCGTTATGATAGTAGTAAAAATTTCTGTATGTCACTAAATATTTTTACCATTGAAAGATATTCCAAAATCGTCATCTAGAAATATTAATCCATCCCAGGGTGCAGAGTTTGGGGTTCCTCTCACCATCATCCAGCATTTTGTTCAATTGAGACAGAAATTGAAACCAAGCAATTTATCCAATATGGAAGAATTCATTTTTGGTTCCAAAATGCTAAAAAAAATCTCATCTTTTTTAAGTTCTTTTGATGATGTTTCTAGCTCCTATTGCCATAAAATGTTAGAATTCTGATCGATTGTTTGATAATAGGTAGATTACTTGTAGTTTCAAGCTCACATAAGAATTGAGTTTATTTTCATTCCTTTATGCAGGACTTAAACCAGCTGTGTTTGCGGCTCTTGTTCCGAACAGTGCCAATAAACCAATTCGGGAGTTGATAGAAGAAATAATGGGCGACCATGAGATGTTGGTACGTGTTTATTTCTTTGCATTCTAATACGCTTTATCTTTCTCTTTGATCTTATGAGTTCGATTTGTTTGCCATGAAGACTGGTGACAAGATGTGAAGAGTCTCCAAGTTAAGTCATTCCCAGAAGTGGATTTCAGAATCTAACCGCTACAAGAGTCTGATTTCGTTGCTTCCACAGTATCATGGAAAGAATGCATTGTAAATTTAAATGTAATGTTTTCACCATAAGTTGTGGAAGTTTTGTATATCACTTTTCAATACGCAGCAGCTTCAACGGCCAGGTCAGTTGGCTATTTTTCATTCACTGAGAATGTGAGTCTGTTATCTTGATAGGCGTTAAAAAGGGAAAATCCCTGAAAAATTCTTATTTAAAAGTTTCATTTATGTTTTATGGACAAGAGTATTAGTCTCTGGAGAATTTATATAGATAGAGCACCGGTACTCAAATTTAGTTCATTCTAATTAAAAAAAAAATTAAACAGACTTTCCACCAATTTTTTGAAATTATTAAAAAGCCTAATCTGTTATGCTACAGAGTTGCTTAGAATTTTGGTTATAAAATTTGTCCGAGGAAAATAAACAACCTTCCATGCTGCAAGAGAAGTGATTTTTTTTTTCATCAGTTTATATTTTACCTCAAATTTGGGAACGTCATTACGGAAAAGGCCAAGATATGCCATGTGACAGTTACTCTGGAAGCTTGTGAGGCTGATGAACTAGAAAACCAATAAGATAAAGAACATATTTAGTTTCACATTGAAAACTATAACTCCATTTACTATGCATCTGTCAATACCTTAGTTTTGTGATTTCCAACTTTAAGTCAATCATACTCAAAAGTATCACCGTCTTCTTTCACGGCTGGCAAGTCATAAGCTCATACCATGCGCTGCATCAATGTTTACATAACCACTCAACTTCAGAAATGGGGGTAAAAACTGAACCATTTTCGTAGGATTTTTTTGGGCCAATAACAATTTCCCTATGGAAATATGTATGGTTGCAAAAATTCCTGAGCCAAAATTTCTATGCCAAAATGGCTCAATACACAGCCAAGCGAACCTCACAAAACAATAACAAATGTGTGTGCTTGCATTAAGTTAATGCATCTACACATTTTCTTTTACAAGGATCCAGCTCTTCCCTACAATATACAAATGCCCTATGGTGAATGAAAGCTCGTGGTGGAACAACTGTAATGGGACTTCACAGCAGCAAGTATATCCTGATGCTCTCTGCAATGTCAAAGAAGCCACAATTTGAATCCAAGAATTAGCCTTGCTGATTTTATTTATACAGATTCATCTAAGTCACCAAGATTTGAAAGTCATGACTGTGTCGTCGACTGGAAGAAACCCTCTTAATCCCTGAAATGATATTTTTGTGAACATATTTGTCTCAGCTCCTTGATAACACAAACTTCACAGGGGATCAATGGATCCACTTTTGAGTCTCTCCATCCTAGCTTGAAGGCCTGACAATGCTTTCTCATCCATGGGAAGGACTCCTTGCAAAGCATTCTCATTAGTGACTCGCTCAGATGTCTGATTCGGGACAGGTCCATGGCTCATGTTGTCATTAACATTTGTTAATGGCCTTGGAGCAGGATCTGTACCACCACCAGCTGCTGCTAATTGCATACTCTTCATTCTCTCTCTGATTGCATCTAATGTTCCACTGGTTACTGTAGTTCCAAATATGACTTCCTCAGTAAAAAAAATAATTTGAATTTGAAATGTAAAAGCAAAAACAATCAGATGCAGTAACATACCTCCACTCATAAATCTTTCATTTGACGTGTAGTCAGCGTTTAATGCTCTGGAAGTAACAGCTCTATTCTCTTCATTATATGATGATGGCGGCAAATTAAAATATGCCGGTTCAGGTTTTACATTTAATTTAGCATCATTTAATGGATTTGCATTGACCGGAGATAGTGGTGCAAAATCAGGAGAGGAAGAGTTTAAGGAAGCTGGTGGTGGAGTAGGCATTGGTAAACTCGAAGGAGTTCTTCCGGCAGCAGCATTCTTTTCCATCTGCCAAAATAGTGAAAACTTGTTATTGCAACACAGTAGAGAGGAAATATATTGTCCTGTTTAGTAATACAGATTAGTGTTAGCGCAAAACCTGAGCAAGACCATCTCGGATGTAAGTACGAAAAGCCTCACTAGCATTTTGAAGCTGAGCAAATATATCAACCTAACAAAATATTTAAAGGGAAAAATTTCATTCAGACAAGGAAAAATAAGGTAGCCTTTGACCTGATGTGGACAATAGCAACCATAGAAATTTGAGTGAACTATGAAATCATTAACATACCAAAAACTTACCTGTGGGTACAATTGAGTAATGCGATATAGTTCATATAGACCAATTGTGCACGTTTGCTTGTCTCCGATCTTCTTAAATATTGCCGCCAGCTCTTGCTGAAGAATACATAAATAGGTTCTAGTGATGTAGACAAAAAACAAAAGTAAAAACAAGAAAGAAAAAAGACTATTGTCACATCTATATATTTGCAAAATTTCAATAAGCCATTTGCTTGGAAATAGTGGCTTATTTTAGGCAACATACAATACAACGGAGATGAAGCTAGTTTTCTTTAAATGCTAATATTGAGAAATAGAGCACAACAATACCTTCAACTGGGCATCAGCTGAATGTGTGCCAGAAGCCGGATTATTTGCTGCAGAATCACCCCAATGGGCTTGCCCTCCAGGTCCAGTTGCAGTCAGCATTCTTGCAGCAGCCAGAGTCTGTAGAATAAAATAAGCATCGAGAATCCTATCACAGGTAAAATAATGAAGCAGTAGTTGTTGATCTTAGTGACTACCTCAAGATTTAGATCAATATAGGCAAGGATTATGGGTTGAGGTTTCATATCGATGGGAACCATTGATAGATGACCCTTTATTGCTGCTCCACGAAGCTTCACAAGCTCATGCAGAACAGTTTTGACCATTCGCAAAGGTTTGTCATCAGCACCAGCTCTGCACAAGTTTCGTATTCAATTTTTTCAAAGAAAAATTAAGTGGTCATCATTGAATAGGCATAAATCTTGCACAAACTTTGTAATTACATTTTTTTTTTTGCAGAATGGGCGGAAAGAAATAGGCTACTTACCTTCTCCTAATTTCCTCCATCCCCAAATCTTGTAGGTATAAATGAATGCTTTGAAGTATGTGATCAAGATCTACATCATAGATAGTGCTTTGGAGAACCTGCAGCACAGGCAAACAAACATTTAATGTTACACTATACTTCAATCATAAAACAGAAAAAATAAAATATAAAGCTGAAGATTAAATCTAGCCATGACATCAATTCAGGTTTACAACAATTTCCTGCCAAAATACTACAAACTGTCCATCCATCACTTCAATAATTAAGGGTGGTGAGATAGGAGCATTTATATATTCATCCTCCATCATCCGTAACTCATTTCCAGACAGCACTGAGCCATCCTAGTTGGCAAAAGATTATAACTCAGCGTCCACATCACATCATGAATCAGCAGGGGAAAAAGCAAAAAGAAAAAGAAGGGAAAGCAGAGAATGAAATGGTGGTCGCTCGCTTCTTATCTGGCTCACGTCAGCAATGGCGGATATCAGCCATCAGTGATTTCAAAAGGCTTGTGAAACATAATCTCAAGGCCATATCACGCCCGAAAGAAAATTTCTAACATCCCTTCAAGCATAATTTAACTATTCAATCAAAAGAATAAGGTCTATATGAACTATATCGCATTGTTCTAGAGGTCTAATATAGCAAGAAACATCAACTAATGAGAAGAAATAAGGGCTAAAACACACATTAAAACCCCAATCTATGATCAAAATATTTTGATCTGATATTTTATGGCTTCCTAACTCAAAATTGATACAAATTAAGCATATGTTATACATGTGGAAACAAGCCCACCATGAAATGCAATCCATTTCAAGGAATTATTTCAGAAAACAGGAAGCCCCAAATCCTTGGTTCAATACGCAAAAAGTTGTTTCTTTAAGTCATATTATAAACTTGCTCTCATTTGGAATCTAAATTTGTGTTCTTTTATTTCTCCAATCGCTGACATTTCTTGCTTCCTCATCTCTGCCACTCTTCCCACGTGGTCTCCCTTCTCTGCTTTGCTCGACCATATCGCATAAGAGAGAGAAACAAGCCACCATCAAGTTTTCTACTTTTCTTGGTTGGTTCCTCCTTGGATTGCAACTCATCCAATTTCGTTCCGCACATCCCCTTTTTTTTGTTTTTTTATTCTCCCTGCTGATTCATGAGATGATCTGGATGCCGAGTCAGAAATTTTTTTGCCAACTAAGAGGATGACTCGGTGCTGACAATAAATGAGTTATGGATGATAAAGGATAAAAATATAAATGGTCTAAAGATTAGGGACTGAGTTTTAACTGCATCAAAAGTCCAAGGATCGAGTCAGATTGAGTTTTAAGCGAATCAAAAGTTGAAGGATTGAAAGATTAATTTTTCCGAAAAGAAACTATTAACAACCCAGAAACAGAGGAGGGGGCAAAATAAATGCAGTGCTGACATCCTTGCTACTAATTTTGGCAAGAATAAGTTGGAGTAATACACTATGAAACCTATTTCATCTATCTCTAAATTAGGGTACAGAGGACAAAATTGCCTATAGCCATTAGCTGCTAATATAATAGGAAGATGGAAAATTAAAATATCAACTAATATTAACTAATTCCAATAAAATAAACAACTAAATAGCAAAACAAAGAACATGAGATACAGAAGCTGTCAGCAGATGGAAGACAGCCACCAAGCAGGAAACAAACATCCCAGTCACCAGAACATGCTATGTCGTTCTCCAATTAAAGCATAACAAGTCTACGGTATTGAAATGAAAACATGACCCAGGTATGGATTTTGCAAACAAGTGTATGGTTTTCCAAACAAACTAATGCTTTTTCATGTTTTAAGCGGAAAACCTGATAACAAAGACATAAATAACTGCATCCAAATTCAATCTAAAAAGAACTGAAAACATTACTATAGCCCATGTATAGACACACCGCCAAATACCCAAATATAAAACCCTATCATGAAATTACTAGACACCAAAGGACTTAAGATGTAAACATTAACCAAGTTCACTCATTCTAGCAACCTTGAAATCATTATAATCCAATAAGGTCACGAACTATTTAGAGTCAGCTTCAATATTGCAAATAAACAAAACAGAGAAATCCTTTGATCTTAGAACTCATGCCATCTATAGCTTATACTGCTCCCTACAGCACTCACCTTTGTAAGTTTGATAAGGCATTTCACAACCAGATCAGAAAACTTCTGGTTTCTAGTCACAAATGACTCAACTGATGCAGGTGAAGGCCACCTTGAAGGATCTAACGGACGTAAGAGATTGATAAGCACTACAAAGGATGAAGTCCTATCTGCATTATCCTGGATATACAAGCACTAGTTATAACTGGTACTAAATAGCTCATGTATATATTGGTACAAAAAACTAAGTTTTAATTAACAAGATAATCGCATGTGAAGGCATAGGTTCCTAACCAGAATCTTAAGCATTAACACATTCAGTGCTTTCAATAACTGGCTTCCGTCATCCATATGAGGAACCCTTTCATCCAAAAGCCAAAGAAGAAGCTCGGTAATGAGACTATCAAGAGTACTCTCCTTTACAGCATGTGCTAGTCTTTTATTTTGAAATGTCTGCAAATATCATAGTACCAGCATATACAAACAATTACCAAAAAGATGTGGAATATAATCACAAACAAAATACAGAAACTAGGCCTAAATTTACCTGCATGAGAGTATTGAGTACATATTTACAAGACCGCGATGAAGCTCCGGTCAAACTGAAGTCAAAGGTTCTTGCAACCTATTTGCAGAAGAGTAAGAAATTGACAGTTACAGAAATTAATCGCTGAAAAGGGGCAAAGCATAGCAAATTTCTTTTAGGGGAAAAAAGGCAAATAATAATTTAACTTGCCTTATTTGCCAGGCATGAAACTAGTTTATCAGCATCCTTCCCTAGTTGATCCATAACACTACCTTCTGGATCATTAGTGGCCTGATTCAACTCATGACAAACAACTTTCATTCCTTCAACAGACTGCAAAACACAATTGTGAAAGCCCAGAGATAAGCATCCATCTTTTAAAAGAGCGAGGGACAGGAAGAGAGAGCACAAAAGGTAATAAATAAATTTACATCCACTCCACAAGCACTTTAACGTTTAACATTTGATGTGAGAGTGATTGTCATTATAAAGAATGCATATATCAACACAAAGAACTCAGTCATCCACCTGCTCAGGAGAACCAAAGGAAATAATATCCAGAGCTTCATTCCAATCTGTAGGGCCACTAGCAACACTTAAAGGATGGGCCATTGGTTGTCCGTCCATGTGGAGATCAGAATGACCATAATTTTTCCTGAAAGGCACATTGACAAATCGCTATGATAATGAATAATAAGAGTTAAGCAACATTGAAAAGGCAGTGGAACTCTTCAGACTTTAGAGGAAAAAAATTCTGATAACCTTTCATCATACCTCAATATTGGGCCTGAAACAGATCTAGAAACTTCGCCACTTTGCTCAGCAATATCAGACCTGATAATTGAAAGAATGGTTTGAATCTACAAACCATAAAAATTAACAAAAATACGTCCTACATTGACATTTAGATTCCCTGATCTCCTCCCAAACTCCCACCCCAAAAAGAGTTTTTGGAACAATAATTCAAATATTTGTCTAATATGTTATTTTTTCCTCTATCCAAATACATGTAAACAGAAATTTAACTAAGTCGCTCATTATATCTCAATTTTAACTTTTTTCCTCATTCAATTTAATATATTTCTTTCCTGCCTTTTTCCTATCAAATTATACTGACCTACGTCTCTATTTCGTTCCACATCCAGCGCCAACCAATCTCTATTCTTGGCTTCTCATTGAAGCATCAGCTCAAGTCATTTTTATAGGCCTATTGTATCTTTTTTTAGAAGAAAAAAGACTGGAAATTCTATCACTCCACTTCTTTCCCTTCCTTTTCATCATAGGAAGAAATCTTAAGCTCCACATTAACTGAGGAAAAGTAGCACTATTGAAGAGAAAATGGTAGGAAATCATTCAAGGTGTAAGGGACCAAGTGCAAAGAAGACCAAGAAGGATGCTTGAGCAAATGAGAGTTAAGCAAATGATAATTAGCCTTATGAAACGAAAGAGAGACCAAGAATGATACTTGAGGAAGTTATAAAGCATCATCTCATGGTGAATGATATTTCAAAACAGTTAATAGAGCTTGAGGATGTTATTCTATCCATGTAATCGACCTCACTTGGTGAAATAAGACTTGCTGTAGCAAATATTTCTTCATTAAAAATCTTTTTTAATTTACCAAAAAAGAATAAAATGATCAAGGGTTGAAATACAATCCAGTGACCAGAACGCCTGAGTTACATACCCATTTTCTCTGACAGAACGCCTTAAAATTGCTCTTGCTTCACCTGGCTTTCCTTCCTTCTTTTTTTCCATATCCCTGACCTGGAAAATCAGTCCCCAGTTTATATTTCCACAAAAGAAACACACACAGAGCCAGTAAGTAAATTATGTACGGACCTTCCACTTGAATCTATCATCTAACATGCTTTTTTGAGCATCTGTTAGCTTCCCAACATATTTCCATATGTCCTCACCTGAATAATGTGATGAAAAGAAAGGATTATGCCACAGCTCCAAGATATGGTAAAAGAAATCAAAACCTACACTAAAATCCCTTCACAAAACATATCAGTTAATGCATACAAATATATCAATTTATCCGCCAGTTTATATTAAAAAATCAAAGGACAAATAACACTCATATTCAACAAAAGAATAATACATTACAAAAAATCTCTGGGTATAAGTAACTCTGCTCATTAGAAGTGAAAAATAAGTTCTACAGATGCAGAGTATGTCATACCAAGAATCTTATAACCAGTAGCTAGTGTATTTAATGCAGCTTTTCTAGTTTCACCATCCCGCTCTGCAGTCAAACTTGCAACAATTTGCAATGATTTTAACTGTCCAGTAATCTGTCCACGAAATGTGAATAGTAAATATCTAAAAGAATCGTGGAATACAAGACATCACTAGGAAGTATCACCGTCTTTACCTCAGCACCATGATTATCAAGGATAAAACCAACAAGATCAGCACATTCTATCCGCGTTCGGGTGTTCTTAGAGCGCAGTCCCTCCAATATGTATGGGAAACATTTAGAAGCAGAGTAATGGGAAATGATCTGTTTGGTAAGCTCCCGCATTTTTTCTCGCACTTTTTCAATGTTATGTCCTAACTGCAATATTTAAATAATAAAAAAGAGATCTTAACTTCTTGCCATCAGTTAACCGAATTAGTTTTGCATTTTATACTGAAATCAGCATCATCAACAGATCATACTCAAGGTCAACCCAACAGTAGATTGAACTCAACCTAAAATATTTATTCACACACACGCAAGCATGCACACTGGTGCAAAAATTATCCTGAATGATAAATACTAGCCTTCTCTACAAGGCATGGAAGAAACACTGCAACTTCAGCCTCAGTAAATGAGTATCCGTCATCCTTCAAGGTGTCAAGTAGCTCAGGAAGAAAGTCTAGCACCTATGCATTTCAATTAGAAAGCAGTCATAACACCAATAACATCAAGGAAACATATAGAAAGAAAATACTCAAAAAATAAGTTAAAACAAAAAGCCACCTTCAATAGACATGTCGTATTTGATTTGCAGAACTGCAATACAAACCACCTAAGAAGTATATCCAAAACTTCTATGACTTCCTTAGCAATGGACGGAAGTGCCTGTAATGCGTAAAAACAGTTTATGATGCAACAATAATTGATTATAGACAACATTCCAAAACTTCAAGCTACGATTAATTCAGGATGTGAGAGAAGAAACACCTTCTGCAGCATTTCAAGACCCTCAACTTGCTTCTTGAAATCTGTACTCAAGAGCCTCCTATGCAAATCCTCTCTAAAGAATTTCATCATATCACTCTACATTAAAGCATAATGCAGACACATTTATTGTCATCCAATAATCATACAGAACTCATAATTCATGTATGTTTCATTGCTTAAAGAATGGGCCCACCTCAAGCTCCTGAATCTGCTCTATTCGTGGCTCCTCAAACTTAAACCTTCGAACTACCACTCTTTCTCTTTCATTCTGAAAGAAACCAAACCAAATGAAAGATGATTCATAAATCATTTAAAATAACAGGCAATTTTTGGTACACCAAACTTCAGCCAAATTACCTTATTTGAATCCTTGACATTTAATAAAGCCTGCGACTGAACTGCTAAATCTTGAACAGAAATTGATTCCAACCTAGTGCCCTTGGTCACCATGGCCCTCTTTTTGAGATGATGAAAACACAGTGAGAAAAATTTATTCATCTAAAAGTAATCAAACCTGGAAAAATTAACCATACCGAAGATATAGCTCTATTTCCCTGTTTTGAAACACCATTGGCAGCAGATCTCCCACCCTTTGAGACACCTTTTGAGGTTGCTCCTACTGAAACTGCTCTAACAGACTCAAATGATTCTAGGGACAAAAGAATATTGAAAAGAAAGAAAAGTTAGATGTATGAAAGTTAGCATAAAAGACGGACAAATACCAAAGAAGTATAAGTAATGATATCAAAGATCTTACCTTGAAAAGACCCATAGGGCTTTAGCTTCTCAAGAACTATATTCAGAGCTGGTCCATGAATTTCTTTTGCAATCTTTTCGATCTGAATAACATAAAATTTAAAACATGTTCAGATGCTTGCCCTTATGTGGAAGTTGAAAGAACAAATGACAGAGACGGCGTTTTCCCAGCAGACATACCATTTCATTTCCACTAACTCTTAATATCTCATTAATGCAATGCTCGGCTGCCTTGCGAACATCAGAAGATTTATCCTAAGAAGCCATTATGCATATTATTTTAGTCACAATTATGCAATCGGTCTGAGGACTCATTCATAAAAGAATACAGATAAAGTATCCAAATACATAATACTCCTCCGGTCCTTAATATAGGACCTAATTGAGGAGTTGATCTTAGTCCTAAATATAAGACCTATTTCCTACATTTATCAAATTTTTCCTAAATTAACCCTATTGATACTCCTTCTACAATAATCAAGCAAGAAAGGGAGGGAGGAGGTAAGGGAGATGAATAGGATATTTTAGACAAAACACCCCATATTAACTAACTTAACTAACTTCCTTAATCTAATCAAATTAGTTAAATATGACTTATATTAAGGACCAGAGGAGTATCAGAATAGAAAACAGAAATTACTGTCATAGCAGAAGAAGCTGGCTTAAGAAGCTGTGCAGCTTCAGTAAATTTGCTTAGCCCAGAAAGTTGCCTTGATAACCAATCAAAAAGATCTTTACGCCCTTCCGCACCAAGTTTAGAGTCCGCCAAAGCAGTTGTAATGTAAGGAACCTACAAGAGCAGCATGTTCAAGACAAGCACACCAAGATAAATGAATGCTAACAGAGGATCAATCCTGACCATTTTATCAAGATGAGCAGCAGCAAGCCAAGATTCCAAAGTATTCAAAGCACATTCTCTCATGTGCTTCTTGTTGTCACCAAGACATTTCAAAACATCCGAGAGAATACCCTACAACAAACCATTTTCACAAAAGCCAGACTTTAAACACAGCAATGTGATATTTGAAGGAGAAAAAATAGATAAAGCAGAAAGAATCCACCAACCTTGCTTGACTTCTCTACAGCTTGTCCCATTGCAGATGCAACATTACCAATTGTAGTCAAGGTAGCCATGATTATGTTTTTGTTGCTATCATAGAGCCGTCCTCTCAGAGCCCCAAATAACTCGGCTAGTAAAAGAACATTAAGGAGCCATAAGAATTAACAAAGTTTAACAAAATTAATGATAATGATAACAGCAAAACTTGTAGGATTAATACAAAAAGATAACAGCCTAATAGTGAAACTGGGCAGAAGCGGTTCATGAGCAAGGAAAAACACTGTTCTGATTTTTCTAGAGGTAAAAAAGGGAGCTAACTAGGGTACCAGTTCCAGTTGCTTGAATGCGCTTATTAGCCTCTTCCAGTATCTTGTTTACAGCTTCAACAGATTCCATTCGAACCTACAATATGGAAAAGTAGACAGATCCACATGTCACAACATAAAAGAGGTCATTCTTCCTCCATATTTTAAGATTCAGAGATAAGATAAAGCCAAGGAAATGAAAATTTGGTTGACTATCTTTTATAAATCAAACCTTCCAATCAGGACTTTCCAAGCTCTTTAGAAGAGCGGGAGTGATCTTTCCACTGATATCTTCACGAGGCAGGCTGTCTAGCCCACCAGCCACCATGGAAGACGATGACTCTGATGCCCTTACAGATCTCTTGGGAGCAGCAGATGATCCCTGAAGCAAACAAATGAGAGCTTTCAGAGATAAAATAAAAACACAAAATACTAACTCAACAATAAAAGGAAAAAGTTTACCTCAAATGGGTTCTTCTCATACTCAGCATCTAGGGTACTAAGCAGAGCAGGCTTAACATCAGCAAGAAACCCTTTAATGTCTGCATGGGGGGAAACTTGAGAACCTATATGAATGAAATCACAGAAGGACCTTTGAACATAAAAGAAAATGTCACCTGGACCAACAAATCTATGCAGAACACCTAAAAGCTTAATTGAAGCATTTCTAGTAGCAGCCGCACTTGACTGCAGCCCTATTTCTTTAAGAAAATCAATTAAATCCTGCAAAATTACAGATATATAAAACCTCAGCATGTTCAACCAGGGTAGCACTACAGCAATAATAATAACAATGATATAAGAATTAGATAATATACCTTAAGCTTCAGATGTGATACTCCAAAATCTTCAACAGCAGAAACCATCCACAAAATCCCCTCACTAAGAACCCTGGGGTTCTTGTGCTCCTTCATAATCTTGTAGAGCTACAAAAGAAATTAAAAAAAAAAATTAAACACAAGCAAGGATTCAACAAAACCACAGACAAACAAGGAAAAACTATCCAGTGGTATACAAATTGTAACACCCACATTTCACAAGTGTCATGCAAAAGTAGTCATAACTTAACAGAATATCACCCCAGGTAAAATTACAAAGTAACAACCTGCTTGAGACAGTCTAATTACCTTGTATTTACTCACACAAGATATTAGCAATTAAAAAGTCCAAGAACTTACACTTGTTTTCTTAACTTCACCTCGCATAGAAACATTTATTGTTGTATAAATGTAATGTTTCAACAAGAAAACATTAGTATTAATATTATTATTAATCATTTTAAAAATGTTCAAAAAAGAAAGCAAATAGTGTCCCACAAAAGAAACATATATTTTGAAAATTACCTCTACTCTATATTATTAAAAGAAATCTTCAAAAGCTGCCAAGAGAAACATATATTTGCAGTAAAACCATAAACAATCACACAAGATTATGGCTCGGGAATATTGAAACTCATTTGAGACATGAAAACTTGAAAGTCAGATCCTGAAAGCCCTCCTTGACCACATTTGAACATTTTAATGAGGAGGACAAAACCAACTCTCTCCTCCAATAATTTTCAGATATAGACAAAGTACACAATTCTGGCCAATGATGAGGATATATATAGAAAGAGAATGCAACAATGCTTACTCTGTCAAAAATAAATCCAGGACCAACTGCTTCAGAGAAAGTAGTAAGGCACTTTGTAGCTTGTGCACGTGTCTTAATATCTGCTACGCGTTCACCAAGTCCTATAAAATTTAAAAAAAGATGAGGTATGAGGTAAATTTGTTGCTTACAAGACATAAATATATATATCTACACACTTTATTTTGAAAGAGGTCAACAGTTATGGACAATGAAAAAGCCAAACCAAACCTTATTCAAAGCAAACCACAATACCTACCCAAAAGGCAAAGTACTACACACTTCTTTGGAAACTTGGTAGCTTTTGATGCTATATATGTGATCACTTCAATAACCTGCTGCTGAACCTGTTTGAGGAGATTAAAATCATTGATTGCCTCTTATAATGTCTTCTGTTTTCCAGTTATCAATACAACTATCAACCAAATGACAAAAGAAACTCATTCTGAACCTGAACATTTTTCTCGCCCCATCCAGGCAAACAGCAAAGTAACCGAATCAAAATTTCCACTGACTGGTTAAGCTCCTGTAAGCCTTCTACCTGCTGTTTCAATGAAGAAATGCCTGCAAAATTTGGACATTAGTAACTGAACTCGTCAACAATTTTTGAAAGACTAAATAGGAAGTCAAGCAGAAATAGGCAGTACAACGAAAATAAAACTTGGACTATGAGCAATTTAACCAACAGTACATCCATAAACACTGGATAAGATGTCTCAAACAATTGACTACTGGATATTACAATTACAAGTCCACAAGATTTAATCCAACGGCAAGAGGATGAAGTGGAGATTATGAGTGAAAGATGGGCCAGGGAGTTCATGGTCCCTACACCAATAACTGAAGGTGCTACCAGAAAAAAATATAAAAGCAACCAAAAGAATGTCAATGCAATAACAAAGTATAAAATAGATGCAAAATCAGAACGTTCCCTGACTTTTTGAAATGTACCTTTCCAGTCAACTAGACAAACAGATTGAGCAACTAATAAGAATGCTATTAAGAGGCGATAATGCAATCTTCAGCATAAGTTAGCATTAATACAAAGGCATACAATATCCACAAAGCTCTGTTAAAGAAGACCAGAATTAATCAAATTAACTGTATAAAGTTATAGATAATTACCAACCTTCCACACGTTCTTTCCACACAGTACTTTTTAAAAAAGTGATGGCATCTGGCTGTATCAGAGAACCTATTCGGTTCTCAATTTCTTCAAGACTCATCTCAGACGGCTGAAGTTCAGTAAAACAGAAAATATACTATCAAGAAAAAACACGTACATTCACATCAAGTCCTGAAGAAAGATATTAATTTACCTCAATATCTTCAGGGATTTCAACTGCTTTTGAAGGCTTCACCTGTGCACATCCATCTCCAACCTTACTAGTCCCAGACTTCACAGAGCCACCCTTCTTGGGGACAGGCTGAAACGGGAAAACCTCAGTGTAACAACTCAGACACAATTAATGAAACCAAAAACATACAAGCAAGGACATGTATACATACTGCTGCCTGAGCAGGCCTCTTTCCACTTAGCATGCTTGCCGCTGACTTCCTAACAAAAGCACTTTCTGAGTTCTGGCACACCAATAAGGAAAAGTGTCAACGTCTCCCCAAATAAAATAAAAGGTAAAAAAGTAAAAATATACATAATTTTAAATAAAAACGAAGTTCTGCTATTTTGCACAACAGATATATTTTCTAAATGCCTTTTGGATGATAAACTAATTCCTGGTCAACAAGTCCTTACTGCTCATATTCTCCACTTGGTATTCAAGGCAAACCTTTCCATTACAATTTCTTCAGGGTTACAAGTTGAGAGATGATAATAATAACCAGTAAAAAGGTAATAAACAAAGAGTAGCCAGGATGACAGAGAACTCTATATTTGTCACCACCACTATTAAGTATATCACAACTTATGGTAAAGACATTACTTCAAATTTACTTAATCACTTAATCACATCTATATCACACCAAATGAACCAACAGATTACAGAATAAGAAAACAAGATATCAACTCCATGTCCATGGTGAGACAAAAGAATCAAGTTGAACCGATAATTTTTAAACTAAACAAAGGTATAAACCGTGAAAAAACAAATAACACACCTCTAAAGAAGACACACTCCCACGGATATTTTGCACGGAAGCTGGAAAATCATCATAAAGTGTCAGCAAAAGCAAGAAACTCATATTTGGGGGCAATTCACTTCCAACAAGAACTCAATTTTACAAACCTGTTGAAGAACCACTAGGTGGAGCAACTTCAGAACCTGCAATCATTTCAGAAAGCTTCTTTCTTCTGACATCATCAAGTTTCTCAATTGACCTCTCAAGAGGTCTCATGCCAACTGACTGCAAAAGAATGAACAAAGTAATGCTCAAAATTAACAAATAAAAGCAAATCCACAGAGCTTTCAATTGCTGCAAGTGTTACCTTAGCTATTGCCGCTAATGCTGAAAAGGCAGCATCCCTCACTTCAGGAGTTCCATCATTTAGGCACTGCAAGATAAAAATGGTATTATTCCAAAAGGAAAAAAAGACAAAAAGAAATAGACATGATAATTATCTAAGAGGCTCTCTACAGAAACAGAGTTGACATAAAACAATCTTAAAACATATGCCAAATCAGTAGTCAACAGCAAGGTAAACAAAATCATTTAACTTCAAAGTCACGCTTGATTGTGCTAGGCTGTTCCCCTGCCAACGGAATGACAACTGAGATATAAACCATTTATCTCAGGAACTCGTGTAATTAACATACAGGAAAGATGTGTGCCAATACATATATTTAAAACAAGAAAAGAAATAAAGCTGTAAATCAAAAGAAGACTAGAATCTTAATTTCCATTCTAAATTTCAATCAACTTTCAAATTTGTCAACTTTGACATAAAATGAAAACACAAAACCAAAAAGCCAGAAAACACTGACCTCCATACAGATAGGGACATAATCCTTGTGCGCCTTCAATACAACACCCTTGTTACTTGTTTCAATACAAAATGACACCCAGGTCAAGGTTAAAGATCGCACAAGAGGAACTTTGTTTTTTGAGGCTGTCTTGACATCTGCATATATCCAAACAAAAACAGACATGCAACAAATAAATATATTACCATGACACAACAAATCAAGGACCAACCATATCTAAAGAAAAACTTGAAATATCAATCAGTAGCATCAGTGTCCTCATTCTTGCACATGAATGTTAAAAGGAGATCAAGGCCAAATAAAGTAATGGCAGATATATAGGAGGTACTACCTCCACTCCTAAGTATAAGAGCTAGTGAATTTTTTTTGATAGATTAAGCAAACCAAATAAATCAGTTAATAATAATTAATATAAGAGCTAGTTGACTAATTTGGGTAGACTCAGGAGTCTATAATATAAATTCATCTTGAGGGGTTGGATTTAATTATAATTAACTGATTTATTTCACTTCCTTAATCTACATAAAAAAGTCAACTAACTTTTATAATTAGGACAAGAGGGAGTAATCATCAAAGAAATTTTGAATGATGTGAGAAACCTATTGAATTTAAGAATGATTCTGGCAAAGTGGGAGTGATATGGAACCGAGTTTATTATTATTCAGAACTTTGTAGTCATCACTTCATCAACATCATATTGATGCCCATCCTCTTGAAGAGCAAGCCTTTGTCTTCACTTGCATGAATCACCTTTCTGAAGTCAGGTACTACACCAATGACATCTTTCCAACATTTCCGGCCACTTTTAAAGCAAGATCCTCAAAAGGCATGATATGACCAGTGACCATTGTGCATTAAGCCATTTTTGAGCAGTTCTTTATTCCAGGTCATCTTGAGACCTAAAGGGCTGCTCTCTATTCACAAAGTCAAGATGTTAAAGGATTGGGTCATAAAATTTTCTAACTTGTTTGCACCCTCATCAAGAGGAGTACTAGTTTCCAAAAATCTCGAATCTTGACACAATGAAAAAGTCCTTTTATTTGATCCAGTTATTGCTCTGGGTTTTCCCTCTACCATTGGGTTTTATTTGCAACAAGCTGAAACTCGTATAATCTTCAGCAGTTCAGCATTGGTGAATGTTGAGAAACCTATTAAGTACTCAAATTTCAAAGATAAATCTCGCAAACTAAGCAGATGTGCCAACTGCAGAGTGAGTTGCTGTCTCTTGAGATCTTTCGGAGCTATCAACATCTTGAAGGATTGTCACTCATAATCAGACTTACATACTTTGGTTTGAAAAGGGAAAGAGACTATAAGTCTCAGAATGTGCACTACAAGTAAGCATTATGGTTGGGCATCTTTTGGTTTTAACCAGAAACTCCAATAGTACGAAAGCAAACATACAATAAAAGGATCTAATGGACCCATAACTAATAATGGGCTAAGGCTGACTCAGAGGTGGTTCTCAACTTTTCCATATAAAATAATACAAGAGTTCCAGCGGGTTTCATCAGAATCAGATGCTATTTTAAGAAAATGTATGATGTGAAACTATTGATTTCTTTGTTCTACTGCTATTAATCAAAATGAAAAGAACGTTGTGTTTGGAAACTAGATTTTAGCAGAACAAAACACAATACAAGGCATACACATTGAATCAGGATGCATAGAACAAATTAAAAAAAGGAATGGAAGAAAATAAACAAAAAGTCTATGTTTTGATAATCAATTAACCCAAAACTCAAATCCTTTAGGTCATAGCCTTTTAAATGCAAGCCTGATATGAAGCTCAATAACAAAATGGACGGAAGACCTGCCTTCAACAATATCTACCAGGCTTATGCATCCAGCTTTGTGCATTGCTTGCAGAGTCTGTGTTAATGCCTCGGTCATGGTAGGTTTTTTCTCCTTCAATTTTTCCTACACCACAAATAGACACATTAGACAAGCCTTATTATTTCCAACATAAGAAGACCCTATGCCAAGGAAACACAAGGTAGATGTACTAACAATTAACAAAGAACACAAACAATTTCAGTTGGGCATCAAACAAACTAGCTCGATGGACAATGGCTTTTTGAAAAATATAAAGGGGAAAACAAGATAGGGAACAGCAAAAAATACATAGGCAATCATTGGGTAGCCTGTGATTCTAAATCAACAAACATGGTAGAAGCATTATTCACAAGCTCAAAACTGCTGCACCCAACAAGCATGCAGACAGGCATTCTTAGATGCACAAAAAGAAGAGCCACAAATGCCAAACAAACAGCTGAGCATCATAATTGATTCTAAATATTTGCAAATTCATGAGAAATTCAGAAACGCCTGAAGGAATAAGTCAATCTACACAAGCAAGATATGCACATCATTATTTAAACCATTACGATAGAATTATCTTCAGGCAATTAACAATAATCCCCTCGAAAATCAAATGGTAACACCAAAAAACACTACTGAGATATAATTACCCGGCTAATTGCTTCTATTTACTGATTAAAACTAGGGACAATTTCAATAATGGACCATTACAAGGACATAATTACAAATCAGGACCAAAACATTGTGAAATTTCACTGCAGCACCAAGGACAGATTTGATATTATGTTTACATGGTCAATTAGCAAAAATGTCCTTCAATAAAAAATTATCTTGAGCCAATAAAACCAATAGCAGAAGCCTTGCATTCAATTCCAAAAAATGATGCGAGGTTATGATCAGAGATGTTCTATAAGCACCTTACTCCCTCAAAAATGGCAGAGACATAATAAGCAATTATTACAAGATAGAACTTACAAGTAGAACAGGCAATAGAAAACGAGAACTTGCAGAGAAGTGGGTTCTTAATCCACGAGCAAGGCTGCCTATCGCCTGAATTGCTTCAACAGCAACTGCAATATTCACATCTGTAATTAGCTGCAAGAAAAAACCATATGTTCAACTTTAGTAGGCAAAACAACTACAGGTTGCATAAAAGACTAACTAAAAGGACAAAACTCCCAGAAAGTAGGACCATAATTATGCAAATATCACATATTTGAAATCATTATCGAAGGGCAGAGGAGGAAAAATGGCAACCAGCAATTTATGTGCAATAAGTTTTTAGTAAGCAGCTTTATAACCTAATCATTTGAACAAATTCGGCATAAAAATAAAGGCTAAATTGCCCAGAACCCCTCTAAATATTTGGTCATATGCAAAATAAGTCCCCTGATATTTAAAGCTGGACAGTGAACCCTCCTAAAGTTTCTAACTTATGCAGATTAAATGGCTAATGTTATTTAATCCATTATCTTAAAATGAAACAGATTTTATTTTGTCTGGATAACCCTCCCAAATTTTGAGTAGCCCCCTAAACCTTAGCTTATCTGCAGATACCCTTCATATGTTGCAAAATACAAACAAGCCTAACTTAAATTTGATGAAATTCATCAAATCATGGGAATATGGTTATTATTAAAACCTTAAGTATAATACAAGTTCCTCAATTCTGCTCTTTCTACTATCAGCTCATCAGCTCCAGTACCAAACATATATAAATCATTCAACCTGTGATTCTTAACTTCCAGTCTAAAATGAATCCTTAAGTTATCCATGTCCAAAAAGAATCCATGTTTAACTTCCCCATTCAAAAACATGCACTGTACCTTTCAAAATAACAGTCTCGTAGTTAGGTCTATATATTGAGTAATTAGATGCAAATATGAAATATGTAAATAATATTTTTATCCAAAAATTTATATTTGTTAATTTACTACACAATGAAATATAGAAGTACAGTATATGGTTTTCCTACAAAAGATTATCTTTTAGGAATTAACACGCATGAATTTCCCTCCTTTGATTCCCTTGATGCATTAAGAAAATATACTCTTGATAATTGTTCCACTAATGTATTTATCATAAAATACATCATATCCTCTCCTAACTCGCCAAAATTCACAAGCATAGCATGATAAATGGATAGCAATTAATGACCAAAAAATGATGAGAAGTATTCCTATGCCCCATCTTCAAGTTATTGCTCACAAAAAGTGAGACAAAAGCAACCACAAAAACATTCTACTGAGTATTACATCCACATCATCCGAGCATCAAAAGCATACGCTAAGTCGCTATATATAAAAACATAAAAAAAATACCTTCTTCAAAGTACGACAAACTTCAGAAAAATCACCAGGAGATATTCTTTTAGTTGATGCAAGCTTAGTTAGTTCACCAACTGCCTCCTTCCTTTCAGACCATTTGGTAGCTTTCTAAAATTTTAAGACAACATAAGAAACAAAGGCAAGCAAGACAAATTCAAAATACTAAACAAAAAAATAGCTTTCATTAGATAACAAGTGTATGATAAGTCAGATGCTAGAGAAAACTAACCACTGCTTCCCAAAATCCAGACTTCTCCAAAGGAGTCAATATATCAACAGGATCAACAAGCTCATATTCATCAATTTCTTGAGGAGCTGAAATTAAAAAGATTAGAGAACAAGCATAAGCATTTGATCAGTGGTTCAGTAAATAGGCAAGACATGTCTGAGAAAAATCATATTCAAGTGTCCGAGTCCAAGTCCATACCATCAGCCCCAGATTCTTCAGAAGGGCCGGGGCCCACCACCTCAGACACTGCTTCTGGTTCAGGTTCCTTGTCTTGCTCAGATCTGTAAAATAGGGGAAACTATTTTTTAGATACGCAATGGCACAAGCTATAATGCTGAATAGATGACACATCATCTGGTTGTCTAATTCATAAATTGTATGGCTCCCAGATATCATCATAAATATTAGAAATGAGAAGGCCTACAATCATCATCTAGGAGCATAAAATACCACACAAATGTGCGTTTTGCTTTTTTCTCTATGCAGTGCGCATCCGATGAAGCCATTTCCGTAAGAGAAACATCTATATGGTAGTGGATAAATTTCTGGTATTTGGAAGAAATTTGAAATTAGGTCATAACAGATTAAGTATATAGACTTTCCACTTTCAGCTTCAGATGGGTGAGCATATTTCCAACTGCAAGCAGAAATTTTTGGACATCTTGAATAATTGAAAAAATTACTTCATTGGTTTTACCTTGTTTGCCCTTTAATCTATACATAATATGTCTTTGTCTTTGCAGAATATTTGAGATTCTGTCTTTTAGATAGAAGCAAGACTTTGGTCTAGGTAATGTAACATTTTCTATAATGCGTGTATAATTGGATTGTGCCCATTGGCTGCCTTCAGAACATAACTTTTTGTCTACAAATAGACCCACCACACCCCCTGGAGGGGACCACAACAATAATTGCACTAGGTCAGCTCTTACACGTAATGAAACCATGTTTTAAGGGAATGAACAAGCAAAAGAAAACTATAAGTCCATATGATTGATAAAGGAACAGACATCTAGCAAAGGTGTCTTGAGATAATCATAGAAGTTGACAATTTTTTTATGGATGTAGCATGAATTCAGATTATCAAGAAAAAAATGCAAGATCAAAATAAATTCGAAGCCATGAAATAAGATAAAAAAGAATATGGATGCATCATGCATGCTGCATATATGTTGCATTACCATCATATTTCTATTTCTTTGGTCCCTTTTACTGTCATCACAATTCCCAGGCATGGCCCACTTAAAACAACATTCTAATAACTAGATGCTAGAACAAGTCCTGAGCAGAGGAATGAAGTTAAATTTCATTGAAAAACCAGTGCATAAAATTCAAAGACAACTACCTTATTTTGCGTGTTGGCTTAGCTGTTCCACTAACATTTACAAGCTCAGCTTCCAGCTCTTTTTTCTACAGAAAAAAGCACAACATAATTTCCACACGGGAGAACAAATGAAGAAGCATAGATAAGCAAAAATCAATTTAGCATACCATCGTGTCTCTCATTTTCTCGAACAAAATTGACTTTACAGGATCTTTACCAATCCAGCGACAAAGCTCAAGAGTCAATCCTTTAGAAGATGCACGGACATTTTGATCTTGATGGTCAAAGAGTTCAGGAAGCATCTTCAGAATCCTTTTAGGGGGCACAATTTTTGCTCCAAATTCACTAATAGAATATGAACAGATTCAGCTTTACAAGATACCCATTGGAAGAAAGAAACCATGGCCAATTTTGCAACAAAGAAGTTACAAACCTTAATGCCTGAAACATGACATCTATTGCAGGTACAACAGCTTTAGCAACTTTATTCTTAATTGCCTTCTCCATAGCATCCTAAAATATGCCAAAGACAGTTAAATATGGCTAGCAGCTGTATAGAAATTGATGCAGAAAAAGATTTTCCCAAATAAGCTAATCAAGAACCACAATTCACACCTACACCAAAGGACTTACAAAAATGGGGGAAACTAAATTCTGAATAAAAGTTTTCCACAGTAAAACTTTTAAAGTAGACAAGAACTGAACCTCTATTTTAGACTAACTAAATGAGAAGTTGTCAAACTCATGAGTTTATTCAAATTCATGGAGATTCTTTCAGGATGTGAATTACATATTCCCCTGCAAACAGTTCTGACAGATAAGCTTTTTTCCCCTTCCCTTTAGTGCTTAGCCCGTGGATAATGCATGGAAGCCACCCTATCGGTCATGCAATAAAGCAGAAGAGCTTTAAAATATTGATGCTCTTGTTTTTCTTTAAAAAATATTAGCCCTAGTTAACGGTATAGAACAGTTATGTGCTCCTTCCTACCCTTCAACAAAATGTGTAAGAAGGTTTTTGCATACTTCCCGAACAAGCTTGTCAACAATTATTTACAGTACAAATATTGTTAACTGAAGGTAACTAAACTGAATATTTCACACCCAAGGACTGAAGCAAATTGTAAGATAAATCAAAGAGGGAGAAAACTATTCGATGACAACTGCACATTCGAACGAAAAATACCAGAAAAGCATCCACTGCTTCCAACTCTATCCAGAGCATAAAAGATGCCTGAGCTTTCTCCACTGTCTTTGGCCTTCCCGTCAAACACTTGGCCACAATGGCGTCACAGACTTCCTTAGCGTACCTATACAATTTTCAAATTTACGTTCCCCCCAGAACAACGGCTAATAAGCAAAATTTGCCGATAGCATGGCATGCAAGAGAAAGAAAATCGAGCAGCATATTAAAAAGCATCGTATATACCTTCCGGCATCGGCATCAGCTGCTCGCAAGTAAGCAATTAATGCATCGAGTGCCTTTTCCTGCACCGGGGCATTAGAGTCTGCCACAGTTTTCTTAAAAAACGGACCTGCAAATTCAAAAATAAAAATTAAATAAGATCCATAACCAAAATGCACCCCATCACCTACTCATTACACTCAAGGAAACACCTAGATCCACCACGCAGAGATCGAAAACCAACCTCCCATTAAAATCAAAGATGGAAACCCTAACAAAAACTCACCAAATTCACGGATGCGAGAGTCCTTGGGATCGGAAATGGAGTCGCAGAGTGCCGCCAAATCAATGTTGGCCTCGTTCCGCACCTTCCAGTTCTTGTGAAACAGCCGATCCTCCCACGGCAATTTCTTCGCCTCCTTCAACAATTTCTCCTCCTCCGACATTTTAACTCAAACAATCCACGAATCTATCACCCCAACCTTTAACGATCTCTACGAATGCGGACAAAAATTCTTGAGAGAAAAATCGCGAGGGACGATAGAAACAGAGGGCGTTTCCTTTCCCTTTTTTTTTCAGTCTCGGCCGAGAGCCGGCGAGAGAAGGGCAATAAACAAAACGGGGAAGTAAGGAACCTCTCAACGCCTTTTTATCTTCGCTTCAAAAACACAACAACGGAGGGGGAGTGTGTGTGTAAAGAGGAGAGAGAACGAGCGAGGGAGGGAGGCTTTTTTTAGTTTCCTATTCTTTTCAATTTTTTTGGGCGACAGAGGAGGTATATTCAAATTCACGTTCTTGAAATAGCATTAAACTCATCGTGGGACCTCAGCGCGTGAATTGTCGCCCAATAGCGTAGGACAGATGGCGATTTCGTAGAGTGAAGTGGGTTGTGAGGTAGAACGTTTAGTCAGTGCGTTGTTATGACGCGATGATATGTGCGCGTTGACGGAGAAAGGTCATGATTTTGGTGGTACTTTAGTTGGGCCGGTTTAATAAAAATTACGTTCTGAGGGAATGAAAGCGCCCCAGATGGGTTTAATTTGTGGGGACTAAGGAGCGGGAAGAGAGACGTCGCACTTTTACTAAAATTGAAATTATTAAAATTAACATTATATATTAAATTAAATTAGGGTTAATTATTTTTTTAATCTTCAAAATTAGGGTTAAATTTAAATCAACCAAAAAAATTGTATTTTAGTTCAACATGTTGAATTTTTGTGCCGTTGCGAATTAATGGCGGTATCTTTTTCTTTGGCCAAAATTGACTACCTTATTTCTTGATACCCAAATTAAACTCAGTTATAATTGTTGAAAATATTACAAATTAGTTTGTTATACTTAAAATTTTGATATTTAACTTTCGATTCACTCAGTATTTGATACTGCCAAAAAAATTAATACTCCCTCCTATTTTTAATATAAAAATCAATTGAGATAAAATTTAATTATAAATATAATATATTAATATTTTTTTAAAAATTTATAATTATTTTCTCAAAATATTATTTTTGATGGTACATATTAAAAAAATTTTATCTGATGATAAAAAATTATATTTTAAAAAAATTAAATTATATTTATTATAAATAACTAATATAACTATTTTATTTATATTTAATAAAAAGTATCATTACTCTTTTGATATTTAAAACGCAAAGTATTTTTACATCTCCAACAAATACGCTTTTGTGTCTTCTTCTTTATAAGGTTAAACTATTTATTATTTCAATCAATAATTTTTTAAAAATATAATTAATTTTATTAATCTATCTAAATTAATTATCTACCTTTTAATAATTTTTTTTGGTAACATTGTATTGGATAAACAGCAATTTAAACTGTGGGGGATGAATTTCTGATATGACGATTAAATTCAACATACTATATAACCTTGAATACATTTGTTGTTGTTGTTTCTCTTTCTAGCTTTCAAAATCAAAACTTAAACATGATCATCTTCTCTCTAATTATCTTTCTCTCCTTCAACTCATCCTTCCAAACTAATGCAGAAATTTTCTACATCCAGATGGCAACTACAAGAGTATAGCTATATAGTATAATTATTAAATATTTTTAAAGAATTTATTATTTGAATTTTTTGTTAAATTATTATATTTAAAAAGATTCATAAACCGGGATTCTATTCAAATTCAAAATTATATTATATTTATTGTTCTTTTCTTTTTATGGCCAAAATCACTAAAGATAGTATTTAATTCCACTTTCCAATTGATTAATTTTGCAATATAAAATATATCTCAAACTTCACATTGTAACTAAAACATAATTAGAGTGTGCTTTTAGTTTTTTTCATATGAACTTTTGCATATTATAAATTTTTATTTGTTAAGTAAAAAGAGAGACTAGCTTTTGTAAAAAGACTATGATAGATTGATATCCCTTGAGGTAAAGGATTTATAATGCCTTTTTTTTTTTTTTTGTATTTTAAGTCAAAGGACTATTTTCCAAATATCATAAATACATTCATTAACCTTTATTAAATGGTGTCATTTTAACTCTATTGAAAACTTTGTAACTCATGTAATCTCCGTTTCAACAGCTACATTTATTCCCAACGGGTATAAGTATAATTAAATTTAATGCATTAATTAATAACCTCACATTTTATTTAGCCTATTTCATTATATGCAGTGTCTTTGCACTAATGCATGATTAAGGTTTTAATTAATATGCAACAATGGTTGGCCCAAAAAAAAATTCAACAAAGAATATTCCTTGAACAACCATTTTTCTTTTAAAAAAACACAGGTTCCCCGATATAAATATATTTTATACATAAGACAATATTTTAATTATCCAGTGTTAATGTTTCAAGGAGAAAGGGGATGGATTCCTTTGATAAGGAAAAAAAGATGAAGGATTCGGGTCAAAAAAAGGGGAACAGAGACATGATTAATACATTATAAGTTACATAATTGTTGGAAAATTCTACCAACTACAAGTGAGCATAAATAAATAAAAAATATATATATAATATCCATTTACTTTAAAAGGCAGTTGCACAACTGATGACAACATTATTATTATATTATAAGAGGAGCTTGAGAGAGGTTGAGTGTGTAAATATGCATATAAATTATAAAGTATAAATTAACTTTCAAAGAGAAAATCTCCTTCAGTTCATTCAATAACTCTTTTTTTTTCAATTATATTTGCTATGTATTATAAAACTAACAATAAGATTAGAAAGAGAGAAAAGATTGAGACGAGAAAATGAGAGAAGTATATATTATATTCTTTTTTTTAACCTTACAACATAAATGACATGCCCTATTTATAGGCATAAAAGTTGAAGACGAAGAGTCTAGTAATTAATGGGGGAATAATGAAGAGTCTAATAATTAATGAAGGAATAATGAAGAGTCTAGTAATTAATGGAGGGATAATGAAGAGTCTAGTAATTAATGGAGGAATAATGACCTAGGAAATTTGAAGAGGAAGAGGGAGATAGAGATGGACATCTATATTCTAATATTCATAATACTATGTAGTATAAGCTGAGTTTTTTAATGTGTAATATTTATATAATATAATTTAAATTAATTTTATAAAATTACTAATTTAATTTTAATATTAAATTTTACATTCTATCATTCCCTTACGAGTTTAACCTTTTTGTTCACTAGTCATTCATCATCACTTCCCTTTTTTTTTAATTTGACAGCATTAGCTCATCCCTCTCTTATAATTTGTGTCATTCAATAAAACATAATAATTATTATGAGTTTATTTTAGTGATGCCTAAATAAAATATAATAATATCAATAAGAGGAATTTTTCTCATTTTATGAGAAAAAATAAAGGCTGAAATTAGCATGGTGACTCGTCTTCTTCTTCCCATTTTTTATTCAGTCCAACGATAAAAATTAGGTATTAGGCAATTGACATAAGACCTGATATCTTATTCTAATAAGTATCATTTTCTTGTGGGAAATCTTACCAATTTTATTTAAATCAAATCAAGATATAATATCTAAATATATTGATATTTCTATTAATATATTAATATCTTGAAAAATTAAAAAATTAAATAGTAAAAAAAATCAAATAGAATGAATAATGGATGTAGATATCGAACTCTAATTCTAAATTATTATATTAGATTTATATTAATATTATATTCTATTAATAATTAACAATTAATTGTTATAAAACTAGCAATAAGATTAGAAAGAGAGAAAAGATAGAGACAAGAAAATGAGAGAAGTATATATTATATTCTTTCTTCTTCTTTACAACACAAATGGCATGCCCTATTTATAGGCATAGAAGTTGAAGATGAAGAGTCTAATAATTAATGGAGGAGTAATGAAGAGTCTAGTAATTAATGGAGGAATAATGACCTAGGGAATTTGAAGAGGTAGAGGAAGATAGAGATGGACATCTATATTCTAATATTCATAACACTCCCCCTTAGATGTCCATTCTTTAATAATGTGCCTCATTAAAAAATTTTAACTAGGAAAAACCCTGTGGGATCAAAACCTAGTAAAAGAAAAAGAGTACACAATTAATTGATACACTTACAGAGCTGCCTCATTAAAAACCTTGTTAGGAAAACCCAGTGGGACAAAACCTCAGACAAGGAAAAAAGAGTACAGCGTGTATCGACTCCCCCTTTTTGTAACATCAATTGATATCTCTGAATTTGCGAAGTCCGATATCATGTATGAGCTTCTCAAATATTGTTGCTGGAAATGACTTGGTGAACAAATCTGCTAGATTTTCTTTAGACCGGATTTGCTGGATATTAATCTCACCATTCTTTTGAAGATCATGTGTGAAAAAGAATTTTGGAGAAATATATTTTGTCCTGTCTCCTTTGATGTACCCTTCTTTTAGTTGGGTAATACATACAGTATTATCTTCATATAGAACTGTTGGGATCATTTTACTAGATGACAGTCCACAAGTAGTACGTATATGATGTATTATCAATCTTAACCATACACATTCTCGACTTGCTTCATGTATCGCTATTATTTCTGCATGATTAGATGATGTGGCTGATATGGTTTGTTTCATTGATCGCCATGAAATAGTTGTACCATTACATGTGAACAAATAGCCTGTTTGCGATCTACCAACATGTGGATCAGATTGAAATCCAGCATCAGCATATCCGACAAAGTCAGTCGTATGTTCATTTGAATAAAATAATCACATATCCATAGTACCATTCAAGTAACGAAGAATGTACTTAACCCCATTCCAATGTCTTCGTGTTGGTGAAGAACTATATCTTGCTAATAAGTTAACAGCAAATGATATATCTGGTCGATTATACCACATGCGCCCTGATTGCTTTAATCCATATAAAGACTTATTTAACTTAATTGAGTACCGTTCTCGAGAACTTGAATTATATATTTTTGGTAACTCAAATCCATCAGGGAGACTCATATAAATGGCATTGTCAATTGAGCCATACAAATAGGCTGTAACAATATCCATTAGACGTAAATCGAGGCTTTCTTTTACTGCCAGACTAATTAGATATCGAAAAGTAGTTGCATCCACCACTGGTGAGTATGTTTCTATAAAATCAATACCAGGTCTTTGTGTAAATTCTTGAGCAACAAGTTGTGCTTTATATCTTACTACTTCACCATTTTCATTTCGTTTTCTCACAAAAACCCATTAATATCCAACTGGTTTTACATCTTCAGGTGTAAGAACCACAGGGCCAAAAACTTTTCGTTTTTCTAATGGTTTTAATTCAGCCTCAATTGCGTCTTTCCATTTTGACCAATCATCTTTGTTTGCATTCGCTAATAGATCTTGGTTCATATTCCTCATCATCTTTTATTACATCAAGCGCTATATTATATGCAAAAATATCGTCAACGTTGACTTTATCTCGATCCCATCGTATTCTATTGACAACATAATTTATTGAGATCTCATTATTTTCATATATTTCAGGTACCTGAATGTCTTTCGAAATTGAGACATTAGTGTTGTCAAAGGACTCTTCTGGAGTCACTAAATTTTGTTGAATATCCTCGACTTGGCCATCTATATTTATAGCTCATTTTCTTTTTCGAGGATTTTTATCTTTGGAATCGATGGGTCTGCCACGCTTCAAGCGTGCTTTTGATCCATTAGATTGTCCAATAGGGACATCAATTCTGATAGGAGCATTCGCAGCTGGAACATGTGACTTGTCACTTTCTTGGGGTTAGTGAATGCGTCTGGCAATTGATTAGCTAAACTCTGTAAATGAATTATCTTTTGAACTTCTAGCTCACATTATTTTGTACGAGGATCAAGATGAGATAATGATAATTCATTCCAACTAACTTTATTTTCCAGCTGTTTATTTTCTCCCCCTAATGTTGGAAAATTTGATTCGTCAAAATGACAATCAGCAAATCGAGCCGTAAATAAATCTCCTGTTGTTGGCTCTAAATATTTTATTATAGAAGGAGATTCATATCCAACATATATTCCCATCCTTCTTTGAGGACCCATTTTAGTACGTTGTGGTGGAGCAATCGGAACATATACCGCACATTCAAAAGTCCTTATATGGGAAATATTTGGTTCCTGACCAAAAACCATTTGTAAAGGGGAGACCTTAAGATAACTAGTTGGCCTGATACGAATTAACATCGCTACATGTACACTTGCATGTCCCCAAGTATATATTGGGAGATTTGATTTCATAAGCAATGGTCTTGCAATCAACTGCAAATATTTAATTAATGATTCTGCAAAACCATTTTGTGTATGAACATGTGTTACAGGATGTTCAACATTGATTCCCAGAGACATACAATACTCATTGAAAGCTTGTGAAGTAAATTCAACAGCATTATCTAGACGTATTTTCTTAATAGGATAATCTGAAAAATATGTTCTCAATTTAATTAGTTGAGCAAGTAATCTCGTAAACGCCAGGTTACGAGAAGATAATAAGTAAACATGTGACAATCTTGTTGATGCATCAATTAGAACCATAAAATATCTAAATGGTCCACATGGTGGGTGTATCGGCCCACAAATATCTCCCTGTATACGTTCTAGAAAAGTGAGAGACTCACTTTCTATTTTTATCGATGAAGGTCTAATATTAGTTTCCCTTCAGAACATGCAGCACATGAGAAAATATGGGATTGTGGAATTGATTCTCTTCTCAATGAATGTCCACATGAATTCTCAATTATTCTTCGCATCATTATTGTCCCAGGATGGCCTAACTGGTCATGCCAAATATTAAATTTATTCTCACTTGCAAACTTCTGGTTTGCAATAGCATGTGTTTCAATTGTACTAATAAATGTGTAGTACATTCCAGAAGAAAGAGCAGGGAACTTTTTCATTGTGCATTTTTTTACCAGAAATCATATCTGTGATAACGAGATATTCCTGGTTTTTTCTATTTATTGTTTCAATATGGTATCCATTTCTGCGGATATCCTTGAAACTCAACAAATTCCTGTTAGATTTGGAGGAATAAAATGCACTATCAATGTGTAATTGTGTTCCTCCAGGTAACAATATATTAGCTCTTCCAAACCCCTCAATCATCTTTATACTTCCAAAACAATATATAAGAAAATAACACATATGACTATAATAAAAATATATTAGCAAATATAATCATAAAAGAAAATAACTTCATTATAGCAAAAAGAAAACACACATAATCATAAAAGTTTAGCTTATTTTTTGGACACTCCCATCACCAATTAGGTGATCAATTCTTCCGTTAGGATCGGCAAAGAAATCAGCAACATCTAAATGAGTCACATCCATGTTACCATAATCAGAATCGCTTTCTTCCCCAACAAAATTTGTTTCTATCTTTGGCTCTTTGCCTTTATTTTTATTTTTTCCTTTAAGCGATTCTTGGTATAATTCAACCAAATGTCTTGGTGTACGACAAGTACGAGCCCAATGACCTTTTCCACCATAACGAAGATATAAATTTTCAATATAATTATCATTCCCACTAGTTTCCTTTTTGTGATTTTCATCATTATTTGCCCACCTCGAGTGGGAACCACGACCACAACCACGTTGACCACGGCCTCGTATATAGCCTCAGCCGCATCCACGTCCACGTCCATGCCCCCAACCACGGGATGATTCATTTGTTACTACATTCACTTCTGAGAATGCAGTAGAGCCAGTTGGACGGGATTCATGATTCCTCATTAAAAGCTCATTATTTTGTTCAGCCACCAAAAGGCAAAAAATCAGTTCAGAATACTTTTTGAAACCTTTTTCACGATATTATTGTTGCAAGAGCACATTGGATGCATGAAATGTGGAGAATGTTCTTTCTAACATGTCATCATCAGTAATTTTCTCTTCACATAGTTTTAGTTGAGAACTAATTCTAAATAGTGCAGAATTATATTCACTGACTGATTTAAAATCTTGCAAACGTAAATGCATCCAGTCATAACGAGCTTTTGGAAGAATCAAGTAAATGCATCTAGTATCCAGAATAGATAATTCTTTCCAGTAATGTCAAGAGCCACAAACTCAAGTTTTGTAAGATTCGACATGATGATAATATCATAAAATATAACAAAAGTTAAATGGAGATTTAGATTAAGAAGGTTGAGTAATTATAAAATAATCAAATATGAAACTACAATTTAACATGAAAGTAATATAGAAACTCACCTTCATATGATAGATTTTACAATACTATCAGTTGGCTAGAGCGGTCGTGCTGATAACGTGTTATAAAACTAGCAATAAGATTAGAAAGAGAGAAAAGATGGAGACAAGAAAATGAGAGAAGTATATATTATATTCTTTCTTCTTCTTTACAACACAAATGGCATGCCCTATTTATAGGCATAGAAGTTGAAGATGAAGAGTCTAGTAATTAATGGAGGAGTAATGAATAGTCTAGTAATTAATGGAGGAATAATGACCTAGGGAATTTGAAGAGGTAGAGGGAGATAGAGATGGACATCTATATTCTAATATTCATAACATTAATAGAATTTATAAAAAGAGGTAAAATCGTTTAGTAGAGATCTATTCATAAACTCAAAGCGTTCGTTATGCGACTCTTCCCATGGCCATTCTCACATTCTCGATCGTCTAGGAGAGTGAGTATGAAGATCGCTCCGATATATTATGAGCCACCGATAAGGCTTAGAAGCAAGAAATTAGTCCATCTACAAGTCTTGCCCAATAATCTTCTCTCGATGAATTAGTCTCAGAATATCTCAAAAATGGTGGGGACTCACGGAAGACCTCAGAGCATCACATCTTGCCTTATGATCTGTTTAGCTTCAGCCTCTAGCTCACGATGCCGGTTAGTAGAATCCTCTAGCGTTTCTTGCAGTCTTTGATCTATCCATATAGAGAATTCAGAGTTGAACGTCTAGGATGGATGGAATAGTAACGTGACCCTTGCCTTATTGAAGATTCCGATGCAGTTCTTCACGATTTCAATCATAATTTTTCAGTTCTCTATCGGCTGTCGACTTTTCCTCTTTAGCATGCCCCAAAAATTCTTCAAATCTATCCAACTCTTCTGATTCTAATCCCTCACGCAAATAATCCAAAGCATTCAGGCTCTCAGTGGAGCAAGAGTATAAGGCGACAAAATTCATCACCTCCTACAACAGGAGGCGCTAATGCCGCACAAGAATCAATCTACTCGGATGGTTAGCTATTTTCTAGATTGAGCAATAATTTGGAGAAACAGAGAAGTACAAGAAATCGAGAGAAAGGCTTTGTAAAAAACAATACTCACTATAATAATTGCTACTACAAAAATTGACTTAATACACAAAAACAATACTTGTTGCACCATTGAATCTGCATCCTGAAACCCGTTATACGTTTTAGCCTTCCTCATTGCCAGGCTTGTGATGGCGCTCAATATCAAATGCTCCATTATATTTTTCCTTGATATTATATTTTTTCTTTTGGTGATATTGACGTCTTTGTCAATTTATTTCGAGTATTCTTCCGTGGTTAAAAGCAGTGTTTTAACTCTTTCACCACCATCTCCCAGTTTCTTGGGAGAAGGCAGATAACGCAAAAAAACATATCACATCTTTAATCCGTAGATAGTAGTGCTAAATGAACAAGACCATTGTAGGATCTAATGATACCATCTCCAAAGAGAGAAAATAAGGAAGAATAGTAGAAATTGAGAAGATTAGGAGATTTGAACGAGAGAAAATAAGAAAATATTGGAGAAATAAAAAAGATTAGTAGGCATAATACTTTCTTTCAAATAAATTGTAATAAAGAGACGGTATCATAATTATGAAATGTTTATATTTTCGAAATATGCTTTTTCCTGCTAAGAGAAACTTAAAGGTTGAAAAATGGAAGCTAATATAAACTCTAAAAAAAATATTATTGTAAATAATACTCTAGACGTTATTTATGATTGAATAATTTGTTTCGTAGGACCAAAATCTACAGGATGCAAGAGATGAAACCTAAGCTAGGCATTCTTACATAGAGAGGCAACGCCAAAAAGAAAATCGAATGCATAGAGAGGCAAGTGCTATCTTTATGTATTAAGATAATTGACACTACTAAAACTAGAAGAAGCAACGCCCATGGACAAATTATATATATATATATATATATATATATATATATATATAATGTATTTATTTTTTAGCTTTACAAGCTCATAATAAAAAAATATTATATATTATAAAAATGTTATGTTATTTATACACGAATGATAAAAAATTATATGTACTTGATAAATTAATACGTTTTAAATATAATATCTTAATTAATTTTATTATTTAAATTTATAATTTTTTTAAAGTATTCATATTGATTTTATATATAAAATTTACATCCAAATATAGTGATGGATGGAAGATGACACCTTAAAAAAATTAAACTATATTTATTATAAATAATTAATATAATTAATATTTTTAAATTTTTTAAATTAATTATTTAACTCGTATATTAAGAAATAGAGGAGCAATTTTTATTTTTTATGAAATTATATATGATATAACTTCTTATCTTTTATACTATATTTAGTCCTTAACATAAGAGTTATATAACTAATTTGGGTGAAATAAATAAATTAATTATATTAGTTATTTGTAACAAATACTATTTGATTTTTCTAAAATATCACATTTTATTATGACCACTATTAGATAGAAACTTCTTGATGTGTGCAATCAAATATTTAAAAAAATTATAAATTTAATAGATAAAATAGATTAAAATATTATATTTAAAATTAAATATAACTTTCATATATATTTTTTTTGTATAAAATTTTTCTGAAAAGGGTTAGACTCACTCACGATCTAAAGGTAAGACAAAATTTTCCTTTCTCCTAGGCGATATAATATCGGGTAGGATGAGTCGTCTATTACTTTCATATATAAACCTAGGTACTCAAAAGTTAAGATATCTTTTTAAATACTGTGACTAGAATCACAATAAAATAATACTCTTGAACACTGCTCTAACTTTCATATTTTTAATAAAGACTTGAAGGAGTATTAGTTTGTACTTCTTTTTTTTATTATCTATTCGGTTCACCAAAGCTTTATTCTGACTATATCTAAATTTGATTCACGTCGCGTAATTTTTTTTTTTTGATTACCCACTTAATTTACTAGAACTTTACTCTAACTATATCAGATATGACTCGTATCGTATACCTGGCTATAGTGGGTGTGTCGTGCTGATGGTTCCCTCTCAACGGGATTTTCTTCATACACACGCGTGACGCTAAGATCTCCTTTACCGAATAACAAAGCGAAGCCCATGGCTCCCATATTACGACGAAGGCCCATTTCAATAGAAGCCTTCTTCAGCCTGAAACCCTACCGACGGCCGGTAAACGGACAAGAGGTCAGAGACGGAATACGGGTCGGTCTATGGAGGCAGAGATCTGAACGAGAGAGAGAGAACGAGAGAGAGAGGGGAGAATGAAAATCAATGAAAGTCTCAGTTCTTGATGATGATCCGATCATGTCTTGATTGCCGAGTTAGTTCTTCCCTTTCTCCTTATTCGTATTTTTTTGTATCAATCTTAAACAATAAGGAAGCTGAATTTTCCAAGACCCACTGTTATATTTTGGTTCATGTAATTCGCCATAATCTTAATTAAGAAATTTATGAAATATTCATGCATACAAATGTGAAAATTATTTACCTTTATTTAATATAGTGAAGCTCAAGTGTTATACAAATAGGATTTTTTTAGACACTGAAAATGAGTCTTGAGTCTGGATTCATCCCCTTCATAAATGGGAGCTCAACTCTGGCATAATTTTGATTACCAGTAAATAAGAATATGGGATGCGTGTATCTTAGTAGATATGATGTAACAAGTTGTTTCTAGTACTTGATTTTTGGGAGTATATTGTTCATTCGACTTTTATTTGAAATTTTCTGAGTTAGCAAGACAACAATCTGTAAGTGAATTTCATGATAAAGCAAATTCGATTTCACAAAGATCTTGATAAAATTACCCACTTTATAAAACCTTCTTTACTTTTACATGAGAAGTAGAACTAGAAGATATTTGGGATTTGAAATTTTTGTGTTCTATATAGATTTGTATATTAAGTAACCCAGAGTGTTGATTTTTTTTCATGTATTTGGTACTTCAATTTTTTATACACAAGTTTCCAAACACTTGAGGAATTAGATTGTTTAGATATACAAAAGGGCACTGTAAGGCTAAAGCTTGTTTTTTTTGGCAATGGTAGGTAGTATGAATAAATTAATGATCTGATCCATGTTTAGATATACAAAATAGTTTAATGATTTTGTTTCTTTTTCAATTTTTTCTGGCAGTTTCAGTAATGAGCAAAAGATTTTGCCTTTGGGAAGATGCTTGGATTCTCCACTATTGATGGTTTTGTGGAGATAAGTGAATGCGTGGCTGAGATGATCAAATATTTGGCTAATGAACCCTCTGTTGGGCTGTTCTTCGTCCAACAGCATACTCAAAAAGCAGTGCCTAATATGACGAAACACAAGAAAATCATCGTTGAGAAGGCTCGTGAAACAAGTTTGCACACAGAAGATTTGGAGGACTCTATTACGATGGTGAGATTGATGAAAGAGTGTGGATTTCCCATAGTTGAAGAGATGATGGGAGACATACAAAAATCTCTGGTAACTATGACAACTAAAAAACCTAAAAGAGGCTTAATCCATCATCAGTTGAGCTCAAATAGCCTTGCCGAAAGAATGGTATCTTGGGATACCCCTGCACCTGATTCCCAGGAGGGCCGTGAGAAAAGAAGTTACTATTTTTCAAGTGTTTTTACGACAGCGAAACAGAAGTCCAGAAATCTCTTGCGGCCACAACTTGATGATAGGAGATCAATGAATTCCAAGCTATCAGCCCCATCTACAAGCACAGCTTCAGCTGTACAAGGTACAGAAACACACGAGGCTGCCTTGTCAAGCGAGGTTCATGATGAACCTCAACAACATGAACTGACCGATATCAGCTATAAGCTACTCTCAGTATCTGAAAAGTACAATGACTTCAAAGCTATCAAAGAAGCTCAGCTAGAGAAGTGGCTGGAAGGGACTAGCAACCATGATGATATTGGCCCAGCAGATGATTCAGAAAGGCTTTAGCTTGGATATAGAACACTGGAATTCAAAGACTTCAACATGTATATATAGTTCTTGAGATTATAAGGTTAATCACACAGGATTCAGCAATCCTCTAACTGAAAGTTGATTTCTGATAAAGCCTCAGCCGCGGACTCGCCTGGAAGAGGGCTAGGCTCGAAGGCAATAGTGGAGAGATGGGGAACAATTTATGAGGAAGTGTGAGTATTTGTTCTATTACCGGTAATTTTTGGTCGTTATTATGGTATTATTATGAGGAGTTATTATACTGTAATGCAATTATTGGCAGTTGCATTGCACGTATGATGCAAGTCGAATTCAGACTTGTGATTGACCTTTGTATTTGGAGATTCTTCTTGGTTTATTGAAGTAATTACTATTTTCAAATTTTGGGATTATTTTTTTTTGTTAAAACTTCTCCCTATTATTTACCTTTTTAAACCCAGCCCTTTGAGGTGGGTGATGCTTTCTTCTTGAGGATCTAACCGTATAGACATCAATCTTACCAAGAGGAGCTATGAGAAATTGCCCCCTCATTTTTTTGGTCCTTATGATGTGTCTTGCATAGGGACAGTAGCCTATAAATTGGAGCCACCTGCTTCTTCCAAAGTTTATCCTACTTGAGGGAAGGGTTATTGAGGTCCCCACTATAATAGGAATGGTGGGGACGTGGGAGAATAAGGGTCACCTTCAAGTCATCAGTACCATTACCAGTAGTATCTAGTAGTTGTATGAGTTGATATTTACTGTAAAGGATTATAACATTCATAGGTTAATGGACCAAAATCATTGGCTATTCATATTCATATTTTGTTTTGTCACAATGGTCTTCTATTTAAGCATTTTTGCTGGACCAAACTTACCTGAAACTCAACCTCCTTGGTTAACACAACCTCATCAAGGGAATGTCTATTGGTTCAGAGGAGAACTTGGAGGAGAATTCTTGACAAATACTTCAGCTATCAGATGCATTCCCGTTGTTGCAGGGGCTGTTGACAGCAGGAGCCGCTCTGTGTACTGTGTGAATGATGGTGGTGCTCCTAGCCGGTTGAGTTTTTGTACTCTGTTGATGAAATCTTGACGGTTTAAATATAATTTATAAATTCATTTTTATGAAAAATAAAAAATTATCAAAACTTTAAAATAACATCTAATTTTAATCTAGAAGGTCCAGATTTAATGCTCGTGCTTTGATTATAATTATACTGATATTTTATGGTCTTCTATAATAAATACCTTTGTATTTTTCTCCAGAGTCTACTGGGGTAAGGTAATTATTGTTTTCAGATTTTAGCATTATTTTGGGTAACAGAATTTCTCTCTGTCCCTTCTTAAATCCCCACCCTATCAATTTCCAGCCAATTAAATAATTATTTTTTATTAATAATAAAACAAGAACCATAATAAATTACCGTAACGCCAACAATCCACGAAAGAGTTTCCGAAGATTGATGTGTGGATAAAAAAAGACAATTGATTTAGCTGTTGAAACAATTAACAATGAAAAATAATTAGGCATCTTGATTAATGACACGAAATATACATTCGTTTTCAATAATTTCACTGGATGCACCATACAATTACAAAGCTTGGTCACATATCATACATTATGAAATTCTCGTTGAATTCACATACCTAAGCTACATCATCCAAGAACAGCTATGCCACAACTTGAGATTAATACCCTCCTCAATCATCCTCAACTTTAAAAGGCAGAATATTTCCTTGAGTGCAGCAAGCACATTCTAGAATCTCATTCAAAACTGTTTCTCCCTCTCTGCTGGCTTAAAGTTGCACTATGCAAGGATCAAGACGAGCTCTCTCGATTTGCAAGAGAAATGAGCATAAAGAAACCAATCAATGGTGCTTTTTTCACAAGTTAAGCTCCTGGGCAGTCATCAAAACCCCAATATTGGCACCTCAGGAAGGTGGTTATGGAGACTAGGGCAACGTGAAAGTTTCTGTTCAGAGTTCATGATATGGCATCCATCAGTTGACAGCATCAAAGATTATGGCACAAAGGTATTTGGCAAACAACAAATCCACCTACAATTAATCCATCAAAAGCACGGAGAATATTTGAGCCAAAGATGTAAGCATGTTACAGAGTGACAGCTACATCAAGGGTGAAATATGGACTTCGGACAACACTCACTGCCATTTTGACAAAGGATATTGTACCAAGCACCAACGTCCTGGAACATTGCCATCAATATCTTGGTCCTAAATCCAGGATAATATAAATTCATCGATACAACCCAAAGAAATTAAAACTTACTATACATAAAGTAAATGTTAAAAACATTGAATATTTTACCGAGGACATAACGAAATAATGACAAACTTGAAAGACCTGAAAGTAGTGCCATTCAGCAACTGTATGATCAAAATAGAAGACGAGTTTGATATAGCGGGAAGTTTAGGGGGCGTACTTTGGATTTGTGAAGAGACTGGATAGCTTATCGCAGGTTTAATTTGTGCTTTCCTACTTCCTTGGGGAGGATATCTTATCCTCTTCCTTTCTCATAATATTCTCCTTCCTTAATAAAATTTCTTCCTATATGAAAAAAAAAATAATACAGAGCGATTCTACATTCTTTTAAGCACAAGTTCTTTATATTGAGCGGCTACTTCTCTCCCAAGACATCACACAATAGGCTACTTTCCTCCCACACAAATGGACCCATACCACCATTCTCTAAACTTTCTCTCTCTGCCAACAACCAAAATGTTTTCACCCTCAATTATCCTATCTTGCCTGAGGTGGATTAATTTCATCCATTCCCATATTCTTTCTACCTCGACAAGCATAAGTCTTAATGAGCCTAGGTCCATCAGCAAGTAAAAATAATTGACATCCAGTTTCCAGCTAACAACAGCTTACATAGTTCACCTTCATGAGAGGGTTGCATTCTTTAAACAAAAGGAGGTTATATCTTAACTGAATACACGCCTCTCACCGACTAAATGCTGCAGGCTCAGGTTAAAATGTTCAACAGCATCCAATGACCAACTGACCTAAGACTATTATACGTGCTATTTGATATGAAAATTTTGTTTATATAAAGAATGCGTTTTTGCATTTCCCATTAAATGGCATAGTACTAGCTTCTTTTAAAGCAGAAAGTAAAATAAATATATAATGCACAAAAATCTCGCATAATTCAGAGTTGTTCAATAACTCTCACCTCTCAGCCATGAAAGAAAAGCCGTTCATTCATTGCTTTGACACTTCATTAGGATTTTTTCCTAGAAAGAATTATGTTATAATTAGTACCATATTCCATCCTGGAAAACTGCAAAACTGGAGGAAAAAGATTAAGTACAATAACAAATATTAATACATGCATAGTTAACTCATACACTAATGTTCTGTTAATTTTTTTAGTCCAACAAGTTGCTACTACTAGAAATACATGCATATTCCCGGATTTAAATGTGAGAAAATCTAACTGTGACAAGCAGACATAATATGCTGACAGAAAAATTGATATTATGAAAATAATCATATTGAAAAAGCGTATTTGCAAAGGGTAACAGTTATAAAAGAAGACAGTATCTCGGGGATGTTCCTTTTCCAGTAAAAAGAGAATACCTGCACCAAGCACATCAGGAAGATTTTGATCCATTATGCTACCCTCTCCTGATACTTTGACACCCCCCAAATTAGTGCTAGAAGGAGGTATAGACCCATGACTTTTGTTTACCACTTTTGCCTTTCTGTGTTGACAGAGAATCGGATACAAAGTTAAAAAATTTCACATCAACAAGAAGCGCAATATTTTACATGTACCCAAATATTGATCTCATTTCAGCTCATACCTGATCATCTTTCGCTTCATAATACCAGCTTTCAGCTTTGACATCCCTTTTGCAAACCATGAAAAATACTGATTAAGTCCTCTGACAGTTTAGGCATATTCACATGGCAAAGCATAAGGAGAAAGTAAGAAAACAAGTAGTTAGGGTATAGCTTACCTGGTTTAAGAGCTGTGGAGGTTGAAATGGGTTTTGAAATGGGCTTGCGATTGCCCCTCTCAGCTTTAATTGAAGCAATGACAGAATCAGCAGTAGGTCCGAGCCCTTTTCGTCCCACAAGCTTTACTCCCAGCTTTTCACAAAGGTAATTCATTCTCATCTCATCCCCACCCCTTACCTCTCTTAGCTCAAGAACCTGTTGCCTTGATAGCATAGTGTAAACATGAAGCTGCTGCTGCTGATTAAAATGAGACTGAAGCTGCTGGAAAAGCAATTTGTTCGAGTGTTGTTGATCTTGTTTTGAAAGGTCATGAGTCTTCTTTTTAGGCTCACCAAATGTCACTCTTAAAATTGCTGGAGCTTTGGGATCTGCATTTTTCTGGGAAAAAATGACTGAAAAGCTCCCAAATTCTATATCAGGTTCCCTAAATAAATCTGTAAGAAGGGAAGCACAAGAATAAGCATTTGAAGGAGTCCTATCAACCTTTATTCTAAGGGACTGAACATTAGCATAGTGGGCCATATTTGCAGCTTCTCTTAGGCCACTAAGAAAAGCCCCATGCATAGTAGCAGGGTACCGCCTCGTGGTTGCCTCCCCAGCAAAGAATAGTCTTCCATCTCCCACACTTTCTGCTAGAATATCATAGTCATCTCCTGAAGCTCCAACAGCAACATTCGAATACGAACCAAAGCAGAATGGATCACTACCCCACCTAGTACAGACGGTTTGAATAGGTTCAGGGACATCGATTCCTTTTGGTTCATAGATACCTGCAAGCATCCAAAGCAGTTAGTTTCATGAAATATTTATTATTCCAAAATGTCAACACATCCAGCAAATTTAAGGTTATTATATTGGAACATGATTCAGCAATAAAAATAATTCACACTTTTTAAGTAATAATTTAAAATTATCGTTATCAACATAAGTTACAAAATCTATAGAGAACCCACTATTCATGATTCAAAAATAGTATGGCTGCCCTCAGGCTCCGTGCAATATATTTTATTCTTGCAATCTTTCTCCACAAATTTCTTTGAGTTTTGAGCTACTTTTTTTTAATCCCTTCAATATTTTTTTGACACATTTCAACAGGATTTAAATGCGAGCAAAAGAGTACAGTCTTCCAAAAACTATTAAATTATTATCTATCATATGCATCACATGGGGGAAGATATATTTGATGAAGTAACTTGAGAATTGAATTTCAGTCTGACACATGCAAACTGGATGATATATTTGATCTTAAACTAGCAACAACTTGTTATTAAAGCTGAAAAATTAAGCAGGACACATATGGTAATTACCCTTCAGAATTTGAAGCACTCGTGTAACTGCATCTGTAGGGGGCATGCTCTCAAACTTATGGGCAGCTTCCCCTGCTACCAATGCAATCAGCAAGGGGCCACCGGCAACTGTTGCATAGCTGTAAAACAGAAAGAACTCTCCACGACGACTTGGATCATCAAAAAGGCGGCCAAATGTATCCAGATCTGTCTCCCAGAACACATGAGGAAAGAGCATGGCGACTTTGTTAAGCAGACCAAAACCTAATCTTTTTATTCCATCAAGCTTTCTCTGAGGCAACTCAGGAATAAATTTGATAGAACCTTTCTTTAATACCCCTAAAGGGACTGTACACAATGCCATATCACCCTCAAAGACCTGATTTCCTGTAATAACTTGCACTCCATCACTACCGTATCTGACAGTATGTACAGTTTTCTCATATAAAATAGGCACATTCTCAGCTAAAGCTTGAACCAGCCTCCCATTCCCTCCAGGCAAGAAGCAATGGTCCCCACCCATATCATATGGATCGTCTTGGTCCCAAAAGGCTAGTGACAGATTTGATAGTAGACCAGCATTAGCATATTCCAAATTTGCAAGATGCCAATTGAACAAGTTCATCTCCTCATCATTCACTGCATCCCCATAAACCTGTCTAAATGTTTCCAGTGCAGCACCAAGGGACACATCGACAGAGACATCACCCATCAACTCTCTAAGCCTGCTTGCCTTATCTAGTAATCGATTAAAAGCAGTTTCTACCTTCATATCCATGTCCGGGTCTACTGGCTTTCCATCCACACTATAAAGAGGACACTTATCTCTAACCTTGTGAAGCGTATAGCCTAATTGCCGAGCAACAATACCAAGAGGATTCCCATGAGTACCTGTTAAAACACTACCACCTAATTCTCCAGCTGCAGATACCCTATTCCCTCCCTCCATTTTTTTTGTATAAACCCGTCCACCTGCACGCTTCCTACCTTCCAAAACTGTCACTTTAAACCCAAAGCACATTAGCTGCCGAGCAGCAGCCAACCCTGCAAGGCCAGCACCAATAATAATAACGCTCGGTTTACTTGGTTCAGCTGGAATTTTCTCTTTTATGGCGGGAGCAACTCCAAAGTTGATATATCCACGGGAGACCAAATAATTATATGCCGAGTCCAAAAGGGTGTGATAGTGTTGAGGTATATAATCAATAAACATTTCCTTAGTGACCCAATTCGTCACATTTTCACGCCATTTAGCAATTATGTGGTTTCTAATGAGAGTGTAATTAACTTGTTCGATTCCACCGATAACGGGGAGAACACCAGCTTCAATTTCCTCCTCAGTAAGTGAATCGGCAGGAAAACCAGCACCGAGAGCAATCAAGGCCTCAGCTTTGGGTTCCTTGTTTATCACAATAATCTCATCAGATACATCGGGGACAGGTCTTATTCCCGATGGATTATTAATCGAAACTGAGGTAGAAGAAGAACCGTAAGGGGAAAGATCATTATTATTACCGTTCACAGCTCCATTAAAAACTAAAGGAACACGAAAGGAAGCCGAGCTCCGCTGGGGCCTGCCACGCCTTCTCTTCTTGGGGAACGAGAAAGAAAGATAGTGATTTAAGCTAGGGTTAGGGTCTTCTACCAAATTTGGGACCGAATTACCGTTAGGGTCGGGTAAAACATTATGGTTTTGTTGGGGAGGGCAGTGAACAACATGCGGAGAAGGAAATGAAGAGAGTTGTTCTGGAATTTGGATCGGAGGATCCATGCGGGTGCAGGTTTCACTGATTTTGGTGAAGATGAGGCGTATAATAGAATTTAAACGACCATGGGTATATAGGTTTCGAAGCTCGGTCGAATAGGCATGCCCACGAGCCTCCTTCGCCGCGCCACCATCGTCGTTTGCTATTAATCAAGGCTTCGTCGAATGACGCGGATGGGATTCTTTGGGAGCAAAATATTTCTCATGTAATTTAATCTCGAATTCTGATTTTTTTGTTTGGTTCAATTTGACATGTTTATTTAATGAATTTTTATGAAAATTTGTTTCCCGTTCACCATTCTGCCGGTTGGAGTACGTTAGAAACTTTGGATTGAGGGGATGAAATTGAGATTGGCTTTCATCAAAATATTTGTTTGATACGATAGAATTGGACAATTTTCAATCCCAATTCCACCAAAGTTAATCTAATTGGCTTCTATCATCCAACCTTTGGAAATTTTAGAGACCAGCAAAATTAACACAAATTGACCAAAAAAATGTTGTATAAAAAACTTGTTTAGTGAATTTTTGCTTCCCATTCACCATTTTGTTTGTCTAGTTTTTAGATGATAATTTAAATTTATATTACGTATATGAACATTTTTATTTTTATTTTCTTACTCCTAACTTAAGATGTCCCCTTATGACCATTTTTTTCGGATGGGGAAAATACTTCTTTTGGTGTTTGATTTTTTTTTCAATTATCAATTAATAAATTATAAAAACTGAATTATATTAAAGAGTAAAATTTATAGAGTACTATTATTTTTTTTCTATTTTAATATAATATGCTAGGTCCATCGCATCTCGTTCTAGATTCAGATGGTCAAAAAGTACGTAAAAAAGGTTCTAGTTTCAAATAATGTTTTTCCCCATGACTTGATCTTGGATCCAAACAGGTCTTGCTCGGTAACTTGTTAATACTTAATACTGCCAATATCGCACCGCAATAGCAGTTCCGTATAACGTTGTAGCAGCATTGGATTTCGGTTAATATCAACACGTGAATCGTGACCGCTTGCCGAGGAAACATCGTCGGGTTCACGGTAACATCGTCCCAAAAAGTTCACAAGGAGGCCCACTTTCTCTCTATCTTTTCCCATGACCTCCACTACTCGCCTCAGACGACTCGGCACGGCTGTCGGAGCCGCCATTGCCACCGCTTACGGTGGCTCGATCCTCCTTCATCCTCCGATCCCTGCCAGTGATCATGGAGGTGGCCCTTCTCAGCTTGCCGCCATTCGGCAGAAGATTCACGACCCCTACGCTGTCGTTCCCTCCAGAGACGTCCAGCAATCGGCCTTGATCGGTGCCAGCTTGGCCAATCCTCTCGACATACTTGTTATTGGTGGTGGCGCCACCGGTTCCGGTGTAGCACTCGATGCTGTGACCCGAGGACTCCTTGTTGGTCTCGTTGAAAGAGAGGATTTTTCTTCTGGAACTTCCTCCCGCTCCACGAAGCTTATTCATGGAGGTACGGATGTGCGGACGTATTTTTGTGTATATTGCAGAATCGTAAGCGAACAAACTCTGGTAAACAATTTTTGGTAATGGATGCTCAATTAAAGGAGTAAATTCAGCACTTGCATTTTATATTTATTTACTGATTGTCAATGCCGTCGTTGTCGTCCTCTAAAGTCACCATTTTGGATGTCTTTTAGTCATGCACTTTGTTTGCACGAACATTGATCTCATTTTCTCGAAGAAAGTTGTCGAAGAACTACAATCATGGATCAATGATAACTTATGACATGTAGTTAATAAAATAAAATTCGTAACTGAGGAATGCTTTGGGGATTTTAAATGTAAAAGCACAGAAGTCAGAGAAGGTCAGTGGATCTTATGATTTTGAAGCTTGAGGAACTAATTTAAAAATCTATGAGAATTAGCACAACAATTAGATAGGCTTATTTACATCTTCACGCCTGAGAATTTCCTTTATGCATTGGCATTTTGTTCAAGTTATGTCAAGAAGGGTTTTCCCAACTTCTCATTTCAAATACTCGTTAGTTGTTGTTCTAATCTTTCAGTGTTTCTGAAAACTCTCAGGTGTCCGTTACTTGGAGAAAGCTGTCTTTAATCTTGACTATGGGCAACTGAAGTTAGTATTCCATGCACTTGAGGAGCGTAAACAGGTTATTGACAATGCACCACACCTGTGCAATGCTTTGCCTTGCATGACACCATGTTTTGACTGGTTTGAGGTAGTGTACTACTGGATAGGATTGAAAATGTACGATTTGGTCGCTGGAGCACGACTCTTGCATTTATCAAGATATTATTCCACAAAAGAGTCTGCTGAACTCTTCCCTACTTTAGCAAGAGAGGGGAATGGTAGATGCTTGAGGGGCACAGTGGTTTATTATGATGGGCAGATGAATGATTCAAGACTCAATGTTGGATTGGCTTGTACTGCTGCATTAGCCGGTGCAGCAGTGCTGAATCATGCTGAAGTTATTTCCTTTCTGAAGGATGATGATGGTGAGCGAATAATTGGTGCACGAATCCGAGACAATCTATCGGGTAACAAACATCCCTTTTACTTGAAATAGTTACTAGGGATTAGGGATATCTCTTATTTATATTATTGACATTTTGTCCATCCCAAATTCATTAAGGTGATATGCGTGTGTTTGATGGGAATATCACTTATTTTAAAGGCACCTGATCACTATATGACACAACCACCCAACTATTCAATTACACATTCACTTCCAACCTCCCTCCACATGCAAATCCTCACCCCAGTAGAAATGAATCATATCAGTTGGTGGGAAAGAAAAATTAGCTTTATTTTATTATTGAATATAGAATTGTAGAACTTTGCATCTCGGTTAATTAAAAGCATTAATTTTTACGTGAATGTTGTTTTGCTTTTATTTTATTTTATTTTATTTTGGCTTAAGGTTCATTTACTAAGCAATTATGCACCGTTATCAGAACAGGAAATGTACTATTTCTTGCAAATGGAAAGACAAGTTATCAGATATGTCTGTGTGGGGGGTTTGTGGCCTGGGAGGGTTCTTGGGAAAAATGAAGACTATTTTTTTTTTAAGTGGGTTTGTTAGTGTGCTCTGTCTGGAATCCAGACTGAGCACTCTGGACTGTGAGTTTTAATCTCAATCTCAATACTAAAATATTTTATTGAAGCTTGGTTACTTTTTTCAAATTGTGTAGGCAAAGAGTTTGATACATATGCAAAAGTAATTGTGAATGCGGCTGGGCCATTTTGTGACTCTATAAGAAAGTTAGCTGACAAGGATGCAAGATCTATGATCTGTCCCAGCAGTGGTGTACATATTGTACTCCCTGATTATTATTCTCCCGAAGGAATGGGCTTAATTGTTCCTAAAACTAAGGATGGCCGTGTTGTTTTCATGCTTCCATGGTTGGGAAGATCTGTGGCTGGAACCACAGATTCCAACACCACCATTGCTTTACTTCCAGAACCACATGAAGATGAGATACAATTCATTTTGGATGCCATCTCTGATTACCTTAACGTTAAAGTATGGTATCCCTGTAATACAAAGTTTTTTAATTTCTTTTGTTCCTTTTTTTGGGCCTAATGTTAGATTCGGACTCATTGTCTAACATACATTTTTGGTTAACTATTTTTCATCATTATTGGGGGAAAAATGAAAAAGTGTGTCTGATATTCCTTGGCTCCATTCATATAACAGAAGCCCCCATCCCCACAAACCCCTTTCTCGGTCAAGAAGTTTAAGTTATGATTATGTTCATGGCAGAAAATTTTAGTGAGGAGGAATCACTCAATCTAGGAGGCATTCCTTTTTTAAACTTTTTTACACAGTCTGCCTGTGTTTAGACTGAAAAATGCTGGGAAAATTTAGGTAAGACGCACAGATGTTCTTTCTGCTTGGAGTGGAATTCGCCCATTAGCAACGGATCCATCAGCAAAAAGCACAGAGAGTATCTCCAGGGATCATGTTGTCTGTGAGGATTATCCCGGTTTGGTTACTATAACTGGTGGAAAGTGGACTACCTATCGCAGGTAAATATTGAATGGGTGCGAGCTGACATATCTTTGTTGAAGGTTTGTTTTGATGTGTCTACTTTCTAGCTTGGCATTTTCTCGGTTGCAATGATCACTTAGTAACTCTATTTTGCAAGTATTGTTCCTGCTTCCCTTGTTATTTTCTGTCCTTCTCATCCTCTTGTTCTTGCATCTAACCTTTTTGTTACACCCAAATCGTATACTTACTTTAGTATGTTTCAGCATGGCAGAAGATGCAGTTGATGCGGCTATTAAGTCTGGAAAGCTGAATCCTGCTAGCGGATGTGTGACCAGCAACCTGCGTCTTGTTGGCGGTGAAGGATGGGATCCTGCACATTTTACTGTTATTGCACAACAATATATGCTCATGAAAAGATCACATAATGGTAAAATTGTTCCTGGAGTAATGGACACTATTTCAGCAAAGCACTTATCTCATGCATATGGAATATTGGCTGAACGTGTGGCTGCCATAGCTCAGGTTGGTTTGTGTTATACTGTATATATGTCTTTAGTTGTATTTGGACAAGAAATTTTGGTAGTTTTTGTTGCTTATGTTATGTCGATTGTATTATGTGGATTTGTAAGATCTTCAGCACCATTGATTTTTTGGTGTCACCACCAGTTTGATTTAGAAGCTGCGGCTATCACCATTGAAACGCGTTCATTCTGATAAAAACATATTGCTTTCTGATATGTATTTTATTTGTTTGTTCTGTTCTCATATAACTAGGGCCTGCCAACGTTTAGTCTGAAATTCATCTCATGATTTTTCCAACTTTGGTTGAGTTTATATGTCTCTATTCAAAACTTCATAAATTGGGCAACTGATTTTGCCTGAATGGGTCCGCCTGTTACTAATAGGATGGGACTGTGGTATAAATCATAAACTCCCATGTGGAACTGATCTTTCTTATCGCGTACAAAAGAAGGCAGGCGGCATGGCCATTTTCTTTAAAATAGCTTTCGATTCTGTTCATGTGCTACATTTCTGAAAGTATGTTTTGAATGTATGGTGCGGTCAGAAACTTATCTCACTTGGATTCAATAATAAATATTTTTGTTGTAATTGTACTTTAGAATTCTATCTTATTTTGTTGCTCTTGTACCATAGATTTAAAAAATTATATCTGTTTCTTATTCAGGATTGAGCTTCTAGGTCTTACTTTGATAGAAACTCTTCTGGAGTAATACGTAATTCCTTGTTATCATGCTGGCTTGAAACCTTGCTACATTTTAGGATAACCTGAAGCATTTGTGATTACAATCTGAATCCACATTATATAAATTATAACCCTATCACATTATGTGATATAAACTGATTTCAGTTCTGAGATGTATTGAGGCCATTGATCAGTGGAATTGAAGTTCAAAAGCCATGGGCTTTAATTATGTCATCTTTCTAGGACAAAAATATCTACTTTATTACAGTGAATCTTGATTTTTTTATGAGTTTTGATTAGTTTTATGATTTGATATTGTGGCTAATTTTCTCTCTCTTTTGTTTTAATGGTAGAATGAAAATCTTGGCAAGCGACTCGCGCATGGCTACCCGTTTCTGGAGGCAGAAGTGGCCTACTGCGCCCGTCAAGAATACTGCGAATCTGCCGTTGACTTCATTGCAAGAAGGTGTCGCCTCGCTTTCCTCGACACCGACGCTGCAGGACGGGCATTACCTCGCGTTATTGAAATATTGGCTGCTGAGCACAAATGGGACAAGCCAAGGCAGAAGGAGGAGCTGAAAAAGGCTAAAGAGTTCTTAGAGACTTTCAAATCCTCGAAAAATGCTCAGTTCCATGATGGAAAACACAATTAGTGAGTGCTTCCCTTATCTATCCCTTAAATCTATGTCATGAAGATTTGACAGGGTTTAACGTTATTTGTCTAGGGCCTAACACAACTCTCTTTCTTTATCTAGACTTGGGATTAGCTATAAATATAAGCGGAGTTTATCCGTTTCTTAAATCATATATAGAAATTTCTCTATTATTCATCACCGAGTCGATCACTTCTTGGGTCGATAAGGGACAAACAAGAACATTTGTAAACATTTGTGATGATCTATCATTTAATACAATTTCTCTGGTTCTTGACTAGAACGACTCGATTTTTTTTGGGTGGATATTTTGCTTTTCATTGTTGCAAGATTTCACCAATTATCCTTGTCACAGAGATTCAATAAATTTTTACATTGGTTGTTTTTTTTTGGTACAAGGAAATTTTTAAAAAAGAGTTGGGCTCACTTATGATCTAAAAGTAGGGCAAAATCTTATTTTCTCTTAAATACGATTATTTGATAGGGCGAGCGGTTTATTACTGTTGTCAATTATCTTTTAAAAGATTGTTAGTATTTCTACCATGCGTGTGATTGTTCCCTTGCTACATAAAAGGCAAATATTTTTTTGTTTTTTAAGCAACCCTACAAAAATTTAATTCATTTGAAGCCTTAACACACATCACTTTTCTAGAATAATCACTAATATTGTTATCAATATAAAATATAAATATTTTAATCAGTTGTATTGATTGTAAGAACTATTGAATAATTGGCAAAAAAATCATAGGCAAACTCGCTTTGGTGCTTCATTATTTTTTGACTTCTTAAAATGAAACTATGAACATTTTTTTGACAAGTATAAACATTTTTTTAATACGTAATGGAGTCTCAGAATAGTTATCATAAATAGTACATCCCTTTTCATTATCTATCTATATATACACACATACATATATTAGTCTAACGTATAAAAGATAACAGCTTTATTAAAATATATAAATAAATACTGAAAGAATTAAAAAAGTATAATAAGTCCAATAAAATATATAAAATTAATAAAAAAGTTGGAAAAAAAAATATATCATCCACATTTTCAGTGTTCTTTCTCGGCCTCTTTCAATAAAGCCTTTTTCATGCACATGTTGAACCCAGTACATTATATTTATAGGACCCAATTATCTACCACATATGGTGGGCTTTGTTGATGGCCTTTTTGTTATATGTTCTTTAGTTCTTACTTGTGATCAAGAGGCCCTTCTTTATTCTGAAGAATCACATGAAAGCCCAGCCCATTTGGTTCATATCTCCATTAGCCTCTCACTGCATTATCATCCTGGCATCCTCACTGAAAATTGGTTTCCACCACAATGGCAACATCAATGGGTGCATTATCATCCCTCTCTTTTCACTACCTCGCCAAACCATTCCTTACGCACACTTCATCGTTTCGCACGCTTCATCGTCTTACATGCTCATTCTCTACTTCTTCTCCTTCTTCTTCCTTAGAATTCAACATCTCCTTCGCACCCCCTAAACCCAAGCCCAAGCTCGAACCCAAGACCGCTGAGGCAGAACCCATTCCTGACGACGATGATGGAGCCGGTGGAGCCGGTCAGCTCTTTATCCCCTGGATTGTTCGTGGCGAGGATGGCAAACTCAAGCTTCAAGCCCATCCTCCGGCGAGTCTTCTTCAGGCCGTGGCCAATTCTGAAACTGGTACCAAGAAGAAGAAGCAAAAACCTGAAAAGAGTACTGCGGAGCCGAAGCATTCCAAAGCAGCCCGAAGGTTCTACAACGATAATTTCAGAGACTCGGGAATGCGGTTAAGTAAGGTTCTTGCCGCTGCCGGAGGTAATTTCGTTGTCATTGTTTGTTACATATGAACTTGTAAAGATCAATTCGACTTTGGTAATTCGACCGTTGCCCACAGTAGTGCTATCTCTAATAACGTGTGTATTTATCTCTAATGAGTTCTTTACCGGTAAGGCATTCCAAACGAAAGCCATCATGTGGCGGAAAAAACACTCTTCTTTAAAATCCCAGCATTTTGTTTCAACCAAGGACACAACAGCCCAGCAAAAACTTACATCTCGCTGTAGAACTTTGTGGTCCTTTTGTCTCCCAAAACATGGAAACTTGATAGTTAGAAAAGCTGGGAAATCGGCTGGACAGACCCAGCTCTAATCAAAGAAACAAAACAACCTATTCCAAATCGTCAAGTCACTTCACATTACAAAAAAGGTAATTATTTGATTTTGATCTTCTGAAACACATCACACAAATATCATGTGATGAAGCGTTAGTGGCCTTTTAAGTCTAAAGCAGATCATTGGATGAATTCTTTAAGTACTGCTGTTCAAACAAGAACCTTTAGCTTAGAAGGGGCCTTGAATTTCCAGAAAAGGATCTAAACCTTGAAGCTTGTATATACTGTTTTCCCTTTTCTGGAGCCTCGTGAAGGTTTAAGGTGTGCCACAGGCGATTTCACTGCAATTAGATAGTCTGTAGGTCCCAAGATCCTTTACCACATTTCTCTTGGATCACCGGAAGTAAATGCAACAAAATAAAGACAAAAACTTAAAGGGAAGTGCAGGAGAACATAGATGAACAAGAGTTTGATCTCAAGTTACAATAATATATTCCACAATTACAAAATAGGGAAAGTAGGACGGTCAAATTATACTTGAATCGCTAGAATGGTCAAAGGTTTATCTGAAGGCAATTTTCTGGGTCTGGATGTGTCTTGTCTGAGTGCTGACCTCTTCTTAAGTATAGCAATTGGCTCCTTGTTCAAATTTAATCTTCCTGCCATTATTCATGTCAGTTGAAGATCTACAAACTTCTCTTAGTGCTCTAGATCTTCAAGGTATTGGGGGCTTCTTTTTAACTGTAGAGTGACTCTTGAAGTGCTGCGTTTCACTAGTTCCTTGAATGGGCTGTTGTGAATATGTGGATCTGAGCACTTATGTCCCTCCTCAAGCCATTCATTATTGCTAGATTCGCTAGATTCCAGTTTTATCTCGGGCCCAATTATGTTGGAGCATTTTAGGCCAAACATATACATTTAGTTTTTAAATTCTATGTGTAGTTGGCATATCAGTACGGTGGTCCTTAGCTCTTAACTTTATGCAGTTATATGTGTCTGTGTCTTACACTTGTGAGGTTATATTTTTTTTTTCAGTTGCATCCCGAAGGAATAGTGAGGAGCTTATATTTGAAGGCAAGGTTACTGTTAACGGCTCTGTGTGTAATACTCCTCAGGTTTGTTTCCTTTGCTCAAAATTTGGGCAGTAGAGAAGAAAGGATTCATCAATATACTTTATTTCTTGTTTTCTTAATAGCATTGTGGTAAAAGCTATTCTTAGTATTTGCCTTTATTATGTTTCACATGTTCAATTATTTTTTAGTGGTTTTATAACATTTCTTTTCAAATGCAGACTAGAGTTGATCCTGCAAAGGATGTTATCTATGTCAATGGGAACCGCCTTCCTAAGAAGCAGCCCCCAAAGATGTATTTTGCCTTGAACAAGCCAAAAGGGTATGTTGCATGAAGATTCTTGTTTGGCTGAATTTATAATTTTGGTCCATGTTATGCCCTCCTACAATGTGACACAATTGTGCTTTGACAGGTACATTTGCTCATCTGGGGAGGAGTCTAAATCTGTAATAAGTCTATTTGATGATTATTTGAAGAATTGGGTATGTGCAAATTATGAGCTTTATTAGCACTTGTAGATGCCTGTTTTGTGCGTTATGATTAGACTCATTATATTTATGAATTCTTATTTACCATCAAATATGGAGGGCTGCGGTTTCTCGTTTTGTTGTTCTAAGCATCTCTGATATTTAAAATAAAATAAATCATTTCCAGAGTAAAAGAAATCCTGGAGTACCCAAACCACGCCTATTTACTGTAGGGCGCCTTGATGTTGCTACGACTGGGTTAATTATTGTGACTAATGACGGTATGTCAAGCAACTAGATAGCCTAAGCTCATTTTAGTTCTGTTCATAAATCAAATCTAAACTTCAACAGTTTCCATCTAAGTGCATATACACTGCTGCTTATTTGCAGGTGATTTTGCTCAGCGACTTTCACACCCATCATCTAATTTATTAAAGGAGTGAGTGTCTGCACATAGGGTTTGGTTCTTGTATAAGTTTTTTTGTATTATAATTACATGAATGAAGAGGCTTTTTATTCCTCTCTCTAATATTGTCGCATTTTGTCATGCCAGATACATTGCCACAATTGATGGCGCAGTTCATAAGCGGCACCTAATAGCCATAAGTGAGGGAACAACTGTTGATGGCCTTCATTGTGTACCTGATGCTGTGGAGTTGCTTCCACACCAGCCAGATGCACCTAGAGCTCGTCTTCGCATTGTGGTATGTTTATTGTTCCTAATTTTTTGGTTTTGTTTCTGATCACTAGATCATTTTTAATACCGATATAGTTTAACATATAATTTGCTGACTGTATTTGAAACCTCAATATTGTTAGTTCTTAACTATTCTTGTTGTGGCTGACACAGGGACCCGTGGTTTAATTTCTGTATCATATGCATAATTAGGACTTTTCTTGGACTAGGGTCTTCAGTTGAAAACTCTGTATAATTAGTCAATATTGAATAATTTCAGCATCTCTTCTTGAAACATTTGTAAGAAGGAACTCCAAAATGAATGGCCTGAATTGATTAATAGCAAATTCTTTTTTCTTCTTGTTCTTATATTGCTTGCTCCTTTTTATGCCAAACACTCAATATAACTATAAGGCCTCTTAAGCAGTGCCGAAGGATTCGTTTTGGGCTTTTTGCCGTCAATGGCAAGTATATTACATAGACTTTGTGGTTAGACTTAACTGATAAAACTGGAGACCGAGATCCTCAGTATTCAAGATGGATTCACTGGGATCTGTTGGTTTAGTTTGCTCTGTTTGTTCGTTGAAGCATGTTTGTTTTATGAAGAGGAAGAAAGCTGAACCTAAATCTTCTGTTTTCTTGGTTGGATTTTGTAGGTTCATGACGGGAGGAAACATGAAGTTCGTGAACTTGTGAAGAGTGCTGGGCTTGAGGTTAGCTTTAAATAATAATATGAGATTCATTTGAATTCTCAAACGCACGGGTTGTATGCACCATGGCGATTGGCAAATATATGATCTTATTATATATTGCTTTTGTTGGGACTATGACATAATTGTTTATCCATAGTTTTAATTTTTATTTACGGATAAATGAAGCAGAGTTATAAACAGGAGGGCAAAAAAAAAAGAGAGAGAAATAAACAAAGAGGATAAGATATCGTTACCAGGTGAAAAAAAATTAAAGACCAAGATACTGAAGCCTTGCAAACCTCAAATGCTAGTTAAATGGACTTGTATGATTAGTTATAGTAACATCATCTGTTCATCCAATTAGTTATAGTAACATCATCTGTTCATCCAAAGTCACCAAGAAAGAGATCACATGTATCATTTATTTATTTTTAGAATAAAATAGACGTGTTTTTCATGAGTTTTGTTGAATACACAAATTTTCCTTGAAACAAAAATGTATCCAACACTTTAATCCAATTTTTTTTAAGAAAAAAAAACTAAAATTCCTTTCATTTAATTTTTTAGTTTGAAAATGTATTTAGTTTTTAGAGTATACAACAACAACAACAAAAAAGCCTTTTCCCATTAAATGGGGTCGGCTACATGGATCATACGACGCCATTGTGCTCTGTCAAAAACTAAATCCTTGGATAGGTTATTGACAAGGAGATCCCGCTCAATGATCTCGTTGAGCGTTTTCTTTGGCCTTCCTCTACTCCTTTTAACCGGACTCCAAACCGTTTGATCCACCCTCCTCACCGGCGCATCCCTTGGCCTTCTTTGTACGTGTCCAAACCACCTAAGACGGTTCTCCACTATTTTCTCCTCAATAGGTGCCACTCCAACTCTTCCCCGTATTTGTTCATTGCGAATCTTATCTTTTCTTGTATGCCCACACATCCATCTCAACATCCTCATTTCGGCTACCCCAATTTTATGCTCTTATTGTCCTTTTAAAGCCCAACATTCACTTCCATAAAGCATTGCTGGTCTTATAGCAGTACGATAAAATTTTCCTTTTACTTTATCTGGCACTTTCCGATCACATATAACCTCAGTAGCCTTTCTCCATTTAAACCACCCAGCCTGGATTCTATGATTAACATCCTCCAAAATTTCACCATCTTTCTGTATAATTGATCCCAAATATTTGAACTTATCTATTTGTGGAATAACTTGATCTCCTAATCTGACCTCCAAGTTACTTCTAACTTGCCTCTTAGAAAAATTACAATGCATGTATTCAGTCTTACTTCTACTCAGACGAAAACCCTTCGACTCTAAAGTACTTCTCCATAACTCAAGTTTAAAATTAATTTCTTCTCTTGACTCCGCCATAAGAACTATATCGTCCGCAAAAAGCATGCACTTAGGGATTTCATCTTGAATAGGTTTAGTTAGAACATCCACTACCAGATTAAATAAATAAGGACTCAATGATGATCCCTGATGTAGGCCAATCTTTATGGGAAAATCCTTTGTTTCGCCCCTAGATGTTCTTACAGTAGTAGTTACCCCTTCATACATATCTTTTATTGCTTTGATATATGCCATGCGCACACCTTTCTTTTCTAAAGCTTTCCAAAGCACCTCCCTTGGCACTCGATCATACGCTTTTTCTAAGTCAATGAAGACCAAATGCAAATCTTTTCTTTTGGTCCGGTACCTTTCCATTAACCCCTTAATAAATAAATCTCCTCCATTGTAGACCTACCTGGCATGAAACCATACTGATTCTCCGTAATATCAGTCTCTAATCTCAACCTGTGTTCAATTACCTTTTCCCATAACTTCATAGTGTGACTCATAAGCTTTATCCCTCTATAATTTGCACAATTTTGAATATCTCCTTTATTTTTATAAATAGGAACTAAAGTACTTTTCCTCCAATCATCGGGCATTTTCTTAGAATTTAAGATCACATTAAATAGTTTAGCAAGCCACACCACCCCCGTTTCGCCTAAACACTTCCAAACTTCAATAGAAATACCGTCAGGTCCAACCGCTTTACTATTTTCCATTTTCTTAAGCGCCTCTTTAACCTCGCCAACACGGATCCTACGGTAAAATGCCAAATTTGGTTCAACTCCTCGTGATAAATCTCCTATCTCATAACTCGATCCTCCTCCCTTGTCATTAAACAATTTGTAAAAATAGGTCTCCCACCGTTCTTTAATATCATCATCTGCAACCAAGACCTTGCCTTCTTCATCCTTAATACATCGTACTTGATCCAAATCCCTCGATTTCCTTTCCCTGTCTCTTGCAATCTTATAAATCTTTCGTTCTCCCGACTTTGTCCCTAACTCCTTATAAAATTCCTCAAAAGCTTTAGAACGAGTTGCACCCACCGCCTTCTTCGTTTCCTTCTTAGCTAAACGATATTTTCCCCAATTTTCAGTATTATCACATAAGTGTATAGCCTTGAAACAATTTCTCTTGTTCTTAACTTTCTCTTGCACGTCCTCGTTCCACCACCAAGTCTCCTTATCTCGTCAACCAAAACCTTTAGATTCTCCCAAAATTACTTTAGCAACTGTTTGGACTTTTTCAGCCATTTCCTTCCACATGATATTAGCATTTTCCTGCACCTCCCAAACCCCTTCATTTAACATAATTCTTTTAAAAGTTTCCCTCTTCTTTCCCTTTAACTGCCACCACTTGACTCTTGTGTTTAAAACATGTTGGCGCTTTTCCTTACTGCACTTAATACTCACGTCAAGGGCCATTAACCTGTGCTGGGTTGTCACTCCGTCCCCTAGAATCACTTTACAATTTGTACAAAGTCTTCTGTCATGACTCCTTACCAAAAAGAAATCAATCTGTGACCTGTGAACCCCACTCTTGTAAGTGATCAAGTGCTCCTCCCGCTTTTTAAAGCATGTGTTGACAATCTTAAAATTGTAGGCTAAGGAAAACTCTAGGATAGATCGTCCTTCATTATTAATCTCTCCAAAACCAAAACCACCATGAGCCCCCGCATATTCCCCTGTCTCCTTACCAACATGACCATTAAGGTCCCCACCAATAAAAATCTTCTCAGTATGTGGTATGCTTTGAATCAACCCCTCCAAATCTTCCCAAAACTTTTCCTTAAGATGTGCTTCTGTTCCCACTTGAGGTGCATAGGCACTAATAACGTTGATTGTATCCCTTCCAACAATTATTCTCAAAGATATAATTCTGTCATCAATCCTTCTAATATCCACCACATTCTTCTTCCACTCTTTATCCACAATGATACCAACCCCATTCTTCGTACCTATTTTACCTGTGTACCAAAATTTGAACTCATTGATTTCCCGAGATTTTTCTCCGACCCATTTAGTTTCCTGAAGGCACAAGATGTTAATCTTTCGCTTTACCATTACTCCCACCACCTCCCACGCTTTTCCGTTCATAGTTCCAACATTCCAAGTGCCAAATCTGATTTAGTTTTTAGAGTATATTTAGACAAAAAAATTTAATCAGATTGAAGTGTAGAATAATTTCTGATTTTTGAGGATGACTGTATACTTTGACAATAAAGAAGCTACCTGTAATTTGAATAAAATTTATAAGTTTGTGTATGAACTCTTACTCCTATTCTTGGGAGCTACGATCAATCTTCCCTACTTATTTTCCTATTTCTGTTTCCTTTTACAGATTCATTCATTAAAGCGAGTACGCATTGGCGGTTTTAAACTTCCCTCAGATCTCGGGTAATAACCACATTTTAAATTTCAGTTCTTAACCAAATCATTCTTTACTATACATAACGGCATGCAACTGCCATTTGAATTATTTTTCATTGCTTGTGTTTTCAGGATAGGGAAGCACATCGAACTAAAACCCACAGATCTGAAGGCATTGGGGTGAAAGAGTTAAAATGGTTGCTCCTTAATTGCTATTAGCTAAAAGCATTTCTTCAACAGGTCAATTCAGCGAAAGGCGGCTCCGAAGCTAACCTTTCAATAGTTAGCTGATTTTTTTGAGGTGTTGAGGTATGAATCCTGGTGGCTTTCTGGAAACTGTTTTGGGAATAGGGCTGAGAAAACTGCTTCTCTGAAGTGTTTCATATTTCATACTGTGATGCTGATTATATGCTCTTAGCCTCTCACAACAGAGATATCTATCAAGAAGAGTTTGGAGAAGGTTTTGAGACTGAGAAATGATATGACCTATTTGTAAATTTGAATTCATGGTGTTGATGTTAACTTGCTGAAGATACCACAAATAATGAGCTTAGTGGTTGTATGCATAATGTTTAACCCAGAACCGTAATATTTAATGTGGGGAAGTGTGGTGATACAGTGCAATCTAAGAGGGACATGAAATCATCATCCATGTATTACAAATTATTCTTGTACATCTTGCCCCTTGAATAAATGAAAAGAAAATTTTGATTCTATGCATTGGTCTATTGTGAATTTATGATTAATAATTGATTATTCATTTGGATGGTGTGAAGCAAGTCATGATCATCCATTGTATCTTTATTCTTTCTGTAACATTTTCTTTTTGGTTGAATTCTGTAACATTCGTTAAATACATTAATCAAAAGTAATTATTTACATATTTTCAAGCTATAATTTTACGATTATTATATTTTAGTTGGTCTAATAATTATAACTAAAAATACATTAAGGATCAAAATAAATAACTAAAAACTTAAAAAAGTAGTTTAATTTGAAACATTAAAATAAGTAAGTTTTTTAATTGAATCATATATTAATAAAAAATTTAAATTGCAACGTTATAATATTTTTTTGTTTCAGCTTTGAAATAAATAAATTTTATTTTGTAACTAAACATTTTAATAAGTAAATAAACATTTTTAATTTTATAACTTTAATGCATAAATAATTATTTTAAAAATTAAAACATTTTAATTATATTTTTGTTTCCATAAATTATTTTAATTATAATAATTAAATGAATTAATGCATAATAATTTTAATATGATGAATTTTGAACATACAACTTATTAAAATTAAAAAATTAAAGTAGTCGAATACCACGTGCCGACCTTATAGCCCAGCGCCTATTAATTTAAGGTTGCGTAAATTCTGATGCCAAAAAAAAAAAAAAAACAAGTTGCGTAAATTCTATTTTTGTTTTTGGTAACCGCGTAAATTATACGACGGAAAGTAACTGCGTAAATTCTACTATAGCCTCGCGCCTATTAATTTGATTGTTGGCATGGCGCGCTTCTTAAAGAATCCTGAGAACTGAGAAGCAAGCTAGTCAGAAGAATGGCGCTCCACATTCCTAATTCGAAACTAAAGGTATAGTACTGCCTTTCTTTTTCAGAAAATTCACTCTTGGATTGTGAGAACTAGATTGGGTTTCTTAATCCTTATTTTTCTTCTTCTTCTTCTTCTTCTTCTTCCAATTGTTGATTTATATTTTGTATTTAGAAGGGGAGGAGAACCGAACAGTATCATTGAACGGGTTATTGTTTATTGTAAAAGGAAGTGATTTTCCTCATTTGAACATTGGTGCTTCACATTTACTGCGAAACCTCCGTTTCATTGACTTAGTTATTGATCCCACATGTATCAGTGACTTTTGAAGTCATCGATTCCCTTATTAACTTTATTTTCTTTTCTTAATTAGTCTGATCATTCTTGTGAGGTGTGTAGGCTTTGTGGAATTTCGTATCATTTTAGTTTCTGTACCCACGATGGTGCTGTGGAGCTTGTCTTAATTCCAGGCAAGTTATTTGCTTTAAATAAGTTTTTCATTTCCTGAAACATTTTTTTTCTTCAAAAATATTATCTTTATAGTTTATTTCATGTTTTCCCATAAACTCTCTTCTAGTTTATAACTCTCTTCAATCTTGTGAAGTTAGTTGGAAACTCTTGTTAGACTGCTACTTTGCTTATTGTCACTGTTTAGGAACACCCCAACCAAAAAGTTTCAGCTATTATCTTATTGGCTGGAGGCCCATGACTTATTTTATCAACAGTTCTGTTGGTCAATTTGCATGTAATCAAAATTTAAGGTAAGGATGGAACCTCTTGCAAAAGTCTCAAAATTTTCCTTGAGAATTTGGGGAAAAGGAATGTTCGCGGTTCCTTATGCCTCCATCAGAATTATCTTTTTGACCATGTTGAAATGCTGTTCCTTTATTTCTTTTTCTTTTCTTTTCTGTAGTTTGTATTCCTCTTGCTTATTAATTGATTTTACATTCACTTGCTTGTTTTTAATGCAAGTGACGATCTTTTTATGGAGATACAGGATCTCAATTTGAAGTTGTCTTCCAGGTTACATCAGTTTTTTACCACCTTTTGAGTCATTAAACCTTTTTCTTTTTTAACCATAAATAATCTCTCTCTCACACACACATGCGCATGTGCGCACTCGAGAGAGTTTGCAGAAGGGTTATTAGAAATATAATCTTTTTGATCTCTTGGAGTTCTATTTTCTTAGTGGTTCTTTGTAGCATTATTTGCAGATTTTGCGCCAGAAAGCTACCATGAAGCAGGACCACACAGAGATGGCAACTACTGTAAGTAGATAGGTCTATCCTTGGGCTGATTTTTCTGTATACACTTTGCATAGGTGTGTGTTTGTTTGTATTTTTTTTTTCTTGAACAAGTTTTTCATGAAGTTCCTTGTGATTCTTTTGAAATCCTGTTTTATTTTTTCCCCCACCTTCAGGGGTTCAAATTGTTAAATAACATTACTTCTGTATTTTTTTCCATGAACTTATAGTTGTTTATTACATGCCTGACAGATGAAAACCTGAAGAATCCAGGATTACTGCATGAAAGCGCGTTTACCTTATCTTATCTGCAGCAGTAATACAATTTTTTATTAGTTTGGGAAAATTAAATGTAATTCACAAATGGTTTCTAACAGGTGACTCTCCATCCTATCCAAACAAAGACAGTTTCTGAATTGAAGATTTTGCGAAAAAGCAGAGCTCATTGCAAGAAATGACTGTAAGAACTTCTATTTTATTGATCTTGACATTTCTTCAACTGGATTCTCCTAGTGAGTTTTAAATAATAATATGCTTTAAATTATTGCTCCAGAGACACATAAATCTTGCACAGCATACTGCACAATATGTTTGATGCTTTCAATTGAGACCATCAAAATTATATTTTTTGCTTTCTGACTCAAGCTTGCCCATAGTTTGACAATCCTTTTCAGAAGCCTGTTAGATGTTTATTGTTGAATTTGAGTCCCTAATAATCTTCTGTCAAGGTAACTCAATATTTTGTGGCTGCTTCTTAGATCATAAATAGTTTCCTGCCATATGATTTTTTTAGCTTTTATTTATGCAAAAAGTTTCACATAATGGCATGCAATGTGAAAGAACCTGTTTGGTTTGGGACAAGGAAGAAGAGAAAGAAAGAAAATAAAAGAAACTGGGTATATAAGTCCTCTAGAACTAGACTAAATTCTAGAAATAGAAGAATCTTCAAAGATGTGCTTAATAATACTCCTGCGGTCCTTAATATAAGACCTGATTGGAAAGGCGATCTTATCCTAAATATAAGACCTATTTCCTAAATTTATCCATTTTTTCCTAAATTACCCCTATTGATAGTCTCTCAATAATAATCAAGTAAGAGAGGGAGGGAGGAGCTAAGGATGATGATCAGAGTGGTTTAGAAAAAATATACCATATTAATTAACTTATCTAATAAAATTAGTTAAATAGATCCTATATAAAGGACTAGAGGAGTACTTCATTTATGTCATAACACAATTGCATAACATACAAGAACAGTTACGATAACCACCTAATGCATAACACAAACTGAAAGTAATTGATGAAAACTAACATAAGACAGATGTCAACCTAATACCTAATTAGCACTACATTAGAGCCACATGTCCTAAACTGAATATTCTTCTAAGGATGGACTGCCATGCCTTTTTCTAGAATAAACTAGAAAAAGGATGTTGGTTTCTATCGATACTCCCTTGGAGTACGGCCTCCTCCTCAAGATGGAAAGAAGGGATTTGATAGGCTATCATGTTTTATGCTTCCCAACTTGATTCTTCAAGAGGCCGATTTGTCCAGTGAACAAGAAAGTGTAGAATTTGTTCATCACACCTACTTCATGGACACACACATCTAAAACCTGTTCAGGTTCCACTTGCAACTCCCAATCATCAGAAATAAGTAAAGGTGGCAATGAAGAAGTTGAGTTTTGCCTCTAAGCCAATCTGAGAAGAGAAGCATCGAAAACTGGATGAACTTTGGCTTCTGGAGGTAGTTGGAGCTCGTAAGCTGCTTTGCCAATTCTCTTCACCACTAGATAAGGTCCAAAGAACCTAGGAGAAAGCTTTTCATAATGACGCTGGCTATAAGGCTGTAACTGCAGAAATACCATATCACCTAGCTGAAATTTAGCACCTCTTCTTTTGGAACCTGCTTGAGCCTCTTCATACGGGCTTTGACTTGAATCAAATTGTCTATGATGGAATGAAGGAGAGCATCTTTTCCCAAAAAAACTATTCCTCTAAATCTTCAATTCTAGTCTCTCCTTTAACATATGGAAGGAGCATAGGAGGCTCTGCCCCATATACAATCTTGAAAGATGTTGAACTTGAAGAAGCATTATAGCTTGTGTTGTAGGAAAATTCTGCCCAATGCAAGAATTGAGTCCATGATTTAGGATGCTCCTGTGAGAAACACAGGAGATAAGTCTCAAGAGAGCGGTTGACCACTTCTGTTTGACTTTGTGGGTGGTATGTAGTGCTCATTCTAATTAGGTTCCTCCAAGGCAATATAACTTATGCCAGAAGACACTTAAAGAAAAATGGTGTCCCTTGTTATGAGATAATAGATTTAAGTAAACCATGAAGTCGTACCACTCCCTTGATATTAATTAATTATATTAAACTTGGCTTCTTAATAGGGATTATTACCTTTTCGAGTAGCACTACAAGAGTCAATAGTCGGGCCATCATCAGACTTCAACTTTTGTGAGCCAAACATTCGTTGTAGAATGTCTAATAACTTAGTATTAGTCAGATTATCATTGTCCATTGTCACGGATGCTGGGCCCCTCCGTCCTCGTTGCTTGGATATGAAGTCAGTAGATTTGCCATGTAACTTTCAGCACTTATCCTTCTTGTAATGCTCACAAGTTGGTCTATTCCCCCTTGTTACTCTAGAATCAGAATTGTTGTAACCTATTGTTGCCATGGCAGAAGCCTCAAATAGGGATAGAAATCGGACGGGCTTTGGCCACATAGGCCTGAGCTTGTAGTGAGAGATTAAAGCTTAAGGCTGGACCTTATCCTGCATACACACTTTTTTTTAGGCTCAAGTCTAAGCCTTCTTAAGGGCCTACTTACAATGTGGGCCTTTAAAATGACCTCATGTTTTAGGTTTTAAAAACCGTAAATAGGTTTTAAAAACCTATCATGTACATTTACCAACGGGGGTTGGTCCGAGTGGTAAGCGGCTCGGTACCGCTTAAGCGAGGTCTCGAGTTCGAGCTTTGGCGTACGCAGAAAATCCCCGTTGGGAGACTCACCCACTATAGCCAGGTGCGCAACGCGGGTCGGATCCGGATGTAGTTGGGGCAAAGCTCCGGGGAAACCGGGTGGGCAACAAAAAAAAAGCTTTTTTATTTTAAAATTTATTTTGTTAATACATATTATATATTAACAAAATAAATTTTAAAAAATTAATCACGTCATGCTTTAAATTAAAAACCCTATCATCTTTACTTAAAAGGCTTCTAAATAGGCCTTAGGCCTAGTATGTTTGCTAATAAGGGCCTAGCTTATTTTCATCTTCAGCCTCAAATGAAGGTTGAGACTAATTACTTTATGCTTTTTTCCCACTTTAGCTCTGCAAAGACTTCATCTAATGAAGATGGGTGACATGTTTGCCAAATAGGCCAGGCTATACTAGGCCCCAATTAGGCTAGGCCATAGGCCCCCATATGGGCCTAGCCTCAACTGAAGGTTGAGACTAACTGCTTTTATGTTTTCTCCCACTTTAGCTCTGCAAAGACTTCATCTAATGAAGGTGGGTGAGTAGACATGATTCTCTCCCTCTACTTCATCATAGATAGTATTAACACTAAGGAGGAGCGTGTAGACGATAAGTTTCAGCATCCTAACTAAACGCCACTGATGATTATCATAGAGATCAAGTTGCTGCCAATGCATGGCAAGGTGATTATAGTACCTAGTCATGTCTAGATTGCCCTGCCATAACTCATGAATGGACTCTTTAATCTGAAAATTTGCAGCAGTATTTTCTCGAGCATAATAACCCTTCCTGATAGCTTCCCAAAACCAAAAGTTTGGCCAATCTCTAGAATCATGGAATTAATGAGCCATGACTCAACCATATTTGTTTCAGCATTCCAGACCTTATATGCTTTGGGTCTACATGAGGTGGCTCAGTGGCCTCGTCAATGAGGTAGTCTTTCTTTCCCTTGTCAATAACATACTCAAGTACTCCTTGGGACCATTACAGATAATTGCTCCCATTAAAGCGATGTTTAGTGAGATAGAGACTAATTGAGTCTCAGTCACAGGGGCATGAGATAAAGAAGGCACCAAAGGAGCTTTTGCAAGCCCTTCATTCTTGAGGCTTGCAAAGTCGCTGTAGCGTTGAGTGCATTAAAGGATCCAAAATATATCATTAATAGATTAAATGCACAAGTCACAAACATGTTTGCGAAACAGAGACAAAGGCATACTAGAGAAGCACAAGTTGATTATTGAGTCGTGAACACTATCACGTGCTTGGAGAAGATGATGATGAAGGAGATGACCACACATGTGTTAATAGAGAAGACGACCATGCGTCTAAACCTGAAGGAGTAGTTTGTTTGGACGTGAATGAGAATTGGGTGAGTATCGCAAGCCCAGAGAGACAACGACCACAGAGTTGTGAGTCTTAACAGGTAATTCAAGTGTGATTACCAATAAAAGTTTGAACCCCTATCTATTAGGAGAGGTGTCCACATTTAATACTCTATGATATCTCGAATATAATGTTTCCTTGGGACGCTTATGCCTATAAAAACAATAATGTTAAAATACAAATCATCATTAAATTTGGCCTTACGAATTCTGACTATTTCTTTATACTTCCTTTTATGTTGCTCCATTATATCATTTAGTACCAGCCACTCTTATGCCGTCGCCCTCCCCCACATTAGAGCGTTGTTTATGGGAGGCTATGCCTTTGAGATGGAATGATTAGAGGCATGTTACTTGCAGAAATTCTTACGTTTATGAAGCTATAAAGTTTGAATAAGTACTTATATGGTCTGGCGGTCCTTATATATATAGAGAGAGAGAGAGAGAGAGTCGTTTAAGGTTCAGAAGTATGGTACCAATGAAGAAGATAAACATCAATGTTTTGATTGACATCACTTGGCCACACTCCACAATTTACTCAACTGATTGGCAATTTAACAATTAAATCAGCTTCAGCTAGTTGATTGAATTATGTATTATAGAAGTTTGTAGTTTTTTTTCCTGTAGAAACTATTGGGTATTCTCTAGCAGAGAATTTAGAATTAATTCTCTTTAAGACATAAATATTATAAAAGTATGTTTTGTCACTTTTAACAAAGTCTTTTTTTATATATATATATAGTTTAATTCAAACTCAAAACTCAATTAGTAACTAGCTATACTAAATTTTGTTAGTAGAAGTTGATAGTTGTTATTTACTATATATTCTACTTTTTAGTTAGGAGACATTCTGAGTGATTCTTTCATCACAATTCAGGACACATTAATACTTTAGTTTTGTTTGATGAACATTATAGTGATCAAATGCTATATTTAATATGAGAGGTACTTTATAGTATAATTTCTTTATTCAAATCTTATATTAAGAACACAAGGAATTACTTGAAATTAGATTTCCTTGAAAAAGGATCATATACAAATATATCAATTGTGCAAATCAGGTAAATGATCAAACCAACATGAGAGATGAATATGTATGAATGTGTATTGTGAGAAGCTGAGTAGAAAGTTATCATTTATTTTGGATTATGTGTAAGCCTGACTCCTTTCTAAAAAATTTTTTAACAATTTTTTTTAATTATTTTTAAAAGGAGGGAAAGGGAAATAAAAAAGAGCTTAAGATGAAGTCAACTTTATTTATAAAGGGATGAAGCTGCCGTTATTCATAGCCAAGTAGGAAATGTATATAATAATATTGAATTTATTATTTATGTAGGGTTAAAGTCTAATTTTATCTCAAAAATATTTATATAAGAGTAATGTCCTTCTAAAAAATTTTTAGATTCTATGTCACTTCAAAAATATTAAAAAAATAGTAAGACTTGTCATTTATAATTTTGACTTAATTATAAGTTAGTTTTTAAAATTTAACTTAATACTATTTAGTCTTTATAAATTTAACTTAGTTAAAATTTATTTTTTTATTCAATACAATTCAATCTTTATAACTAGTAATATTTGAACTAAAGATTTTTTAAAAAAAAAAATTAAGGACTAATATTTTAAATAATTAATTATTAAAATTATAGTTAGTTAAATTTTAACTAAGTTAAATCAACATAAAATTGTAGTGAGTGACTCAAAATCATATCAAAATTTTGACCCAATAATTAATATTTTCTTTTTTACTATTTATATGTTCTGAGGATAAGATGACCTTAAAAGAAGAGAAGCTAAACTCTACGTTAGCGGGTTAGTTTGAGTGATAAATAATTCAGTATCATTTAAATGAAATTTTGAGTTCGAACTTTGATGTATGTAAAAAATTTCTGTTAGAAGATTCACCTATCATAATTTATAACCAGATATGTGACGTGGGTTAAATTTAAATATAGTTGGGGTAAAATTTTAGCCAAGTGGTAACTAACAAAAATAAACCCCACCCTTCACAGTTCTATTGTCTCACTCCTCGTTCGCTTACCGGTTACCAGAGGAATTTGTAGGACAGGGATAACAGATTTTTGTATCAAATGATTCAGGTTTACTCTGCATCCCCACCCCAAATTCCTTCTCACTCATCTGTTCCAGAAATTATCAGAACCAATCTTCTCAGGAACTTCAATTCGCCATTTGAGCTTAAACAGGCTCACGCCCTTCTCATTAAAACCCACACTCCTCTCTCTTCTCTCCCTCTCACTCGCGTCGGCCTCGTTTGTGCTCTCAATCCCAGCTTTGCTTATGCCCAACGGATTTTCCAGACCCTTGAAAAGCCAGAAATTGTTGTGTGGAATTCGTGTCTCAAGATCTTCGCTGAAGGAGATTCACCCCAAGATGCCATCTTCCTTTTCTATTACCTGCGTCAGGTGGATGTTCTACCTGACGATTTCACGTGTTCATTTGTTCTCAAGGCGTGTGCGAATTTATTGGATGTTCTCAACATGGTTATGTGGAGAAACTTGGTCTTCAGAGTAATTTGATTCTACTGAACATGCTTGTTCATCTTTACGCTTTGTGCGGTGCAATGAGCGATGCTCGGCTTCTGTTCGTCAAAATGCCTCAAAGAGATGCTGTTACCTATAACATAATGATAAGCCAATGGATCAAGGCAGGGAATGTTTATATGGCTTATGATTTGTTTTCTAAAATGTCTCAGAGAAATGTAAGATCATGGACATCAATGATTTCTGGGTTTGTCCAATGTGGGAAATCAAAGGAAGCCATTCGTTTATTCTTGGAGATGGAGAGTGAAGGTCAGAGGCCGAATGAAGTGACAGTAGTGGCTATTCTTTCAGCTTGTGCTGATTTGGGTGCATTGGATCTTGGCAGAAGGGTCCATGGATACTCAAATCAAAGTTGGTTTCATGAAAATGTCCATATATCCAACACTCATTGATATGTACGTGAAATGTGGGTTCTTGGAGGACAGTTAGAGTTGTTGAAGCCATGCGAGAAAGAACTATTCTGTCATGGTCAGCTATGATAGCAGGGTTTGCAATGCACGGACGAGGAGAGAAGGCTTTGGAACTATAAGATAAAATGATCAGATCAGGAATGAAACCCAACGTTGTAACTTTCGTTGCACTACTTCATGCTTGTAGTTACATGGGATTAGTAGACAAAGGTCGTGAGTTTCACCATGATGACTAGAGATTATGGGATAGAACCTAAAATTGAGCATTTTGGTTGTATGGTTGATTTATTTAGTCGTGCTGGCCTCCTAGAAGAGGCTCACGAGTTCATTGTGAACATGCCAATGGCACCCAATGGGGTCGTTTGGGGTGATCTGCTTGGTGGATGCAGAGTTCATAAGAACTTTTTTTTTATACAAGTGAGGGTTAGACCCAAATTATAAAAATACAATTATGGGGAAACAATTCCCAATCTCTCTGTGGCCACTAATGCCTCCAAGCTTGGGGGGCAGACTCCCAAAAAACATGATCTGGATAGTCCCTATTTTGCTAAAGCATCAGCAACTTGGTTGGATTTCCTTGGAATATATTTAGTTTGAACATCCCATTCACGGCTCAGGACGGACTGAATTTATAACATCAGGAGACTGTACCTATGCTTGTTCTCTATAAGCGGGATATAATGCACTATATTTTTTGCATCGGACTCCAATATGATTTTCTTGAGACTCAAATCCCATGCCAATGATAAACCCTTAATGATTTTCTTGGAATAAGAACTTTGAATTGGCTGAGGAGGCAATTAGACACATTTCTGAATTGGACCCACTTAATGGTGGGTATTATGTTTTGTCGAATGTTTATGCAGAAGCTGGACAATGGGAAAAGGTGGCGAGAATCAGAAAGCTGATGAAACATCAAGGCGTGAAGAAAACACCGGGATGGAGTTCAATCACCATTGATGGCGTTGTTTATAAGATTGTAGCAGGAGATGAGAGTCATCTTTAAGCTGGAGATATTTGGAATGTGGGAAAAGTTACTTGTTATGATGAAGCTAAAGGGATACGTACCAAATACTTCCGATGCCCCTTCTGGATGTGGAAGATAGAGAAGAAGTTTCTTTTTCGTCATAGTGAAAAATTGGCTCTTTCTTTCGGGTTGATGAAATTGCCACATGGAATGTCAATTAGGATAATGAAGAACCTTCGGATGTGTGAGGATTGCCATGCTACTTTTAAACTAATATCAGCTATTGAGAATCGAGATATTGTGGGGCGTGATCGTAATAGATTTCATTGTTTAAAAAATGGGGCTTGTACGTGCAGGGATTACTGGTAGTTAAAGCACCACTCTCTAGTAAAGTGAAGTATCCATGTAAGAGAGTTGAAAGCATATTTAATCCTTGAATCCTTTAAGAGTTGTAATATCAATATGCCCTACAATTTTTGTTATTTTACAGAACCCGCCCCAAGAAAAAATAAAATTGTTTAGAGGTTCTACAAAAGGATAGACCGGGATGATCTACTCTCAGGTTCTAATGCTATTTTCTAATGAGATTCTTTTAATTATCATCTAACACTTTAAAATTATTTTTTAGTATTATAAACTAATTTATAATTTATTCTATTAAAAACTATGAAGTATTTTTTCACTATCACACATCTTAAAAAATTTTCCAATAATTTATTACAATTAATACCTTAAAATAATTTTTTAATAACAATTAACATCTTAAATTTTAGGCACTCGTTACTTTTAAAAAAATATTTTAAAATATTATGTTTTTAAAAAATATGAATAAATAGTAAATCAATTTAGTATACTGAATATTGTTGCAAAAATAGTTAGATGAATCTTAACTCGTCCTTTTATCTTTCATGTATACATATTTAAACAATTTTTGCACCACTCCTCATTACGAGTTGGCAACTGTCAGATTATGTTCTTTTTTAGAACATTATTATCAAAGATGTTCTTTGGATGATCCTAAAAACTAAACATACTTATATCAGCAATTCATTGGAACTTCTTTTTTTTATATACATAATTCATACCCACTTCATTTTAACAGAATATCAGACAAGAAGTTGCTACAGGAAAGAAGTCCAATTAGCTTTTTGTTTTTGTACAAATTTTTTTAAAAAAATGTTAGACTTAACCACAACCCAAAGTAAAGTTAAATCTCCCTACCTCCTAAGCGATATTAATATTAAGCAAGGTGAGCCTTAAATGTAAACCTAAATACTTAAGAGTTAAGATACCTCTTCAAGTACCACAACTAAAACCACAACAAAATAATATTCCCTAATAATCGAACACATTCTAAATAGTCGCATGTCTCACTTTTTTATCAGCTAAACTCACTGATAATGGGTGAAATCCAGTTAGCTTGATTACAAGAAGAGATACCCCAAAAGGAAAATCAGAGGCATCAAAAATTGACATTTCTCATTAAATTACACTACATTACAAACAAATGATGGAAAACAATGGAACAGCTATCATCGAGAGCAAAAACATGATCATTCAGCTCTTAAATAGTGGGAAGGCGATATTGACTTGGGGCTTCAAAGGGACAAAAATGACATATACATCCCACTTGGCATCAGTCTGAGAGATAGGATCAGAAATTCATTTGATGCCAGAACCCATCAAGTCCAAAACAAACTCTGGAATATAAAAAGATGAATGCATATACTACAGTGATAAAATCTCAGATACGCGATATTGAGCATCAGGTGGAATCTCCCTCCCCGAGACTTGGACCTTTAGAAGGTTACTATACCTGTAGAAACAACGTCATCATAATTGAAGGAAGGCAGACCCCTAAGGAAAAATAAGGGGGCCAGAAAATTTATAAAAAAATGAAAATCATTTTACAGGTACCTATAATTTTCTTCAGTTTTTAATAAATTATTTAACTTTGTTTAGTTAGCACAATTAACTTCTGTATAGGGGGTTAGCACAATTAACTTCTGTATAGGGGCTAACAATGTTAACAGCGCAAAGTTATAAGAATTAATAGCACTAATAGAACAAAATTAAAACATTTAATAAGGGGAGAAAAACACATAGGTACCAAATTAAAAATTGAGGAAAAGTATGAGTACTTACACAATGGTTTCCAAAAAAAAACAATATGAATGCAGAACAACTACAGATAGCATCAACTTACTCGATGGCAGTAAACAAGTGCTTATGTTCTGTAACGAAGGCAAGCAAGGCCTGCAACAGTTAAATTAATAATAATTAAATGAAATGGCATGACGAGAATTGATACAAGATGAAGCTTTGTTCAGTTGACTTGCCTCAACTGGCATGTTCAACAGTTCATAGTAGGTGCGGACTCTATCCAATCTCTGTTGAACAACTTCACTACTAATTGATGGTATAGCTGACAGTGCCTGTAATCACAACATTCCAAATTGCATGAGAGAAGGTTGTCAATAATAATCAGATTTGGGAAAACCCCAACAATTATCATCCTCTCAAGTGGTAATTGACTTTATCAAGTGAATTGATCTATTTTTCAAATAAATTTAATTTGCCCACAGCCTGGCTATCATCAATAGCGTGAATGAAACACAGATTACACAGAAAAATGACTAAGCAGCTTGAGGAGTACAGACATCATTTTCACATCAGAATTTAGCCGTAAAGACGAGTTTCCCAAAGAATCACTGCATTCCACCATATAGTGTAAAATCTCAATCCCAAAGAACCTAAAAACAAGTTTCCATAAATAATGGGTAATTCCAGATCTCTAAAGAAGCAAGAGTATCAAGTTTAAACCAATGTTTATAGTAATATACCCGAGCTTGCATTATCATTGATTGACATGGCTACTGTTTTCACGTCCAAAATTTAAAGGAGCATAACTAAAAAAAATTAAGAGCTCAACAACCAGGTAATTTTTGGAAAGAATTACTTCTATCACTAGGTAAGCACCCCTGGGTCCTGGAAAACAACACACGCACCCCAATGGTAAGCTGTAGCCCTAAGATAATTAAGAGAAAAGAATGGGAACACAAATCACCTGTTCCAGAGCAATAGAGTCTCGACATATTTGCTGAACCCCAAAAAGGTTAATACACTTCATATCCGCCAAAGCCTAATAAGTGCATCCTCTCATTAACAGTGCAGAAAATGGAAACAATCCGAATGATTTAACTGGTAATACAGCCAAAGATATAGAAATGCAAAACTGACATAAAAACTATTGTAGAAAAACGCGCTCATCTGTACCTTGAGGAATGCATTCGCTGCAATACTACAAATTCCACCAAATATGTAATTCCGCTTTGCATTTGAGACAAAAGGAGCCATTTTCTCATCTCTTTGCGTTATCTGAGGATACCATAAATAAGATAGATTAGTTTGAGTTGTGTAACCATGACATATCTTTTGATCAACTAAACTTTCTAAGACTGATCAGCATGCTGCACTCAATGTCATGTCCAATAATTTACATTGTTAACTGCTTTTGATACATACAGTAAGCATCCAGAAAAGTAATCTTTGGTATCAAATCTTTTCAGTGATTTGGTTTTGTTTTGGTACTGGGGTTTATTCTGTGCTAAATCAGAACTGCGTAGAATTTTTTAGACATTTAAATGTAGTAATTACAAATAGGCAATTAAATGAGTAGATGAACAAACATCTGCAAATCATCAACTACTTCTAATTTGACTATTGGGCAATGCTTCTATAGTGGAAGCCTTGTGTAATTATCTCCTTAAACGACTTGCACATACTAGGAGCACAAACCAGTTAAAATTCCAAGTAGAAGCAGATGATATGAAGGCACACCTGTGCAGTGAGGGAAAGGATGAAGTCATCTGGTTCTTCAGCATCTTGGTCATCCAAGTATTCTCTACTTGTTATTCCCTGTTCATATTTGTGAGACTCAGTTCAATGGGAGAAAATTAGAAACAATCGAATCAAAAGACACCAACCTGCAAATGAAATATTGTTTCCATCTGCATCTCTATTCGTAAAACTTTAAGACAATCAATGGCCAATTTCCTATACTCTTGAGCAAATGCTGCCAAATTCTTTGTGTTGTCCGGGTAAGTGGGATGGCCTTTTCCATTCACTACTTGATTTGGTGCTCTTTGTGTAGCCTGTCCAAGCCTGCAAATTCCACAAGGATCCAATGTACCATTAAAAACAATGCCATAAGGCTTAAAAGAGGAATGTCCGTGACAAATGATACCACAGCACTTTAAGAATGTTAAGATATACTGACAAAAGCAAATCACATCCTCACAATATAGCATCAATAGAATTTCATACAGACGGAGAAACAGATATTTGGCCCAATCTTCCCCCCACCCACAAAAAAAAAAAAAAGGAAAAAATCTATTTTTTATGTCTGTCACAACTTTTTCCCACCCAAACATATAACGTTAATCAAACAACACAGGGCCCCTTAACAAATCATCAGAAGTTGCAGTTGCAGAACAGACTCACCCTTATAGGAAACAATCTACCCCCACAAACTCAGTCCAACAGGTAGAGACAAAAAACAGCATACTGTTTTCAAAATAATGATTGGATCTCAAAATACTTATATGTAAGGCCCCTGTATGATATTTATTTCGTTCAAGTTCAAACTTGAAATTGAACCCCTCAGTTCCTCATGGTAAAGCATAAGATATGCATACAGTTACCATGAATTTCCAATTAACCCATATAAGCTTCCTTTGAACAAGATAGAACATTGTTGTCAGGATTGCAGACGATAGTAAACTCACCTTTCAATAGAGTCCGCAACATACTCCAACGAATCGCTAAGAGATGCCAACAAAATAAGTTTGTTATCATCATGGATTAGATTTTCCTGAAGCAAAGAGACTGTCAGCGAAGTTTCTTTTATCTTGGTAATAGAAGTTTCTCCATAACAGCCAAAGAACAGATGGACCAAATTTTGGAAAATAAAATAAAATGAACAAATGATGCTGATATTATATTTCCAAGCACTTCCATGCAATGGGATAAGGAAAAGGCATAAAAGGAAAAACAGAACTGAATTTGGCAGCTAATTGACTTGTATTTGTACCCTTTAGAGTCAAAGAAATCTGACTATTTAGCAAAAATACGCATGTTATCTGAGCATTTCTATAGATCACTTCTATTCAATACAGTTCAGCCAAAAGGGGCCTCACCACCAAGACACATTAAGGCTAGGGTGCCTCCACAATCACTGGTCATTTCTCACCGCTTCTACTCCTCATCCTCCACCACATTTTCTTCCATCCGCACTTTCTAATATTCTATCCTTACTGTCATTAAAGGAGACAATTATCTGTGGTGTGTTCATCAAGTGCTGTGTTGTTCATTCAAGGGAGATGAAAATAAAGAAAGGCAGCTTATCTATTAGGGAATAATCCATCCTAAAGGGCTGGGTGGCAGACAAAGTTTGGTTATAACCAAGGCTTGACAAGTACACAAAGGCTATTAGAGGCTATAGTTATAACCAAAGAAAGGCTAATCACACTCTATTTACCGAGTTATCCCATAAAGGTAAAATTGCCGTTTTGATTGTCCGTCTGGGTGATATGATAATGACTCAGATTTTAGAAGAAATCAAGTGGCTAAAATGAACTCTGCAAAATTAGTTTGGAATCAAGCTGCTCAAACTGAAGTATTTCCTATGTATGGAACTTACCAGTTCAAAAAAGGGAATTGTGATCACATAGAAAATATACCCTGAATCTTCTGGAAGAGACTAGCATGCTGGCTTGTAAGCCAGTAGAGACTCCAATTGAACCTACGACATGGTTCAAAGAAGATAGTCCACTTGCGGACACTAGAGATACCAAAGACATAAGGAAACTAATCTACTTGTCTCATATTAGGTGAGACGTCAATTTCTGACTTAGTTTGGTTAGCCAATTTATGAATATAGAGACCCATAAAGCACATTTTGTCTGTTGTCAGAATCTTGAAGATACACCAGGAAAGTGTCTTCCTAGTGAACTAAATATTGCTATAGAAGCACCTAAAAAGCTATCAATGTGATATAACCTGGCCCCAATCGATATACTAAATAACTTTGTATATCACTACAGGACAAAACATGTGATTCCCAAACTACCTTTTTACCCCCAGTTCCCTTAATTACCCATACTATTCCTAATTCCCATGTATCAAGGAGCTTGACAAGAAACTTAATCAAGACAAAGCTCGAAAATGAGATTTTTAAACTACTTCACACAATAATTTCAGGTAGCAGACCTGTTTGCCAAAGTTGTGCTAGAAGTTAAATTTGAGAATCTGACAAGCAAGCTGGAAATGCAAAATCTCCCCTTTCCAGCTAGGAGAGAGTGTTGGTTGTTGTGCTTATCTGGCCAGCCAATCATGTGTTTTTATTAAGTTTTCTTATTATATGTTTCTATACTTAATCGATTGCTTTACTGTGTTTTATAACTCCCTTTGTTTCTTGTTAGGTTGAGTTAGGCATTTATGTGGATTAGTGTAATTATGAGATGTAGACCCCACACAGCCATATTATCTTGCATCACTCTCTGCATGAATGCGTCAATGGAGAAGATCCAAAGGCAATTCTGACAATTAAGCCAATACACAAAAATCAATAAAAAAGATAACTAACTGGTTTGTTCGGACAGCTCCACACAAACCTGCTTAATTGGCCGCAAATTCAGTAGTAAATCGCTTAGCTCTGATTCAACCTCGATTGTTTCAGCATCAGGCAAATTATTTCCTGGGTCAAACTGACCAAGCGGATTTGGCAAATATGCACTTGAGGCGTCAATCCTCATCAGTTTCTCAACATCATGCCTCCCAATGAGCATATAACTCTGCTTCTCAAGGACAGCCTGAAAAATCATTGTCAAAACTGTAAGGAGACTGTACTAGAAAGAACATATAGAATACAAGACAACAGTGCTTAATCATCCAATGACCCCAATAGATTAAAAGCTAAAAGTTAGATTTTGATAGCAATGCAATAAGAAATAGCTGGCTTACACCGAAAATTACTGACATTTACTTTTACATGGCTCTCAAATGGTTGCAGTTATGTCGCAAATTAAATTGCAAATTCTGATATTTTTTCTACAAGAAAAACTTCATTGCAAAGGGATGAGTATAAATACAAACAAACAACAACAAATGAATAAAGATAAATGAGAAGACTTTAACAAAAAACGCTATAAGTAGTAACATTAAAACTACAAGGCTCACCAGTCCGCTAATCTCCCTATCCAGTTAAGAAACTCCCTGAATACCCATAAGCAAGACACTAATAAGAGGCAAGCAATAAAGACAACGTTAAACCAGACACCACACAATTTAGTAAATGTCGTAGCTGCATAAAATTTTCCCTCTTTGCTCCTCCCCAGAACCCTTAATTTAACCAATAAAAATTGCTTGAAATTCTGAAATGAAACCCAAGACTCAACAAAAAATAGGAAAAATAATAAAGTCTCAGAGAACTGCAGAACAATTTAAAAATGGATGAGCAAACTACGACCTAAACGGAAAAAAAAAATCACTCTCATTCAAAAATTAAAATTCCCAAAAGAATGATTCAACAGGACCCGAGAGAGAAAAAAAACATAAACAATGAATATTCAATCAAGAGGGGAAAATTCGCAGGGGGGGTTGTTAAAGAAAAAACTAAATTGAGTAAATGAACACGGCAAGCACATAAATTGAGTAAATGAACATGGCAAGCACAGTGCTAAAACTTGTATGCAACTCTGTATTCAACAGCGTTGCTCTGTGCAAAATCACAAGTTATCGTGACTGCATTTTTAATAATGCTGCTTTTCTTTTTTCTGATTCCTTTTGGAGACTTCTTATCCTCCATTGTTGTGTCTTCCTACTTTACTTGTACTAAATACTCTCTCCAGTCCTAAATATAAAAGCTAGATGAAGAATCTACTTTAGTCCTAAATATAATACCCCAATCCACTTTGTCTCCCAAAATTATAATTTTCCTCCTAAAGTATTCCTATATGATTACACATATTGAGGGGGTTTCTACTAAGAGTAGTTCAAATGAACATGACTAAAGGGAATATTTTAGGGAAACCAACACACAATCATTGCAAATGACTAATTTAACTAACTTGCTTAATCTACCCAAATTAGTTTATTAGATCTTATATTAAGGACCGGAGGTAATATTATTTATTCAAAAAAGAAAGAAAAGATACCTCCATGTATGAAGTTCGACATCTTTCATAAGTCCGCTCCAGGAAAGTTTGCACATACTTCACAAGGTCACTAGCAAATTTGGGCATTGCTTGTGCCCAACCAAGAACCTACACGTTAATTAGATGTCATAATCTAGAAGGCAGAACGTCCACAATACCAGATGCTCTCTACCTAAAGATGTAATTCAATTTCATACAGACTCAATAAAAAGTCCAACTCTCATGATATCAGTGTTTATACCTTCCACAATATAACATAGGAATCAAAATTAAGGGGAAAAAAGGAAACTATAACGTGTCTCCTACAAAGTAATGTCAAAACTTGCCTCCTTTGTCAGGAAATCTATAGCCAATAGTCCTTGTAATACAGGTCTGCCTTTCTCAATTGACGGAGTGTACGTTGTAACCAAATGTGCCCTTGGGCGAAATGCAGCTGGACCTAAAAGATAATATGCAAATATCAAATATTTCAATAAATCTACACCAGAGTCAAAATTAACAATATGTACAACGACTTCTACCAAAATGCAGAGTTTTTTTCCTTAAAAAAAAAACTCGCATGCACAAAGAATTAGAAACTTTATCAGTGAACTATAACCTCATAACCCTATAACCCTATGTCATCATATTAGGTTATTTGCAACTTCTGTAGCTTCATATTTATTATTGATTTGTAACTACACACTAGCAACTTGTGGATATCTAAACATAACCATAGTATGAAAAATTGCATGTTTGAGCCTATATGGAGGCCAGTGCAAGATATAATTTATTCATACAAACTCACACTCATAGTAAGATAGTTATCATCAAGCTTTTCAATTGAAATAAGCCTTCCCCTCTTAGAAAACCAACAGCTTACATATAATACAGTATAACCAAGATATTTCAAGACATGAGATGGAAAAATGAAAATATTAGTTTTCAAGCTCAAATAATATCAACAGAAAAAAATTTCAATAGTTTGTAGACTTGCTTGATATGGCTTGCTGTACACATTTTCTGTAGTCCACGAACATAGTGGGTAAAAAGTGGTCCTTTACAAAGTTCTCCACGAAAGCTAACAACCCATCATTCCTTCTTCTGCCCAGGAGTTGAAAACAACAAATTATTTCCAGTAAATCGGAAAGCAATAATGCTTTAGTACAAGTTGTTCCATAATTTGATTAAAGTAAACCAAAAAGAACAAAAGATATATACCATGCATGATAAGTAAAACAACTCAAAAAGCTAAACAAAGTTCAGTAAGAAATGATAGAGCAAAAAAATTATTTGGCCTTTCTAAAGGTCAGTGAATTTATAATTAAAAAAGCAACGATGATCCAAATGTACGTGTGTTTGTGTGTCTATACAACTGGTAGACAGTTCCTTCCAGGTCTCAACCTCCACAATTATCAGTATGCACACAAGGCAACTATTTCTATTTCACTTGTACAGAATTAAATGATAAAGTCAGCATTTTAAACAAAAAGCATCACAATGCTTTGTAACTCACCCAAGCTGGGAATATTTTGTAGGCAGCATTGAAGCTATTTTATCTGCAAACTGCATTATGAGTCAGGTCAATAAGAAAAAATAAAAATGTAGAAGGAACTTAATATATACTTTACAAGAAGCGCTGATCTTTATGGTTTAGTTTAAACAGGGACTTGGTGATGAGGAAAGATTCTTCACCTTTGCATCCCTTATCCAAATTCATACTCTTAGATAAGATAGCATAAAACAAGGAAAAATAAGATAAACTAGAAGACAAATAATCAATCCTCCAGATAATGGTAAACTGATCTGCTGCTAAGCCTTAAATAGAAGATAAGGGAGAACTACGCTAAATCACTGATACTCATTAACAGGAAAGAATGTAACAATCCAATATATAATACCTGAAGCACAGGTCGGTATATAGAAGCTGCAAGATATATGCCTTGCTCAGGCAAAATTGTTGCAGATCCATAGCCTTCTGGCAACACATTTGGACCCCTTCTACTCCATCCTTGTCGGATAAGATCAACTCCTGGACATTAATACAACCAGCCAAAGGCGTTGAGAAATAATAAAATAAACTAACAGCTAAGCAAGCAGCAAAAAATAAATAAAGAAAATCTACAAACAAGATGCTCGGAAGAAATTGCCATACAAATAATATAAAATTCGCCCAGAAAAGACTCAGGTCAAAAAATTCAAAAGTAAAACATTGACTAATAACTATAGAACAACTGCAAAAGGTTAAAATGACTAATAACTATAGAACAACTGCAAAAGGTTAAAATGACTAATAGCTATAGAACAACTGCAAAAGGTTAAAATGACGTTACAATAAACTCCCCTAAGCAGTCTATCACCAAAATACAATAGACTCGAGTAAGATTAGAAAAGAATTTTCAAAATGGAATGACTTGCTATACAGAAATAAGAGAACCTACAAAAGGAAGAGAGAGAAGAAAGTACAAAGTGTCAAGGATAAAAGATCTTCAAATCAGAAAATAAAGAAAATAAAAAAAAAACACAGACCAATGAAACAAAAAGGATGAAGGTAATTAGTATAGCAGAGCTGTCCGATCTCTTCATAAACTTCACCCAATTCTTTCCGAATTATGCAAGCTTCACTTGATGTATATATTAAAGGAGAGTTTATTCATAGTAATAAAAGAATTAAAAAACTGGAGAATAAATGGATTAAGAAATTCTCCCATAACTAACACCAAAAAACACCCTCAAAAAATTCTCCAATCCGGCTGCATTTAAATACATTAGAGAATCACCCTTAAAGAAACCGTGAGATCAACCCATTGAGAAGCCAAATAAAATGTTCTATCCCATATAAGATGAGAAGAAATTAAATTTAAGTTCATAATAATAAGTCAATAAGTAACAATATTGATTTCCCTCGCTTAATTAAATTTGGCATACCCTGAGTAGGAACAGATACAGTAGCATCAGTGAAGCGGAATGCAAAGGTAAGACCATCATCTGATCCATCCCTGTGATCAATTGAAAATGATAAGTAAACACGATAAACAATAATTATTAACTAACAATACATTTGACTTCATATAGGAAAATTGTAAATTGTAATGAACCATATGCTCCTCAATCATGACATATTACTAGTGGAGCTGAAAAATAGTTCTTTAAAATGGTCGTTTGCTTGAAATACATGGAGAAATAAGAAAGAATCAATTGTGATATGACCTAGTGCAACAGCACCTGGCATTTGCACTATATTGTAATTATTTCCTCTTGAATGCACTCTTGTGTATTAATTGTAAATAGCCACATTGATCGTGATTCCTCAACTTTAAGGACTTACAAATCAAGTTAATCATCTATAAAGAGCGTCCCTGTAATATATATATATACTCTTGGTCAGAGATTTATGAGATAAGAATTTGCCTCAGTAGCTTCTTCTGTGAATTGCTAGATTCTGTGTATTAGTTCTTATGTTGCCAAAGTCCCAATTCAGCATTTCAAAATAACCCTAAGTTTGAACAGAAGAGAGTAATATTAAATCTTGGATTGAAAAGAGCAATATGAATTGAGGACACTAGCCTCTTATCTTTGGAAGGGACTTTGCTTGCAAGCCTAGCAGTTTGCACAGCAGCATCTGCTGATGCAGCTTCAGGAGTAGCCCGCAGAATCTCACAGATTAGTTGTTGACATTCACTCTATAGCAAATTAGAAAAGAAATATAAGTTGAAATATAAAATAAGAAATGCTATCCATCCAACATGTACAGTCAATCATACATTTTAGGATATTTAGACTCCTTAGGTTAGGTAATCTTCTATTTTAGTTCTATAGCATACATATTAACTACAATAATTCTTATCCCAATAGGTGAAATCAACTACATAGATTGCAAGACGCCATATACTCTATCAATGACCTAATAATTGGATATATTGTTGACTAAGTGGTCCTGTTAAATAACTTCATTGAGTGTTCTCTTTAGTCTTCCTCTACCCCTCTTCAAAAGACTCATAACTGTCTGTTCTATCCTCCTTACCAGTGCCTCCAACAGCCTTTTTTGTACATATTAACTAAACAATTAATATTTAGTATGCCCCCTTTGACTATGAGCTAAAATGAAAAGAGAAATTTAGTCTTTCTTCCACAAATGACTAAATAGCATAGGACAAAACAATTTACATTTCAAATTCAGTAACAGTTTCCTCAGCGTACATTAAATGAGACATAGTTAGAGCAAAATATGAGCTGCAGAGAAAATACCCAACAGGTTGCATTCAAAACAAATCTCTCAAATACAATTAACCAAAGCAAACCAAAAGCACATGTTGGAAATAACACATAAAAAAACCCAGAACCTAGTGCTCGCAAATCTTTTAAATTAGATATTCCAGTTCTTTTGTGGACACCTCAGGAAGCAAGTTTTCCTTTTCCACCATCCAAATCCAATACCATATCACAATGGCTCACAGCAATTCCATCTACCTTCCTCTTACATCTCTTATTACAGGGAAGTTAAGAGACACTTCATTGCCTATTATGAAGAGAAACATGGCTAGACTGCAGATGAGATTTAAGAGCATAACTATGTAATTTACCCACACTCCTTCAAATGATATTAATATCTTGCAACTAAACTGCTCATAGAGACTACCTGTAAAACTGACAGGGAAAAGCCTACACTATAACCTCCAGTGGCTTGACATGCTTCAGAATCAAGGTTCCAATTCACATCTGCTGGCATTGATCTTGGCGTGTTCATGTCAGCATGCTGGCTGGCTTTTGATTCCAAAAGCTCCCCGACCACAACATGATTCTCTAGAGTCAATTGAGATAAAAATTAATTGATTGACAATTGATTGAGAAAGGAGGAAATAAAAAATAATAATAATGTGTCTAACCAAATATTCGAACAACAGCATCCAAAATTGAATCAAGTAGCTCCTTTGCAGCAACCTGCGCTTTCCCACCAGGAGACATAACTGGTGAAACAGGGCTTACGGTCACTAGAGTCCCAGCAATAGATATTCCATTCTGATGCTTCTGCTTTGGCAACTGATAGACTTCAAGTTGACCCTTTATGAAGTGTAGCCCTCCTGCACCAGCTCGTGAACCCTGGCCAATGCTGGACCTTGACAAACTCTGATGTTCTGCATGAGCTTTAATCTTGGATGTAATAAGCTCATGAGTTGTTGGCCGCAATCTTTGGCTGGCAAACAGAAAAAGTAGAAAAGTTTATACAACATCTTTACTTGTAAATATGACAAAAGAAAGAAAGCATAAAAGTCAGACAGAGCAAGATCTGCACGGCCAAGTGCCCCTCCTCCAACCACAATAATGGGTTTCAGGTAGCATGTCTCCCAGTAACAATAATTGGATGGAAGGGAATCCATAGAATGGAAAGGAAAATCTATAGAAAGGGACCTATCTTCCTTTGTAAGTTTCAAAAATAAAGGAGTGTTAGTGTTATCGTTTCTATCCTTCCCCTCAAAATACCAATTTTTGTCCCCTCCCAAATGAGGTAATGTGAGGGGACACCAACCTTTATTATGATTGAAAAAAAATCATTCACAATAATGCTAAATGTTCAATCAAGACAACTGTGTAGAACAACAACCAACGTCTAATTTTCAGCACTGGTAATTGTAGACTAATATACCATGCAGTACCAGTGAGCACCAGATGGCAGATATGCTTTTAGCATAAAGCAAAAACACAACATATGTTCACAAAATACTATACAGATTAGAATTTCAGATTCACAACTCTGTCAGGAAGTATAGGAGATCATTTATTTACAAATTGATAGAAGCCAGCAGAACAGCAAGGAAAACAACACTAAGAAAAATGAAATAACAAAACAGTAGGCAAAGCAACAGTGGAATTGATTAAAGTCACAATATTCTTCCAGGAATTGAAGGGAATTACAGCAGTAGGGACAACATAAATCACACTAAAATAAATGATAAAATGAAGAAGAAAGGCAACCTTCCTCCACCCCCAGCTAGTATTCGAGAGACCAGCCACTCTCCTAACCACACTCACAATACAAACTAAGTCCTGCCTTTCTGAAGACATCAACCACTACCTAAAAACACCAAAAAGTAACTAGCACAGCCCCCCAACCTAACCCCATAGCCCCTGCCAACAAGCCTAGTCCTCCATGTCTTTCTCCAAAAGAGTAGGATTTTCTAAGTCAACATTTTGACCAGCAGAAAGTAGTTTTCCTTTTTCATGATTCTCCTTAGATTTTCTTTTGTAGGTCTGAGAGGCAAAAGTGATCCTATCACAAATTAAGACAGTAGTGGCATCCACATATGCACTATAAGTCACTTCTAAGAAGTGCCTGTAGAAAAATTAAATTTTCAAATAGTTTCTTTTTTTGATAAGAAATTCTCAAATAGTTTCTAGAAAAAAGAATAAATAAATTATCAGAAAGAAAACAAACCTTATTATCGCACCCGCAGCTGCTACTTTGCCAAGCTTGCAAAGGCACTCAACCAATGTCTGAAGATACTTCACATGAAGTGGAGCATCACTTTTTCTGATTAATTCCTAAGCACAAGAATTTAATCCGGAAATTTAGTTAATAGACTAGATATCAAAACTTAGCTCAAGAAGCAAAGTGAATATGTTGAAGTGGCTAGTACAAGAAACTCATCAGGTGTCGAATTTGAAAGCCATATTGGCATTTGTGAAAGATCAGTCTTTGTGTCCTTTGTTACATCACCACCATTGACCCTTGCTTCCTCATTTATTTCTAGAGCACCTTCCTCTTCATGACCATCAATAGATCTGAAACATTTGATCATATATAATATATGTACACAAGTACATTATGAAACGAAAAACACAAAGCAAACAGATAAATGTACATATTGAATAGAACACAGGAGATAATATCTTAGAAGAATAATATACGCTTAAAATTATTAATATAGGTGAAGAGGGCATGACCTAATGTGGACAACAACACATCAGATACAGAAAGTTACACCACACCCAAAAAAAAGATTAGTAAACTGGCTAAAAAAATTTCCCACTCCTTTAATGAGCAACTAAAATATTCAGTACAGTTACTTGAAACCTTGTAAGCTGTTGGCGAACAGCATTACATGTTCATGGGATTAGAGTTCTCTTTCAACTGCCAGCACATGTTTTTCACGTGCTTCAATTAGTTTCATTGTTCTGTTTAAGTTTTTTATTTATTTAGAATTAGAATGTACTGTCCTTGATTCTATAAGGAGAAAATGGTAGAAAAACATTTAAGATGGTTCATACATATGCAAAGAAGGTGATAGAGGCACAAGTCAGGATAACAGAAACAGTGACTTATCATTTTCTAGAAAAACAATCAAGATAACAGAAACGGTGACAAATTGAATTTATCAGTATTACCCTCCATCCATGGATCGTGACTTATATGATCCGTCATTGTCACCTTTGAGTAACCTAGTTCTTCGTGACAAAGGTTGTGAATTCTGTGTAGTAAGAGCAGCAGCTGTGGTGGTTGGTACCTCATCATCATTGTCTAGCATGGTTGAGCCAGCAGAGCTGTACAATAACAGTCCAAAGCCATATAAAATAAACGAACCACAACTTGAGGAATATGGATTTAAAGTTTTTAAACTGAGCTCTCAAAAAAAAATTGATAAACATTACATTTCCAGAAAAACCATTCATCTTTTAAGAGAAAGAACATAAAAAGAGAGAGATTTATGAACAGATGTTAAGACATACTCCTAAAGAAAAACAAAATGTGTAGTAAAAGCAGAGAGCCATTATCTCAAAACATGTAATAATATTCCAAATCCCTCACCATGACTGACAGGATCATGCCCTTAAAAAGAACAATCAAGACACAAGAAAGAGGCCACAAACAAAAGCTCGTCACATGAGACATCTAGAAGTATCAAGAGGCAGCAACAAAAAAGTAACTGCCCATGCTCGAAAGAAAAACACCAAAGTGCATAAAAACAGTACATTGCCACAAAGCATTGCTATCCTTTGTTCATTCAAAGCCTTTGAACCCAATCAAACAGGAGCACCCTCAATGAGAAACATGTTTTTTATGTACATCAAAAGAAGAAAATGGAGAAAAGGAGAAAATAAGCTTCAATATTAGCTTGAGAAAATAAGCTTACATGGAAAGTGTAAGCAACAACTAAAATGCATTTCCAAAGCACATTGTAAACAGCCTCATGTCCATATACAAATGCCACATAGCATGCTCAAGGTTAGAGAACATGGTGAAAAAGAGATACCTATATTCTCCTTTGTTGTATAAATGGGCATGCAAATCCTCCAAAACCTTATAAAAGAGGACTCCCCTTAACTTTGTTAACTCCGAACGGACATCTTGAAGTGCACCAACCTGAGCCACATGTTGAAAATAAGTACCCCGCAAGCAAAGCACATCAAAACGCATCCCACAAATTAAAACAAATGTGAAATATTGGACAATAGGGCAGTGTTTGGAAGCTCACATTTTGTTAGATTCCTTATCTAACTTAAAATTCAAATCTATAAAGGCAAACAGGGCAAAAAAAAACCTTGATACCCAAAAACAATACAGACCTTTCATGTTTTGATTATCAAAATCAATTATTTGGAAAAAGAAAAGAAACACAAAGGAGGAGCAGAAAACTCATCAATGCAACAGAAAACCTTTATACCATACATCATTTTTTCTTATTTGATAAAAGAAGAATCTATTAAAACAAGAGAAGAGAACACCTGCACATGGGGGAGAAGGAATCCTTGTAAAAGGAAAAAAATGCAGAGAGAGTTGAAACTAAAATTTTTATAAGGCTACAACTTTGCTTTATCAGAAGATCAATAAAACAATGTTCAAGCTAAGGAAAACTTAAGAAATGAGTTAGATTAAAAATAAAATAAAAAACACCACATGAAATAGTTTGAAGCCTTAGGTTCACTTTGAAGTGCCAACTGTATCTAATATGATGTTCAACACATGATACAAACATAACTCATTCATTATTTTTAATTTTTGTGCTTCATAGGTTTCAACCTATAATGATCCAGACAAGAGCTGTCCATTAAATACTATATCTAAGTTTGACACAAACTAAGAAGTAATGATCACAGAAACAAATAAGAAAGGATAGTGAGAAGTTGAAATCCTACAGTTTGGAGACCTTCTCGTTCGAGCATCAACATGGACTGCAAATGCAATTGAACTGCAGCATAAAACTGCTTCTCTGCAATGAGCTTCTCTATACGAACTGGAACCTGCACCAATTTTCACCAAAAAACTACATCTTTTCAGAATCAAAAAGCAGAGGACTTCAAACAGACACTTGACCAGAAGTAAGCAGTAAAATAGTGAGGCCGTACAAGGGTCAAGCCCGTAGGGATCTTTGGACATGAAAGATCTTTGTTTAACCCCATCAGTTACAATCCCAATAAAATTTAATATGCCAGAGGTCTTCCACGTTATTTGACTGGGCTTGAAGATATTTGACCGATATCAATAGTTTAGTGGTAAGCATGCAAATATTTTTTTTTCTCATATTATATTTCCGATCTTGAATTCTTGACCTTCTAGGCCAAGTAGTTCTTTGACACAATATTGAAAGATAGTTGGCGAAGGTCTGTAGTTCCACACTACCTTCAATCTTAAATTTGGTGTTCAAGTCTATAGTGTTTAATTTCAGTTCTAATTAGTTGTTAACCAACTCAGTTTCAAGCAACTGGACTTCTAACAGCCTCTTAGACTTCTTATGGGCCCATAACTAATAGTCGCTTGCCCCCAATGCATGTCTCACACAAACTCTCACCTCACATCGCATGAGGTATAGCTACGGTTTTGGCCCATTAGTTATGGGCCTATCAAGGTCATAACTATTATTGTCTGCGACTCATGCGATAGAGTCAAGCGAAAATCTTGACAATTTAAAGGGGAAAATGGGGGAACACAACACACACACACACACAGATGCAATACATATGTGCCACGATCACTATAATTCTTTCTTCATTATTAATCATCATCATAATCATTAACATAAACATCCCTCCCATTATTGTTGAAATTACCTAGGCCTCTATAATTTCAAAATATGCACTTTACTCCAATTTTAATTTCTTTAACTAAAATACTCTTCATAAGAAATTTTGTAAGCATCCATTTTAATTAATATGTATATATGCACTTAGATTAAAGAAGGGCCTTTTAGTCAAAAAATAAATAAAAATGGACTAAAAGCACAGCACAACTTTTTGTTTTCCGGGAAAGTGTATGTTTTGAAAATAGAGACGTACATATAATTTCAACATAACTCAAGGGAGATCCGTGTAATTCACTCTTATTAACATTATCATCACCATTACTAGTAGTCGAAGCAGCAGCAGCAATATTGTGATCATTGTTGCTGTTGCTGTTGTCGTGTGATAGAAGGCACAAACAAAAATGAACCACATCAATTATCAAACAAGTACAACACATATGTTGACGCAAAATGTTTATCTGTTTGTTCCTGCACACAGAGCTTAATAGCATTAAGCCACTCCAGCTCAAGCATAAAAGATCAGCGTAAGCCAGAATATCTTAAAACAAAGGAAATGAGATTGCATTAATCTCAGCAACTGACTAAATTTGTGCAGCTGAATCAAGAATTATCTTTTCTTCACAACAAAGAAAAACCATAATCTACAATCGTTTTAAATCATAACGCCATAAGACAGACCTTAGCAATGCCTTCAATTTGATCTAACAAGGAGATTATGTGTCGCAGTGTCACTGACCGATACCATAACTGATGCAATTGTTTATTGCGTGCACTAAGGCGCTTCTTTGCATCTACTAAATCTAACTTTAAGACAGCAATGCTTTCAGTGGATTCACTGAACAGCCTCAAGATCTGCGGAGAAAGACAAGTAATCAAAAAAAGGAAAATCACAGGGAGGGGCCAATCTTAAACTTGCTACTTTCAAAGACTTTTTTTAAAAGACTTAAAATGTGAGAAATTTTAATGATGCAGGAAGAAATTTTGAAAACCAAAGGGAAGAAAAAGAAATGATAACACAAGAAAATGGAACATAAAGTTAAAAATCCAGTATAACTGTACAATCATTCTTTATAACTAATAGAGAAACTCCCTTACAAAAAGACATGAGCCAAACAACAAACAGAAGCCACATACATAATAGTTGCTCAATGGGCTATTTCACCAGAAGTTTGAGAGATGTATTTTAGATCGTCAAAGACAAATAGTCACGTTTATCTACATGGTGAAGTTGCTTGGCAGGTTTGGAACAGGTTTTTTTGGCATCTTGAACAAGATTTGGATCTGTCCAGCTGATTTTCATGTGTTCAAGGCAGCAAGCTTCTGTAGGAGGATAGTGGTGCATTTGGTTAGACAGGATGCAAGATTTTGAATCAAACAGTTATTCCTTCTCATCATCTTTTTCAGGTAAGGATTAATTTCATGGCTTCCAAGTGGATTTCAGTGGATGGCTTTTTAGGGGGTTGTCCCTTATAAATCTACAAAGGGATTGGAAAGCACTTTAGTTGGTGTTTTCCCCCTTTTTGACTGAGGCAGATCTCTTGCTTCTATTTTGTACTATTCTCTCTTCTCATCAATAAATTTTCTTCCATCCAATAAACAAGGCATCAAAGGACAAGGAGACACGACCATTTCGCTCTAATAAAATATTTTAAATTGCAACAAAAACCAATAAATTCCAGTAGTTAAACAATGGAATGGGGAAAAATAATCATGGACATCGTGAAAATTTAAATATAAAAATTAGGAACCACAAACAGTTTCAGTTATAGCTATTAAGATATTGCTAGTCAAATAAGATTAAAATTAAACGCTTTTCATTCCAAGGACACATCAATTTGAAGTTCATAAAATACAAAGAACACCCTGCCAAGATCATTTCTTTGGTTCCCTTTTTCAACTTGCCATTTAAAATCATGAGAGGAAGATTCTTAAGATTGTAATGAAGATTTTACAAAACAGGAATTAACAGAAGATTACATTAAATGATAAGAAACATAGCAGGAAAAGACAAGCATTAGGGTATTATAATTTGCAAATATCAAAGAGACGTGAGAAAATATAGAATGGGTTTAAATAAGCAAATACATAAACAAAGTGGTTAAAATGAACCTGTTATGGACACACACAGACACACACAACAACAAAGCCTTATCCCATTAAATGGGGAGATTCGACAAGTTTTTACGTTGGCTGTCGGGGCCTAACACAACCCTCCTCCTTTACCCGGGCTTGGGATCGGCTACATGCATAGACACACACACATATATATAAATAATACCCGGCCCTTCCCTTAACATCTTTAGCTTTTGCATTGAAATCACTCTAATATGTTTTCAGAGCCTTCAAAGATCAAGCAATCAACAGTTCAATCTTTGTCTCCCCCTTTCTTCTTACCAAATTTCAGTATAAGGAGAAATGAATTTGTGTCTTATCCTTGCTTCAAGCTTAAAGGATTTTCACATAAAGAGTGGGTTAGAGGTACACATCAAAAGTCAAAACCATTTGTAGGCCTTTCCCAAACTGTTTAAAAATTTTGGTTGAAATGATTCTTGACAAAAACCAAGTACAAAACGGTACCTGTAATAATAAAAAAGGACCAAATAAATTATCAAATCTAGATGCCACAGGGACAACTATTTACAGTGGAATGAGCAGCAACTATCAGGGATCTAAACTAAAACGGCATAAAAACTGAAGAAAATAAAAATAAAAAGAATCACCTGACTTTTCAAGACTACACATATTTTGTACAGCCAAAGTATATAACAACATCCAGTGAAATCAAAACAAAAAATTCATGTTGTTTTCAACGGAGAAATGAAAATTTAAAAAAAAAAAACCTGGGAATAGTTTTGGATAGCTTTGTTGAAGCCACTGTGATAAGAGTGCACTACTTCATCAACAACTTCTTCAATAACATCACTTTGCTCCTTCAAATATTGGACCTCACCTTCACGATCTTTTGATGTCAAAATATGGACCACATGAGGTAAAGAATCAAAACGAGCAGCTGCCCAAAGCTCATCAACTCTAGAAAGCTCTTCCCTCAAATGCTACACTCAAAGGAAGAACATAGATTCATTATTCATCATTAGAATATACAGTGTGCACTAAATAGGAGGTTAGAAAGTAGAAAATCACTAATGAAAACTTCAGATGTATGACTTCAGGTTCATGTGTATTTGAAGTCAAAGCACTCTCAGTATGTCAAACAATTAATACCTAACTCACTGATTAATAAGGTTAGTTAGTCACCAACACTAGCATGTTAAACAACTGCCTAGAGGGTCCGCAGCCCATATACACATAACGTACACAAATGATTGCAGCAAACGCAAGGCATAAAGAAAGAAAAATAACAAGATGATACATTTAAAGTACTCTTCATCTGCAATGACCCTTCTGTTGAAACAAGATGATACATGCTAACAAAGTAATAATAGAAACATCAAACTAAAATTACTCCGCCACCTATCTTGGAACATAAGTTATTTTGTTCACACAGAAGGAACTCGCAAGAAAAGTGAAATTTCACTCGACACTCGATAATCACTCAGCTGCAAACACAAAAGATCTAAACAATGAACCACTATCTAAGAATACCTGCAGCAAGAAGGCTGTGAATCACCCTAAATACAAACATCAAAAGTAACAAAGTAAAACTTACTTCTCTCTCTTCAGGAACTGGCAATTCATCAAAAAGACCCATCTTGAGCCTTCAACGTCTCCAGACACCATAAAAATCTAAGATTAACTCGTGCTAGAAAATCTCCAATCCTAACTGAAAAATACAAGAAATTAATTGTATGTATTTTTATGTAATATGCGCCTCCAGTTTAATTTGCAATAGTAGATGAGAGTAAGAGACCAAGAACAGTAATTCAATTATATATCCCTTTCTCTTGTTAAAAAGGTTGGGACACCAACCAAGGAGTAATTTGGCCAGAAAAGAAAAGCAGTGTAAAGGTTCAAAAGAATACCTCCCAAGTCCAGCTCCAATCGCAGCCACGTGTTTCTTTTTTTATTTTACTTCAATAACCTGAAACAAACAACATCAGGACACTATTATAGAAAGAACAGAAAATCGTTTCCAATTTAAACAAATAAAAAAATTAAAAAAATTAGCACTTGATTATATCGTTAAACACATCAGAATACCTATTACACGACATACGACAGAATCATCATTCTCTTACATATTGTTGCCACATTTCATTAAAGGTCTTTTCTAAGTATCTTTTCAAATATAAAATACGAATGGACAAGAAATTCATCAGTTAATTTTTCACAATAATTTTGCATCCGATAAATTTATTTTTAGAAAATTCAGCTTTCTATTAACATTACCATCAGCAGTTGCACGCATAATATTTATTCATAATCATATTTAAATTTTCATGAAATCTGATAAGGAGGATCGAAGATTCCAACAAGCAATGTACAAATATAGCCAAAGGGGCCAAAAATCTTCTCTACCATCAAAAGCAGAGATAGATCCCTGTTTCCTCTTCATGAGTATACTTAGTTGAGCTCTATGGTAATTTAGTTCATTCCCTACAGTTTCTCCTCTACCCAGCAAAACATGCTACAAAACTGCTTCCTACGTGCACTGTCTCATAATTCCCAAAATTCCATAGGCATTTGACAATTCATAACCGTACGCAGCTAAGAAAATCCAATATGCATTGCACTTTAAAGATCACAAATTGTGCTTCATATCCGGATTCAGCCAGAGACGCTCCTTTTATTTTCCACGTCAAATCAAACAATTGGCTGCGTTAATAAAATACATCTATAGAGCAAATGTAATCTTACTCGTGCAAGGAAGCTGGATGGAGCTGAAGCTCAAAAACCCAAAGCCACCGTCGTTGCCACTGTAAAAGCAGTGCGGAAATTGTGGATTTGGGAGTGGCACTCGCAGCAGAATCGGAATTCAGAGTGGGGCAAGTGAAGTTGGCGATGAAAGCGAGATGCAGCGGAGGGGGGCGAGGATTTCGGAGTGATGGTAAAGACACGGTTAACGACGGCCTGAGCGCAGATTGGCGACGTCGCGGAAGGCGGAAGGGTGTGTGCGCGTGAGCGAAGAAAATAAGAGAGATCAAGCTGCACAAATCTGAATTGACTGGTAATTAAACAAATAGAGAGGAGTCTGGTCCTCGAAGATGTTTAGCGCGTGTGGGGATCAAAAAGTTTCTAGAAATAATATATATATATATATATATATATATATATATATATATAATACGTACACATGTATTATATAAGGGGAGAGAGACACCCAAACCGTGATATTCAATTATCAATTCATATTTAAATTAAAAATTAAAATAACAATAGACTAACTAGACTATAAACTTAAAGAAGTTGGGTATAAATCTCAAAAAAAATTTAAAGAAAAACATCTTAATAACAAAATTTAAATTTAAATTAATCAACTACTCAAATATTTAATAATAAAATTAAAAAAAAACTTTCGACATCATTAAAAAAAGTTAGATAGATAAGATGTGAAAGGAAATAAATCTAGGGGAAATTTCATATAGGGGCGAAATGGCGAAATTAAGTACTGACAAAAACTTGAAATTTCATTTCACCCAAAAAGATCTCGAAATTTTGAAATTTATCAAAAGTTCCTTAGAGTTAAATGTTGAATTGGCTTGTAATTTTTTTAAGAAAAATTTATATTATTCATGGCAATATGAATTTAACTACTAAACTTGGCGGTGACATTTGTGAATATTTTCGTGAAATGTGTTATTTAAAAGGGTTAAATGGCAAATGTATTTTTGAAGTTTTTTCGTCATTTGCAATTAGATATCGTTTGGTATGAGTAATATAAAAAGAAGAGGAGCTAAGGGGAGAGATTTTGTTCCCCTCTCCTTATTTGGATATCTAAAAATTTTAGGAGGGGAGGAATTTTTTTTTAAAATTTTCCCTTCTCTCCAAGCTTTACCTCCCCTCTAAAATTGGGGGAATTTAAAGGGGAAAGGTAATATTTTTACTTTATCATACTAATATGTCTATAATTTTTTAATATCCTAACATTACCTATAAATTATATTTTATTAAAATATTTTATAAAATAACATAAGGGTAAATTTGTTTATATAAAAATATTTTATCTCCCCTCCTTTCTTGAACCAAACAAAGTAACATTAAAATCCCTCCCCTCCTCTCCCTTAATATTAATCCAAATAAGGTAATAATAAAATATATCATCTTCCCTTCCTTTTCTTTCCCTCCATTAAAATTCCTCCCATCCTCTCTTTTCCATTGAGCCAAACACACACTTAGTGTCATTAACTTTCAATTGACACAATGCTTTTTTTTGGAAGATTTTAAAATTACACAATATGACTCTATAGGAATCCCAAAAGTTAATTGAGCAATCTAAATATTCATCTGTTGTTGTCTTCGTCTTTCATTCAGGTTGAACAAGGCTGAGCACTCCTCCATCTCCGTCATCCTCTGTCGCCTCCACTGTCGTCCTCATGCTGTTCATTGTCATCCTCACTATCTGTTGTCGTTGCTATAGCTCATCGTCACTGTTAGAGGGGAAGAGGAAGTTGGAGTCAGGAAGTAAAGAAAGACAAAGAAGGGGTAGGAAGGCAAAGTTGTCAAATGATAAAGTATATGAGGGTATGTCGATCCTAAAGTCTCACTTCCATAGAAACCATCTCAGTTCCTAATGCCCATTGTAGTAGCATGAAAATGGGGAGGGGAAGTGGAAGTGGAAGTGGAATTGGAGTTTTTGTATGTTTAGTGTGGTAGAAGTTACTTCCACTTCCATCAAAAAGGGTGGAAGTGTTGGAAATTGTGCCATAGGGGCCAATCATTATCTTATAAATATTATTGTTTTATGAATTTCTTAATTATGTTATCACATTGTTTGAATATTTACTGTGATGATCATCCTTTGATAACTCATGAACTTATTCTAAATGTCCCTGGTCGATCATCTATGCAGGAGCAGAGATAAAATAAGACCAGTATGACTTTGAAGATATATAGAGATATAAATTAAAGTCATAGGCACATGTAAGAGTACAGGGTATTGGACCGACCCGCCATGAGAGAGCTGTATGGGTTAAATCATAAGCTTATCTCATATACAAACCATGTCACTATGCCCTTTGACCTGAGATCATCATGGATTTCTATATGACAAACTCTCAGTTTTGACCTAGTCAAAAGTCATTTTTGACCGAGTGATCATAAAGGCTATGTTCGGGCTTGGTGGTTTTTCATGCGGAGGAATATGAATGGTCAAGATGAAATTTGTCCCTCACATTCGTAGAGAGATATTACTGGGCCCCTCGATGAGTGAGTCTGAGAAATATATGGACATACTGTAATGGAAAGGTAGTTCCATTTCTATAGGCAAACTATTCAGGAATTGAGAAAGTAACAGTCAGGAATAAGAGGATGACGTTCTCTATGCCTCATCCATGACCGAAATATCGTGTGACAAAAGGGACGTGATATGGTTGTATGAAAGATAACATCGTTCATCGATCCTCATATGATTTGGGTAGTCGTAATGTCTTGCTAGAGACCGCTTACGACTTGTGGGTCAGTATAGTAACTGGCCCACTACTAACTTTATATGAGCCTACAGGATTGCACACAAAATAGCCCAACTCGAGCTGTGATGTCCAAGTTCATTGAATCTAAGACATGTCTTAATTCAATGAATAATCTAGGGTAGATTTATATATTTTATATATATAAATTTGTATATATATTATATATAATATAAGAGATATTTGTAAGATTTAATTTATGAGGATAAATTAAATCTCTATCATTTTGAATTTGAATTTAAATTGATATGATCTATTTGAATTTAAAATTTAAATTGATAAGATATCTCAAATTTGATTTATGAGAATAAATCAAATATAATTCCGTCTTATCTTTATTTTAAATTAAATAAATAGGTGAATTAAATCTGTGGGACGGATTTAATATAAACCATATTTATTTAATTAGTTTCTTATCAAATTATGCAATATATGATATTGTATTAAATTCAGAATTAATATAAGATTAATTCTAAAACTCAGCCCAATTAGAAGCCCGATAGCATCCTATATATTTGATATTAGGGGCTAGGGTTCTACACACACGAGGAAAAAGGGACAAGGAGAGTGCAAAAGGTTTGCAGATAAGAATCTGCCAAAATAGAGACGGTGATGACGAATTCTTGAGAAAGCCCTAGAGGGACAAGAGGCACTAGCACATCGTTCGTGATTGGAACGCTGTTCGTGTAGATACTGGTAGAGAAAGCCGATCTGAGTTGTCGACTTCTTGCGATCGAGAAAAGAGCACCAGGTACGACGAAGTCGCGATCGGTTGACACATATGTCGCGACTAAATTGGCATCTGAACGTCAGAAACCCGAAAAGAGACTACAGGTCGCGACTAGAAGCAGAGGAAGTCGCGATTGACAACTCCAGAGGCTACAGGTCGCGATTAGTAGATGGTGAGGTCACGACTGAAAACTCCAGAGGCGGTAGGTCATGACTAGAAGCTGAGAAGGTCGCGACTGAAAACTCCAGAAGTGAAGAGTCACAACTAGTGGATACTGAGGTCGCAACTGCAGCTCGAATACCGAAGGTAACACTTCTTTCTTCTTAACTTAAACACATTTGGTAGATCCTGGCAGGGAATGGAAAAATTTTTAAAGTTAATTTCCCCATCGTGTCTTCCAATTCCCTTCAGGAAGTGGGTTCCTTGCCCCTACCCTCCATGGAATTGAAATATGGTGACCATTTTGCCCTTCAATGGATCTGATAATGGCGGTGAGAAAGGATGGCAGTTTTCTTCGGCATCTAACTTTGACGACCTCCTCCTCTAGTGTTTTGTTTCTCTTCTCTCCAGTTATGGTGCTAGCTTCTTCCTTCGACAATGTGCACACATGTCCTTTTCTCCCTCCAACGGCAAGCACGACGTATCCTCGTCTCCTTCTGACAGTAAACACAATTTGATCAGGTCTTATCCAACACCACCTTCTTGGGTTCCCCAAACTTCGCTTGGATAGTAAGTTGGTAAGTCACTTCAAGTTTTTCAGTAACTTCTTCCATCAAGACTTATGGGGTCCGTTGGACGAGCCTATCCCTTAGTCTTTCAGTGATATATCTTTCAGAATCTAATAAATGGCCCAAGGCCTGCAGATGTAGGAAGGCTTTTCTTGCCTTCCAAACTACGTCACCAAAAGAAGATGGCATGCACCTTTTTCATTGAATGGATTAGGAAAAATTGTAAGACAAGACTTTCCCTTTCTTTTCGATACTTTCCCTTACCCTCTAATCATGCTAAAGAAAGATTTCTGAGATGCTTCAATTTGTGTTTATTCGATGTGCGACTCAACTAGGTGCTTCGAGATGCTTCTCAATCTGGGCTTTCAGTTTCATTTTGATTTCAATTTCAATTATAATCATTGATTGATATTCTGATTTTTGTTCAGGGAAGATTTTGTCACTGTTCAAGCTTCTTGTTTCTGCGATTTTGATGGCTTTGATATGGTTCTGGTTATTGTTCACAACTTTGTTCCTCTGGGTTTGTTTCATGGTTCCTTCCTTTTTTTGGTTTCTTGTGGCTCTTTCCCTGACGATGGTAGTGGTAAGATGCAATGGTAGACAACGGTTAACATTGGATGGAAATGGAAGTTTTTTTGTTGAAGAGCATTTTGGTATTTTCATATTCTAAATAGTTATTTTAATTAAAAATTATATCTCACTTCTACTTAGGGGTGGACAAACATATCCCGTCTAGGGTTATCGTGCCCCAATCCTGAGTGTTACAAGATAGGTTAATCCTATCCCCATGAAGGACTAGGACGGGTCTCGGCTGGACCCTTGGGACATCCCGTCCTATCTTGATAGTATTTATTTATTTTTAACCCTATGGCCCAATGCCATCATCATCTCCTCATTACCTTCTACCATGAGAAAATCAAAACGAGCTCCTCTTCTTCTGACTATATAGCATTGTGCAGATTTGAAACTAAGCAAACCATATTTGAAACTTACAAAAATTTGAGAAACCCAACCATATCGAAGATGGAAAAAGTGAGGCTGAAGAAATATTAATGACCATCTATGCTTTGAAGGATGACCCAGCTTTGAGAACCCAAACCCAAACCTTCAATAAACCAACTTCGTTGTGGAAAATGAAACCAGGGACGAAGTTGACGACGGGAAGAGATCTGCTATGGAACCCAAACCTGCGATGACCCAACTTCGTTAGGGAAGATAAAACTAGAGACGAAGCTAATGACGATAGAAGAGGTCTACGACAGAACCCAGACCTCCGATGACCCAACTTTGTTGGGGAAGATGAAACCAGAGATGAAGCTAATGATGGTGGAAGAGATCTGTAATGGAGCCCAGAGCTCCCATGACCCAACTTTATTGGGGAAGGTGAAACTGGAGACAAAGCTAATTCCCATCCCATCCCATCCCCGTCCCAATTCGGACAAGATGGGATACGGGATAGGGTTATCCCGATCTCGACTTGTCCTGTGACCACCCTTACTTCCACCTTCCTACCAAACATGTTTTAAAACCCAATTTTATTTCTATTTCTACTTTCAGTTCCATTTCTACTCCACTTTTATAAAAAATTCTTTCATTCTACCAAACGAGGCATAAGGGGAGTGATGGAACCCATTTTAGCAAAAATGATAGAATTAGAAGTAAAAATGAATTACATGGTACCAAACACTCAAATTTTGGGTTCCACTTTCTACGCCATCAATTCCATGCTACCAAACGGCGCATAATTATTTTTGTCCACTCATAATTGTTAATCATTTGTTATTTATATGCAATTTAATTATTACCTAATCATTAATCTCATTTTTAAAAAGAATATGGAAGCATTGTAGAAGTAGATTTCATATTTTCAATTTAACACTACCTCCATCCCCAAGATTTCCTTGCAATTGGGAAAAGGGGGGGGATCAAATTTACGTTAGTTGGATCAGACTTGAAAATTGAAACGTATCACTATGGTAAAAAATTACCACCTCATAGCATAACCCATCAAATAAAACAGGAAAATAAAAATATGACCTGAAATTAAAATAAAGGGCAAGCTCATGAGCTAAAGTAAAGTAAATCATAATTGGTATTGCCTTCTATTCCCAATAGAGGAATTTTAGAAGGTCATAACTAATTATTTTATTTTTATTTATTTAATTTATTAAAATTAATTAAATATTTAAGAACAACATTTGCAAAAGATTTAGACAACCTAGGTTTTAACTTCCGTGTGGAAAGCAAATTGTCATATTTCAACTGAGTTTGCTTTTACTGATCCAGGTTTCTCTTTTTGGTAAAGAGATTGTTTTATTTTTTTTGTCCATAATTGTTTAATCAATTCATAAGTATGCTTATTTGTTTTATATTTTATGATTATGATATCTAATTAAATTAAATAGCGGTAAAAAAAAAGATAACTCATTAAATAAAGGGAAAATTTCAAATAATACCCATTTAAATTTTAAAATTCTGTTTACTATATTTTATAAGCTATTTATAACTTTTTTTTATAAAAAATCTTGATTTAAAATTTTAAAGTTTAAATGGGTGTTTTTTGAAAATTTTCCTTAAATAAACTGATCTTTACTATCTAAATATTAGATGACTAGAGACTAGAAGTCATGAGTTTTTCTTGGTAAGATGAGTTCTTACTAGCTGTTTGTTAGTATATAAATCTAATTTAACATCATATATTTATATTAGATTGATTATTGATTAATTTTTTTCATAGTTACATGATTGATTGATTTTTCCTAAAAAATGGACTGATTCCTTCAAGCACAATGACATGCTCCCATATTTTTGTCATTGATTGTGATCCTATTATTAAATTTATGACAAATGGCTAGCGAAAATTGTAATAAATTATCTAAAGTTTATATTTTTTTTTCTGTTTTTTAATCAAGGAAATCAACGATAAAAACATGGGAGTGTTTGCCCATATCAATTAATTTTTGGAGTAAAGATCAATCAATCATGTAATTAAGAAAAAGTCAATAAAATCTGATATAAATTAAATTTATGATAAACGTTACAGCTAGCTAGCGATGATTACAGAGCAGTAATTAATTATCCCACATTTATCTATGACAATAGTGTTAAAAAAAAAGAAGGAAACTCATGATCTATACTTAATTATGACAAACGGCTAATAATTGAGTAGGTGTATATATTGGAAAAAAAGAAACTCATTAGCTGTAATTAATTATCTAAGTATATTTTTTATTTGAACCGAGTGATAATAATGAGTTAATATTTATAATTTTATTTTTTATTAAGGAAATCGATAGCAAAAAGAGGAAACTTATGAGTTGTATTTATGACAAGCCGCAAGTAATAGCTTGTGAGTAGCTGTATTTTGGAGGGAAAAAAAACTTTTGACTTTTCCTAATTACAACAAAATTGCTTGATCATATCGCGTAATTTTTCCGTTGATTGATCAGCTCGCGTAATTTTGCTGCTGATTTCCATAATAAAAAGGAACCGAACAAAATAAAATAAAAATTAAAAAGTTGGAGGGGTTCGCCCTGTTAACCTTGGAAGGGCTCGTTGTTCGCTTCCCGTGGGACTATCTGTCAAGGTTCTTTCCCTGTGCTTCCATGGAGCTTGAAGTGAAGTTAGTAGGGAGCATAGACAACTGTTTCGTATCCCTCCCTCTTCCTCTTATCCAACTTCTTCATTCAACACGCTCGACGCCACTGCCTCCTATTCTCGCTCTCGAGCTTCGCTCCCGCTCTGACGATCTCTGGGTGGTTGCTTGGTCCGGAGCCACTTCTGCTTCTAATGCCATAGATCTAAGTACCTTCTCTATCCTTTTCGTTCGGTCTCCTTGTCAGTCTGTCCTGTCATCGTTTTAGTCATAAAATTGTGCTTTTCTGGCGATTACAATCTCTTGCGAAACGGGGGTCTTACCTATAAGCTGAGATGGCGGGCAATTCACTGGAGATGACAACTGAAATCTTAGGTATTTTGAATTGCATAACAATTTATGAGCCGCGGACAAAGAAAAAAGAAAAGAAAAGAAAGGGATGTTGAAAGAAGAATGGTGTCTTTTTTACGCTTGAATTCCTTTTGCACATGGGTTTTAGTTTGGAAGGTTAATTTAAAAATTTCCAACCTCAATGGATAGTACTACAATGTTTTTTTCCTCTCTCTGTTGTCTTGTCCAGGGTGGCATTACATGACATATTTTTTGACGGTGTGCTGGACATATTGTCTGAGATTCTGTGGAGGACTATAATTTGAGCCTTTTATCAATGTTGCATAACCATAGCTATACGCGAAAGGTTGAATGGGTATGTGATCTGCGGGGTGGAAACTGAAGCTCCTTTATGTCTTGCATTGTGGAGTGGCTATTTTCTTGTGGAATAAGGTTTTCTGGATTTTTGGTCAGTATTGGGTTTGTCGGGTGAAGTATCTCTGTGTACAGTTCAAAGATTTTGGCTACAAAGGAACGAAGAACTGTGGCAATGTGCAGTGTATCCAGTTATTTGGAATTCATCGCTAGAGTGTAAAGTTGGTATTTATGGGGTTGTTTCTTTTTCTCTTGATTGCCTATAGAATCCTGCAGTTTCATTTGTGGTGTTTGGCTCAAGGCTTTTTAATAGATTTGGTAGCCTGTTGCATGTGTAATATTCTTTTGTCCTTTACTTTTTGTTTTTTTGTTCTGTAACTAGATGTTGAGGCTTATGTACTACATACAACCCCATATAGAAAGTCGCATTCTTCATAGTTTGTTAACGGTGTGGCGTTCTATAGATTTATTAGATATATATATTTCTTTCTTTGGAGGGTGCCTATTCCTCTTCATTTGTTCTTCCTGCTATCTAACGTATTCTAGTGGTATGATGTCTTAACCTCTGTGTTTTTTTGTGCTGTAGGTTCTTTACAAAGTTAATTTTTGAAGCTTACTGTTTCTGCTTTAGCTTCTATGTTGCCTTCATTTTTAAACGATTGAACAGCCTGCCATACTGTTTTTTCCTTTTGTTGTTCAATGTTGTTGGGGTTGAAAAATTCGTTTGTCCTTTCAGTTTGGAGAAGTAATTTTCAAATACAATGTTTCTATTCTTGAAGGTGTCTATTTGGAGGCATCTGATCTTAATTTGGAAGAAGCTATTACCTCCTTCTCTCTTTCTCCTTGGCACTTCAGAACAAGCTCTCAAGGACCGCGTCAGGTGTCTTTGGGGATCTTGTGGATTTGGCTGTCCATAATGAAGTTATTAATGCTTTTTCGGATAAATCCCATTCTGAAGCGGATGAAGAGGTTGCAAATCATTCTGAGAATCAAAATGGACTACAGCATCATCTAAGAGTATGGTATGTTGCACAACTTGATACAGTTGCTTCCTTTACTGGACTGGAGGTTAATGCACTGGTATTGGGTTGTAAAATCTTACTTCATTTTGAAGTGAGTTACATAAAGCTTGGGACTAATCGAAAGTTTCAGTTAGCTTCTAATTCATCAGAAAACAGAAAAAAGACAGCGGAAATATTGTTTTTGTTGACTATAGGTGTAGATTCTTTGCATCATGGAAAAAAAATACTGCATATGAAATTGCACTTGGGGAAAGAAACAAAATGAACAGTAATGCAGCAGATCAACAGCTGTTTAAAAGGCTGAAGTTCACTGATCCTGTCTGTATCCAATCCCCATAAGATAAAATATCTTAAGAGCATATTACTTCAGAAGTAACTGGCCTTGACTGGACGGGGGCAACTGTTTCTGATGTTATCAATAGTTGGTATTTTCTGTAGGGAGTTTCTATCTGCTCTTGGATTGATTCATTTTTTCCGTCCGTTTTATTGTGTATCCTTGAATGTTCTTTGCTTGTGGTGGTTCTATCATACTTAACTGTAGATGGACGGACCAAAAAGGAAATAATCCAGAGGATATAGGAGCTTTCAATTGCCAAACAACACTATGGATATGGCGTTTGTTTTTATGATGAAACAGAACCTGAACTCTGTAGTTCCATGGGCACACTCTGGAACAAAAAATATGTTTGTTTCTGATCTGAGGGTCTCTTATCCTCAACGCTTTGTCCTTTCTTTAACTTCTTACCAAGTCCCCCCCCCCCCAAATAAGAATTAAAACATTGACTCAAAGTTGTCATTCATTCTAGTTGGCCAGTGGTTGAATTTGTTACAAGTCGTACTTGAGGGAGTTGCAGGCTGTTATTTGTGATGCACCTTTGTATACAAGCTAGTTGTTTTCTAAGGCTCTTATTAGGATTTTCTTCTGAGATGAATTAACAATGACTTGCCGCTGCATACTTAAACCTCTGCAGAAAAGTATGCTATTGCTATTAAATTTTATATACAGATATAGATTTTATAACATTCCTTATGATTTACGTCAATTTGATTTTATCATGTCATTATGCATTATAATTCGATTATCATGCCACAGTATTGTAGGGTAAAGCTCTTCAAATCCTCTCATTAATTTGTTGGGTCTGCATAAGTTCAATGGTCCTCTACATAATGGCATGAGGTTCAAACTTTGTGCTTGACTTTTGTACCCAATTGGTTAATGTTTAATTTAAAATACCAGCAAGAGGAAAATGAAACCCTCTACAATTAGAAGCTGAAGCGTTCTTCTAAGTTCTCTGTTTTTCTAACTGGCTTACCGACCATTCTTTTGTCCTCGTTCCTTTCTAGAAGTTTTAGATTTTATGAATTATTCTCTGTAATTGTTTTTACCCCTGTGCGGTAGTTTATTCATATTAGTGTTTATGTTCCCTCCTGCTATTTCTTTTTGAAGAAGTTTTACAGACCATACTTTTGTCCTCATTCCTTTCTAGAAGTTTTAGATTTTATGAACGATTCTCTGTAATTGTTTTTACCTCCATGCGGTAGTTTATTCATATCAGTGTTTATGTCCCCTCCTGCTATTTCTTTTTCAAGAAGTTTTACTTATTTTAAAGAAAAATATAAAATCCATGAGCTATACTAGATAAATCCTCTGAGGTTTGAATATGGGTCGCTTATATTTCATGATGTTGCCTACTAATGATATAACTTGCTGTTTCTTACTGATTGCAGGGGTGACTGTATTGTTATCTTCTGCATCTGGTATGTGGTTTGATTCATACGACTTACCACTCCCAGGGCACTTTCTTATATATGGTTCTTCAGTAAGTAGATTTTTTCTCTCTACTATTTAATCAAGTCCAAGGTATTAGTAGACAATAAATCCTCATCATTACAAAGTCAAGAGTCTGCATATACTTGTTTACTCCTTCATAATGTCTTTTGCTTTTATAAAATGAATTATCAACCAAATGCCATGCGTCTCTGCAATTTAGAAACATATATTTAGTTTACCTAATATTCTCTTATTCAGTTTGCAAAGTCTATAGAAGAGGTTATTTGTCATTACAATGGTGACAAAAACTGGACGGCTAATTTAAGCAGAAAAACAGTTCTTACTTACTGTAGCAATGTAATTGGTATTAAAGCTCCTGAATGAGCTTTTATTGCATATTTTTTATGGTTTCCAGCATAAGAAGTCATGCAATAAAAGCTCTAATGTGATTCTTGAGCCTGATAGGAGAGAGAAGAGAGGGAAGAACAGAGAAATCTAAGGGAAACAGCGGGATTAGAGAGAGAGAAAAGAGAGAGAAACAGAAGAGAAAGGGGTTTTGAGTAATGCCCTGAATATTCCACTAATCAGGTCATAATCTGTATACAATAGTTGTTTAGAGCCCCATGTATAGGCTTAGATCCTTATCTGACTAACTAACGTCCTAACGGCTATATACAAATAATACTGTTAATGACAGTAGTTTAAGATTTAACTAGCAGTAACTGGCATTAACTAATATTTGAACATTATTTATAGTTCATAACAAGCTCATTCAGGCCTTCTTACTGACAGTAGTTTTGTTTACAAGTGCTCTGGAGTAAGGTAGCCAAAATTTTGTCTAAATCCCAAGATCTTTTTACATTACATTCTAAAATAACCCTAGCAACATGATCATGCGGAAGATCTAACTTTTCTAGGCTTACCAATCTTGTGACATTTTGGATTTTCTGATTTTTACCTTTGCGGCTTGGTCTATGGTATCCTGTGTTGAATATGATGGAAAGAAAATCATAAAACTAAACTAAACCCACATTAATATTGATTATTTACAGCCTCCCCACCCTTGATTCGCTCAATTTTCTAGTTCATTTGGAGAAGGCTGAGAATCATCATAGAACCAAATGTTTTTGTCTAAAACGAAGCAATGGTTTAGCTGCAGCAATGGACTTTCAAGTGGGAGAGGATTTTTTTTTTTGGTCGAGCAATTCTGATAGTATTATGCTTTTTTGTGACTTCTATTACATTTTTTAGTTTGGTTGCATTTGCACTGTAATCGTTAAAATTTGATCCTTGATCCTTCTCTTCATAGTGTTTTTTTCTTATATTTGTTCAGGTTGCTTATCTCATATGGGTGAATATAATCATTACGTTGGACAAATTTAAAATCTTATTTTTCAGGGATCTGGCAAAACTTTACTAGCAAGGACTGTTGCAAAATACTTTTAGAAACATGAAGACATCTTGGCACACGTGTATTAATTCCAATTTGTGATGTGTTACTTTTTTCTTTTTTCCCACTATTGTCTGTATCCAATTAATGCTGTTGGAATTTGAGGTTGAATTCAACATATATTGCTGTGCAGAATTTTTGTTTCTTGTTCAAAACTAGCTTAGGAGAATGTCCCAATAATCCGGAAAGAAGTTAATAACAACATTATGGAAGCTTTAGATCATGCACCTTCTATTGTCATCTTTGATGATCTTGATAGCATAATTTTCACCTCTGACTCGGAAGGGCCTCCACCCTCAATGTCTGCTGCTGGACTCACAGGTCCTCAATGGTTGACATTGTCGATGAATATGGGGTAAGTGTTTTTTTTTTTTAGTTACAATTGATTTCCTAATATACACAATGTGTAATCTCATAAAAATACATGATTTTCATTGCTATTGTTTTGATGAATTCATTGTCATAACTTTTGGGTGATTGTAGTGAATGGTAACAAACAGAAGGGAAAGGTTATTTCAAACTAGAGTTGGCATAGCTATAAAGGATAGTAGAAGTTTAATATTTATGTCAGGAAAGTGAAACGTGATCAGGAAAATTTTTAGGAAGCCTAGTTGCATTCTCTATGAATTACTAACTAATAATATTAAGTTAAAGAACTTCCAGGTCACAAAAAAAGTCTGGTTATTCATTTGTTTTAATAGGGAAAATTCTTGCTTACATGTTGGCATTTGCCTTCCTTGTTTATGCAACCAGGTTACAAAATACATTTCAGCATATTCTAACAACATTGGAAGTCTAGTTGAATTAAGTGTAAGAATAATTTACTGAGAAAGAGGAGGTTTATTTAGATTTGTGTGTCATCTTCAATAATTTTGTATCATGTGGAATAAGAAAGAGAAATCCAAACAGAAACATGAGGGTAAGAGAGAGATGGGAGAAAGAACAATCAATATGGGAAGAGCTGAATATGGAATAAGAGAAATGAGTTTTGCAAGGGCTAAGACATGGATGTAAAATCTTGTGAAGATATTGTTTTCTGTTATGGAGTCATTGATGATGAACTTTGCTATGATGATTATGGTAGTATGTTGGTTTGTTGGCTCTGCTGTAAAGGAAGTTCCTAATAAAGCTCCTGGTGCACTTGTTATTAAGCCTTTTTCCCCTTTCTGGATAATATACCGGTTTTATGATCTTCATGGGGCTAGTTTCATATTGGGATCAGAATTCATGAAGGATTTGTGGAATTTCCCTGCTGAAAGTTCGCAAACAAATGGTCAGCTAGTGGTGGGGGATGTGAAATTGATTATAATATGAGAGATTTTCTTTTGGCTTGAATTTTAACAAGTTTTCAAGATGGTCTTGGCGTGTTGTTTTTACCTAATTTAATTGCTTTTGAAATGCCCATAATTGCATCTTAACCATGTCCCCTTAATTTCTTTGATGTTTGACTGTTAGTTTGTGAACGTTGAATATTGTTCAATGCCAAAAATGCTATGACCATGTCTGAGTTGTGTGATGGATTTTAATTTTAAATCATTTTATCGTTTCCAGGAACTATTGGTTGATAGAGCTGTCCACGCTGCTTTTTCCCGCTTTCTCCCATCGAATGCTGCTCTTAGTGAGCATGAGGGTCCTGCTTTACTTATGGAAGATTTCTCTCAGGCAATGCATGATTTTCTTCCAGTAGCAATGCGAGACATTACAAATGCTGCTTCTGATGGTGGACGCTCTGGATGTGGGAGGTCTTGTTGACATTCAAAACGCTATTAAGGAGGTGATATACCTTTTACAATTCAATTTCTACAGTTTTGGTTTTCTTTTCTTTTTCTTATATTTAAGCACTATATTATAGGCACTTTCTTCCCTTTGTTTACACCTCAGGCACGAGTTTTTAATGCATGGGAAATGTTGGGAAAATAGGGAGAGCATATACATTGGGGTGAAAATAATGGAATATCAAAATAAATATATATTATTGAAAGACTCAATGATGGTGTTATATACTCCAGTACTGTGACTATTTTCTAGAATTATACCTCTGATATTCGATGCACTACAAGTTGCTATAATCTGAACATTTTATTTATTTCTTGATACCTCTTAATCCAGGGATTCTTTTTTGAACTTGTTGACTTTCTAAATTCGTAATATATCCTACCACATCCCTTAGGTTGAAGCTTCTTGCAGCCTGCTACAGATAAGCCTAATTGATGATAGAAAACGACCTACATTTTCTCAAAGATGTCCTTGACTAATTTTTTTTTTATACAAAATTTTTTAGAAAGGGGTTGGGCTCACCTACAATTCAAAAGAAAGGCGAAGTCTTCCTTCCTCCTAGGCGATACTAATATCGGGCAGGACGAGCTGTCAATTATCCTCATTCGTAAACTTAGGCACCCAAGAATTAAGGTGCTTCCCTAATCGCCGTAACTAGAATTACAACAAAGTAGTACTTCTTAAGGATCAAATACGCTCTAAATGGTCGCATGTTTTATCTTTTTGCCAGCTGAACCCATGTACATTGGGCAGATGTCCTTGACTAATGAACTCCTGAAGTTCTTCAGCCTACTTCTCTTGAGGGGGCCGTTAACGTTTCCTTAACTTCTCTTTTCGGCCACATCATATAACACACAAATGTTGCTCACAGAAATCTTTTATGCGTTTCCCATGAGCTTCCCTCGACTGTTCTCCACTATTTAGACTGCTCACCCTCACATCCAACCATGGAACATCCTTATTCATGCCAAATTCCTCTACTGGCAACTTTAGTTCTACTCTCTCAGATTATGCCTTGAGATATATGCAACTTCCTTGGCGGCAAAATTGGCAAACCTAATTTAGGTTTAGTTTAGATTGAATTTTCCCCCACTTTAGGAGTGTCCCGCGGTATAACACAAACTAGACCATGCAACGTAACTACCACTGGGCCAACAAAACTCTCGAGCGCCGAACTATTTACTAGCATACAAGGGACTTAACACAGTACAAAACACCCTGACAAAGTATACGCACACTAGTGGTATGTTTGATAGAGTGGAAGTGGAAATGGTTCTCTTTCCAATTCTAATATTTTAGGTTATTTCAGTTTCATAAAAAAAATTAGGAATTAAGATGATAAAAGTATAAGTAAAATTTTTTAGATTATTTTATCCTAATTATAAAATTTCTAAATAATTTTAATCTTTTTCAAGTTATAAAAAAATATGTATTAATTTTATACTTATTTTCATCTTATTAAACAAAATTTTAAAACTCACTTTTAAGTTTAATTTTATTTTAATTTTTACTTTTACTCCCATAAAAAATTCTATCATCTGTAAGTCTTTTAAGTCAATCAAATGACTACAAAGTACACTTGTATTCCTCAACATCAAACATGATTGGGGCCATGAGTCCTGACATAAAGCAATCTTGGTCAGATCAAGAAAAAGAAGGTGCTAAAGTTGTTCGGCAAATTAAGAAGGCAACACAAGTACTCGAAAATCACTTGTTTTACTAAAAGACCAACATACCAATAAGGGAAGGTCGGAATGGACCTTTAAGGTCATCAAAATATTCGACTACGCCAATACTTAAAGCAAGTTCTGGCAAGAAAGGGCGTATGTACTCTCACTTCTACGATCATCCATCATTGTCATAAACAAAATTCAATGGTCCTGCAAGTGACGATTTCATTCTCCAAGTGAATAACAATTGGACTTGAAGAAAGGGGGATAATGTAAGAGGGCCCAATTAATATTCCATGGGCCCAGATATAAGTTTTCTTAGCAATAATAGCCCAATTCGAGACATATATTCGATTCTTAAAGAGTACCATTTTATTATAATTTCAGTCGTGACATTTGAGAAGACATTATATTAGTGGTTCTAGAAGCATCATATTATTTGATTTCTATCTAATCAAAATATCAATACAGAGTTAGTCTAGTAGTGTAAGGCTCTGTTAGATCTTTCTAGGTCTCGAGTTCGATTTTTAATTGAGACACTTATACTGAGAGGGGCAATTACGAATCTTAAAACTATAATACTTAATAAACTATGATAATTAATAATAGGATCTAGTTACTATTATAAAAAAAATATAACTCGACTGATAACTTAGATAAACATTCTTGATTTATTTTACTTTAAAGAAAAATAAATATTTTAATTTTGAAAAATAAAAATTGATCTTAACTAAATTAAGAGATTTATTTTCAAAAATATATGATAAAGTGTTATTTATTTTAAATGAGTCATCAGCTAACTAGAATTAGAATATGCTAATTTTTTGTATTTTGATTAGATATAATTTAGATGATGTGATAATTTTAGAGCATGTAAATATTTCTCTTGAACAGAATTAAGTGATACTTCTAGATTAGAGAAATACTTACTCTTAGAGTGCTACTTTTTTATACTCTGACCAACTAAAATACAATAACTCATCTTTTTTAAATTCTAATTGGCATTCTCTATTTGTTATGAAAATAGAAAAAATTAATTAGAATAATAATAAATATAGATGAATTTTGACAATAAATATATATATTGATTAATGAGGCTATGTAAGTATTTTTCAATCATGTAAGTAATTTCTCAAACTGTACGGCTAGCGATCGATGATTATGGAACTGTAATTAATTATTCAATATTTATTTATGATAAAAGTTAAAAAAAGGAAATTCATGAGCGGTATTTATTTATGAAAAACGGCTAGTAATTGTAATTGAGTAGCTTTATATGTTTGAAAAAAATAAATTCATGAGCTGTAACTGTAGCGTATGTTTTATGTGAACCGAGTAATAATTAGCTAATATTTATTAAAAAAAGGAAACTTAGGAGGTGTATTTATGACAAACCGCTCGTAATAACTCATAAGTAGCTGTATATTGGAAAAAGAAAACTTGAGTTTTCTTAATTACAAAATTAATTTTTCTTTTCCCAAAAATTGATTGATCTCTTAATTTTGCCGCTGATTTCTTTAATAAAAAGGAACTGAACAAAATAAAATAATTAAAAAATGGCGATCGGAAAGGCGCAAGTCAGCAATTGTGGCAGTTTCATGCTACGGTTTAGTTTAGATGGGTTCGCCATTGTGAGCCTTGGAATAGCTCTTCGTTCTCTCCCCGTGGGACGCTGTGTCAAGGTTCTTTCTCTGTTTCCATGGAGTTTGAAGTGAAGTTAGTAGGGAGCATAGACAACTGCTTCGTATCCCTTCCTCTTCCTCTTATCCAACTTCTGCACTCAACACGCTTGACGCCACTGCCTCCTATTCTCGCTCTCGAGCTTCTCTCTCGCTCTGACGATCTCTGGGTGGTTGCTTGGTCAGGAGCAACTTCCGCTTCTAATGCCATAGAGGTAAGTACCTGCGCTATCCGTTTCGTTCCATCTCCTTGTCAGTCTGTCCTGTTATCGTTTTAGTCATAAAATGTGCTTTTCTGGAGATTACAATTTCTTGCGAAACGGGGGTCTTACCTATAAGCTGAGATGGCGGGCAATTCACTGGAGGTAACAACTGAAATCTTAGATATTTTGAATTGCATAAAAATTTATGAGGCCCCAACAAAAAAGCGAAAAGAAAAGAAAGGGATGTTGATAGAAGAATGCTGTTTTTTTACGCTTGAATTCCTTTTGCATATAGATTTTAGTTTGAAAGGTTAAGGTCCACATAAAATTTAAAAAGTTTCAACCTCAATGGATAGTACCACCCTGTATTTTTTCCTCTTTCTGTTGTCTTCTCCAGGGTAGCATTACATGAAAGTTTTTTTGTTTTTATGGTGTGCTGGACAGATTGTCTGAGATTCTGTGGAAGACTATAATTTGAGCCTTTTATCTATGTTGCTTAACCATAGCTATCCGTGAAATGTTGAATGGGTTTGTGATCTGCTGGGTGGAAAATGTTTCTGCTATTTCACTGAATATACGTCATCATACTTCGAATTTTCCTAGAGTTTCGTGACCATTTTTGTTCTGGTCAACTGTCATATGCATTATCTTTTCACACTAATTTCTTTAAGCACTAATATAGAAAAATTTAGGTTGCACAACATTTTGCAGATTGCATTTCCTTGCCAGATCATGCTAGAGTTCAAGTAAAAGCTGCTTCTAACGTGTCACACGCTTCTCTAATTACAATAGAACCACACACAGAAGATGACTGGGAAATTTTGGAGCTGAACTCTGAGCAAGCTGAGGCAGCAATTTTAAACCAGGTGTGCAATTTAAACCAGTGAAGCGTGTGGGGTTGTCATTATTAACCTATACTTTGCTGGGTGGATGAGTTGACCTTATCAGACCTTGAAGAATTTGTTTTGTCCCCTCATCTGTATTGTGTTGCACCTGTATTGGACCTCATGTGCGTGCCTTCCGGTCAGTTGTTAAAAGCTCTTCATTACTTTGTCCTTGCAGATCAGGATTGTCCATGAAGGAATGCGATTTCCTTTGTGGTTGCATGGTCACACAATGATTACATTCTTTGTTTCTTCTGTTATTCCCAAGAAAGCGGTGGGTAAGATCATGTCAAATACTTTGTAGACCATTTTTTCGTTATATTGCTAGACACATGGACACAGTTCACAGCTATCTAATGATACTTTTATTTGCTTTCTTTTTTGACTTGTAATATGCTCCCCACTCCCACTTGAATTGTGATGGCAAGTGTGCTATAGATGTATTATTAGTAAGAGTGATTAATAGGACACAGCTATGTGCAGGTTGCACTAAAATCCAGGGAACAATTGAGTAAAACCCCATTTACATAATTTTATTTTTTTCCTTTATTCATGCATGTGTGGACGTGCAAATGTGTGCAAGAGAAAGAATGTTGATTTGTTAGTGATTTTATGTTATTTTAATTGATGTAGCTCCTAGTTCTAATGTACAAATTTTATACGACTCATTCATAAAAATTTAAGCGATCTTATAAATTTATAGCCTGAATGCCTGAATTTAATGTGATGCATGTGCACTATTAAATTGGTAGAATAAACATGTTAATTTTTAAGTCAGTTTTTCACCCCGGAGGATTCTTGATTATGCTGTTTAAAATATTATTATGAAAATGTGTTTCTTAAAAAGTTGTTATATGCGGAAGGATGAAAGTGTTAAGCTTACTTGTTATTCTATTATTGGATGAATTTTGGCATGCTAGCACAAATAATTACATTTAATGTGTTTATCAAATACTAATTCATGTTTCTTATTACATCATACCATTTTTCCAGTGCAACTCATGCCAGGAACTGAAGTTGCAGTTGCCCCAAAAAGACGTAAAAGATCTTCAAATTCACTTGCAGACTTTCATCAAGACTTCTATAGTAGAGAATACACTACAAAGATGCTTCTCCGTATACAGGATCCAGACAGGTTGTGTCACACAAGTGCTTGTGTCAAAGGAGTTGATCTTCATATGGAACTCACTTCTGCTGCTTTTGTTCACCCAGAAACAAGCAAACAGTTCTCACTCAATAGGCTTCAATTGGTCTCCATAGTTCCAAGAATATCCAACAAGAAGGCTAATGGTACTTCCAGATCGAATATTATGAAAACAAAAGGCAGTGCAACAACTAGGGAAGTTGACTCTGGAAATTTAACTGATGAGAAAGGGTGTCCACAAGCAATTGTTTATCTTCTGCTTTCAGAGTCAGTGGCTAAAGGACATGTGATGGTTGCTAAATCTCTTCGTCAGTATTTAAGAGCTGGTCTGCATTCATGTATGTCAAATTGTCTTACACTCATCTACCCTACCTGCAAGCCCATGAAAGCCAAGTATCTTTCACATTAATGAATTATTCTGTCTGATGTTGAAACTGAATATTTGTTATTGAATTCATTGTGCTTATCATTTGATGGATCTTGGTAGTTTGGAGCCTGGCATGTAGAATTTTTTACATTTTGATGTGGCATCATGCATCTCAATAACAGAAAAAGCATTTTGCTATTTTGACTTGCAGTGCACTTTCTGTGATACTTAAATCTTTGGTCATGAATTTTCATGGCTTTGATAGATTAGAATTGTGAAGTTTTGTTGAGGGATAGATTAAAAAAAAATCTTGTTCTGGGCCGCGTTCTCCTTTTAGGGGTATGATGTATTTGGTTTGAATGCAATACAAGTTTTATATACCAGATTCTTAGCCTTGTTACTTAAATGAGATAGTATTATTTTCCTTCCTTATGCTATTTGTTTTGAGTTATTATAATAGAGACTTAGATGGTATCATATTTTCACGGATTGCTTTTCTGTTAGATATTCTGAATGGATCAGAGTCCCTGACAGCCTTTTCAGGCCTTTTTGTCTTTAAACTATCAGAAAAGCTTGTACTTTTTGTTTTCTTGCTTGTCATATTTCAAATGGGAACTCCTTGCATTCTTGTTTCAATAATTTATTGTGGAGAAGCAATCACATTTAAATGGTTCCGGTTTTTCCCTTTGTAGTATTACTCAAAAGAATCATCACAGACAATAGGTTGCAAATTTGAAGACTAAATCGTGTCCTAACACCAGTTTTATGAACATGCGTAGGCCAGAAACTGGAGTTCCTTTATTTCTTACATTGTTGAGTGCCTATTTTCTTGTGGAATAATGTTTTCTGGATTTTTAGTCAGTATTGGGTTTGGCTACAAAGGAAGGAAGAACTGTGGCAATGTTCAGTGTATCCAGTAATTTGGAATTCATCGCTAGAGTAGGAAGTTTGTATTTGTGGGGTTGTTTCTTTTTCTCTTGATTGCCTATAGAATCCTGCAGTTTCATTTGTGGTGTTTGGCTCAATGCTTTTTAATGGATTTGGCAGCACTGTTGCATGTGTAATTTTCTTTTGTCCATTATTTTTTGTTTTCTTTTTCTGTAACTAGAGGTTGGGGCTCATGTACTACATAGAACCCCATATAGAAAGTCGCATTGTTCATATCTTGTTAACGTTGTTTCTTTCTATAGATTTATTAGATATATATTTCCTTTTCTTTGGAGGTTGCCTATTCCTCTTCATCTGTTCTTTCTTCTATCTAACATATTCTAGTGGTAAGATGTCTTAAACTGTGTGTTATTTTGTGTTGTAGGTTCTTTACGAAGTTAATTTTAGAAGGTTACTATTCTGCTTTAGCTTCTATGTTGCCTTCATTTTTAAACGATTGAACAGCCTTCTATTTTGGTTTTTCCTTTCGTTGTTCATTGTTTGTTCAGGTTGAAAAATTCGTTTGTCCTTTCAGTTTGGAGAAGTAATTTTCAAATGCGATGTTTCTATTCTTGCAGGGGTCTATTTGAAGGCATGTGAAGTTAATTTGGAAAAAGCTATTCCCTCCTTCTCTCTTTCTCCTTGCCACTTCAGAATGTTAAGGCAGGATAATGATGGTGATAATCATATAGATAAGAACAAGCTGACTAGGACTGCTTCAGTTGTCTTTGGGGATCTTGGGGATTGGTCTGTCCATAATGAAGTTATTAATGTTTTTTCGGATGAATCCCATTCTGAAGCAGATGAAGAGGTTGCAAATGAGTCTGAGAATCAAAATGGACTACAGCATCTTCTAAGAGTATGGTATATTGCACAACTTGATGCAGTTGCTTCCTTTACTGGTTTGGAGGTTAATGCACTGGCATTGGGAAGTAAAACCTTACTTCATTTTGAAGTGAGTTACATAAAGCTTGGGACTAATGGAAAGGTTCAGTTAGCTTCTAATTCATCAGAAAACAGAAATAAGACAGCTGAAATATTGTTTTTATTGACCATTAGTAAAGATTCTTTGCATCATGGAAAAAATACTGCATATGAAATTGCACTTGGTGAAAGAAACAGTAATCCAGCAGATCAACAGCTGTTGAAAAGCCTGAAGTTCACTGATCCTGTCTCTATCCAATCTCTAGAAGATAAAATATCTGAAGAACATATTACTTCAGAAGTAACTAGCCTGGATTGGATGGAGGAAACTGTTTCTGATGTTATCAATAGTAGGTATTTTCTGTAAGGAGTTTCTATCTGATCTTAAATTGATTCTTTTTCCCATCAGTTTTATTGTGCATCCTTGAATGTTCCTTGCTTGTGGTGGTTCTATCATACTTAATTGTAGATGGACGGGCCAAAAAGGAAATAATCCAGAGGATATAGGAGTTTTCAATTGCCAAACAACACTATGGATGTGGTGTTTGTTTTTATGATGAAACAGAACCTGAACCCTATAGGTCCATGGGCACATATTCTGGAAGAAAAATATTTGTTTCTGATTTGAGTGTTTCTTATCCTCAACGATTTGTCCTCTCTTTAATTTCTTACCAAGTCCCCCCCCCCCAACACACACACACTCAAGAATTAAAACATTGACTCAAGTTGTCATAGTTAGTCAGTTGTTGATTTTGTTGCAAGTTGTGTTTGAGGGAGTTGCAGGCTGTTATTTGTGATGCACCTTTGTATACAAGCTAGTTGTTGCTTCTTATCATTCCTTAATGGAATAGGGGACTAAGGGCAGTACTATCTCACTTGTTTTTAGGGCTCTTATTAGGATTTTCTTCTGAGATCAATTAACAATGACTTGCTCTGCAAAACTTAAATTTCTGCAGACAAGTATACTGATTGCAATTAAATTTTATAAACAGATGTAGATTTTATTAATGTTCCTTATGAGTAAAATAAAGATTTGCGTTAATTTTATTTTCTCATGTCAGTAAGCATTATAATTCGAATATCATGCCACAATATTGTAGGGTAAAGCTCTTCAAATCCTCTCATTAATTTGTTAGTCTGTATAAGTTCCCTAGTCCTCTACATAATGGCATAATGTTCAAACTTTGTGCTTGACTTTTGTACCAAATTGTTTTATGTTTTATTTAAAATACCAGCAAGAGGAATATTAAACCCTCTACAATTAGAAGGTGAAGCATTCTTCTAAGTTCTCTGTTTTTCTAACTGGCTTTACAGACCATTCTTTTATCCTCATTCCTTTCTAGAAGATTTAGATTTTATGAATTATTCTCTGTAATTGTTTTTACCTCTGTGCGGTAGTTTATTCATATAAGTGTTTATTTCTCCTCCTGCTATTTCTTTTTTAAGAAGTTTTACTTATTTTGAAAGAGAAAAAAATCCATGAGCCATGCGAGATAAATCCTCTGAGGTTTGAATATGGGTCTCTTATATTTCATGATATTGCCTACTAATGATACAACTTGCTGTTTCTTACTGATTGCAGGGTTGACAGTATTGTTATCTTCTGCTTCTGGTATGTGGTTTGATTCATATGACTTACCACTCCCAGGACACGTTCTTATATATGGACCTTCAGTAAGTAGAATTTTGTTTTTTCTACTATTTAATTTAGTCCAAGGTATTAGCAGGCAATAAATCCTCATCATTACAATGTCAAGAGTCTGCAAATACTTATTTTACTCTTTGTAAAATATTGCACCTCCTTCATAATGGACTTCAAGTGGGAGGATTTTTTTTGGTCGAGTAATTCTGATAATATTATGCTTATTTGTGACTTCTATTATATTTTTTAGTTTGGCTGCATTTGCAATGTAATCATTAAAATTTGATCCTAGATCCTTCATATTATGGTTGGCGTTTGTTTCTTGTATTTGTTCAGGTTGCTTATCTGATAAGGTGGAATATAATCATTACGTTTGACAAATTTAAAATCTTATTTTTCAGGGCTCTGGCAAAACTTTACTGGCAAGAACTGTTGCAAAATACTTTGAGAAACATGAAGACATCTTAGCACACATGTATTAATTCCAATTTTTGATGGGTTACTTTTTTCTTTTTTCCCACTATTGTCTATTATCAATTAATGCTGTTGGAATTTGAGGTTGAATTCAACATATATTTCTGTGCAGAATTTTTGTTTCTTGTTCAAAACTAGCTTCGGAGAATGTCCCAATAATCCGGAAAGAAGTTAATAACAACATTATGGAAGCTTTAGATCATGCACCTTCAATTGTCATCTTTGATGATCTTGATAGCATAATTTTCACCTCTGACTCGGAAGGGCCTCAACCCTCAATGTCTGCTGCTGGACTCACAAGCTTTCTGGTTGACATTATTGATGAATATGGGGTAAGAATTTTTTTTGAATTACAATTGATTTCCGAATATGTTATACACGGTGTGTAATCTCATATATACATGATTTTCATTGCCATTGTTTTGAATTTTGATGAATTCATTGTCATAATTTTTGGGTGGTTGTAGTGAGGGGTAAGAAACAGAAGGGGAAGGTTATTTCAAACCAGAATTGGCATAGCTATAAAGGATAATAGAAGCTTAATATTTATGTCATGAAAGTGAAATGTGATACGGAAAATTTTTAGAAAGCCAAGTTGCATTCTCTATGAATTACTAAGTAATAATATTAAGCTTAAGAACTTCCAGGTCACAGAAGAAAATCAGGTTATTCATTTGTTTTTAGATGTCTAATTATTTGAACATTCAGAGAGAATTTTCACAACTTCAATTGAAAAAAATGTGGAAGTCTTGCAGAGATGGTAATGATAATTGAAGTGCAAAATATGAACTTGCAAGGTCAGGGCTTGACAGGGGAAGTACATAAGATATTCACGTTGATGCTCATACATATGATTTTCCCCCATAATTATATGAGAAAATTATTGTCTTACCATTCCATCAAACAGGAGAGAAGGCGAAAATCATGTGGATTTGGACCAATAGCCTTCATAGCTTCTGTACAAGCTCTTGAGAAGATACCACAATCTTTAAGCTCGTCAGGTTTACTACTTTGTGCTATAAATTGATAACATAGTATAGTGAAACTTAATGTGAACCAAGGCTCTAGGATTCTCTTTTGTTTCATGTTTTGGGTGCTAATTTCTTTGTTCTATTAATATCAGGGAGGTTTGACTTTCACATACAGCTGCCAACTCCTGCAGCTTCAGAGCGGGGGGCTATGTTGAGGCATGAAATAAAAAGGCGTCACTTGCAATGTGCTGATGACATCCTGCTTGATGTAGCTGTCAAATGTGATGGCTATGATGGTCATGATCTGGTATTCTGCTAATCCTAGGCCTATTAATCAATTAGTGTATGCCTGTTTCTTATACATCACTTTGCGATTCCTTTTGTTATGTACAACCATGTGTGTAGTTGTGCACATATGTGGCTTGTAATGTGTAGAGAAACTGCAATGGTGAGAAGAGAAGAAATCATGTTGCCTGGAATTAAACATTTCTCCCCTCACATTGTTTTAGGTTTCACCTTTCTTTCTTTCTTTCTTTTTTTGCCTTGGGGAAGAGGGGGATGATTCGTTTACCATGTTCATAGAGTTATTTAGTTTTTTGTATTTTAATAGTACTTTGCATTTTCAACTATCCAAACAATTTGTTAGTATAACATTTCTAAGAAAAAAATATTGAATTCTAGTTTTTAGAAAATATTTGAAGTTATTTCCAGATATTTTTTGTGTCATTATATCTCTAGCTTGCCCCTTCATGCTGATGCTCTTTGGACTTGAGATATGGTCCAAGCATAGACCTACACAATTCTGGATGAGATATTGAACTCCTGACCTCTCTGATAGAGGGTTCATACCGTGATATAAAACCAGGCATTCCAGAATTCATGAAGGATTTTTGTGAAATTTGGTGCACTTGTTATGAAGCCTTTTTTCCCTTTCTGGATAATATACTGGTTTTATGATCTTCATAGGGCTAGTTTCATATTGGGATCAGAATTAATGAAGGGTTTGTGGAATTTCCCTGCTGAAAGTTTGCAAATAAATGGTCTGTTAGTGGCGGGGGATGTGAAATTGATTATAATATGAAAGATTTTTTTTTTCATTGGCTTGAATTTTAACTAGTTTTCAAGATGGTCTTGCCGTCTTGTTGCTACCTAGTTTAATTGCTTTGTAAATGCCTATAATTGCATCTTAACCATGTCGACTTAATTTCTTTGATGTTTGATTGTTAGCTTGTGAACGTTGAATATTGTTCCAATGCCAAAAATGCTATGACCATGTCTGAGTTGTATGATAGATTTTAATTTTCAATCATTTTACCCCTTTCCAGGAAATATTGGTTGATAGAGCTGTCCATGCTGCTGTTTCCCGCTTTCTCCCATCAAATGCTGCTCTTAGTGAGAATGAGAGTCCTGCTTTACTTATGCAAGATTTCTCTCAGGCAATGCATGATTTTCTTCCGGTTGCAATGCGAGACATTACAAAAGCTGCTTCTGATGGTGGACGCTCTGGATGGGATGATGTGGGAGGTCTTGTTGACATTCAAAACACTATTAAGGAGGTGATATGGCTTTTACAATTCAATTTGTACAGTTTTGAGGTTTTCTTTTTCTTTTTCTTATATTTAAGTATCATATTCTCATAAGGCATTGTCTTCCCTCTATTTACACCTCAAGCACAAGAGTTTTTAATGCATGGGAAATGTTGGGAAATAGGGAGAGCATATACATTGGGGTGAAAATAATGGAATATCAAAATAAATATATATAATTGGAAGACTCGATGATGGTGTTATATACTCCAATACCGTGACTATTTTCAAGAATTATAAACATTTCATTTATTTCTTGATACCTTCTTAATATAGACTTTCTAAATTCGTAATATCTCCTAGCACATTCACTCAGGTTGAAGCTTGTAAATCTTGCAGCCTGCTACAAATAAGCCTAATTGATGATAGAAAACAACTAGCATTTTCTCTAAGATGTCCTTGACTAAAGAAGAACTCCTGGAGTTCTTCATCTTACTTCTTATGAGTGGCCCCCTAATGTTACCTTAGCTTCTCTTTTTGGTCTACTTCCCGTTAGGTTAGAGCATGTTGGCTCTACTTCTCAAGTCATGGATTTATTCTGCATGCATTGCCCAACTATTTTGTTAGCGCACATGATTTTTGTAAATTTTTAACTCCTCTTTACATGTTAAGAATAACTCTTCTCTTAACTGACTCAATCCCTAAATTCTCATCTTAGTATCTATGAACATGAAAATGTATTCGATTTTTAAGTGTTATTTATTTATTTTATTTTGTGAATAATAGTAATGTAACTTTTTTTATGAGAAGTGTAAAAGAAGTTGAAGCATGAATAATTAGCAGTAGTTGAACAAAAAGTTAATTCTGATTGCTTGTGATACTTGTGCATTTTGCTGTTATCGTTTCTCATGTTAGTTTCATTTCCAGATGATAGAGTTGCCTTCCAAGTTTCCAAAAACTTTTGCCCAAGCTCCTTTGAGGTTAAGATCGAATGTCCTTTTATATGGGCCTCCTGGTTGTGGCAAAACTCACATAGTTGGTGCAGCAGCTGCTGCTTGTTCTCTACGTTTCATATCTGTGAAAGGGCCAGAACTGTTGAACAAATACATTGGTGCTTCTGAACAAGCTGTAAGGGGCTACATGGATTTCTTTTAGCATTAATTTTGTCTGCTATTCTGAACTTATTTGCTTGTTTATTAATCCATAAACTTCGCTTATATGGCATCCTACATCCAAATACGCATGTCTTCTAGTTTTCTTGAAGTTTATTGTCACTTCACTAAGCCAAAATTCTTTATTTATAATTTTCCTTTTCCTTTTCTTTTTGTTTCTTTCTTTGAATATCCATCTGGAGACATGGCCAATTCTTCTTTTTGTAGGTTTTCATTCATGAGTATTTTGGCCAAAAAAAAAAATCATGAGTAAATATATATATTTCCGACAGGAACCTCTAGACTTAATTACAATGATTCTATCATAATGGCTCATTATAATTGTAATCCCTATAATTAAACTGATTATGATTACACAATATCTACGATACATGGGAGAATATTTCCTAAGACTGTCATATCGAAGTTAATGGTTGTTTAGATAGAATGCTTACTACATATGTCTGGAGTATGGTGGCAAACTATGGAGTTAAGCAACTACGGCAAAGTTAATGAGTCTGAAATATTTAACTGAATTTAACTGATTCTAAGCTGATCTAGTACAATGTGTGATAGGAAGAAAAGAGCGATACGAATGTAATCAATTCACTAATCAAGTCCTGCACTAATACAATTGGGGGTATTTATGATCGATCTTTTATTATTACTAACTAATGACTCTCCCTAACATTCAGCTTACATTTTCAATTGACACGTAACAATGTGCTCTGTTGAATGTCACTTTCAGGTTAGGGATATATTCTCTAAAGCAGCTGCAGCAGCACCATGTCTACTCTTTTTTGATGAGTTTGATTCTATTGCCCCCAAGAGAGGACATGACAATACCGGAGTCACTGATCGTGTTGTGAATCAGGTTAGTGATTAGTCAATCACTTATTTTATCATATATTGATTATAACCTGATGTTTAAATTTTCACTTTTCACAGTTTCTGACTGAGTTAGATGGCGTTGAGATTTTAACTGGTGTATTTGTTTTTGCTGCTACCAGGTTAGTTTCATCAGCACATATTTTTGTTTAAATTGTGGGTAAAACAGAAAATATGATGAATGAGAAGGCTTACCCATGCAAACATTGTGGCAGTCCCCTCTTTATTAATTCTTAATTATTATTATTATTTAGAAATATAGATTAATTACAAGTTAAACTCCTGAAGATAATTGCAAGACTTCTAGACAATAATAAGCCGTGACTCCTGAATAATGGTAAAAATCCTAATTCTCTTTGGAGTTCCATTTAGAGTAGATTTCACTATTATGGCATTCGAGCTGAAGGTTATTCTAGATTCAACTAGTTTCAAATAAACCCTATTTCAACAATTTTTCTGGTCTGTTAGCTGAATGGAAGGATAACTCACCATTAGAGTCAAGTCCCAAGAGCCAAGATCTCTTTTGACCTTTTAGATTTATTCCGAAATCTGATGATGTTATTTTTGCTGATGTATGCCTCTTATCAGCAATGTTTGGTAGTTGCTTAGGTTTAGTGAGTAGTAGGTTTTTCTTTTCTCTGCATCATGCTTTAACTTCATCTATTACTTTCCGGGTGTAATTTGTTTTCAGTATTAAAAAAAAAAAAGACAATTTTTCACCTTATGATAGTTTTGGAGGTGCCTATGCTGCATGGGAGATACAACAACAAAAGGAACATGACCATTTTAGAGAAGCTGAGTAGTATCAAGTACTTAGAAAGGGAGTTGAAACAAATGGATGAAATGATGGGTGCAAGGACTGAAAAATTATGTGCCTCTGAGTAAAGAAAAAGGTATTGCAGGTTGAAGTGGAGCAGAAGTTGGTTGAGCACAATAATGTAGATAGTTTAAATTACCTTAAACTCGTGTTTCTACGGGTGTAGTAAAACTAGGAAATTGGGTTATTGAGCCTAGGTAAAGAAATGGTTGACATGGAGGAGTGCCCATTGACCCTTTTAAATGGAAATCTTGACAATTTAAAGAGCCTTGCATCTTTAAGGGTTAGTTACAAGTTTCAAAGTATAGGGGATAGTTGCACAAGGCCTTAAATTGATGTGGATCGTGTGCAATTTAGCTTTACTATTACGGTAATTGGCTTGAGTCTAGCAAAACTCCCCACAGTGGCCCACCATTGCTAACCCGGAACCTTCTCAAAAAGTGCATTGGAATTGGATTTGACCTCTCTCCTCATCCTCCAACCATGATTTGGTTCCATGATTACCTATGTGAGGTTTTTTGTGTGATTTGGAACCTTGGCTGAGGAAAGAGAAGGGTTAATCTAAGATTTCGCTCTAATTGTGTTTTGTTAGGTGCCATGGCTTGCAAGTAGGATATTGGATGCTAGAAATAAGAATGTTGAGGGGCTGCTCACGGGAATCTAGTCAAAGATTGTTAAATGAGTTAATTAATAGTAGTTGAAGTTAGTTTTTATTAGATTCTCTTCTGTTTCTAGTATTCACCTCTGCACTTTAAATGCTGACATGTACTCTAATGCTAGGTGCGAATAATACATTAAATTCTACGAATAATACACATCTGTTATGATATCATAACTATAATGTTGGAGATGGATAGCTCTTAGAGCACCCAACTCTCCCAGGCTGTATCAATGAAGGATGTCATTGCTTTCACCCACTCCATTGAAGGGAATTGGAAGACACGCAACGAAAATTAACTTTAAATTTTTTTCCATTCCCTGCCAGGATCTACCGAATGTGTTTAAGTCAAGGAGAAAGAAGTGTTACCTTCGGTATTCGAACTATAGTCGCGACCTCCGGATCCACTAGTCGCGACTCTTCGCCTCTGGAGTTTTAAGTCGCGACCTACTCAGCTTATAGTCGCGACCTGTCGTCTCTGGAAGTGTCAGTCGCGACTTCCTCAGCTTTTAGTCTCGACCTATCGTCTCTTTTCGATTTTCTGACATTCAGGACGCCTGTATGGTCGCAACCTAAGTGTCTACGAGTCGCGACTTGTCGTCGTACTTGGTGCTCTCTCCTCGATTGCAAGTCGACAACTCAGATCGGTTTCCTCTACCGGTATCCACACGAACAGCGTTCCAACCACGAACGACGTGCTAGCGCCTCTTGTCCCTCTAGGGCTTTCTCAAGAATCCGTCCTCACCGTCTCTATTTTGGCAGTTTCTTATTTGCAAACCTTTTGCACTCTCCTTGCCCCTTTTGTCTCCTCGGTGTTCTGATTGGGTTGGATTTCAGAATTAATCTTATATTAATTCTAAAATTAATACAATATCATATATTGCATAATTTGATAAGAAACTAATTAAATAAATATGGTTTTTATTAAATCCGTCCCACAGATTTAATTCACCTATTCATTTAATTTAAAATAAAGATAAGACAGAATTATATTTGATTTATTCTTATAAATCAAATTTGAGATATCATATCAATTTAAATTTCAAATTCAAATAGATCATATCAATTTAAATTCAAATTCAAAAGTGATAGAGATTTAATTTATCCTTATAAATTAAATCTTACAAATATCTCTTATATTATATATAATATATATATGCGAATTTATATATATATATATAAAATATATATGTAACCACCCTAGATTATTCATTGAATCTGGGCATGTCTTAGATTTAATGAATCTGGACATCACAGCTCGTGTTGGGCTATTTTGTGTGCGACCCTGTAGGCCCATATAAAGTTGGCAGTGGCCAGTTACTATACTGACCCACAAGTCGTAAGCGGTCTCTAGCAAGACATTACGACTACCCAAATCATATGAGGATCGATGAACGATGTTACCTTTCATACAACCACATCACGTCCCTTTTGTCACACGATATTTTGGTCATGGATGAGGTATGGAGAATGTCATCCTCCTGTTCCTAACCATTACTTTCTCGATCCCTGAGTAGTCTGACTATAGAAATTGAACTACTTTTCCATTACAATATGGCCATACATTTCTCAGACTCACCCATCGAGGGGTCCAGTAATATCTCTCTACGAATGTGGGAGACAAATTCTATCTTGACCATTCACATTTCTCCGCATGAAAAACCACTGAGCCCGAACATAGTCTTTATGATCACTCGGTCAAAAGTGACTTTTGACTAGGTCAAAGCTAAGCGTTTGTCATGTAGGAATCCATGATGATCTCAGGTCAAAGGACATAGTGACATGGTTTGTATATGAGAGAAGCTTATGACTTAACCCATGCAGCTCGCTCACAGCGGGTCGGTCCAACACATTGTACTCTTACATGTGCCTATGACTTTGATTTATATCTCTATATATCTTCAAAGTCATACTGGTTTCATTTCATCTCTGCTCCCGCATAGATGACCGACCAGGGACATTTAGGATAAGATTATGAGTTATCTAAGGATGGTCATCACAGTAAATATGCAAATAATGTGATAACATAATTAAAAAATTCATAAATCAACAATGTTCATAATACAATGATTGGCCCCTAGAGCACAACCTCCAACATCCATATCAATGAAGCTTGATGGAAATAACTTGTTATGGAAGCAGCAAATAGGGAGTGCGATTTGTAGTTATGGGCTTGAGGGGTTTATAGATCTCTCAGCTATGCCACCACCTCAATTCTTGATCAAAGAAGATACTCGAAGTGGGCAACTGAACGGAGAATTTGTTTATTGGATGTGACAAGATCAGCTCGTTTTGGGATACATGTTCAGTTGTTTTAGTTAGTTAAGTTGAGCTTTGATTAGCTATTATATTCTGATTAACGGTATTAGCTTTACCTGTATATTTGCAAGCGACATCTATTAATACAAGTTCACTCTCCCATACATTCTTTCTCTCCCCCTCCCTGTCTCAATTTCATCCCATTATTAGGGCTTGGCTGAATGGAGAACCTCAATCAAGCCACCAACCTTTCACCTCAAACGTTCTCTCATGCAGTCTCTATGAAGCTCAATGAGAGTACCTAGCTTATCTAGCAACACAGAGTTACCGTACTATGGGGGGGTTTGATCTTGAAAAGGAACAAAGGCTCCAAAAAGGTGCTAGCAACATTTGAGACGAAGGACAATGCTATTGAGGTTTGAGTCAGAAAGGAGCATATTGGCTATTAATAATCTCTACTCTATAAATACTAATATGACTCTAATGTAACCAATAAATAATGCACTTCAATTCTCTCTGCTCTTGCTTCCCTTTCTCACTCATTTGATAAAATTTCTTGAGTCATTTGTCTATTGAGGATAGGGAATTGATTAAGTTTTTGTATTACAATTGCATCCACAATTGCTTCGAATTTTAGCAATGGATATCCTTGGGAACATTATTGTTCATTTGAATTGGAAGCATTCGGTCATTTGAGTCACAATGTTTGTTCTAGGTTTTGGATTCCCAGTTTGGATATGATATTCTTTTATTTTAGTTGGGTTTTTGTGTAACCAGCTGAAGTTGGACTTTGAATGATCATTGACTTGAGCAGCTTTGTTAGAATAGTGAGTTCTTGAGTTTGTACTATATGTTCTACCTTTGCTTAATGTGGTTTATATTCTTTATCAGGTGCCTTGCTAAGTAAATCAATATACCCATTCGGACTACTGCAAATATGAGTGAAAAATTCCTTTTCTAATACCTTCGTGATTCTGACTTATTTTTCATGTAAAGCAGTAGACCAGATTTGCTTGATGCAGCACTTTTGAGACCAGGCAGGTTAGACCGACTGCTATTCTGCGACTTTCCATCTCAGCAGGAAAGGTTTGAAATTCTTACGGTACTTTCTAGAAAGGTATGTTACTACCTGATTATTCATTTCTTGCTTGCCCTCTGCTTATATATATATATCCTACTTTTTCCCCACTGCTTAATAGCTTGCCATTTCTTACGTGTATTGGGATAAATATTTTTCATTTAATGTGCACCGTAGTGTATTCATGGCTATAACTTACAGGGATATATTTGTAACAAGTTCAGCATGATTAACATCTATGCTCCAATTTGAGGGGGGGTGTTAGAGAATATCTATATAATTTAGTATAGGATTAGCAAATGGGATATGATTTGTAAATACTTATTATCTTTGATTTTATAGGATTTAATAACATTGAGATCAGAAAAGGTTGATATTCTAGTACCGTTGCAATTTGTTTATATCTATGTAAAATAGAAAGGGTTGACAAGATAAATCTTAACAAATCATGATTCATGATTACCTGAAGATTTAGAGGGCTATATAAAAGCTTTAACTAAGTGACATTGAATCCAGATATCTGTGCGAGATGTCAACTTAGTAATTTACCCTTTACTAATTAATCGACTTCGGAAGTTTCCCCATTACTATTATATCACATCGACATATCCTAAAGTACACTAATAATTATCCAGTGAAGATGCACTAATTTCCCAGATTTTGTCTTTCAAACTCGATGTTTTCCCAACTCAAAATGATTTGGCTTTAATTAATGCAGTTGCCTCTGGCCAGTGATGTAGATTTGGCTGCAGTAGCTCATATGACTGAGGGATTTAGTGGAGCTGATCTCCAAGCTCTCCTTTCAGACGCTCAACTTGCCGCAGTTCATGAAGTCTTGGACGATGTAAAAACCTCTGAGCATGAGAAAAAACCAATTATTACAGACACCCTTCTCAGGGCCACAGCCTCCAGGGCTAGACCATCTGTTTCAGATGAAGAGAAAAGAAGACTTTACAGTATTTATAGCCAGTTCCTAGCTTCAAAGAGATCTGTTGCTACTCAGGTCTTTCCCTCTCCCTCCCTGTTTTTGTTCATGTTCCTGTATTTTTTATACTGCCTTCAATCCTTAATATAAGATATTATTTAACGAACTTGGGTAAATTAAAAAAGTAAGATAAATTAGTTAATAATAACAAATATGATTTAATCTACCTAAAATAACATGTTACATTATATTACATATCAATTTATAAATTAGGTAAATTAGTTTTAAAAAAAATAATAAACATAGGAGCCAAAATGAATTTAAGGTCTCATATGTGGGACCAAATTCTATCATCCAACTAGCTTTTACATTAAGGTGTTGAGGGAGTACAAGGTTTCTGTTTGGAGATTTCACATTTTGCTATGCCATTTCTGATGTGGCTATCATATCACTGGTGCAGTCAAGAGATGCAAAAGGCAAGAGGGCAACTCTAGCGTGACAACGTGATGCTGTAGAATAATTCTTCATGAGGTGCAAATTGCTGTTTGGTGTCTCTCCTGATGTTTTCTTTCTCCTCATGTGTGGGCACCATTTATAAAGTAAATATGTGCCAACCCAATATTCATTTTGGCCGTTCCATTAGTAGTATCTGATGGTGCAAGGAATAATTTGTAATATCTATAAGTTCGTTTTGCAATGAACAGGCATCCATAGGGTTTCTTTTACTATCTAGCATGGATAGTCATAACTGGGTTTCGCAATGACCCTTGGTTCTCTAGTAGGGTTTTCATAAAAGCCCAGCATGTGGTGGATCTATTATTATCAATTGGTATCCTTGAATACCTATAGCCTATATATATATATTATATAAAAAAATTTAGGTGGGTTCGGCACCAGTTTCACTAATATTAGGGCACAGTTTTAGGCCTCAAAAAATGTTTATAAGGGACTTACGAGATCGTCTACTAAAAGAGTATTTATAATGGTAACAAGAATCGAATTCACATTTTTATGAGATACGAGTTCGTTCTTTATTACTATAGTCTATATAAGACCAACAAGAGTTTGTTATTAGGTTTTCATAAATATTCACTCCGGACCACTTTTAAAATTTTAAATTTCTTTGTTAGATCACACAAATCTAGCAGAAAAAGTGAACGAGATATTTTCGCAATAATACTGAATTCCCTCATCTCATATTATTTTGAATTTGTGACGAGTAAATACTTGTAAATTTTACCAAATCGAATCATTGAGATAAATTGTTTCAGACTTTGAAGTGTTGTTAATTTATTAATGATAAATTTTCAGGACACAATCTGTTTTTTTGGGCTAATTTTTCATGGTGCAATCTAATTTGGAAAGGAATGCATGTATTTGGCCGAAACAAAAAAGGGATGCATGTGTGAATATTTTTTTTATTGTTTTTACTGAAACAAGCCTTTCAACTGAAAATAATAGAAGAATAATTTTTTAAAATTTAATTATGTACGATTAAAATGCGTACTTTATATATGTCCTGTACACAGGCATATAGGCGCTATTACAGAATCAGTTACCGTAATTATAAAAAATAAATTTTAATAACTAAACAATATATTATTAAACATAAAAAATCATTTTTAAACGTTTATAAATAAAAATATAAATCTTTAAAAATGTCCTTGCTCATAAGTTGTCATCAGTCTTTCACTTTATATGAAATTTCGTGTATTAATTTTATACATTGTTTTTTTAATCTTTTAACTTTAATATTGTGAACAAAAAATGATGATATTAAATTTTTAAATATTTGACAATATTTTTAAATACTGATATATTAAGTCTAACTATAAAAAATGACAATGTTTGGCATAAAAAATGGATGATTTGATAATATTTGTTAATGTTCAAGGATTAAAATGATACTTTATTAAAAGATTAAATTGTTTCAGGATTAAAATGATACATTTTTAAAATGGTATATAAAAAATCCTAGAAGCATCATTTGAAGCATCCAAGGCTCACACTTCAAGCATTGAGAGAGCATTCATCGTTGGGCAAGATGTTTCAAGCATTGAGAGGCAATTTTTGGCATAAAGATTGATCACTTTGCGTTAAAACATGTTGGAGCATAAATCAGCTTCATATGATCAAATACTAATTGCTGCACAAGTTGTTAGAATTATCAGAAAACGCAATTGCAGTGAATTCTCCAAAGATAATGATCCCGTTGTCTTGTAAAGTATCTCAGGATGAATAATGCTTCTCACACTTGTGCTTTTAGCTGCTTCAATTCTTTTAGCTATTCGTTGAAATGGATCACAAATACATCTCAAGCAATTGTCCACGTAAATTCAATTAATTAACAAACCTAAACCAGAAGGATCAAGGAACCATAAGCCTTGCCATAAATTGGACAGGACTGCTAGTATAAAATATAATAGGAAAAATCACTACGAACCCAAAAGAAGAAATATAATTCCAAAAAAATCTTATTTCATTTCCTGTATCGGAATTTATCATTATATGTTGCTTATTTGTTATCGGATTTTTTGAGATCTTATACTGATTTTTCCAATATAAGAAAATAAGCTAATACATTAAACATAGAAACAAAGGGATTGGCATTAAAAAGCAATTAAAGAAAAGAATACACGCAAACAATGGATTACAGAGTCAAGCCAGTTGCTTGACCTTGTTTCTTGCGACCTTTTTAGTCACCTATAGAATTCAACATGACCTGCAATCTCTCTACACAACAGCTTTGCTTCACTAGCTAACTTTATGCTTTTAGAAATTACTAACCCTGTCAGTTTGTGCTTAGATTGAGGCTCATATGACTTGGCCTCTTCTTCCCTTCCTAATAGCACAGCTTCTCTAGCAGGAATCACATTTTCCCACCAAAATTCTCGTAAAATCCTGTGTATCAAGTCCCAATACTCGCGCTCCCTGCACACGCGAAATATCGTGCTTCCATTTTGTGTCCAACAATATAAATCAACCCAATCGCGATCCATTATTTCCATCTGACCTTGCACCTGAGGCATGTAATAGAAAGGCACGGCGGTCCATGGTAAGGCAGTTTCAGGCTTGCCCTTGTTGTAAGGACACTTGACTTCAAGTATCCCACCTCCTGGGAAGCAACCAAGAAGACCATCGGGTGAGGCGCCAAGCCAATCAAACCGCTCTTTTGGATGAACAGCAAAACCCATTGAGCCTACCTCACGGCCTGTGATTTGCTTGTACTGATCGATAGCCGCTGCTTCATTCAGCACGCCCCAATCCATGGCACCTGTCTTAGAAGATTCCAAGATTTGTGCCTCTGATGAAAATACTTTCTCATTCCACAGCTCAAGACGACGGTTCCCACTCCAAAATCCTAATGCGGTACTGAAGGTGCTCGTAGTCAGCTTGTCCTTACGAAGGGCGAACCACTCATCTGATCTTTGTGGAACATCAGATTGTGAAAGCTGGGAGGCTAATACTACAGATGAGGGTGGCTGAAGCATTGGAGCGGCTGTTGAAGAGATCACAGGTGACGCATATGTCGAAAATTTCCCTAAAATTCCCTTTCCACATGTTCTCCTTTCTAATGGTAATGTAAATGCCTTGTGGAGAACGCTAGGTAATCTCATGGTGCAGGAATTGCTTGTTGCCGGGACCATCATTCCATTCATTCCAAACTTGTCTGTAAGAAATTCCCTATTAGAACGCAAACAAGAATGACTAAAGAGCAAGCAAAGTATCACTAAAAGATAATTCTTTATACGCTGAATTCAATAACTATAAGAACCAAAGAGAACCAGAATATCGAATTGCATAATAAATGATATCAATAGCTAGTCAAGGGAAGTATTATCTGCTTATGTCCCATTCCAATCCAGAATAGAAGCCAGCTTGCAATATGAAACATTCAATTTTTTTTTAAAACTTCCACTCATATCAATACAATGCATTGTCAACTTAAATGTTCAACAATTGATACAGCCAGCAATAGCAGCTTATTACTATAGACAGAGTTACCTTCCTAATTCTAACCAAAAACAAGTAATCAAATTAGAACGATGATGAAATTTCTTCGTGTAGCCAACATAAGCATGGAAAAGGACTAATGGCTATATACCCGAAGTTCCCCTGTACACTGAGAGCTCCACCATGCCCTCCTCCCCAGTTAATATAAAAAATGGAAAAGAGAAGTTCGAGTTATACTTGTTTATATTTAGAACTTGATTCTCACCCAACAATACGGTCTGCACCATCAAATATTCAATTTCGAGAGTCACCAAAAGGAAAATAGGGAGGAAAATGCGATATTCTACTGTATCATGGGATGCGGAGATAAGAGTCGAAGAATCGCATTGGGTGAGAAATGAAGAAATGAAGACAAAATTATCAGAAACCCCTAAATGGGGGGATGGAGGAAGAAGAGGGCGATACGGAAAAGAAACAATGGCGTTTTGTTCACTTCTTCCGTGGTTTTAAGTTTAAATGCAAGGCTGGACCTTTCCTTCAAGAAGGTTGCGGCTTGCAGGATATTTTTCCCCCCACCTGGATAATAACACATTGCATTGAATAATTCATATATAAAACGAAATGGGATGGCAGGGAAAGGCATATAAAAAGACCAAATTACTCAGCAATCTCTGATCTCAACCAAAGCTTGCGACGGAACCCTAATCTATACTGAAATGCGGCGACAGTGAAATCATGTCTCTTCGATTTTGACCTTCTGGACTTGGCGCCCTATTCCGATAATGCTTGCTCTGTTAAAGAGTACCTGTAACTTTCGTCTTTCAACTTGGAATTACGAGTATTATTATTTATTACGGCACAGTCGGTCGTTTTCTGAGAAAAATAAACCACAACTTTGCTTCTGAATAAAAATATTAATGTCCCAATAAAAATAATAAACTGTATAGAAGAATTTTTTTCCCAACACATGTATATATACATTGCTTGTGAATTTTTTTTTCAACCAAACAATAACATCTTTTAAGTTATAAATAAAATTAAACTCTACCAAAATTTATATACCACTAGACCACAAAATCATGAATACTTAGGAAATATTATTGAAGATGATTGTAACAATTTTTATTGAGCAAAAGAATATTTTTTCAAAAATAAAATTGATTAATCACTTTTTTTTGTACAAATTTTTTTAGAAAGAGGTTGAGCTCACCTATAATCTAAAGGCAGGGCGAAGTCTTTCTTTCTCCTAAGCGATACTAATATCAAGCAGAGCGAGTCATCTATTACACTTAGTGTAAACTTAGGCACCCAAGAGTTAGGATGCCTCTCCAAATGCCGCAAATAGAATTATAACAAAATAGTACTCCCAGAAATCAGAACATGCTGATTAATCACATTTATATGAAGAAAAATCAGACTAGGTAGTAAAAAATTGGTCATATTACATGAGAACATAAATTTAAATCACCATGCGGTTGTCATCATGAAAAAAAAAACAATCAAGACAAATGGTCATCAAATTTTGATTTACGTTCTACTTCAAGATCCTGTCAACGTGCAATAACTTTATTAACAAACTCGAGAATATTACAGGCTCCCAAGTTCCCCATTTTTGTTACCTATGAACTTATCTCCATAAAGAACAATCCATTATTCACCATAATTGATGCCGATATGAGAAGATGTTTTAGTTCACCAATTGAATCAGGCAAATTGTACAAATACACGCCTACTAAAGTAAACACCCTTAAGCGCCTTAACTTCATCAACAAATCATTTGGCATGTCGTTGAGCAGGGCAATGGATGTAGAAAACAACTGTATTTGCAGAAAGGTGCGAAGACGATTCGCTTTGCAGACTTCATTCATGTTCAGATTTGAGGAACTATCTGCAATAATGAGACAAATGGCGAGTTCTTTCTCCAATTTCATTAGAATTGTTATCTTCGATTCTGACAGAGAAGGTTCCTGTTGCAAATTGTGCTAAATCATTTACAAGATGATGCATTACAAAACATATCTTATGGCGTCTTGATTGCTGGAAAAATGATCTGGATGCTAATTCAAAAAAGTATCCATATCCAACTTCTTCAATCCTTTTATGTCGTTTTGATTGCTGCAGCAAACCTTCTGCCATCCACAGCAAAGTTAATGTCTCCTTCTCAAATTCATAATCTTTAGGGACGATTGAACAGTAAGCAAATTTCAAATGTGCAGGGAGATAATGATAACTTAATCTCAAAGCTGGAAGAATATTACTCTCATGATCTTGCAAATCCCATATCTCACTGCCTAATACTTTCAACCATTCCTGATTATCACTTTTAGCTCTCAAAAGCCCTGCAAGTGTCTTCACTGCCAAAGGCAATCCTTTGCACTTCCTAACTATTTCCTTACCTACTTTCCCCACACGATGATCGATACTTGAATCTATATAACCAAATGCATGCTTTGCAAAAAGATGCCAAGAATCTTCCCTTTGACAACTCACTGAGATTATAAGCCGGAACGGTTTGCATGATGGATGCAACATAACTACTTCGTGTAGTTACAATAATCTTGCTGCATTTAGGCAACAAGAAAAAACTTGAATAAATGAAGCATTAATATTTAATAGCTAATCAGGTTGATTATTTATAAAACAAGAAATATTCATTTAACATATTTAATTATTTATTAGAATTTTATATGAAACCTAAAGCTAAAAAATACAGAAAATTATATAGCTGTATCCCGTATGTAATCAACCAGCATTGTCTATATTACTGTATTAAAACGACTGATTAGACTGAATTGCCCACCACCTAAGTTTTGAGAGATTCTGCGTCCTGCTTCGAGGAGCCGATTGCCGTCCTTGTATAAGTATTTATTTATTTTAATTTTCTATCAAATCCAGCTGAGGTGGAAGGCCCAAAGTAATTAACACATTCTTAAAGCCTAACAGGGCATGTTGCAGTCAACAAAGTAGAGCTAACCACCCCCAAAAGTAAATTCTGTCCTACAAAGAAAGTTTGAAACGGCACTGGACAAGCTATTTTTTTTTTACTCACCCGATTCACCGGGGCAAAAATTATATCCAAATTCGACCCGCTTCGCGTACTTAGCTATAGTAGGTGAGTCTCCCAACAAAAATTTTCTACATACGCTAAGGCTCAAACTCAAGACCTCACTTAAGTAATACTGAACCGCTTATCACTCGGATCAACCAGTGTTGGTCACTGGAAAAGCTATTGTACAAACATCATTCCTCAATAGATGGAGAAAACGGCACTGGTTAACGCTACGTTTGGCATGCCAATTTGGATTTCTTGCCGGAGGAAGAAAGCGTCATAGCCCAGGTATGCAACTGCTTTTTATTCTCTACGCAGTAATTCTTTTTTCTGTTCGCTCTCTGTTTGCCGCACCTTGTAACTAACGACTTGCTTCATATCATCATTATGAAGCATGACAGAATTTGGTAATCTGGATACTGCTAAGTGCATGTCTTGTAGATGAAATTTATTTGCAGATGATGTTGATGTACAGGGAGGTAGTATGTTCTTATTAATTCAGACGATGCAGACAACCTTTCTGGTGATTCAGAAACGAAGCTGCAATGAAGCCTGATTGCAGAACTCCTTTCAACTATGAATATTCACACAAAAATAATTTAAAAAAAAACATGGTATTTGAGGGTCTCACGAGACTCAGTTTACTACAATGTAACGTATAATTTCTTCGTGATTGTACTGTTTCAACTTAACTCAACACAATGTATATGAAACCAGAAAAGAGCATAATCAGAATTTACACAAACTCATATTATTGTATTTAGCAGGTCCCAAAGCCTAAGCATATCTTTTACTCCAGTTAAGGCCGCTTCAATTAGTTGATGGACGAGGCAGTCTTTTGGCAATTTCCTGTAAGAAAGGAGAGCAACTTGTTAGTTTTCAAAAGCCAGTTGGAATTTCCAGATTCATTCCATAGATGCACAAGCTCATGCTAATTTTAAACATTTCCTTTGATTCTCAAAATCTATTTTTTATATACTTTCTCATCCAGTGTCCTCAATTCAAAACAAAAAGAGGCGCCCAGTTAATAAGGCTCCTCCTAAAGCATTGTTTGCTGGAAGGGAGGGGATGGTAGAGTACGGATAAGTGTGTTTAATTGGGAAAAATAGAAAAGAAAGGAGGTTAAATTTTTTGTCTTCTAATGCTCCCATCCCCTCCTCTCTCCCCTCCAAAAGTGAGGATTTTCGGAGAGGTGATAAAACTTTAGTCACGTTGTCTAAAATGCCCATGACTTTTTTAAATATTCTAATTCCACCTATAACAATTAAAACAATAAAACCATTTTTTCTCTTCAGCTTTCACGCTTGATTTTGACACTAACAGAATAATGTAACAAAATAAATTCTTTTTTTTTAACTTTTCAGTTTTTTTGCTTCTCATTGTTCTTCAAAAATCAAATCTTTTTGTCATTTTCTTCTCCACTTTTTTTTTTTCAAATCTAAATTACATTTTTATTTAAAAAATCTAAATTGTGTTTTCTTCAAAAAAAATGGGAACGAAAAATAAAAAGTTCAATAAATTATAAACATAAAATAACAAGAAATTTAAACAAAATAATAAGGGTATATTTGCCAATTTATAATAAGCTCACTTCCCCTCCTCTCCTGAACCAAGTAAAAAATATCTCCTCCCCTCCCCTACTTACATCCCTTACCCTCCCTACCCTCCACTCTGTTAAACCAAACAAAGCTTAAGTGGGGTTTGAAGAGTGACAGATAACCTTACCCCACAAGCGGAGAGGCTATTTTTAAGATTTGAAATCGTGACCTCTAGGTCACATGACAGTGTCCTCAATTCAGACATACAAAAAAAATGTAAGATGTAATTATTTAAATCTAAATCAATAAAAATGTCCAGAATTAAAATTTCCTTTTCCTTCTCTTCCCCTCCATTCTTCTAAAGCCATAAATAAACCCTTGAGAATCCTTGACCATATAGTTAGTGACAGTCTAGCAACAAATATTATGATGCAAACAAAGAATTCATTAATATATGAATGTCAACAGTACCTCAAACAATTCATTTATATTATCTGCTGTCTTTGCAGAGGTCTCAATAAAGAACATTCCATTCTTCTCCGCATAGTCAATGCCTTCCTGTATGAAAAATACACAAGCGCAATAATATATGAGATAACAAGTGTTAACTTTTCCTAACAAGTCAAAATATTCAGAAAGCACCGCGCTACCTGAACAGGCACTTCCCGCTGCTCATGAAGATCAGCTTTATTACCCACTAAGGCCAAAACTATGTCAGAACTTCCATGCTTTTGCAACTCCTACAAATGGTTAACATATCATATGCTTAAAATATCAAAGTGATCCTCTTGATAGAAAAACAGATTCATAGCAAGACCTAAGAGGCATGGTGCATAACAGCAGGTGGGCAATGGAAGCACATTGAATATTCATGACTGTAGTAAGTTCCATAAATAAAATTATCAACTATCTTTTTTCATTCCTTCGGCAATACCTTCACCTATAATGACCCACAAAGGCCAACAAAGGCACTCAAATGTCAAAAGGGAAGATATGCAGGCTTTTTAATCTCTAAGGGGGGGGGGGGGTTTAAATCATTATGAACACATAAGTGCCGGGAAGGAAAGAAATTGGTACTGTTTCACTTTGCTAAATAACATGCGAGATGTGGACTATAAACCAGATCTAGCTAGCAATTGTTTACGTATTTATTGGCCCTCTGCATCAAGAACATCTATTTATTCATTATTGTATCGCAATTGACTCCCACCTTTTATGCTCATATAAACCTGCAATAAGTTTATATTTTCTACTGTTCTTTAACATTTTCTATGGCTGTTACGAAGTTTGACTCAGCCTCTACTAGTGTTTCACAGTCCACACCTTCTCAATCACACATGGTTGGTTCACTAAGCTTGGTCTGGTTCTCTTTCACATGACATATCCCCCTTAATTAATTGTCTTATTACACCATGAGCAGGCAGTCAGGGCCTACATATTCTAGCACTCTTCTCAGCACAGATAATAACCCAAAACATGGTTAGAAACAGAACAGCCAGATCCTCCCTTATTCAGTTAATTAGTTCACAGCAATCAAACCCCTTTATGGGTTTCCAAGTAATCAGGTACAAGCGAGCATTTGCATCCATCGTAATACATATAAATGTGCTCTAAATTATATTGAACACTTGCAGTGCCAAAATGCAACCAGGTAAATTGTTGCCATACCAAAGAAATAACTGCTAACAAAATAAAGGGTGATATAAACATCTTGCGATAGCTGAAAATCTACCTTAACCCAGTACTGTGCTTTGTTGAAAGATTCTGGACTTGTTATGTCATAGACAACAACAGCAACAGCTGCACCTCTATAATACAATGGTGCCAGTGAGGCATACCTGAGCAACATAGTTTTAATCAAACTTCAATAATCCCTGTCATTGAAATAAGAAAGGAGGGGATAATTTATACGAAAAAAAACCTCTCTTGACCCGCAGTATCCCATATTTCAAACTTGACTGTGGTAGAGTCTTGCAAAGCTATTGTTTGAGACAAAAATGAAGCTCCAACAGTTACCTGATATAAACCAGAAAAAAATAAGCATATCTCCATACAAATGAACTAAAATAACCTTATAAACCAACCCAAAAAAATTACTGCATATCATTCAAAATGACATAAAAAGGGCAGTAAGAAGAGTAAAATATCCCATACCTTGGATGTTGGATCAAACTGACCACGGACAAATCGTAGAACAATACAGCTTTTACCAACACCAGAATCACCTAACAGAACAAGCTGTATTCAGTGACATCAAAGCTTAGTTGTTGGGTCCTAGGAAAGTTAAACATTGTTATATCGGTGCTATTACACAATTTAAATAAGTAATTTAGAAGGAACCACCCACACTCACCGAGGAATTAATGTATAGTTAAACACCATACATTATGCAGAGATTTCTGAGTACTATATCATGTATGCATGTAGTTATAAAACCCTTACATCTCTCTTTCTCCATATTATTAAGAAGCACTTAGTAGTCTCCAATCTATGACCTCTCATATTCAAACTGAGGGAGTGGTTTCCTATAGGGCAGAAGCTACTGACCTATGTATGTGATGTGTTTTGGCGGCATGCAGCATGCAGCCAACAGCCCAGCACTTGTACATAACCAAGTACTTGACATTTACATGCCTTCATAGTTTCAGCCAGAAATAAAGTAACAATGGTTATAAGGGATAAGTGATTTTCATCTGTTATCATATCTCCATTATTTTACTTTTCAAAGGCCACATTATTATTAGCAACAGTAATGCATTCTTAAAGCCTAACAGGGCATGTTGCGGTCAGCAAAGTAGAGCTAATCACCCCCAAAAAAAAATTCTGCTCTATAAAGAAAAAGTTTGAAACGGCACTGGACAAGCTATTGTGCAAACACCAATTCTCGGTAGATAATTTTGATGATTGAAATCACAATAAAAATAATTCTAATTAATCCAGAACTAACTGAATGAAAAGCCAGGATATTCATATTTCCCAGTTAAGCACAAAAGATCACTAGATCATCATTGTTCCTCTCCTCACTTTGACTTCCTCAGTCAACAATGAATTTTAAGTTACAAAAGATAAGCAGATAAAACCTCTTTGTAAAAGTTCAGGGGTCCATGTTGGTGAAAATAAAGAAAACCAAAAACTTTGCCCATTAAGTACCTTTACTCGTAGATTCTTTGCGTCCTGCCCTCCACCATTCTCCGAACTTGCTCGACCCAATTGATTCGTACTCCTCTCTGTAAAACAAAGAATCAATATACCCAAAGTTCAATCAAACCCACAAATCGTCAATAGCTTTAGATGAACAACCAAAGAAGAAAGGACCAAACCCTATCAAATGAAAACCATAAAATCAGCGATCGAACCCACAATCAAACAAAAGTACAGTAGTTCAGCTCAAAAATCAAATTTCGTAAATTGCAGGATAATTTCGTCCATTTCCAGGAAGTAAAAAGAATTGGATGAGATGATCAATTAGATTTAGATGCATAGATACAAAAATAAACTAGAAATTTACCAGGTAGGGATGAAGAGCAACCCATATCGAGCCGAGACTTTCGGAGAATATTACAAAAATACGAGTATAGTAAAAAAACTGAAAATTGAAGCAGAAAAGGATCTCAATGCCCAACAAGCTAGGAATGAAACAAAAAAATGATTGAGTTTTTGGGGTAGAATTAGGTTGTTAATGGCTGAAGCTCTGACTTCAATTTTGGACTATCTTGCCCTACACGAGGAGCACAATCTGAGAGAGTTGAGCCAATGTTCTTGGAAACTTTTGAGAAATCCATAACGTTGTCCAAAATCATGCTTTATATTAGTGATGGCTGATGACTGGAGAATTGAGATGCCCCTTTTCATTTTTTTTCGTCCTGAATAATTATTGTTTCATTATGAAATATGATGAACTAATCTCTAACCGTACATTCGGTAGGATAGAAAATGGGGCATGAGTGAAAATAAAATTATGATTTTAAAAGTTAGTTCATTAGGTAAAAAATTAGTATAGAATTTATATATATTTTTTATAATTTAAAATAAAATAATTTAAAATATTTTTTTATAATTTAGGAAGAATTAAAATGGTATAAATTTTATAATTTAGGGTAAAATAATTTAAAATATTTTATTTTTATTTTTTTAATCTTATTTCTCAAATTTTTTTTATTGAAATAGTCTAAAATATTGAACATAGAAATAAAAGTAATTTTTATTATACTAAATAAAAAAAATAGTTAATTCTACTTCTAATTCTACTCCTCTATTTCTATTTTTATGCTACCAAACATCTAGGATCCTTATTACTATAATAATATAACATACAACACAACAAAGCCTTATCCCATTAAATGGGTCGGCTACATGGATCATACGACTCCATTGTGCTCTATCAAAAACTGAATCCTTGGTTAAGTTATTGACCAGGAGATCCCGCTCAATGACCTCGTTGAGCGTTCTCTTTGGCCTTCCTCTATTCCTTTTAACCGGGCTCCATACGATTTGATCCACCCTCCTCACTGGCGCATCCATTGGCCTTCTTTGTACATGTCCAAACCACCTAAGACGGTTCTCCACCATTTTCTCCTCAATAGATGCCACTCCAACTTTTTCCCGTATTTGTTCATTACAAATATTATCCTTTCTTGTATGCCCACACATCCATCTCAACATCCTCATCTCAGCTACCCCAAATTTATGCTCTTGCTATCCTTTCAAAGCCCAACATTCACTTCCATAAAACATTGCTGGTCTTATAGCAGTGCAATAAAACTTTCATTTTAATTTATATGTTACTTTCCGATCACATATAACCCCAGTAGCCTTTCTCCATTTAAACCACCCAGCTTGAATTCTATGATTAACATCCTCCAAAATTTCACCATCCTTCTGTATAATTGATCCCAAATATTTGAACTTATCTATTTGTGGAATAACTTGATCTCCTAATTTGACCTCCAAATTATTTCTAACTTCCCTCTTATCAAAATTACAATGCATATATTCAGTCTTACTTCTACTCAGACGAAAACCCTTCGACTCTAAAGTACTTCTCCATAACTCAAGTTTAAAATCAATCTCTTCTCTTGACTCTGCCACAAGAACTATATCGTCTGCAAAAAGCATGCACTTAGGGATTTCTTCTTGAATAGGCTTGGTTAGAATATCCACTACTAGATTAAATAAATAAGGACTCAAGGATGATCCCTGATGAAGACCAATCCTTATGGGAAAATCCTTTGTTTCGCCCCCAGACGTTCTTACAGTAGTTGTTACCCCCTCATACATATCTTTTATTGCCTTGATATATGCCATGCGCACACCTTTCTTTTCCAAAATTTTCCAAAACACCTCCCTTGGTACTCGATCATACGCTTTTTCTAAGTCAATGAAGACCATATGCAAGTCTCTTCTTTTAATCCGGTATCTTTCCATTAACCCCCTTAATAAATGAATCACCTCTATTGTAGACTTACCTGGCATAAAATCACACTGATTTTCAGAAATATCAGTCTCTAATCTCAACCTGTGTTCAATTATCTTTTCCCACAACTTCATAGTGTGACTCATAAGCTTTATCCCTCTGTAATTTGCACAATTTTGAATATCCCCTTTATTTTTGTAAATAGGAACTAAAGTACTTTTCCGCCAGTCATCAGGCATTTTCTTAGAACTTAAGATCACATTAAATAGTTTAGCAAGCCACACCACCCCCACTTCACCTAAACACTTCCAAACTTTAATAGGAATACCGTCAGGTCTAACAGTTTTACTATTTTCCATTTTCTTAAGCGCCTCTTTAACATCGTCAACACGGATCCTACGGTAAAATGCCAAATTTGGTTCAACTTCTCGTATTAAATCCCCGAGCTCATAACTCGACCCTCATCTCTCGTCATTAAACAATTTGTAAAAATAGGTCTCCCACCGTTTTTTAATATCACCATCTGCAACTAAAATCTTGCCTTCTTCATCCTTAATACATCGTACTTGATCCAAATCCCTTGATTTCTTTTCCCTATCTCTTGCAATCTTATAAATCTTTCGTTCTCTCGACTTTGTCCCTAACTCATTATAAAATTTTTCAAAAGCTTTAAAACGAGCTGTACTCACCGCCTTCTTAATTTTCTTCTTAGCTAAACGATACTTTTCCCAATTTTCAGTATTATTACATAAGTGTATAGCTTTGAATCAGTCTCTCTTGTTCTTAACTTTCTCTTGTACTTCCTCATTCCACCACCAAGTCTCCTTATCTCGTTGACCAAAACCTTTACATTCTCCCAAAATTACTTTAGCAACCTTTTGGACCTTCTCAACCATTTTCTTCCACATGATATTAGCATTTTCCTGCACCTCCCAAGCCCTTTCATTTAACATAGTTCTTTTAAAAGTTTTCCTCTTCTCCCCCTTTAACTGCCACCACTTGACTCTTGTGTTTAAAACATGTTGGCTTTTTTTCTTCCTACACTTAATACGCACGTCAAGGACCATTAACCTATGCTGGGTTGTCACCCCGTCCCCTGAAATCACTTTATAATTTGTACAAAGTCTTCTGTCATGACTCCTTAAAAAAAATCAATTTATGACCTGTGGACCCCACTCTTGTATATGATCAAGTGCTCCTCCCGCTTCTTAAAGTACGTGTTGACAATCTTAAGATTGTAAGCTAAGGAAAACTCAAGAATATATTGTCCTTCATTATTAATCTCTCCAAAACCAAAACCACCATGAGCCCCTGCATATTACCCTGCCTCCTTACCAACATGACCATTAAGGTCTCCACCAATAAAAATCTTCTCAGTAAGTGGTATGCTCTGAATCAACCCCTCCAAATCTTCCCAAAATTTTTTCTTAAGGTGTGCTTCTGTTCTCACTTGAGGTGCATAAGCACTAATAACGTTGATTGTATCCTTTCCAATAATTATTCTTAAAGATATAATTCTGTCATCAATCCTTTTCACATCCACCACATTCGTCTTCCACTCTTTATTCACAATGATACCAACATCATTCCTCGTACATGTTTTACCTGTGTACCAAAATTTAAACTCATTGATTTCCCGAGATTTTTCTCCAACCCATTTAGTTTCCTGAAGGCATAAGATGTTAATCTTTCGCTTTACCATTTGGCCCACCACCTCCCACGCTTTTCCAATCATAGTCCCAATATTCCAAGTGACAAATCTAATATTTCTCTCCTGAACTAGCTTCTTTAGTCGCCTCCGTCCGCAAGAGAGCGGTAGCCCTTACTCATTTAACACTACATCCGGGCGACAATGCAGCGGCCCTTGCTCACTTCTCATTGTACTCGAGCCATACAGTGCGTTACTTACGGGCAACGACCTAGTATTAGCGCAATATCTTCGTATGTCCATGTTCATAAGATTCGACAAGTTTTTACGTTGACTATCGGGGCCTAACACAACCTTCCTCCTTTATTCGGGCTTAGAACCGGCTACATGCATAGGCGGTAATAATATAACATAATATAGATATAATATTTATATTAAACTGCATTAGTGAATTCTATGTACAACTGCTAATTAGAATTAAAAATGTTACTTCTATAATTATATTATTCCACTAAAATTAATTTTAATATAAAACATATTTATCTAATTTAAGAAAGATAAAAAAAAATTAGTTAATTATAATATATGTAACATGATGTATCTAAAATATTTTTGCGTAATATTAGATTATATATACATTTATAAATTAATTTAAAAAATAATAAATATAAAATTAAAGAGGCACATTATTTAGGACCTCTCTCAAACTAGGTCCTATACCCATTTTTTTTATAGGAAAAGTAAATTTTATTATAAAGAAAAAGGATATAAATACCAAAGTATCAAGTAGACGCAATAAAAAAGTTAATAGGTGAAGAAGTCCACAATCTTTTTGTTGTCTATGCTGCAAAACAAGCAGCTCAAAACCCTACAATGACAATAGGCGAAGAAAACAACCGAAAGTTAATAAAAACTTTCGATGTCAAACAAAGCATTGCAGATATAAACCAGCCAGTACCATAATCAAAATTAATCTAAAGGATATGATTATCGCCGAAACAAAACGACATTAAACATATGAGAAATAGAGAGAACTCCTTATAAAGATAGATTCTAAAACCAAAAAAGGGCAAACATTAGGAAGTGTTGGCCGAGGGCCCCCAACCTCCGCAACTCTAAAAAGACGGACTCATGGTTTATGGGTATTGCAGCAAGTTAAAGTGAGAATCCTTTCATCGATCGTCTTCATTGTCACTCCCCCAACAGTTTCCTCGATTCTCTTAATTAAAATAAGAAAGGACCAAAAATTCTTTGAGGTGCGGGTGACGTGCCCACAATATATTAAAAGTTGTGGACTTGATTTGAGTGGAGGTTGGGGATAAAAAAAGAAAAGAAGTTTGCACCAAGGGCTGATATAAAATAAACTCATGAAAGCGATTCTCTTGCGGTCCGCTTACGGGAGCCCACTTGTCTTCTTTTTTTCCTTTTTGTTTTTCTAATTTCTTTTTGGCATTTTTTCCTTAAACTTTTCTAATGGCATATATCTTAAACTATCAACTTGTATAATGTTATCTTTAAATTAATAAAATTAGTTATTTAATTTTTTTAACTTTTAATTCTTTCTAGTTTAACTTTTCGCGACTAAGTCTCTCACATTTAATCAGTATGATAATTATGTCCTTACCATTAGTTAATCAAAATAGACTTCTAAGGGTATTTTTGGATTAGTTTTTGAAAAATAGATCCTAGAAAGAATATATTTTGGAGAATAGATTTTGAGAATATAGATGTTTGGATGATTAGTAGCATAATCACTTTTTATATTGATAAATTACCAAAAACGTATGATTTGATTAAAAGTAAAAGAGATGAAAGATGATAGAGAAGAAAGGGGAGAGAGAATAGAGTGTAGAGAGGAGAGAGAAAAAGAAAGAGAAGAGAAGAGAGAGGAAAGAGAAAAAAAGAGATAAGAGAGAAAAGAGGGTGTAAGAAAAAGTAGGGGTAGAATAGTAATTGGATAATCTATAACCTAGGTTTCAAACTAAAAACTATTTTCAGTGGCTTATTCAAAATCTAAGTTTCAAACCGAGATTTTGCCCAAAATTAATTCTCAATAAAAATGACTGATTATGTAAAAAAAAATTAAACTGTAGTTTTAGCTAAAATCAATTCCTAGAATTGATATCCAAACACACCCTAGATGGTGTTAACAAACTGAATTCGTGTCGTTAGATACCTTAACGAAGGAGAAAGTTGATGAAAAATCTAAGGGTGTGTTATCCTTGCTAAAAGGAGCATGCGTATAAGGAAGAGAAAGATCAGAAATTTTTGTTTTGAGGTAGGTGTATGACGACAAAGATTCAATTTGTTAATACTGTCTGGGAGTCTGTTTTGATCAACCAACAGAGAGACGGAATTATTAAATAAATTAAAATTAAAAAATTACGTTGTGATGAGTTAAATATAAAAGATTAAATGACTAATTTTTCTTCATAAATTTAAAGAAATATAGCTTTACAATATAGTCGTTGCCGTTAAAAAAGAGCAATTTAAGTAAGTTCAACTATCGAAATAGAAATAATAAGACATAAAATTATTTAGAGCGTATTCGATCCCTAAAGAGTATCATTTTGTTATGGTTTCAGTAGCAATACTTAGTGATGCATCATAACTCATAAATACTTAGGTTTACGCCTGAAAGTAATAAATGACTCGTTCTGTCCGATATTGGTATCACTTAAGAGGAAATGAGACTTCATCCTACTTTTAAGTAAACTCAATTATTTTTTAGAAATTTTTGTAATAAAAAAAAAAGGGAGCAACTTTCAAGGAATTGACAAATCAACGCCATGAAAGAGTAACACATAGAATTTGCTTGAAACTGAGATAATATATGTTTTGAAGTTACTCAAATATAGCAAGTATACTTTATACTAAAGATTATTTACTATTTCCACAAGAAGAAACTTATTTACCAGACACAAATGAAATGTAGCACTGAAGTATGACTTCAATTGAGTCACCAAATACTGTAACTGCCATACTATTATTGTCTACGCATGACGTGCGTTGAGCCAAAATTAATTCTATATATATATATATATATGCTCTTTCTAATTTTATACATAAGATATACTTAATTAATTTATAAAAATTAATAAAATTAGTTAAATTAATTATTTGTTATTATTTTATAAAAATGAAGTGTGTCACTTTCTTTAAAATATCTTTCTTTAAATAAGAATATTAAATGTGGAAGAAAAAAGAGTGAAAAGAGAGAAGAATTATGATATTGATAAGAAAAAAAATATTAAATATAAAAGATAAAATAGATTAAAATTTTGTATTTAATTTATATTTAGTATAAAAGTAAGTATAAAATTTAATATTCCACAATCCTAAATTCATAGAGAGAGAGACAGCGATAAATACTTGGTCAACAACTATTTATCTACTTTTTTTTATGCACAGGAATTAAATTATTTATCCCTTTTCAAGTGGTCAACTAGGGGTATTGTGAATAATATGTATTTATAAAAAAGCTAAAAAAAATTAAATATTTTTCATTAAAACCTTAAAATTTACTATGACGTTTCACCTTTTGGAATAAATTAAGTGAAATAAAATCGTCATTTTCAATTAAAAAAACTCTACCATAAATATCAAAGAATGTTATTCAGAACAATAAGAAAACATACAGGTTCCCTTGAGAAAATTATGAACGAGCAGAACCAAATCTTGTAACCTTGCTTTTTAAATTTGGAACATATATGATAGAAGTTGAGGAATTATTATTTGCCACCAAAAGAAGAAAAAAGAAATAAAAATTGACAGAAGTTGAGAAAAAGAAGGCCCCATGTTTCGTTGCATGTTATGGAACTTGCAAAACCACTAGATTTGAGAGGCAACAACATGAAAATGGATCAAATCTACTACATATTCATATTAACTGCAGAAATCTCAAGACACATTTAGTTAACATTAAATAAGAAAATTAACCTAACCATATCTCTTAATCAACATCACTAGCCCCTTAATCAAAAGAAAGGGCAGGAAGGAACAGAGACTCCATTGAAAGAAAGAAGAAGAAAATTAAAAAACTCTTCATTTCCTTAATTATACCTGGATTATCACTCTCTAACTACATATATATATATGCTAATCAAAGCCTCAAGATTTCAGAGGCAACACCATATCCCTCTCAAAGACTCAAACTAATCAAAGTTCCTAAATCTATATCTATTGAAATTCAAAATAAAACCTAACCCTAGCTCCGATCACATCCACTACGCCTGTATTTAAAAGACAGGGCGATTAGTGATGATCTCTCTCTCTCTCGCACATCGGCGGAATGGAACTTCAGTAATCGCCGGAATCTTGCCAGCAAACAAGCATTGTGACGCATCGGCGGAGGATATAGAACCTGGCTCTCTGCTCCTTCACCAGCAAACCGCATCGCCGGCGGAATGATCGGAGAGGAGAATTCCGATTGCAGAATCCAGTACTCTGTTCTTGCTTCATCGTCGTCATCGATCGAGAAATTCTCCTCGAGATTGATTCGCTTGTAATGGATTTGATGGATGAAATTGGTGATATAAGCGGAAAAGCAGTTTCAACTGAATTAAAGAATGGTTGAAGAAGAGTAAGGGAGGATATGGGAGGTGGATAGATATAGAGAGAGATTCCTACGAGTTTAGTGATGGTGAAGAGAGATGCTTTGTATGGGTCTTATAAGTTCGATTTCCGGAATCTCTACTACTTTCAACAGGGAAAAAAATCACATTTTTTTAGTGAATAATATTAAATATTAATCATTCAGTTATTGCTGTTTAATTTATCGGACTACGCGTTTATCCAAGAAAAATAATATAAATTAATTAATAAAATGAAAGAGAAAAATGAAACTTTTAATCCTTTAGTTTTCTCTCAATTATCATCTAATCCCTGAATTTTCCCTTAAACCCACTGATCAATTCTTCTAATTTCGTGATTTATGAACTTCAGTAATTATAGGTATTGGGTTGTTTTGAGCCTTAAAGGAGTTTACGATTAGCTTATATAATCACTACAAATTATTTTATATTGATATTTTAATTTAGATAAACAAATTAAAATTTATACAAGATTTTATTCTAACTCTAATATTATTAGTTTTATTAACAAATTAAAATATACTAACCTTGAAATTTTAAATCATGATATAACATTCTCAAATCTAAAACTATTAATTTTTTTTTTAAAATAGCAATAATTTATACCAAAAATTACCATTTAAGAGTAATAATGTTAAGGTTAGAAAATTAAAAATAATATTTTATAAAATTAAAAAATAAAACCGAAATCTTTGAATAAAGTTAAAGGACACTTTTGTCATTGACAAATGGCCTATTTAGAATAAAAATTATAATTTTTTTAAAAAAATTAAACTAAATTTTAATTTAAAATTTTTTAAAATAAACAGTTATTTAAAAGGGCTTTTGGAGTAAACTATAGTTTTAAATTAAAATTTTAGATAAGTTACTGAGATTAGCTTCTAGAATAGTAAAAAGTTTATGGACTACCTAATTATTATTTTACTCTTATTTTTTCTTATATCCTCTCTTATCTCTCTTCTCTCATTTTTCTTCTCCACCCTCTCTCATCTTTTTAATAAAATCATACCCTTTCTAATAATTTTATAATTACGAAAGTCATTCCGATAATAACTATCTAAATATTTATTTACTTAAAACTTTTTTTTTTTAAACTCTTCTTAATTTTTTTTTCTTTTTTGGTAAAGTATTTTTTTAGGCGATTAAGGCCAATAGGTCAGGTAATTTATGGGAATATTGCTACTTGAGTTAGGCAAAATTTGATACCAGCCGTTTGTGATTCTGCCTGTCTCTCTCAGCTTAATTTAGTAATATTGTTTTCAAAGCCGTAGGGGTACTTACTCTAATGTTAAACTAGATACATTATTAAAATAAGAGAATCGATATTTAAATTCTATTTTATTAAAAAAAGACTCGTGAAAAAAATATTTTGATTATAAAATTTTAATTTTAATTAATTATTTATTTAGATTCGTGATAATATAATTAAAAAAATATATATCGTACATCAAACGGCTATAATAGTTATAAAAAAATATCAGATTCAAAGCCCGTTTCCTGAGAACACTTATAAAGTAGAGGTATCAGATTCCAATTCTAGGTCTAGGCCATATCTAATTATTTGTCATCTAATTTGACCTCTGAAACATTGACAAATCATAAGGTATATATCTATATATATATAATGTAAAATCAGAAAAAATATCTAACTAAATATATTCTAATAACTAGTCACAGTTTTCTATGTATTAATATAGGAGTTTGCTAAAAATTTGTTCAGACTACCAGGTGTTTGGTATTAATTTTTTAAAATTTTATTATTAGGTATTTAAATAAACGAGTATTTCGAATTAAGATTTTGCGACTAAAATGCCTATCCATGGGTTCTTTTAACAAGGTAGAGTTCGAACGTCAATTCTTTCACTTTGTAATATAGGGCCTGTTTGAAAAGGATTTTGATAAAGGGCTTATGGACAACTTATGGAAAAGGACTTTTGGAGTAGAGTTTATGGAAAAAAAGTGGTTTTGAGTAAATAGGTGTTTGGATAGTTATTTTTAGAATGACTTTTTATGGTGGTAAATTACCAAAAAGGGTATGATTTGATTTAAAGTAAGAAAGAGGAGGGAGTTAGAGAAAAGAGAAGGAAGAGAGGAGAAAGGAGAGAGGGTGTAAGAAAAAGTAGGAGAGATGAGAGAGGGTGTAAGAAAAAGTAGGAGAGAGGAGAAAGGGTGTAAGAAAAAGTAGGGATAAGATAGTAATTGGATAGTCCATAAGTGCTTTTACTGTTGAAAAAGCTATTTTAAATAGCTTATTCAAAACCATGGTTTTGTCCAAAAGTACTTATGGACAAATAAACCTGTTTGTTTTGAAATTTCCCCAAACCGAGATTTGAGCCAAAAGCCCTTTTAAAACCACGGTTTGGTAACTTACCAAACAGGCCCATAGTTAATTTACTATTAGACTAAGTATTATTAGGTAGTTAAAAGGTTAATCTTAATTTTAAATATAAGATATTAATATATTTTACTTATAATTTTTATAATTTTTTTAAACTAATTTATATGACTTATAAACTGACATATAATTTAATATTATACATGAGTACTATTTTAAGAAAATTATGTCATATTTATTATAATTAAATAATTTATCTAATTTTTTTATCTATCTAAATTAATTAAATATCTATTAAATTAAGGATCCAAGAAATATGATACATTATTTTAAATATTATCATATCAATGTTGCCACTCCGTTAATATGATTCACTCGTTTTAACTTAATTAACCAAATTTCAAAAGTCGAATTAACCAAATTTCAAAAGTCGAATATTCTTTCTTTTCTTTTGGTGTGTACGTACGTGTTTGTACAGAGAGAATATCAACAACCTGTCGAGCTTAATTAACAAAAGTATCTCCAAATAATATGATTTAAATATAACAACTCTTTTTAGGTCTATAGTATGAAGAATTTAGTTGCAAGAGAATAAGGCATAACCTTTCTTTTTCTTTTTCTTTTGGAGAATATGTTCGGATCAGTACATTTGACAATTTGAGAGAATGACGTATTAATTAGACTGCCAAAGCGTGTGAATTGTATAAAACATATTCCCTAGAATATTTATAAATTACATTTTATGCTTATTTATTTAGATGAAAAAATGGGGAAAATTCCTCCCTCTTGTTTCTAGATATGTTGTATTTAATTAACGTAATGTAATGTAAATTAATACCGAAATACCATATATTTCTCTGATGCAATTATTAATTACCATTTTCAAATTATATGAGGATTAAAAATGATGTGAGTATCAAACAAAAATGAGTTTTTTCATAAATTATAAATGTTTATTATTTTGTCGTGGGGTAAATAACTAATTATATTTTATGAGATACCTATTTCATTAAAAAAAATTAAGAATTTGTTAAGATTTGTTTAAAAATATGAGATTTGAGTGTATATATAAATCTAAGTTATGTGAAGATATGTTTTAAAAATAGGTACAGAATAGAGATAGTCAGATAGCATAAATGATTGTCCATAGCAATTTGTTTGGGCCAGTTTGCATCACGATGGCCCAATGAACCCACTTTTAGTCCCACATCGGCTAAACCAATCATTTACGCAGTATTTATATATGTGCCTAATGGTTCCAATGGCCATATTTAAAAAAATATCTTAATTTTTAGGTATTTAAATTTATACTTAAAAATAATTGACGGCTCCGACATTAGTATCGTTAGGAGAAAGAAAAATTTAACCTTATCTTTAGATCGTGGGTGAATCCAACTCTTTTTAAAAAAAATTCATACAAAAAAAAAAAACAAATGTGGCGCGCCTAATAATCAAGCAGTTGGAGTTTTTTTTTGTCACAAAATTTTTTAAAAAAATATTAAACTTACTTACAATTTAAGGGTAAGACAAATTTTTTTTTTTTTGTAGGGTAAAAATTCAAACACCTCAAACAGTTTGAGTTGTTTGAACGAGAGATGCCAACTATCTCTCATTAGCAACATGGCTCGGGCTTTCTTGTTACCACACCTTATGGTTAAGGCAAACCGCTTCGGTGGATCTATAACCCAAATTTTTTTCCTCTTTACTTTTTCACTAAACTTGAATGATTCCCATTCACATTTAATAAAACTAATAAATAATATCGAACCCAGAGCATATAGCTCATAGCTTCATACTTCAAACAGATATTGCTCCTCCTTATTTTTCGTCCCATAATCCTTTACAAACAAACTGGCTATATCATATATTACATGTACCCACAAACCCAAGATATATATTCCTCGTTCATTATACATTACTTGTGTGTGTGTGTGTGTGTGTGTGTGTGTGTGTGTGTGTGTCTATACGTATATAAAAGCAAGTCACAATATGCTGAGAAACTTAAGGAGCGTTGTTGACGACAACGAGGTTTCCTGGAGAACAAGGGATGGTGGATCCAAGACCAAGAGGTTGGTAATTAATATATCTGCTAGGACCTGAAGTCGGTCGAAACCCTTTTGGCAAACAAGCTTCCACACCTGCTCCTTCCCCCGCATTTTCATGCCCTATATTTGGCTTCAACTCGGTGTACTTGATGGGTCTGCTGGCACCCACGAAGACTCCACCGCCGGAGGCTGGAGGCCAGGGAAGAGGGTGGGTCAGGAGGAGGATGACGGCGACAACTACGAGAGTCTTCATATCAAGAGGACTTTTAGTAGTTATTATGACGAAGGCTTTGAAGGGAAAGAAGGAGAAGAAGCCAAGGCTTTAAATAGGGTCATGTGGAGGGGTAGGAACGTAGAGATGTATTGCTGGCAAAGACGTATATACACGCCTTCGGGATTCACTTTTCCAACACAAAAGTGAGACTCCTCTTGTGCCTTCCATTAATAACATTTCAATATAACTCATTTAAAGTCAAATTCAATTCCTATTATTCTCTAATTATACATCATCATCCCTTTATCTTTTTACACACACATACACACAGATACTAAGTAACTGACATATAAACTGCTAAAAAATTAAAAAGGAATTTTTAATTTGAAGATTTGAATTCTGGACTTGGAGTCTTGGATGTGAATTTCCTCAATATGATTGAAATTGATAGATGATGGGAAGAAGGAAAAGAATTTTATTTTAATTTTGTTATCCTATTTATTTTTACTTATATGTATACTAAGTCGGAAGAATCACACAATTCATGAGTCAATCCTCTGATATTATTAAACTCACAAATTAATGAATTATTATAAGTATAGGGATTAACACATATATAATTGAGAAAGTTATAATTAAAATTTAAGTCAAACTATAAGTATAACAGATTAATTTTCATATATTTGAAGTCAAATTCAATTCATATTATTGTTTAATTAGGTACATTATCAGTTTATCTTTTTGCATGCATATAATTAACAGGCTCATACAGAGATCGGTGCGAGTGGTAAGCGGCTCGATATCGCTTAAGCGAAATCTCGAGTTCAAGCCTTGACGTACATAGAAAATCTCTGTTAAGAGACTCACCCATTATAACTAGGTGCGTGACATAAGTCGGATTCGAATATAGTCGGAATAAAATTTTAGTCAATCGAGTGGGTAAAAAAAAATATAATTAATAGGCTCAGGAGGAGGAGGGGTACGTAGTAGATACATGCTGCTGTCAAAGATATGCCTTTGCGATTCACTTTTTGAAGATAGATTTTTCCTAGTTATTCTGTAACTTGGATATTCAACACATGGAAGAAGGTGATTGGACCACGTGTGCATGTAGTAGCTTACCTGTATTAAGCTACAATTGTTCGTTGAGGTCGATCTTAAATACGATGACTCATACGATGTCGTGTCTTGCTCTTCTTGGCGACACGTACTCCTTTTGGGGTCAGGCATTTTACTCAGATTCGTAGATTCCATTTATCCATTACAGGATCTCAATCTCATCACTCCCCAACTTCCTCATGCTACCTCAGTCTAAATTTATCCCAAAAACAAAAAAAGTAATTAAAAATATGAAAGGGAGAATTATACTGCAATAATTTTAAAGAAGATAAATTATCATTATTATAAAATTATCAAATTGATATAAAATTTTAAAACATATGTAGATAATTTATTAAAATTATAAAAAAATTAATTAATAAGTTAGGGTATAATAAATAACAAGTCAAGACATCAAGATAATACAAGAATGAGTTTCACCAATAATAAGTCAGTATGCTAATAATAATGACAAGTATGGTACCAATAAAGATAAGTCAGATGTCACATAAGTCATATGCCATTAATAATAAATTAAGGCGTTTCAATTAACAAATTAATTTGTTATTAATAACAATTTAGGATAAATTTATATTTTTATAATTTTAATACATCTATCATAGATCTCTTAAAATTTTATATCAATTGATGATTTCATCAGATCTAATTTCTTTAATATTAAATTTTAAATACGCTTATATATCACGTAGGATTTTCTGCTGATAATGATAAGACACCTTCATTTTTTTATTAGGTGGTTGAAGATAACACTATAATTACTTTCCAGGTTCTGTGGAAACCTATCGTGATTCTTGGTTTTCTTTTTTTGGTACAATCGTGATTCTTGGTTGCTTTTGAATTACGTTTGTTTTTTTGTTACACTCTTTTTTTATCCCCGGTTCACCGGAGTTTTACTCCGACTACATCTGAATTAGACCCGCGTCGCGCACTTAGTTATGGTGGGTGAGTCTCCTAATAGAGATTTTCTGTATACGCCAAGGATCGAACTCAAGACCTCGTTTAAACGATATCAAACCGCTTACCACTCCGATCAACACTCTCAGTTTTTGTTTTTTTTTTGTTACACTTTTGAACTACGTTTTTCCCCCCAAAAAAACAACTAATTAGAAAGTAAAGTTTCTCTTGGTACATAAAAGGCCCAACAATACTGAAGGCCCAGTATATTAGCCCAGGACATTTTTGAAGCAAATGAAACACGTGAGGCGAGTATATAGGATATACCAACACAACACTCACTCCCCTTTTATCTGACCCAATGAAACATCCCCCAAAAACCTTATGGATTAATACAGCCCGACAATTCTAATACTCCACCTCTTTTTAATAAAATTTATTTAATTATTTTAATTATATTAAAAAAGTTAATTAAATTAGTTAATATATTATATTTTTTATTAAAACATTATAAATTATCTTCCTTAACTATTTTTCTCCCTCTCTCATTTAATTATTATTAATAGAGTATCAATAGTGATAATTTAAAAAATTAATAAATATAAAAAATAGTTCTTTATATTTAAGATTAAAATCAACTCTCAAATTAAATTCTATATTAAGAACTAAGAGTAATTTATTGCAAGATTAATGTGTCACACAATTGATACATTATGGATAGTGTTGCTATAAATTTAAGAGATAATTATTTTTTAGGTCACAGATAAAAAAGTAAATACAAATATGTCTCCCCAATTTCATTTAATAATAATAGGTCTCAATAGATATAATATTTACAGATCAAACTTTAATATTTATAAATTACAGGTCAAACCTATAAGTATTAAATTTATGAGATTTATTAGTATTAAATGAAATTTAAGGGACCTGCTGTATTTAATTTTCGTGCTTAGGTTTTTTTCTAAATTTTATAATATTCTAGGTGGATTTTACACATTTTAACAACTAGCAATAATAAAATAATAAATATCCATATTTTATTGATAAATTTAAAAGTATATATACATATTTTTAATAACTAACAATAACAAAATAATAAACATCCACAAAAAAAATTTATAAATCCTAATTTATATTATTACAACTGATACATAAATTTATAAATTCTAGTTTATAGGTGAATTTAAAAGTGAACACACACATTTTAACACTTGACAATAACAAAATAATAAATATAATTAAATAATTTGACCTAATGAATATAAATAATTTAATCTAAATTTTGTATTTTATATATGCTGATTTTTTTTTGTGTAAAATGATGTTAATCTTTTTCTATTTTGCAAGTAGTGACTCTTAACGAGTTAATTGCTATTGTCTTTTTCTGTTTGGATCACATTGATGTATGAGTTTATTTCTTTTCTTTATTTTATTCTCTAGTCACTAAAAATAATTCATACTATTAACATTTAATATTTAATGATAAATCTACTAATTAAATAATTCATAACTAGAATATACTTTTAAGGTGTATTACTAATAAAAACCATGGATAAAATTATTACGATATAGTACAGTGATGTAATCACAAATAATAATTCATAATGTTGGCCAAGGAGATAAATTATTTGTAATTAAATAAAAAAATTCTAAACAGTCCACTGTTTTAGAGCAAAACCATGGTATTCCAAAACCATCTTTATTAAATTAATCACATACTTCATCATTAGACCTCTCCCTTTGATTTAAGTGGTAAGCTTTTTTTTATTTATTTATTAAAATTAATGTTCTGTGTGACCTTGAGAGAATATTCACAGATAATGGCTTCATTATTTAAAGTCTTATTTTTTAAAACCTTATCCACACGATTAGTTTAAATTCTGTTCAAACTAATAATTTTTTAATTATATAATAGTTTATATTCTTGCATACTTCGTAATTGTTTAGTCTGTAGAATAGAATTTAATGAAAAAAGGAATTGAATTAAAAATATGTGACTTTTAGATTTGAAATGTAATGTGTGTGTACACACATATATATATATATATATATATATATATATAACAAGTGTTTATCTAATTGGAAGGGATTTTAGTTGCTTAAACACAAGATATCAAGTTCGAGATAAGGTGGATACAGAAAATATCTTTAGGGGAGTCACCCTAAATTAAGACTGACAATACTCGAATCTAACTCAGATAGTTATATCAATATATATATAATTCTGTTAGGAGAAATGTTTATATTTAATACTGTAAAGTATATAAATATATATAAATTAATAATTAAAAGAAATGAGTTTCTTCAGAGAAAAAATAGTATTATTAATTAATGATTATATCAATATAATTAATATTTTATACATTATTGTGTAATATCTTTTCTTAGTGCTAATCATAGTACGCTTATATACTCTCTTCATATTTTATTACAAGGCATCTTCTATAAGATATAGAATGTTCTTATTAAGTTATTTGATGAAGTATTGGTTAATTTTTTTTAGTATCACCATATTTAAAATTATTAATTATGAAATAGAATATAATATAAATATGATTTGTTATTTAAATATGGATAAAATAATTATTTTATTTTATTTAAAAATAAAATTAATGACTTAACCATCTATTTTTAATTTCAATAATATAGTTAGAAGAAGTTATTTATAATAACGATTGAAGGGAGTACCATATTGTGGGTTATAGATTGCAATGAAAGTACTATGTAGTAAGAAACAGATCCAAAATCATATAATGAAGTTATGATGCCATAAAAACTAAATCTAATTATTAATTAATAATGGATATGATCCATTAATTAAAGTCATTGCTAAGCATGACATGTGAAGCCAATGGTTTGGGGCCAAATCTACTTTGGATTGCTTGTGTGTGTGAAACGAATTATTTTAACGTGGGATTGCTTTAACGTTTGTGTGAATCGAATCTACGTCGGATTATTTGTGTTTTATGTGTCTGTGTGCATGTGAAAAAAGAACTTCAGATCCATCTCCAAAGCTTTCAAAGCGGCCTTGGGATGCAAAATCTCATCAACAATCACATGATTATTAATGTAGGATTAGGTGGTAATTAAATCATTAATCAACCAATTAGCCAAATATATGAGCTGCTAGTCAATCAAAAAGTACGAAGGCTTTTAAAGTAACACGACGGTAGATTCCATGCGTAATAGGATCATATATATACATATATAGATTCCATTCATCGTACAGCTGCCCCTTCGGTTAAGATAAAAGTTTAAGAGTTAATAGTTTACCTGTAATATAATTGAGATCTACTTAATTATAAATAAAATAAATAATTTAATTAAAATATATAAAAATATTCACACATGACCCTGAAAATAGTAATATTTTTTTAAAAAAATATTAATCTATAAATAAATAAAATATTCATGTATAAACTACATATAATCTAACAAATAAAATTACTAAAACATAAATATAAAGAATAATTATTTTTTAAGTTTTTTTAAACTTCAAATGGTGTCGTTTTAAACTCAATAAGGGATAATATCATAATAATATAAAATTTAATCTCAATGACCCATCAAAACTCTTCCCTAAACCAATTAAAAGACTAATTCAATAGTTTGACTAACTCACTTAAGTTGAGTTGTAATATCATGGTTATAAGATTTACTCCTTATGGTCTCTCAGATATATAACTTATTTATTTGAAAGTTTTCCTAACCCAAAGTCTAATCCATCTTTCTAAGTCATCAAGGTAATTAAATATTTTTTCTTAAATACCCCTCCTTCCTTGATATTTGGGATTCATAAAATCATTAGAGATAAATTAAAAAATTCATTAGATTAATTTAATTTATAATGTCAGATAGGTCAACTATTTATTTATGCATAAATCTTGAAAGTAACTATGCTTTGTTTGGCACAAATTTAATTAGTTTTTTTCTTGTATATATTTGTAGTAGGTATTAGTTATTTAAATTTAAGGGATAGAATATTCTTTTTCTTAATATAAAATATATTTAATTAATTTATATAAATTAAAAAAATTATATAAATTAGTTAATAATAATAAATATGACATAATCTCTTAAAGTAACTATGTATAATATTATATTATACATTAATTTATATTAAGTAATTTAATTTAAAAAAAATATATAAATATGGATGAGAGATGAAATAAATTAAATTTATATATTTATTATTAAATCTAATTTTCTAACTAATTTCTAGCCTGTAGTATTATTTATCAATATTTAATGGTTATTTTGATTCTTTCAATTCAAAAGCATCTCAATTTTTTTCAATTATAAATTGTAATTATTCTAAAATAGTAGGCTACCTGCAATAAAAAAATACTAGGCTACCTACCCTAATTATTGTTGTTTTTATGGAATTCATACAAATTGGCCTAAAGAAAAACGCATTGTTTATGTTCTGTATTCCACATCGGTGGATGAGAGAAGATGTTATCATGAAAGTCACTTTTTGGGCAAAGATAAAGCAGAACTACTACTAGGTTGCTGGCTACGTCATATAATTGAGATTTATGCATCATATGAATGTTTCTAAATTATGTGATTTATTAAAATTGGTAAATCACTTTAACATTTTAAGAATTAACATTTACAGTTAAAAAACTAATGTTCATAGTTAGCATTTTTAATAGTTAAAAATGACATTGTTTCTTGAGAGAATTAGAATAAATGACCTATAATCAATAATATTAATTGAAAAAATTATAAAAATTATAATTATTAGAAGGATTGAATATTAAAATAAATAATTAAAATTATTAAATTATCCTTACTAAAACTCCGTTCTCCTATATTCTATTTTTAAAATTAATGTAAAATTTTAAATTTTAATAAATTAAATAAAAATTATCTCAATATTTTACAACTTACAAGTAGATGTCAATTGAAAAAAAGTAATACATTGTTTAATTTAATCAAAATTATAATTTTATTTTTAAAATTGACACAAACTTTAAGAAAACTTGAGCCCTTTTATAATTTATCATATATATTAAAGAATATTATATATGTCTAGAAAATTAAAAAATTCGTAGCTTTAAATCATTCAAAAGAAGTTTAGATACTTTATTTTTATTTTAGAATAAATTTGTGATTTTTAAAAATAAAAAATCCATATAACGTAAACATAGTTTATTAAAATCTAAATAATCTATTATATTTTTTATGAGAAAGTGATAGTCACGATTGTAAGCACAAAAATTATTGTCAATAAAAACTTCAATATAATCAATAAAATCTATAATGTATTAAATGATATATTACAAATATGATTATGTGGATACTAGTGGAAAATAATATTTGGAAAAAAGATCTTGTCATGGATGTGGAATTGTGGATGATTTCAGTGGTTTTAATTTTGGTAGAAAATAAACTTCATATTAGTTTTAAAATAGAATGTGGGAGAGATTGAAGGAGAGAATGTATGAGGTTTAAAAATTCAAATTAGTTTTACAAATAAAATGTGGGAAAAATAGAAGGAGTTTGGTAAAAGAAAATTTAATAAGTGTAAATTTTTATTTTTATATTTAGTCCTTCTAAATAATTATAACTTTTATGGCCTTCTTAATAAATATCGTTTACTATATGTCTTTAATTCTAATTCTCCCTCATTTCTCCCCCACACTAAAACTTCATAGTAACATTGGTCCTCCGCCAAATAATTTCTCATTCATTTTTTTTCCTCCTCAAGTAATTACTTTCAGCCATACACGTCATCATTACCTCACATCTCTTTCACTTCACTACCTCACATTTCTTTCCCTGTGGCTGTTTTCTTTTTGCTTAAGGTCATGGTCACCCTTCTGCCAATTTGAAATTGAAGTAGTCAAGTCTGAAGATGACAAAGCCTATCATTTTTCCCAAACCACAACCCTGAAATTAAAGTTTCTCTTTAATTAATATTGAATTGTTCTTTCCAAATGAAGTGAAAGATAATGCATTATTATTAGGGTTTATTGTTATATACATGACTTTGCATGCTATACAGAAAGATATAAATTGAATTTAGACAAAACAGATCGCATTGTTTCATTTGTTTCCATTATGGGAAAAGTAGTTCAGTTTGTAAGTTGGTCTAAGCATATCACTTGTCAATTGACTAGCCCTTCGTTGAGTAAAATCATTAGCAGTGCAAGTCCAAAAACTAATTGGACAAAAAGCTTTTTAAATCTATCTTTGGTTATTGTGAATAGGTTATTAGGACTCAGGAAAAGAGGAATTAATTTGAATTTTAGTTGATTATTATTTAGAGTAATTTAAAGGAAAAATTATTATAAGGTTATAAGGAAATAATGTAATAACAAAAAAAAATTCCTACAATGACAAGTGTCAATGTAAAAAATAACAACATTCATATAGTGTTTACTTTTTAATAATATTTTCTAGTGATTATATTATTTTTTTATTGATATTTTATAATGATATTCTCTAATTTAAATCGTTTTCATTCTTGTATTCAAATAAGAAAAATGTTAACATGTGATTGTTGGTGGCGATGTTTTAAAAGTTTATGTGAAATAGAAAAAGTCAGTGTTCTAGTTTTTATGATTCAAATAGTTACACTGGGGTCTCGTTCATGACATAATAATTAAATAAAATTTTAATAAAAAATCATTATAAGCATATGTTAATAATATATATATAAAATAATTTTATAACAAATATAATTGTCAATATAATAATATCACAATATATGAAGTTCTCAATGAAATAACACTAGCATATATATGGTTTGAAAATATAGACTTTTTCGTAGGGTCAATTTTTTTTTTTTTAACTTTTATAGGTTTTTTAAAATTTTCTCCTCTTTTTCGGTTGGGCCTAAAATCCATTCGATTTTTTTAAACCTTGTTTTGGTCGGTATAGTTCTAAGTTTCGGCTCGTTTATATAGATCAATTACAATCTAACTTAACTTAACTATAAAATTAATTTTTTTAATCTAAAATGAATCATTAACGAGTCTAGCCAACGATTTAGTTTAATTCTTTAATTATTGGCTAGGGGTAAAGTGTTAGTAAAAAAGAAAAGAATCTTCGTATGAGATAAAGTTGAGTTAGAAAACATATATATGATTAAAAAATATTAATAACCCTAATAACTTAAGACTTTAAGTTAAAATGGGATGTCAAATCTAATGTAATACTGTCCCATGTCCAACAATAATGTTTATAATTTTTCAAAAAGTAGCAAAATAGGACAAAATATAATGATAGTATATAGACTATAATTTGATAAAGATAATGTTTGTACACGTAATTAATTATGCTAAAGGACAAAAAATTGAATCACAAGAACAGGGAAATTAATCTTGTTGGGATCAGTAATAGTAAAAACTGATAATGCCCTGTTTGGATAATGGCTTGAAAAAGGACTTATAAAAAATATATTTTTCAGATAGTTTTTATAAAAAAAAAATTTTAGAGAAGAGTTTATAAAAAAGTGGTTATAAATAAATGAGTGTTTGTATATTTATTAACAGAATGACTTTTATAATTAAAAAATTATCAGAAAGGGTATAATTTTATTAAAAATATGAGAGAGGAAAGGGAAAAGAGGAGAGAGGATGGATAAGATATAAGAGGGGGGAGAGGAGAGAGGGTAGAGAAGATAGAGGAGAGATGTTATAAGAAAAATAAGGGTAAAATAGTAATTAGATAGTTCATAAGTTTTTTTAGTGTTTCAGAAACTAGTCTCAATAGCTTATCCAAAATTTTAATTTTAAACTATAATTTAGTCCAAAAGTCTTTTTAGACAAATATGATTGTTTGTTTTAAAATTTTTTTAAACTAAAATTTAGGTTAAAAACTCTTTTAAAATTTTAGTTCGGGAGTTCCCAAACAGGCACAATAATGGTGATTAATATAGGCTGATAAAGTAAAAATTGAAGATACTGACAATATATATATATATATCATTTCTTGAAACAGTATTAATTCATGCACTACTTGGCCCAAAAACTGATTCTCGTTTTATATTAATCGCTTATTAATAGAGAAAATTTATTATTCTTTTTGCCCCCAAATAAATCTGGACGAAGTTTTATTATATTCCTCTGAAATTCATTTGTTTAATTCAATCCTTTTTTTAAAAAAAATAATATACAGATATTAAATCTATTTATTCAACAAGAGTACTTAATGATGATAGGATCTTTCGAATTTGTACTAGGCATATTTTCATATTTTATGTATCATGATGAGATCTTGATTGAGTCTCTTGTAAAAAAAAATCTTAGTTGTGTCATGTAGGGTTATAAAATATTGCAATCAATTAATATTGAAATATATATGTGAATATGTGTGTGTTTGTGTGGATTATTTAAAATTTATAAAATTTATTTTATTTGTACAAAAAAAAATTTCATACAATTATTTAAAGAGAAACATGATTGGGTTAGATTCATTAATTATATTGGAATCAGCCTTACATGACACCTAACTTAACTTTAACTAAAATACTTTGTCTGAACTAATCCAACTTGATTATAGTGGGGTTAGTCAGACCACAAACATCCTTAATTATCAATAAAGTAAATTACTTAATCATCGTATTGCCATATAATTATTTAACAAGTGTTATACTAATTAGGGTTAATTAGTCATTGTATTGCTTTGAGTCTTTTTGAGAAAATTAAAAAGATCATTTCGCATTTAATTTTTATATTTTTTAGGATAAAACATAAATTCCTTGATAACATATCAAACAAATGCTATATAATTATCATTTCATTTCATTACATTTCTTATAATTCTCTAAACTAAAAGGCTACTTAGGTTAAACTTTATTTGAACCAAAAACATCATTAGAATATAATTTCCCTTTTTTTTTTTTTTTTTATAAAAGACAATTTATTTAACTAAATGATAAATCGATACATATAAAACTCTCAATTATTGATCCTAAGTCAAAACCAAATTAGGGGTACAAATTGTTTATAAACATAAATACATTACGATAGACAGACGAACAAAATCGCTAACCCTACAATTGAAACAAAGAAAACATGAAGTTGCAACAACTTTTTTTTTTGTATACAAATTTTTGGAAGGAGTTGGATTTACCCACAATCTAAAGGCAGGGTGAAATCTCCCTTTCTCTTAGGCGATACCAATATTGGGCAGGACGAGCCGTCAATTACCCTCAAGCGTAAATTTAGACACTTAGGAGTTAGAATGTCTCCTCAAGTGCTGCGACTGGAACCACAATAAAGTAGTATTCTCCAGAGATCGAACACGTTTCAAATGATCGCATATCTCATCCTTTCACCAACTGAACTACGACGATTAAAGTTGCAACAATTAGTAAGCTTGAAATACTGTCAATATTTTAAAGCTCAGCCAAAATTTGAATCTGATATCAAATCAGCTACACCATTACTAAATTAGACACTGGTGCTCAGAGTCCCAAAGAGCATAATATGCTTAGTTTGTCACTTGCATGATCATTTAGATTCCTTTGTTTGTCGTAGAATTACAGTGGAATATCATAATATTATTTACCAGACATGTACACCATTTTGTATTAATAATTATAAATTATTCAAACGCACATAAAAAATGCCAAAAAGATCATATGGGTCGGTTTTAATAATTATTTGGGGGAGGTTTGCTTACTATTGATTTCTGTTGGTTTTACTTTGTTAGTTTTTAAAAATTGTGTTCGTACTTTTATCACGTGGTCAGAGATGTTATTGCCAAGATCTAGCCAGCATGAAGAAATTATTTTTAATTTAAAAAATAATAAACCAACAAATTCATTCTCCTCAATTTATGGTCCGAGAGCCTATTATTATAAGTAGGCGTGTAAATTAATAGTTTCTATTAGCCGCCTTAGGGTAACTCACGTATTAAGAATAAGATTATTGTTGGTATAAGTTTATATTAAATTTTTTTATGTGAAAAAATTAATAATTCAACTTATTGTAAGTTAAAATTTTCCATTTAAAATTAACTATAAAATAATAAAAATATTTCAATTAATAGATATTTTCTAAAGTTCTTTGGGTGTCATTTTCTCTCCAAAAAAATCTAGTGTAGGCCATACTTAGTTTGATTAACAAAATAAAAAATAAATGCACATCTTATCTTAAAAAAAAAAAGTTGAATGATGGTATTTATCTGCTTTTATCTACTCAAGGTTAATGTGAATTAGGTAAGGTATGACAGATCGGGGAAAAAGATGGAGATAGAGAGAGATTATTAGTAAAAATAAAAAATAAGTTTGTTTTTATTTTTTGTATCACATGAAATTTTTACTTTTAAAATATTGTATAAACTATATACATAATAATTTAAATATTTTTTAGAAATTATATTTATTTTTAATATTTGAATTCAGTTGAAATGAGTAAATAAGTTAATTAATTAAATGAATAAAAAAGTTGTGTAAAGCCTCATGTTTTCGGAAAAAATTGACTGAATTTGGGAGAATCTATAAATGTGCAAAAAAATTTATGACATTGTTGATGATTTGATACTTTAAAAAATTTTAAATTTCTCAAAATAGTGTCCGTAAGCATTGGAGCACATATACTAACAAAAAATTATCTAGTTAATAAAAAGTTAACTTATAATACATAAAATTGTGAGTTCAAATCCCCTATTAATGTGGGAATGGGAACCTTATTGATACGTTTATCAGTGATATTTAAATCTAAAGACATACTTTAACCGTAGTAAACCCTATTACTTAAATCACTTAAACTTTCTCAAATATAAAAAAAAAAGTATTAGAGCACATATCATATCCCCAATGTCTAGTAGAATTATATTCTCTCCACCTCTTTTTCACTTTCCATCTTAATCATTAGATTAAAATTTGAGGGATTCAAATTTAATATTTTATAAATTAATATTTTTTTGTAGTTTTAAATTATTTTGAATATATTTTAGTTGTTTAAATTTATTCATTTATTTTTTAATAAATTAAAATTTTAGTAATAATTTTATAAAATATTAAATATCAATTCTTCTTCAATTATTGAGATGGAAAATGAAAGAGAAGGTAGAGAAAGAAAAATTAAAGAAAAAGAAAGAAAGAAAATTCAAGTCCTGCGCTAGCTAGCATCGTGTATATATAATAACCTCAAACAAACGGGAACTAACCTACACATCTGCCCTCTCTCTCTCTCTCTCTCTCTAAAGTTGAATATCCGTTCTTCTATCTCTCTCTCTGTCTGAAACTCTTTCTTCTTCCACCTTTACTTTTCCAGCACTCTTTCTTCTTTTCTTTTTCTTCCGATTAAAATCCTTCCCTTCCCCATAATTAATATATATATAGTTCACAAAATCATCATCATCATCACCACAACTACCAGATTTTTGTATCAGTGTTTGTTTGTGTGTGTGCTTCGAGATCTTCTAGGTATTTGTAGGTAGCTAGCGGCCCAGATTGCCACCTAACATTCATCGTACACTCAAACACTCCATATATATATGAATCCACCCAAGACCTTAGTTTTTGTTCAATTTTTTGTGGTTCCTGTTTTCTTCTTCTTCTCCTTCTTCTTTCTTTCTTTTTTTCCCCTTTAAACTATTATAAACTCTCTCTCTCTCATATTATGTTCCGCTGAAACCGTATATTCTTTTAGGGTTCCCTCAAGTTATTCCTTTTTCGTTTATATCTGCAATATTAGTTATGAAGACCCTTTTTTCTCTCTTTGGGGTTATGCTATTTCAACCCAAGATTTGAAAGATGAGAGCTTCTATGATTATTGGAGGAAATTTCTGGAAGCTTCCATTCATATGGGCGGCGTTTGATGATGATCAAGTCATTGTTTGCAGGTGCAGCATCATTAAGATTCACACACACAGAATTAATTATTCTTTGGTTCTCATAGATGTCTTGAGAATCTTGATGATGCTGCATCAGCAATAGATGATTATTAAAACCCCTCTCTATTCTTGCTGCTTCACTTTCTTAATTTCTCATAATTAAGGGGTAAGATTAATTTTAATTTCATTGCCTTATTTTCTTTATGATATTATTCTTGATCTCAGTCTCAGATCTTCTTTTTTCAGCTCAGGCATTCGTTTTAGGATTTATCAGCCTCGTACGTTGTTAATTTAGGGTTTCTAAATTTGAATGTAACAAGAAATTGAATCTTTATGTGGTGTGCCGTATTATTCCTGTCACTGCATATTTTTGTGGGTGTGTTTCTTTTTCAGGTTAATTTAATTATTCTTTGTGGGAAGATACGAGATTTGAAATCTTAGGTTTGTTCTTGTCAATTTAATGTACAGTACTGTTTCATATATTTAAGAACAGGAAACTATGGAAACTATATTATGATATCATATATGTTGCTGAACCAGTTGTACCTATTGGGTTAATTACTTCAACCACATCCTCATTTCGTCCTTGAAAAATCTATCTTCTTCTATATATCATAAAAATGTCATTTCTTCAGTATCTAAAAGAAAAATTGGTAAAAAATCCCTGTTTCAAAATTTTATTAGTTAAAAGGATCTAAGTTTAAGTATTAGTACTCTCTTTGTATAAATTTTTTAAAGTACTGATATTTTCTGGGTATAAAAACATATCAAGTTTTTCTAATCAATAAAATTTTCAATACAAACATAGACTTTTCACTTATTTTTCTCATATTTCTAAATGTTAACAAAAATGATCAACTTGTGAATGTTAATAATTTACATTAGTACTGTCTATATATATATCGTTTTGCACCAATTTAGCTATGTGTCGTAGGTAGTAGGACTGAGCATTATAAGTGGGAAGAGTCAATAAAACTCAATTTCAGTCCCCACAATAGTATAATATGTACTGCTGGCCAGGTGGTTTGTTATTATTATAGCTTGCTGTTTATTGTGCTCATGAATTCGGTTTAAAAGAGGCCAACTTTATCATCCTATGTGACTTCTTCAGTCAATTTTTTTTCATTTGATTAAAGGTATAAAACCTTCTGAGATTTAGAATATGAAGTATTTTTACTTCTTCTGTTCTCCCAATAAATACGCTTCCTAAGATTTAAACTTGTATTTTTCTCCCTAGGGGATACTCAAAAAAAGTTTGTATTGAGATGGCTATATATATATATATATATATATGTTGATGATCAATTATTGAGTTTTGGTGCAATTGAGTAAGACTTGAATAATTCATGGTGTTGTAATAAGGACTTTGCTGTACCTGCACACTCAATTATCTCTTTTCCATTATGTGTACCAGATGAGTGTGTGTGTATCTATATCAATCAAAATGACTTGGCCCTTGGGACATTGTGTCACTTTTTTTGATACATAAAGTTTAGCTTAGTTGAGTTTCAGAAGCTTATCTAGGTTAGGACATGACTCTAATTCAAAGAGCGCTTCCAAAAGATATTTATAAATTACCCGTTAAGGAGGTCCTCATATTATGAGTATGATTTAAATTCATAATTTTAAGTTGTAAGCAAATTCCTTTATTAGTTGGGACATTAATTTGTCACTTTGTAAAAACAAAAACAACATAAAGGAAATAATTTAAAGGTAGAAGAGCGAAAACAAAATTGATGATATCATTCAATTTTAACTTTACGTACCTTCTATATAGCACTACAAAAACACTGCATTGATGAGAGATGCTATTGATTGAGTTTTTTTTTTGGTACTAAATAAATCCAAAACAAGGGGAGAATAAAGAATATAAAAGAGCTAATTAATTATATGTATAATTAAGTAATTAATTATGAGCTAAAACAGAGAGAGCGCAGTGCAGCAACAGCTAATAGCTCACATGTATGCATGAGACCGCACCAACCACATATATACCAAACAAAATGCAACCCAACAACTACTACACTACTCATCTCTCTCTCTCTCTCTCTCTCACACACACACACACACACAAGAGAGAGAAAAATTACTTTGGATACTATGCATATATATAGTTTCTTCCTGTTAAATGATTATACATCCAGACTCAAGCTGTCTTTTGCTCAAGCGTGTGCATTTGTGTGGGTGTGTGGGTGTGTGATTTTGAGCAGTTAAGTTGAAGGATAAATATAATCAGCATAGATGATGATATCTTTGAATTCTATTACTATTAAAGGCCACAATAGTAATTACTTATTAGCATAGGTAGGTAATTACATTAATACTCATATGGTTCTTAATATAAGACATATTTTATAATATAAATTATATTACAAACTAAATCTTATATTAATGATCAGAGGAGTACTATATTTGGATAGGGAGAAAATTAGAGAGGAAAGAATACTAGCTAGAATGGAAACTTTCTATAAGTGAAAACATGTCAATTGAGTAAAGACTCATAAGACATGAAACGTGGGGACAAGTAATGACGAAGCTCTTTTGTCATATTGAGAGTCTCAACAGACGCATCCACCAGTGAAATATTCCTTATTTACAACAAAATATTTCTTTCTTAAACATAGTTTAATTGCTCTATCTCTTTTGACTTAAACATCGAAATTAGACGATGATGATGATGATGATGATAAGATATATATTATTATTCAAGAAAGTTATATTTTTCCATTTGTTTGTAATACCATTTGGTGAACAACAGAGTGACACCAGTTGGTTAATTTCCCCAAACACAGCATCTAAGAAATTGATCATGTTCATAATCTTTTGTCAAAGATGATAGTAGAAGAATGATTTTAGGCAAATTATACATACTTTACTTTGGTTGTAAGATAATGATTTTGGTCTGCTACTAAGTCTGTTAGCATGTATATATTCAGGTTATTTTCTATAAGTGCAGATTGGGATTATGAGAAATATAAGCAAAATATAAAAAAATAAATCTTTTAACGTTGGTTATAAAGAACAGCCGACTTTATACAAGAACTTTCACATTCTTTAGGACTACTAAATGACGGGGAATATTTCACATTTCAATGTCGGTTGTTAAATATACCCAACGTGGAAAGAGAGTTTCAATTTTGGTCATTAACCGGGCGTTAAAAGGTCAATTTACTACGTGATCGGGTTCCACATCCCTTTAAAATTGACATTAAAAGCAACTTTTAACTGATGTTAGAGAGCTTTTTAGCAATTGTATCCGTACTTAATATATAATTTATTTAATTAATTTAATTAAATTAAAAAAATTAATATGATATATATTTTTAAATCATTATAATCATCTTCCTTAATTATATTTTCCCACTCTCTCACTTAATTATTGTTAAAGGAGTATCAATAGAGATAATTTAAAAAAAATTAATAAATATAAAAAACATGTCTTATATTTATGATTAATATTAATATTTTAATTAGGTTTTATATTATGAATTGAAGAGTAGTTTTTTCTAAGGCAAAACAGACAAACCACAGGAAACAGAATTTTGAAGAATATTTCAACGGAAAGAGGAGTTTCGGAGAGAGCGAAACAAAAAACTGATAAACTGATCTAAGAAGAAAGAGGATATGTGATCGAGAATCGGGAAAGTTACAAGAGAAAGATCTTTGCAACTCATTAATAGCGATCTAATTTAGGATCATCCTCTCAACAGTTAGATTAGACAAATTTGTGACTTGCCCATTTGATCTCATGTCAAAAAAAGCTAACTGCAGCTGATTTTCTAGCTCGTCAAGATCACTAAATGGATGTTAAACCTATTATCATGATTCTATTTATAAAGTACAGAGTCATTCTCTTAAAAGATTTTATTCTTAAGTTTCTTTAGCTAATTAGTCTCTGCTTGTTTTCATGTGACCTTTTATTTTTTTAAGAAAATTCTCTTTATAACAGACCAATGATATTTTCATAAAATTAGTGAAATGCACATCAATTTTTTCTCTCTCCTCTTTTTATGCAAAACTATAAGGCTATCTCTGTGAGCGGGTCTGAGTCTGACTGAAAGTAAAAAATAATACATATTACTTTCACCTTCGAAGGTCCACAAAAAGTTCGTAATCTGATAAAACAAACCACTATTCATTGGTACAAATATATGTGATCGCATCGAATCAACTTTGGAGAATTGGAGAATCTTTGTGTCTGTTTCTTTTGCAATAATTAAAAATGCTAATTAAGGTGTGTGAATAGTGTTTAAACTGTTTGGATTTGTGATACATAGTCAACGTGGCTTTTATGACAACATATAATGAGACATGGTCTCTTAAATTAAGGTTATTTTCAAGAGTTTTCAAATCCTAGGTTTGATTTGGCAACAAGAAGCAACCTGAACTCATTTGGAACCTATCATTAGGTTTTTTTTAATTTAATTAAGAGTATCTCTAAGTTACTTTAGGCTTAAGACTAATCTATTTTGAGATTTAATATGCAAAGTATTTTTACCTCGCCCAATAAGTACAATTTTCGATATTCAAATTTGAGTTCTCTCCTTTATAGAAATAAGGCCGCTTAATACTTCAATCAATAGCTTATTAGTCGATCATTAGGGTTTTTATTATAGGTGAGACTCCCATGTTTGCAATGTCTATATATAATGATCTAAAGTTGAACACAATATCAGGCATTCAACAAAAAGAAATCCAGAGTTTGCATTTTTATAATGTGATCCAAAGTTCAATGGTTTACAAAACATTATCAACTGTATATTTACCGAGTGGCAAAAAGGAAAATAAAACTGTATGTGTGTGTATCCTTAAAGTTAAAGGGTACGCATTAATTAAAATAATTTGGGGACGAATTTCTCGTACACTAAACTCAACATATACTGGATATATATTATTTGCATTTATGTCGTAGGAATTGTGGAGAGAACTTTATATATATATATATATATATATATATATATTTGTGGTCCAATTACTACAGTTGATATGCATGAATGTGTACGAGGTATTGATGAACCTCGATTTTCTTTAAGTAAGGCCGATGAATATTACATCAGGGTTTAAGTTTTTTTTTTAGAATCTACGCAGTATCTCCTAGTCGATAGTTAGAGACTAAGAATTATTTTGATACGTAGATATCACAAAAACGAGTTTTATTTTTTTCAACAAAATCTTTTCTATACATACGGCTGGATTTAAATTCATAATATTATATTTAAAAGATTAATCATCTATCAACTATATTAGACTTCAAGAGTTCTAAGTACTCTTATCTCTAATTTGATGTTTAGGAGTTCCATATTTTCCTTCTTCTTCTTTTTTTCTTCTTCATTTCATCTTTGTTTTGTTGCTAGATCCATTGTCATGTCATTTAAGTGAAGGCAAGTCTAGAAAAAAATATTCAAATTCAAGATGCAACAATGTGCATTTGGAACCCAAATCATCTATACTCTTTTTATTTTATTTATAAGTCATTCCTAACATGTTTCACTAGAATTAATAAAAATTTTAAACATTATTAATTCTGTCTTAAAATTTAATAACTTGACCCCAATTTATTTAATATACACTATATCTATAAAAATATACTGTACACAATAATAAATAAAAGGTAATATTGTATATTCATACAAAAAATTTAATAATATGATCTATAAATATGAAAAAAAAAACTATTTCTCTATTTTATAAATAGGACATGGGAAGTATATACGCATGAAAGAGGTAAATCGAGCCATAGTCTTATATATTGGATATGAAAGCCATCATATATTGGATGTCATTTAAGATCACACAATTGAAAGGAATTTATGTGTATCTTTTTTCAGATGAAAACCATAGTCAAGAGTGTCATTTCACGCAGCAAAAGCATAAAAGAGAGGAAGAGATCAGTTACTAAGTAACGGAGCACGCGTACAAATCTGACTCCCCCAATCCCTATTATCTTTCATATCCAATCTGCCGGTTACTGGATTTTCCTTTGTACTACCTTTGGTATTAATTATAAGGGTAAGTTGATTTTTTTAGATAGATTAAAGAAGTTAAATAAATAAGTTAATTATAATTAATACAAGAGCTAATTGACTAATTTGGGTATATTGAAGATTATATAAAATGAATTTATCTTGAGGGGTTAGATTTGATTATAATTAACTGATTTATTTGACTTCCTAGATCTATCAAAAAAAGCTAACTGACTTTTATAATTAGGACTAAAGAGAGTATCTAATATATAAAATATTACTCATTCTGATTCTAATTATAAGAGATAGTTGACTTTTTTTAGATATAGGATGCCAAATAAATTAGTTAATTATGAATAAATCTAAATTATTAATATGAACTCATATTATATACTACTCAATCTATAAAAATTAGTCAACTAGTTCTTATATTAGTTATAATTAATTGATTTATTTTCTTAATATATCCAAAAAAATCAACTAACTCTTATAATTAAGACAGGGGGTAGTATATATGATTGTAGTTACAAGAGTTCAAGGACATGCTTAGTAAGTTTGACATTTTTTTAGGAAAAATCATTTTGGAGGTACTTACCCTCAATCTTTAATTTAGTACTTGTATTATTTTTTTCTTCTTATTAAATATTTTAATTTTGCTATGTTAGAACAATTAGCTTTTATAAAAGGGTTAACAATACTAACATAGTAAAGTTATAGAGGTTAACAGTACTAACAAAATAAAATTAAATAATTTAATAAGAAAAAATAATACATGTACTAAATTAAAAATTAAAAAAAATATAGATATATGTAGAATGGTTTTCCCTATTTTTTTAATCCCTAAAACTATTTGGTGGTAAGTAATTTCCACCAACTAAATACATGAAAAGTGACTATCGCATGAAAATGGTGACATTATATATATTATGATGTTTCCTGTATCTTAAGTAATAATAATGTATGACGTATGCAGATATTTTTTATACCTATTAGATATTTACACACATATAGCCTGAGAAAGTATCTACCTTATGAAATGCTTCATAAAATCCTCCATCTTTGTAGTTGGAAAGGACAACAATAATGACATGAAAGGACTTAAAGCATTTAGTCATTTAGATTATTTGCCAATGTAAAACAAAAAAAAAATAGATTTAAATATCTTAATTAGATTCTCTCGAATGAGAATGGTGACATTATTATTTTATGAATTATGATGTTTAACGTGTCTTAAATAGTTAATAGCGTATGAAATGTAGATATTTTTTTAAATCTGTCTTAGGAATTTACATACATATAGCCTAAGAAAATAGCTACTTTATGAAATGGTTCACAAAATCTTCCATCTTTGTAGTTGGAAAGGACAACAATAATGACACTGAATGAACTTTCACCATTTAGATTCTTTATGCCACTGTAAAACAACAGTCCAGGTAAAATATAAAAAAGTTTAGATTTTGAATATTTGTTCTATTTTATATAATTTCACTATAAAACTATAGTTTAATTTGGGCTAAAAATTAAACAAACAGCTATCAAATGTTCAGAAAAACTTTTGGATTAAACTATAATTTTGGGGATCCAAAACTATGGTTTCAGATAAACTTGTGGGAATAGCTTCTGAATGGGAAAAAGTGATTTTGGGCTCTATAGTGACCATTTTGTCCCTATTTTTTTTTCTCCATCATTTTACCCAATGTCATTTCTAGTAATTTATCTATCAAAAAAGTTATTATGGTAATAATTATCAAAATCCTTATTTTTTTATAATCATTTTTTTTTCTAAAAGCTATTCCCCATACTCTCTTCTCTATAAGCTAAACCAAATAGGTGCTAAGATGTAAATTATTGGGCTTACAGGGTGTCTAGGAGAATATGAGTAAATGAAGATTTTAGCTTGTCAAATAATTTTCCTCATATTTGTGGACTTTTTAAACCTGATCTTAGGAGCCGGTTTAAAAAATGCACCAGCTTTACATGTGATTTATAAAGTATATGACTTTCTAAATTGCCTTTATCTAGACAAATCATGTTTATGCTAGCAAGCAGAAAATTTTATTTGTTTATATAGGTGACAAAAACCAAGATGGAGACAATGCTTTTCTCAGCACATTGGAAGTTATTAAGGATCACAAGTTCGGAAGATATTATTACTAGCTAGAAACTTGTCTTTAATTCCTTTCTTTCTTTATGTTGTTTTAGGGGATGAGATATGAAAACTAGTAGCACTAATTCCACCACACATAGGTGAGTTGGATTCACCTTGGTTTGTATGGCGCAATGTATTTAAGAGGTGATGAGACTATCTATATGGACTATGGAGCCTAATCCAAGATCAGAATAGCAGATAGAGTAGGGTTTTTACCAGAAGATTGAGATTCTATATCCAACAACGCAGTGGTTTGAGCTTATGGGAATCTTAGATGCAATTTGAAAGCAGCTCAGTTGCAAGAAAGTTAGGCACTCTATGATGGTGTTGTGCTATGGATCAATACAAGTAATGAAAGGAATTGGTCTCTCGCCTTTGACCACACATTTCGAGTGGCTGTTACTTGTGCTATTTCGCTCACCCCAAGCACACTGCATGAGCTTTCAGTTTAATTTATCTCTATGGATAATCCTACCTTAGGGTGAATTATTATTTAATTATCCCCTCTCTCTCTCTCTCACACACACACACTGTAATTCACTAGTGCAAAATAGCATTTCAACAGCGGGGCTTTTACACCACCAGTTGGAGAATATTAAACCTCAACCGTTCAATTTTCAATCTAAAGGTGGAGATAAGATGAGGAGAACAAAAGGAGAGAAAGGATGAGGAGATGATCCAGATCCCCATTAGTTGTGCTAATTGGCTCACCTTCAAGCACACTGCATGAGCCCTGAGTTTAATTTATCTCTCTATATAGATAGTCCTATACCATAGGGTGGATTATTTAATTATACTGTACTCACTCAAAATAATATTTTTTACAGCTAGTCTTTTATGCCAGTTGTGTTGTGGTAGCAACAGTGTAAAAAGTGTGATCGAATGACATTTTTATAAATAAAATAGGGATTGTTTACCTTCTACACCCACTAGTTTAAAAAAAAAAGAAGAAGCCTTTTTAGACCCATTAAAAATGCCTTTTTAGACTGATGTGGAACCGGTTTAGATAAGAGCGGGCATACTTTCTAAACCTGATCCTCTATAACCGGTCTAAAATGGGTGATTTAAATAACATATTTTCTACTTGTGACCGGTCGTAGAAATGGTGTAAAAATCCTTCTTGTAACTGGCGTAAAAAATGCCTTTTTTGCATCAGTGTGGAGCAATGAAGGCGCACCAACTAGCAGGCTGCCTTTCATTGATGAGGCTGTTACAATATAGACGTTGATGTGTGTGTGTGTATTGAGGTGGCTTATTGATGGCGATGCATCTTTACCTCAATGGTAGGCACTTTTTCGCAAAGCTTTATGGTTCACTTTCACAACCTTTTATGCCAAAATTAAGGGAAGAAATGAATGTTGATAATTTTACAATGGTCCCCCCTACATAGCTAGAAATCATATATATATATATATATATATATAAAGACATTTAAATTTATATATGGTCCCAAGCTAGCTAGCTCAAGCTATTGAATTCTATTTGACACATGTGTGCCAGCTGATTCACCACTCCTTTTAGGTTGTCACTGCCACAACTTGTACCATTATTTTTTGCTTTAATTTGCTTATGTAATATTGCTACCTCATTTTCACTCCATTATTATTCACAACTTCGTACGACTACACATATTATATATTATTATTATGCTTTGCTTTTATCTTCCTTTTACATTTGTTGGTTAGTTTTTGCTTATCCATACATTACTCACAAATAACGTATGTCTATTATATTACTTCGTAATAACAAAACATTATGAATATGTATCACATTGGGAATTAGGAATGTATAGGTTAGGGAACTCTTAAATAGGGTAATTAGGAAAATATGACAATGGAACATGTATAGGGTCAATACATATGTTTGGTTGGAGGGAAGCGGGGTGTGGAAGTAGAATCTTCCGCTTCTCTTATTTGGTATAATGAAAATTACTTCCATTTCTATTTCTCTGGGTCATTTCAGTTCTATCAGAAAAGTTAAAAATTGAGATGATGGAAATGAAAGTAAAATTTTTTGGACAATTTTACCTCAATTATAAAATTCCTGGACAACTTTAACCCTTCTCAAGTTATAAAAAAAATATTTTAGACCATTTTACCCTAAGTTATAAAAAAAATATACATTAATTCCATATTCACTTCTATAATACTAAACAAACTTTTAAAACATATTTCTAGCCTAATTCCACTTCTACTTCCACTTCTATCAAAAACTCTTCCATCTTACTAAACGTACCCTAAATTCAATATGTACTATTTTTTTAATGTGGGTTATTTAAATTAAATAAAGATATTAAAAAATAGGATTAACTCTCGTTCAAATTGTGGGTAATTAAGAGTATTGCTAGCAGTTTAATCAAATCACTAGCGGTCAGTTAACAATATAATTAGCAGTTGTAGTTTAAGAAACCACCACAAAAATTAAACTTGGTATTTTTGGTTGGATTTAAGTTTTTTTTTAAAAAAAACCCTAATTCCAAATTAAATAATAATCCTTATTTGGTGGCGGCTTCATCATCTTCTCATGTCCTTGAACCTGACTTGCATTATTTTTTTCATTCCTCATGCAAGTTGCTGCCTTTTAATTTGAAAGACTTGGCTTTCGTGTGCAATCTCTCTAACTATTTTATCTTTGAGCTTCTTTCTAATCCTCTGATCTATTCTGCAGCTTTATTCCTCTTCCGTAGAATCCTGCAAAAACAACAACAACAACAACATAAATAAGTGCACAAGTCTGATAATAAAATTAGGTCAAAGACAACAACATTAATTTCCTCATTAACATAATTCATCACGAAACCCATCACACACAATCACCTAGAAAATGCTACGACTTATATATATATATAATATTGTGTAATGAACATTGACTCGAATAAGTAAGCTTATATCAGTAACTTTAACCTATGACGCACCTATATATATATAAACATTAACTTATGTTTAATAATCTCAACAGAAACATTATATTGATCTTTTTTTTTTTTGGTATAAAAAGTTTAGAAAGGTTCGACATCAATCCTCTATTAAGATCAAGACACAATCCTAAAGCTCATAAAACACTTACAAGGGATTTACGAGATTGTCTATTAAATGAGCTCTTACAATAGTAGAAATCAAACTCGTATTTTTGTAGGAGACGAATCTGTTTTTTACTATCTGTATCAACCCTTATTGATAGAAACATCGATCCGTGTGTGAGTGTGTGTACTGAAAAAGGTTCAGAAAGAGTAAGAATTGTCGAGCCCACACCATGAAAAAGCAGGAAGGTACAGTGTACAAGGTTAGGGCCGACATGTCCCCCCACTGATGAAAACCTTACAATGGAAATATAATATAAATACACAGAAGATATGTCATCAAAAACTACTGACTCATATTATAATTGTAATAAGAATCTGAGCAATATCTTTGTACAACTCAGTTTGAGACCACAAACAACATTATTGTTAACCGCGAGTTTTTTGCCACACACACACATTGAAAGTAATAAAGAGCCCTAGCTACTATGATACTTTTCTCTGTTTTCTTTTGACAAGGACAACTGAAAAATTATAAGTTTAATAAATATAATAGATCTTCACGCAAGTTTAGCTAGTTATATTTGTGTGTATGGTTTCATTTATGCATTTTTAAACTTTAGTTAGATATATAAAATTTTGTGGTTAGAAGAGATGTGCATGTCTTTATCGAAGGCACTAAAAAATTGGAGTGATTATTGAATTAATTAAAATAGTAGTTCAAGTGTTACTATTTCAACTATGATTCAATCAAAGTCAACTTAATTATGATTAATATGACATACTATTATTTTCTATTTTTTAACTCAAAATGACATCATTTCTGCCTCAGTACACATGAAATCCAACCCAATCAACCTATCCAAAACCCTCTGAACTAGATTACTCAGGGGACTAGTTCACCAATTCACTAGTCTAACTGTTGATCTATATTAGATTTTAATACCACCGTCCCCATTACAGTTTTTGATTTAATTAATATATATAGGTCGAACCAACAAAGCCTAAAAAAATTGGTAGATGGTTGAGTCCCTTAACTATGATATCTTATGTTCGAATTAGGCGGTGCCTATAAAAAAAAATTGTTGGAAGAGATAAAACTCATTTCAGTGATATCTACACATCGGGAAGATTAGTGTCTAACTATTTGCTGGAGATACCGCATGGACTTTACCATATATATATATATAGGTTCCCTGGTGCTTATACACACACATATATATGTAAACGCACAAATGAATGAAGAATTGATCTCGATGTGTGGTGATGGATGTGGTCCTCTCGAAATTGTTGGAGCAATAGTACGTACTGTGCTAATAATTATGATCTTCCTGCTGCGTGTAACCCATTTGAAGCTTTTAAAGTTTTAATGGGGTCCAATTTATATATATCCATCAGCATCCACAAATTATGATATTGTTGAACCAGGAACACCAAAAGCCTGACAACTTAATTGGGGAGAACCACTAACAGTATTAAAAAGAGGAAGAATTATTTATACAGTACTTAAAAAAAGGCAAGAGGAGAAAATAATTGCTCCTGTTGTGATTACATTAATCTGTAATCTTAACAAAATATTTTCCAGATGATGTTTCTCGATATATACAAGGATTTAAGGTTTTAGTTAGAGCATTGTAGAGTGAGTTATAAGTAGAATCTTATATAAGAGAGGAAACCAGTTAGAACCTCACTGGCTGCGTCATTTTTTTTTTTGCCCACCCGGTTTACCAGAGCTTTGCCCCGACTACATCCGGATTCGACCCACGTCGTGCACCTGGCTATGGTGGGTGAGTCTCCCAACGGAGATTTTCTGCGTACGCCAAGGCTTGAACTCGAGACCTCGCTTAAGCGATACCGAACCGCTTACCACTCGGACCAACCCCGTTGGTACTGGCTGCGTCATTAATTAAACAATATTATGTCTTTTTCGTTATTCTTTTAATAGATAACAAAGGTTTGCCTTTTGGATTCAACCACCGTGTATCTTAGACCTACCTCATAAATAAGGACTTCATCAAGGTCCAGACTAATTCGAATCAAACCGGGTGGAGATCTTTGCAGGTGACAAACTCTACCATTTATGCTATTTTTTTTAGTTACCCACCTGATTTACCGGAGTTTTTGCTCTGACTATATCAGGATCCAACCAACGTCGCGTACCTAGCTATGGTGGGTGAGTCTCCCAACAGAAATTTTTTATTGGTATCAATTTTTACCCCGACTACATCCGGACCAACCTCCTTTGGTATCCATTTATGTTATTGTATTCTCATATTTAAATTTGAAACATTTAGTTAAACTAATACAACCCCCTTGCCAATTAAACCCAGCACTCTCGATAATTTGTCATCATATAGTTGGGCTCGGGGAAAGTCCATAGCAGGTCCATATATCTGTGAAGTGTTACTGGATACGGCCTCATTTTTTTGTCTTCAGACTATTACAATTGGGCCTCATGCCCATACATCATATTTTATATAGCTAAGACATCATAGTTGGCCCAATTTAAGAGTTTAATTTTTTGTCCTCAAACTCTCAAATTGGACCTTAAGCCCATATCATATGGGTAGTTATGAGACCTATTTTTTCAATGGAAACTGAAATCATTAACTCAAAAGAGATCAAGAACAACCTATCGTCTGTAGGTTCAATTGACAAAAAGGTGAGACATGCTATCATTTGAAGCGTGTTTGAACCCTAGAGAGTACCACTTTATTGTGGTTCCAGTTGCGACATTTGGGGAGGCATCCTAACTCCTATGTACCTAGGTTTACTCCTAAAGGTAATAGACGGCTCGCATTGCCCGACATTGGTATGGTCTAGGAGAAAAGGAGATTTTGCCCTGCCCTTAGATAGTGGGTGAGCCCAACCCCTTTCCAAAAAAATTTGTATAAAAAAAACAGAGATCAAGAACAAATATAAACATCCTACCTTCCTTCCTCAACTTCCATCTTACCAAGAGGCTTAGATCTAATTGAAAATGTTAGTCTCTTATAACATAGTGAATTAAGATTTGAATTTTTGCTAGAAGAAGTATATAAAATGTTAGTCTCTTATAACATTCTTAATCATAAGGTATAGGTTGACCAAGGATATAATAATTTTCGTGAATCTTTTGAGACAATTTAGCTAATTGCTTAGCCAGAGGATTTTATTCCCTTAGCATATGACTACACAGGACCAGCCAATCTCTATGAACTAATAATCTAACTTCATCTACAATATCTCTAAGTAATCTCTTATTTAACAAGTTAATTGCTTCTAAATGATCGTAAAGAAGAAACAAATTTCTGAGACCTTTTGACCCGCATAAATGGAGATCGTGAACGATTCCTATTAGCTCTGCAATGGCTTGAAGTAATGTTGTGAGTAGTAAATTCAACCAATTACAGGCACAGTTTATCCAAAAATTCAATATAATTAAAAATAAGATTTAACTGTCACATTTTTTGCTTACAAAGTTTCTAGAGGGTTGAGTTTTGACAACTTACCCATCCATGCTAGGATAAACTGGATGTTTAAATTATTTGAATAAAAGGCTCTCCAACCAGCCTTATTTCATTATTAGGGATTAATTATATAGATAGTATAATATTATTATATTCTATCAACAATTAATTTTTTAAATAAATTATTAATTAAAAAACTTTGTTTAATAATTTTATTGAATATTCTTCTTAATATTTCTATATTCATTTTCAAATAACTCAACTATATGATATATCCTTCTTATCGGCCCCTAGCCTTCTTTACATATATATATATATATATATATATATATATATATATATATATATTCAAACTCCTGCAAAAGGACTTTTTTTACTATTTTTTTTTTCTATAGATGTAAACTACAAACCTTTCTTATGAATGAAAGTCCCCGCATTGTAAAAAATCTGGCAAATAAACTATAATGTGAATTACTCATGAAAAATCTAATTTGTGATTTGAAATTGTTTCTAGTGTGAAATTATTGATGAGATGAACAGAGATGGAATGATTGGGAAAGTGCATCAATAAAAAACGATATTGAAACTTTTATTCTTTGTAGTAATGAAGGGCGACCCCCACACCAAAACGAATGAAAATTTTCAATCTTCAACTTATTATATTATATTCTTTTGACACTTTCTTTTGTCCGTTTGTTTACTATGTGTGAGGTTAGATAACTCCCAGACTATAATTTAAAAAAAAATTAATCTAAATTATAGTTTTAAAAAAATTTAAAATAAACAGTCTCATTTATCTAAAAGAGTTTATGGACTAAAATTATAGTTTTAGATAAATTATTGAGAATAACTTCTAGAATGAGCAAAGAGTTTATAGGCTATAAATGACTATTTTTCTCATTATTTTTCTACTTTCTCATCTCTCCCCTCTCTTCCATCATCGCAAGTCTTCTTCTTCTGTTATCCACCGTCCTCCGTCGCTACTTTTATATAGACCTCCGTCGTCACTACTCTTCCGTCATCTTCTTCAGCTCTCTTTTCTCTCTCTCCGATAGAAGAAGACAGAGATCTTAGCGTCGTCTTCTGCCGTCGAGTATGTGCTTTAAGTCATCGAAGAGGTATGGGCTCGTCGTCATCACCTCCGTCTTCTTAACCCTCGTCGTCATTTAGAGAAGATGCAGATGAGGTCGACTGTCCGCCTGGAATCAACGAGGAAGAAGAGGGGGGAAAAGATGAACAATGAAGGTGATGGAGTGGCAGAGATAGGATGTGAGCTGATGATAAATAGTGATGGTTAATTATTTTTTTCCATATCATATCCTTCTAGTAATTTATTAATCACAAAAATTATTTTGGTAATAACTATCCAAATATTAATTTACTTAAAATTATTTTTTTGTAAATTCTTCTCTAAGAGAGCTTATTCAAAATTATTTTTAAATTATTTTTTTATAAACTCTTTTCTAAAAACTAATTTCAACAAGTCCTATATGTACAATTATTATCTTTGTTGTGTTCGTTAAAGCCTTCACACATTTATACATTTTGAGAATAAAATAAGAACACGTTCCCTTTGAATATTTATAAGCTTTTGTCGTTGTGTTTTAAGATTCCACGGTTCTTTTAATTATTCGTCAATTTGAGCTTTGTTAGGTCAAATCATGAATAATTAGACGTGAGTTATATATGTTAAACATAAGTTTTTTGAGAGAGAAAAATGAGCTACGCATACAATTATTTTATTTTGCACAAAATGTTATGATAAATTGTATTTAATATAAGACATATTTAACTAATTTTATTAGATTAAATAAGATAGTTAAATTTGTTAATATAATATATTTTTTTAAAAATACTATAACCGCTTTCCTTAATTCCCTCTTTTTTTTTCTTACTTGATTATTGTTGTTGGAGTATCAATAGAGGTAATTTAAAAAAATAGATAAAGATGATAGAGGGATATTATATTTAGAACTAATATCAATTCTTCAATTATGTTATATATTAAAGATCAAATAAATATTGTTTAGTTTATTAATCAATATTGTAAATGGATCTACACCCTTATATCTATATAGTAGGGAGTTTTTTTTTTTCGTTGTAAACCTAAAAATGGGCTATACCCTTTATCAAATAAAGAAAGTTAGTAGTGTTTTTTAGTCTCTGGCTCTAAATATAATAAATATTTTAGAATTTCATGATATTTTAAAATTATTTTAAAAAAATACCCCTCTTTAATGATTCCCCCTAGTAAATAATATTTCAAAAAATAAATACCCCTGTTTAATAAGGGGCAGATTTGAACAAAAAAAAAAAGACAAAGACAAACTCTTTTGGTATGTATATTTTTGACAATTATCTTATTGCAGCCTATCTCTATTTTTGTTGATATGGCTATATGGCTAGTCAGATTTAAGCATTAATTGTCAAGACTCAACTGAAGATAATTCTCCTAGGTTTTTTTTTTTTGTTTTCACACCGACTTGAACTCGAAACTACAGACTCAATTGAGGGTAGCTCTTGTAAAAGTTTTTTCTATATTCATTTGAGCTCGAGCTCGAGACCTTATACTTTAGTAGTTAAAATCCCTTCCACATTTATATAGGTGAGAATGTAGGCCAACTTTATAAGTAATTTTTTTAAAGGAATTGGGCTCACCTACTATCTAATAGCAGAGTGAAGTCTCTTTTTTTTTAGACGATATTAATATTAGGTATGACAACTTATTAATTATCTTTATGTATAAATCAAAGGCCAACCGAATTCATACAAGTTGACCACATATGGGTAGGAAAAAAAAAGTGGACTTTTAAATAGGTTGAGACTTTATCAACCGGCCCAACTAGGGATAGGTTGGGGGATTATACTTGCCAAATTAATATGATTGATCAACTAACAGGGTTGATCCGAGTGGTAAGTAGCTCGGTATCGTTTAAGCGAGATCTCGAATTTGAGTCTTGGCGTATGCAGAAAATTCCGGTTGGGAGACTCACTCACCATAGCTAGGTGCGCGATGCGGGTCGGATCCGGATATAGTCAGGGCAAAGCTCCGGTAAACCGGGTGGGCAACAAAAAAAATATGATTGATCACTATCTTTCAAAAATAAATATATTAAAATTTGAAAACATATATCCACCATTCATTTCATCCAACTTCATGGAAAATCTTAGTTATATTTTCTTCTTATATGATGTTCAAGAAAATAGGTGGAAAATCTTCTTAATATTATATATACGAGTAAATTTAAAATCCAAAATGCTCAATCAAAATTATGTTGAGTAATTAAAACTTGAGAAAGAAAATAATGAAGATGATTAATGAGTAAGTTGGGAGGGGGAGAGAGAGAGAGAGAGAGAGAGAGAGAGAGAGGTTTGAAACATTGATTGACAAAGTTATGTTTGTCCATATCTATATAATAATGGAGGATGCTGTCTCATATGTAGATAATAATAGCCGACAGAATGAATATAATAATTATGAAGAGAAAGGGAGAGAGAAAGAGAATACTTGTTATCCTTACCTATTAGTACCAATATGTTAAGAGAATTAATTACACAAATGTGATATAGTGGTTACTTCATTTGATTTTTTGATTATGTGAGAGGGGTTTGAATTCTTTTATTGAATACGAAAAAATGTCACGATCAGTTATTTATCTTTAAGTGAGAGCTCTCGGAATTAATCACTGCTAACAGCAATAAATACCCTAATATATATATAAAAAAAAAAGCAAAGAAAAAAATCATGGTATTAAAATCCAATCACTCAATCACGACTTTTTTGAGGATTCAATTAAGAATTTTAGATTGATAGACTAAACTAAATTTTATATTTTTTCCTCCTTTTTATTGAGCATAAAATATATTTTTTTGAGTTAAATAAATTAAATCGCTAACCACCTTATTTATATTTTAATAACTTCGTTTTATTAGATTATATGTGATATATATAAATATTTCATATATTTACGAGTCTGTATCTTTTTATTTAAATATCATTCTATTTAGGGTTATATAAAATATATTTATATATTTTAATTAAATTATAATACTATTTTAATTATGATTAGTGGACTCCAATTTAACTATAATTAAATAATTAACTCTTGAATTACTGTTTTGATCAGTTTAACTTTCTAGTGCAGTGAAAAACACACGCACAACTTCTTTCTAATGTAGGATCAGATCTAACCATAAAAGATATTTTTAACTATTTTTTAATCATTCCAGCTAACTAAAAAATTAAAATTATGCAGAATAAATCATCGTTTATTTAAACACTTAAAGTTCATTTAGAAGATATGGAGAAATGGGAGGACAAATATGTACCACCCTACAATTAACAAATAAAGTCTTCACCTATTTCTTTCATTATACTTTAAAATAAAATTCATTTTTTCAGTGAAAAAGAAACGAGAGAAATCAGATCAAATTCAATTATAATTAATTTAATATTGCCTTTAAGACAAATACTACAATCAATGCTACTGTATATACAGCTGTACATCAAATCTTGTCTCACTCTCGGCCACGTCTACCTCTGAGTTTTCATATTCAGATGTTTGACCATTATTTTCCATATATTTTCATTTGTCTCTTCTCTACAACTTGCAATTTTAGTTTAGTTATGGACCTCACAATCAATTATGCAACTTGTCCATAAATTATCTACTCACGTTTAATTTAATAACTTGTCGAATTTTGTGTACTAAATTGAATAATTATAACGGTAAAAATATTATGATAAATCATATTTGGAAATATATATTTTTTTATTTACATATATTTTCAATATAGAATTTAGCGCATTAAGATAATTATTTTTAATTTTATATATTCAATTTATTAAAATATTCTTCTTTTTGCTAGTATGATACGTATTCTTTATAGTTATAAACTTATAATTTAAATTTAATTAACCTTGGTTAAATTTATTAGACTAAATATATAAAATTTCCTAAATTTTGAGTCAGTTACACATAACATCACTAACCTATTAAAGTTTAAATTAAAAACTCTAGTCTTTCATGTTTTAATTAGTAAGCTCATGCTATTAAAATTGCCACTATAAAAATTATTATATAATAAAAGTTGTTAACTTTAACCACAATTTTAATAGTAAATATTTGATCATCAAAATATAAAATATTATGATATGTAATTTAAATTTTTAAAGGTTTTAGAGTTATATACTATCTAAAATTTAAGGGAGTTTTATGTATTTAAACTAATTTATTATATATATATATATATATAAAAGTGGGGTGGGGCGCTCTCCAATCCATCAAGGGGCCTACTTTTTTTAACAAATTAAATTAAAATAGGTTTTAGCCCTCCATTTCATATTTTCTTTCAATTTGATCCCTCAATCATCAAGCTATAAATCCATTATTGCTTACACATAATTACCTTGTGAAAGGGAACATACAACTACACACATTCATCCATGCCATTGAAAGAAACACACATGCCCCATACACGTACGTATTATAGGATTTGATCCTTTAATCTCTTTTCTTATATACAAATCGATAAGTTAGATATTAATGACTCACTAGAACTAGAATATATATCCATATTTAAAGAGTACTTATAAATATTAAATATTGATAACAAGATTTAAACTTAAAATCTTATTAGTTATGAGTCAACTTCTTATTAATTGGACTAATATTTATTAATAATCGTTTAACTTCTTATTATGTAGAGATGTCTCTAGCCCACTGGCTCCAACACATATCACCTATCATCATTTACCAACATCATCTATTATTTATCTATTACTTTGCAAGATCAAACACTCAAGATGAGTTATTCACCATCTTGTTCACAACTCGACCACGTGGTTTGTAGCTTTCTCACATAATATTTTAAAAAATTTAATTAAAATGATGCTATATTGTACTCCCTCCAATCCCCTTATATAGGACGCCTAACTTCTATAAAATAGCATGATCCTATATAAGTTATTTGGTGGATTATTAATTAAATTTTTTAAACATTTCCCCTATTTTAATTTATTAAGAGAAAGCTTAAAGTTATAAATAATATAATATAAGAATTATTTAATTAATTTAATTAGATTAAAAAATTAATTAAATTAATTAATATAGTATATATATTTTTTAAAATAATATAATTATTTTCTTTTAATTATCTTCTTTCTTTTTTTATTTATTTAAGTATAAATAAAAATAATTTGAGAAAAATAAATAAATATATTTTATATTTATAATGAATATTAATTTTTTAATTAAATTATATATTAAAAATTGAAAGAGTATTTTTGTGTGTGTTTAGATTCAGATAGAGTAAACAAATTATATTTAAAAAAATTAATGGGACATAGATGAGTTATAACTATAAGTACACACGTGGGAGAAGTGTTGTTGATGCAGGGGAATTACTAATTACATTACATATGCCCCAGAATTTCTTGCCGATGGCAGTGTCTAAGTTCAATGATTGGTGTGACACTGACCACTCCAATCATCTTATGGTGATGCCCAATCCAATTGATGGCTAAAAAAAATTAAAATCTAATCAGTATTTCTACCATTTATATTAATTGTTATATTTTTTTTTTACAAAAACTAAGAAAATAATTTAATAATATTATATTTTTTAAAATGTTCTTAATCTTCTTTGAATAAATAATGTTCCTAATTTAATACATTATTTGAATACAAAATCAATAAGGCAAAATAGAAAATAAAAAAATTAATGCATTTTTTAGAATCTAAAATTGACAAATATTTCTTCTATCTCTATTTACGATTTTTTTACCCATACGCTACAAATAGAACAAAAATATACCTAAATGTTGTAAGATGGGAAATATTTCATCAAAATGCTACACCAAAAGCCTTTCACACATATCGATATATATTAGTCTTAATAGAATTTTTTTTAACTATTTAAATATAATATTTTAAATTTAAATTTATATAAATATAAAAAATATATTTAAAAAGGCTTATTTCAATTAAACTTGACAATATTTAAATCTAATCGAATTAAACAACTATATAAAAAACTATTAATTAGGGGTGTTCACGAACTCGTCTATTACATATCGCGACACTTAGGACAGGATAAATTTGACCACCTCAACTGTTAACATAAAGAACAGTATTAGCTTCAATCAAAACACTCGTAAAATAACAATGACATTGAAAATGACGATGAACGGTGATTGGTTGAATTGAATCAAAACTCTGACACGCATGTTTTCCTAATCTTAATGTTGTGTCTCTGCGTACATTTACTGTCATTCATGAATGTTTCAGAGGAAGTGGGGAATCGAAGACGTATTTTAATTAAAACCAACCATGATTTGCTTCTCTGAAAATGATTTATACCAGCCTGGCACATATATCTGCTAATCCATGCTTTGTCCACGTTATTTTCTTCTTTTATAAGGTATTGATTGGCATTAGTCAAGCTAATTAAGCTATTCGATTCGGTCTTATCCACTTTTTCATTTAATTTATTTTAATTTGATCAATAATATAAAAATATTATTTAATTTGTAAGCCCTTATAATTTTACATCATTTTTAATTAAATTCTTGTATTATATTTTTATCATATCTTATAGTTTCATCTGATTTTAATTAAATCTTTTTAATTTTATTTATTTTTTAGCCAAGTTTATGTATTTTTAAGTTAATAATAAAAAAATTATAAAATTTTATTAAAAATTAGATAAAACTATATGAATTTGTATAATAATATTTGTTAATATAATATTTGATAACTAGTTTTTTAAAAAAAGTACATCACATTCACACATGAAATGATTTTTCAGAGGAAGTGGTGAGCCGAGAACGCATTCAATTATATGGTAGATGATCTGGAAGTTATGGTTAATGATTAGTGTTTAGTGTTTAAGTTAGCAAGTTGTGGGCATTATATATTATCAATTTGCTAACTATGATGTGTCGTTTAATGAGTAAACACAGATGAACGACAATAAACATGGTACAGCACATTAAAATAGATAATTACTTGAGGAGAAAAACAATTTGCGTGAAGAGGTAGGGATCTACAAGTGGAAATGAAACGCAGTGTAAATGATATATTTTGGAGTGACTTGATTTGAACAGCACAAGTGTTGTCATGTTTTGTAAGCAGTACGACAATGATGGATGGTTTTATGAAGAGAAGGCACATGTCGTTTGTCGTTTGTCGTTTGTCGTTTGGTCTAAGCATCACGGTCTTGTGGTGTGTTGGGATTTCTTGGATCCAACACAATCACATGTTAGGACTTCTGTCATATCCCGTACCGATGTGTCCAAATAATATTATTAAGGAAAAATTAATACTTTCATTAGTCAGACACTTAAAACTAATTCAAATGAATTAAAAAATGACAGTTAATGAGAGCATTCGAGTGTGAACCAAGATAGCCTTATATGAAAATGAGCCACCTAATCGTATAGGAACTCATTAAATCTATTTTTAATTAATAAAAGTTTTCAATTTTTTATTAGTGAGGTTTTGAAGAAAAGAATAAAAAGAGCCATTTATATCAAATATAATTTTTTTTTATTTCAAAACATCACTCAGCTATTTACTCATCACTTGAGATTGGCCTTCTCAATCTCATTATTAACCATTTTAACTTATTTTTAAATTTAAAATTCACTTGCTCTATTTTGATTAAAAAATACTTTGAAATATAGAAATATGAGTACCTATAGTTCTTCATTTAAAATTGAGTTCAAATCACAAGATGATGTGATGAGGTATTGATGGAGTGATTATGCTTCAAATCCTCGTCATGAAATAAAAAAAATGAATTAAAAATAATTTATCTAGGAATATTCTAAATTCCTTATTGTACTAAATGGATATTCTATTTTCCATTTTTAAAACTAAAGGAATATTCTGTTCTCAAAATATATATGTTCTTATTATTCTTTTATTAAAAATAAAATATTTGATAACCTTATTGGTAGATTATAGATAAATATCTCTATAAACTTTATTTATGATTTATAAGAAAATATAAATCATATTATTATTCATAGTATATGAAGAGTATGGATAACTTGTAATAAATTTCATATTAAAAATAATGAGTTTTGCGTGTTCATATTGAATTTGTAAAATAAGCTTGTATTATTTGTGATTTATAATACGATTTAATATTAATGCACTAAAAAAATGATATAATTTATTAAAATTGTTTATACATGAATAAATATATTGTTGGAAAAAAAAAGAATAAATATATTAACATATTTACTAGATCACTCTTTAAGCTAGTACAGATAGATAAGGCTCCCTTGTCAATGGCTTACATCAAATTCTTGAGTATTTTCAAAGCAAATTCATAGAAATTTGACAATTTTGCCCCTTTATGTCTCCCAGGTTATTTGAACTGGCCGACTTAATGATAGCCATCGTAGACCTTTTTTTTTTTTTTTTTGCCTAGTCTAATTATATAAATGTTAAATAGTTGAATATGAAAAATTAATTAGCTTGTTATGCGTGGGACATAATTTTGTAATTTTTGAAGATTGAGTCAATTTATTGATCATGATTAAGTTATATTATTATAATTATTATTATTCATAATTTCATATATCAACCATTGAAAAAAGTATTACTCCTTCGATTTTTTAAATATGATCTAATTGGGGAGTTAATTTTAGTCTTAAATATAAAATTTATTTTCTCTATTTATCAATTTTTTTAAAATTACTCTTATTGATACTCATGCAACAATAATCAAGAGAGGGAGGTAGTTAAGGAAGATGAATATAATATTTTAGAAAAAATATGTCATATTAACTAATTTAATTAATTTTTTAAATTTAATCAAATTAGTTAAATATATATTATATTGAGTATCGATGAGATAATAGTAGTTGTTTTGCCTTTGCCCCTTTTGTTACTATTGATATTAATATAATGAGCCTTAATCCAAAATCAAAGGTTTTTTTTTAAGTTAATGACTTTGTAGTATGAAAGTTCTTTTTCAAATAGAAGTATATAGGTTGGATCCCACTTGTATATTCAAGATATTAGTGCCGTCCTACGAAATAATAATAAAAATGTTTCTTAAATATTATTGAGAGCATTCCTTAATCTTAATAATAAAAAAATTAAATAACAGAAGAATCCAGAAAGAATAATTTTCTCTGAGGTATATTACACACACACATATTATACATATCTTTTCCATTTAAAAAATAAAAAAGGAATTTTTTTTAAATTGATTAGTAATTTGGTAATTAATTAGTGTGTGTTTGATGAATTGTGTCAAAAATTATAATTTTAGATTAAATAATCTAAACACTCTCCATTTTTTACAATTAATTTTTCACAAAAACTAATAAATTATTCAAATAATATTTTTTTTTCACAATCTACTCTTCACCAAAATTAATAAACTATTTAAACATTATTTTTTCCACGATCAATTTTTAACTAAAACTAACGAACTATCTAATCAGTTGTATTAATTATAAATAAATAATATAATTTCACATAACGAACACAAAGTTAGTCTAATATTGTAAGGTCCCACTAAATTTATTTGAGTATCTAATAATAGAATTTATAAAAAATATTAGAAACTAGATGATAATATATAAAAAATAGATATAGACAAGATTCAAATTGCTCCTTTGCTCCTACACTAGTATTGTTATTGTATAATATGAACGATGTCACCATTTTATACTTTTTAATCCACCAATTGCTATCAAAATACATGTATTTGCATCAGATTAACATATCTATTTCCATAGAAGTCAACCAAATAAATAGACATATTAAAAAAAATATAAAAAATAGATATAAAATAATATAGACTCACTGTAATACGTATAAGGGAAAATTGCATTTAAATTTTATGTAAAAAATCTAATTGTAAAAAAGTCTCTCGAATTTATCAAATGACTGTGAAATCTCACAGTACTTGGGATTAATTTTTTCGAATTATGAAATGACTAAAAAATAACAACTTAAGACATAAGAAAAAAAAATAGCAACTCAAGTAATATGAATGACAACTCCTAGAGTAAGGAATAACAACTGGGGCGAACAAAATAATGACTGGGATATTTTTTTAGGGGTAGTTCTGTCATTTTATAATTTAAAAAAATTAATCCCAAATCCCATGGGACTTCACAGTCATTTGATAATTTCCTAGGACTTATCCGTAATTAGATCATTGCATAGGATTTAAATACAATTTTTCTTAATTATAAATCAGAACATCTGGAGAAGGGGACAATAACAATAATTAAAGTTTAACAAATTGCATCCTTTTAATGGCATAAAAGAAACCGATTTCATCAATAAATATTGAAGCAAATTCTACATATTTATAGAGGACACTCATTGTAATTTCTAATGATAATTCTCACTCACTTACCATCAAACATTGCATCAGCTTTGATCTTCAATTAATTCGTTACTAGAAAAGGCATGCCTTTATTTTGCTTTTTCAATCTAAAGTTGATTGTGATCAATTATTAATAGATCGACATCATTGTTGGTTATATTATTATTATATTAATTATATTATATATGGGTTAATGTGTAATTTTACTTCGAAAGTCTCTAGGTATGAGCTGTAAGTATTTAAAGTTTTTTATTGAACTAATATAATTCTAAAAATATTAAAAAATAAGTAAAGTTACATTAACAATTAAAAAATTTACGTTGAATGTTAAAAAATTAACGTAATAATTAATATTTTTAATTATTATGGGCAATATTATTTATTTTTAACACTTCTAAATGATATTAATCAAAGAAAAATTTTCAGACACAAAATTTGTTTGGACAAAATTGAATCTTAGATATAATGTGAAGTCCCACATCGGGCGGGGAGACGAACGAAGTATGTTTTATAAGTGTGTGGATACCTTCCCCTCGTAGACGAGTTTTCGGGTTGAAAAGCCTGGGAAACAAAACCGTGAGGAGTGATATGGGCCCCCAAAGCGGACAATATCTACGTGGAAGGGTGCTGGGTTGGGCTGTCACAGATAGTATCAAAGCCGGTCCTTCTCTCGGTGTGCCAGCTAGGACGCTGGGCCCTGTAAGGGGGTGGATTGTGAAGTCCCACATCAGGCGGGGAGGCGAACGAATCATGCTTTATAAGTGTGTGGATACCTTCCCCTTGTAGACGCGTTTTCGGGTTGAAAAGCCTGGGAAACAAAATCGTGAGAGGTGATATGGGCCCCCAAAGTGGACAATATCTACGTGGAAGGGTGCTGGGCTGGGCTGTCACATATAATTTGATATATATATTTATTTAATTTAAAAGATTTAAACTTTTGACTTCTACCAATATTTCCATCTAATTTTTGGGTTCTGAACTAATCTTAGGTGTGGATATATAAAACTTGGGATTGGATTTTGGTTTTTGTATATTGCATGAGATTTTAAAAATAAGCTATGCTAATTGTGATTTTTAAACAGTCTGGTGTGATATAAATTTTATTTTTTTATATATTAACATTGATTAACTGTATAGTTACATTCATTAACTTTTATTTATGGGGTTTGGAATGTTTACTCATGATATCACCATCACCATAAATATTAAATGATGAAATATTTGCTGAAAAAAATTACCAAAAATGTCAACAAATTATACTATTTATAAATTGATCACATGTCATTATGCAATTTGGAAGTCATTAACTTATATGGTGAATGATTAAACAACTAGACCAAAGTCGACTCGCTAATATCTTGATTTAGATAAAAAAAAAATATTTTTTTAGTTGAGCTGTGCTGAATTAGAATTTAGCCGAAATTCAGAAGTACACTATAAAACAAAATAATTTTTAGCAAATTGGAAGGTTTTTGGGCTGATGGAAAGAAAAGTTGAAAACACAATTAGAAAACTTACAAAAAAAATCACATTATAAAAAAATTTATTATATATATTAAATGCATATAATCATGTTTTACTAATTTTTTTATTTTATTATTATGCCATTGGTTGGCCTATCCATGTACTTAATCAAGAAAACTGAAACCCACTAATTTTTCCGGTTAAATGACTTTCAACACATTACTCTTATATATATATATATATATATATACATATTTTAGTTTTCCACTCAATTTATTGAAACTTTGTCCCGCCTACATCAGGATCCTATCCGCATCGCGTACCTAGCTATGGTGGATAAGTCTCTCAACGAAAATTTTCTATATACGCCAAGGCTCGAACTCGAGATCTCGCTTAAATGAGATCGAGTCGCTTACTACTCGGACTAACCCCGTTATTACATTACTTATAATAATAGAATATGATGGCATTCATAGCTGCTATAAGCTATGTATTTTGTTTATTTGATAAAAAGCTTTTTAAATGTTTATTTTGTTAATAATTACAATTTACCATGTTAATAATTAATATAATAATCCTTCACCTATGAAATGCACAAGCCAACATTTAAAAGACATCAGTGCAATCAATGCTCAAATAAACGATTTAGGATATATTTGAGTAACGTAAGCATTATTATTATTTGAGTTATAAGAGTTATTCAATTAATTTATATAAATTAAAAAAAATCAGATAACTACTTAATTCTAATAAATATAGTCTTTTTTTTTGGACAAATAATAAATATAATATAATCTTTCTAAAATATACTTATTTGATATTAGATTATAACTTACATAAATTAGTTTAAAAAATAATAAACAGGAGAGATAAAATATATTAAGATGGAAACAAATGCCCTTGAAGAAAAATAATACTGTATATAAAATATAGATGGATAAGATAAATTAAGATATCATATTTAAGATTAAAATTAATTTTATAAACCCTAGGAATATATAATTTATTTTATAAACTCTATAAAATAAAAATATATGATAGCAGGTCAGTTATAAAAAGTCACACCACAATTTGAGATACTGACAAAAAAATATAAATTAATATGAAAATTTTGTTGGGAAGATTGAGATCTTCCTCATATACGAGTAATCCCTCTCACACCATGCACGTCATTATTACCCTCCAGCCCTACACACAGTTAGGGACCCATCAAGCCAGCATGAACATAGCCATGGCCAACCAGTGGTGAATACTTGAAATACAATATAATATTGTACGGCCACGATCTTCTCTCAGGCCTTCTCATCATCATTCCCCTAATAGATATCGTCATCGTTCACGTTCAGATTCAGAGTTCAGACCCCCAAAAAGCTGTGTGTGTATATATAGGAGCCAAAACCGTCAGCCATATATATATATAGCGAGAGACAGAGAGTGAGAGAGCAAATAAGAAGAGCGCCTTGATTCATTCCTTTCTGTGTGCTTTTGCTTTCATCCTCCTTTCTCCTTCTTATCCCCTCCAGAATTCAGAGAGAAAATTCGAAGTAAAGCAACGAAAAGGTGCTACTCATTAGTTCTTTGGCCTTTCTTTCTTTCTTTCTTTCGTTTTCTTCTTTCTCAATAATACTTGGGATTTTGTCTCCTTGAAATTATATCAACTTTATGCTTGCTTTTACGTACTTTGCTTGCCCTGAGCTCCATCTTTTATATATGGAGTGTAATTTCAAACTTTTACTCCTTTTGAGTCTCAACCACGTGAGTTTTCCTTCTTTGTTCAGGGTGGAAATTTGAAATTTCGCTTCCCATTTTAATATGAACTTTTTATTACGATTATTTGAAAGTACAAAATCATGGTAAAAGATTTTTTCATTGATTTTCTTGTAATTTCACTGCCGAGATTTTCCGCTACTCCGAGATATCTGGTAGTTCGGTAGTTGTGGGACATTTAATTTGAATTGTAATTTTATGAAGGTGAACTCTTTGGCGATAAGAGTATCCTCAAAAGATACGTAGAATCAGGGGCTTTGACGAGAGCATATCGGAGGACGAAGATGATGAATAACTCTGTCTCAGATAACAGTTTTTACATCGAAAGTGATGACGAAGATGTGGAAAAACTTCTTAATAAAGGAGAAGCTGATGCTGATGATGGGAACGACTCAGATTCTTCAAATTTTTCAAATGAAAACCAGCAGCCGAACAAACCCAGTTCGTACAACGTCTCATGGCCTCAGAGTTACAGGTCAACTCATTCTTTCCTCTGCTTCCTTCCTTCATTTGATTTGTAAATTTCTGAGCTGTTTCTTGTATTGTTTTATTTTCCTTTTTCATGGGAAAATGGTTAATGCCATGTTTCCCCCATTTTCTCGATCGTAGGAGAACTTTTTCTTCTTTGATGGAAGTAGAAAAATTCCAATCCTCCTATGCTTAAAAAGTTTTATGGTTTCGCAATGTCCTTATGCGCCTTGTCTACTATGTGTTCATGCTTCTTATTCATATCTTAATGGCCTCGGTTAAATCATCTTTGTGTAAAGATTTAAATGTCTTCTGATCATCTGTCCAAATGGGGAAGTAACTATCATCTTTTTTGGGATCAAATATGAAGTTTCTGGGCCAATATTCTCAGTTAGTATTAGCCAATTTACTGATTCTAAGTCAGTCATTTAAATTTTCTGCGAACAAATTTGCCTGTAAACAAGTTACACATGTCTTGAATGTTGAATGAGGAGGATGGTAAAATTGACTGGCATTATCATCAAAAGAACTTCAGATTTGCTTTTCTGTTATGACTTTTTTGAGTGCATTAACCTGAACGCTTTTTCTATTGCAATCAATTTTTCAGGCAGTCAATTGATCTATACAGTAGTGTACCATCACCAAATATCGGATTTCTGGGCACTCCCTCACTGTCCAGATTAAGTAGCTCCTTTCTTTCTACGTCTCTAACAAGAAGGCACACTCCTGAATCGCTACCTTCCGCAAAGCCTCTGTTACAACCTACAGCAGATGAGCCACAGAGACGAAGCTCTCATACTTTGCTTCCTCCTATTCCTTCTAGGAGGTCGTCTTTGCTTAAGCAGGATGCTGCCAAGGTTTCTCATGAAGTCCCAATTCCTCGCCAGTGCTCTTACGGACAAGCTGTGCTTAATGGTAAGTATTTTTTTTAAAACCCCACTTTCTTTTGAATGAATATAAGATACAGAATCTCCATTGAGAAAGAAAGAGAAAATCAACGATGAAGATAAATTAGAAATGTAAAGAAACAAAAGATGGTGTGGAAATTTTCATGTAATATCGTTAACTGAAACTTCTACAGAGTTTTGTACTTAGAAGGCACTGTTCATCACCAATCTGGCAAACCAGTTTTTAGGTCTCAGTGGTCATACTTCTTCATGGCTCTCTATTTCTTAGCAACTATCCACCTCCATATTGAATTGAGGACATTATTTCTGACTCCAATAAGGACTAAAGAAAATAAGTTTTTTTCCCTCATTATAATTTTGACACGTGTAGCATTATTAGGCTCATAGCTCAGTTGTGAAGATGTGATGTTTGTCCATTCTTAGAATAAGGCATCTCAATCTCATGCGGCAAAAAGAACCTAATAGTTTGGTCAATATGCAAAGAGGCTGGGGCCACCTGTGTGTAATCATCAAAGATGTATATAATCATTAATAACGTAAACTATGCCAGATAAGAATTATGTGCACATACACAATTTCTCTCCAGTAAATTTGGGTATTCTATTTCTTTTATATCATCATATTTAGGAACATATAATTAGGGGACACGGCTGCTGTAACTAATCATCATTAGATATATAAAGTTAAGATGAATTGTTACTATAAAATTACCACACACATTATGATGATTTTTGTTAGGATGCCTGCCATTCCCCTATAGTAAAGCAGGGGTCACTTCTATTTAGTAAAAAACGGTTTATTCATTATTACTTTCATATAATCTTAGAACCATTTAAACAAGTTGAATACATGCTGCTAAATAGTATTTCTTGGTGTTAATGACTTATGGATCTCATCCAATTTCTACAGTGTAGTTAGAGGTCTCTTCTGCTTGTCTGGTCACCATAAACTGGACATTAAAATTTGAGTTATCTGAAAGAGAACATGTGTGTGAAACATGACATATGATTGTATGTACTTAAAGGCTGGACCATATGCAGCTGTCTAAGCAAAATATCCTGATGCATTTTAAAATCACATGCCATGCACTTTTAAATTAGGCAAGAATGTTGATCCCATTCTTATGTTGGCTTTTCCAGGTATAAATGTCCTTTGTGGTGTAGGAATCCTTTCTACCCCTTATGCTGCCAAAGAAGGCGGATGGCTTGGGCTTTCTATTTTATTAATTTTTGCAGTTCTTTCCTTTTATACTGGGCTCCTTTTGCGTGCCTGCTTGGATAGTGAACCTGGCCTAGAAACGTACCCTGATGTTGGCCAAGCTGCATTTGGAACTACAGGACGTATTTTCATCTCAGTAAGTCTGTCTGTTGATCTCTAATTTTATGTGATTGTACTTTTGTATTCTTATTAACCTGTGGGGTACATATGGAGTCATCAATGGCCCTGTTGTAAAAGAAAGGGAATATAACAGTATAAGACCTAGAAATTATTGACAGTTAAGAATATTAAAAATCTAAGTTACTTTCTAAAATTAGCACTCGTGTTCTCTAAAATAACAACCTGATTCATTCACTTGAGCCACCAATTATCGGTCCCTGATGAATCATAGGTCTTGATGTTAAAATGGGGGAGAGAGAGTGAGACTGCAATCATGATTCCATATCATCAGTCTCCTACTCGACTTTAGCTTAGACTACAGAGGATGCAACAGAGTCAGCTTCTTCCTTAACTACTTTTTTTTTGGTGAGGCACATCAAGTACTGACAATAGAGACTAATCTCCCCTAGGTTACTGAGGGCAAAGGTTAGACTCCTCCTAACTAAATTGCTACATGTACAAAGGCTAAGACTCGAACCCCCAACCACCACTTGCTTAAGTGATGAGAGTTCATAGATATCATTCATGCTAATTTGAGATGGTCTTCAATTCCAAATAACTCTTCACTTTTGTTAACTAACTTCTAGATATATTCTGTCGTTATATCACTTTTGTAACATCTGGAAAATCAAGTTGCAACTTCATGGAGGAATTCTACTTGTTTATATAGTCCTTGGAAGAAATTTTGATTTTTAAGGTTCTTAGCTGTCATTAATATAAGTTATTATTATTTTTTTGGCCAAAGAATAAGCTAAAAGTAAAGGGGGTGGGATATCTCTTTTATATTAAAAATGAGTAGTCTCTATAATGTGTTGTACTGTTGTTTATGCCTTTTCCATTTTGCTATTGTGGATGCAGATAGTATTGTACGCGGAACTATATGTAAGTACAGCCCCTTTCATTCTCAGTGTGTATTCTTTTGGAGATTCATCCATTTTAGTTTGACATATGTAAATAATAACACAAAGGATGAAATTCACTTAATGGCTATCAATTTGGGTATATTCCTATATGTTTGGACAAAGGAAAACAAAAAATCATCTTAAGTTCTGATACATGACTGTTTTTGAAGCTAATATCGAGTTCTCCTATACTTCATATCTGGGAAAAAGTGCAGGTTTTGTCATTTTGTGAACTATTTTTTTTTCCTAAAAAGATAATGATGCAGATGATGACCATATGAACTATCAGAGTAAAACATGCAAACGATTATTTTGGAAACAAGTGTTAATATTTTTTAAAGAATGCTAATTTTATTCCGTGCTTGATTTCCTCTTCAAATTAGTGATAATGTTAGACTGTTTTTCCCATTTTTTAAATAAAGAAGACTTTCTTTCCTAAGTTTTGTCAGTTGTAGCAAAATTTTGAGGTAGTTTGTCATATACAACAAGAGACAGGGATCTTGACTCAGTTGTCATATTCAGTCTTAATTACTGAACTTTAAAGGGTGTGAAGATATTTGTGATACCCTTTTGTGCTGCTGCTATTTTCATACTGGTGGTCCATAGAACTAATATTCATCTCCTTTGAGGTCTTTGGTATTGGTAGCAATTATTTGAGATATTTAAAGTTCCTTCATGCAGGCTTGTTGCATAGAGTATATAATTCTGGAGAGCGATAACTTGTCTTCATTATTTCCAAATGCAAGCTTAAGTTTGGGTGTCATTGAATTGAATTCACATGTTCTATTTGCACTGTTGACCACCTTGGCTGTTCTTCCTACTTGTTGGCTCCGTGACCTAAGTATTCTCAGTTACATCTCAGGTAGGAAGCCTATTACCAATTAATCATCCATTATCAGAAAACATGATAAATCTTTGTCTCTCTAACTTTTATCTCAAAGTTCATGATACCCTTTTCTGGTCCTCAACTTGAGAGCCCCATAGGTTTGCTAAAGCTTTGAGAAGCATTCTGTAGGGTGCTCCTCAGAAGCCTTGAATTTGAATCCTAAAAGAATATTACAAAATACAAATCTGAAGCTTTTGCTGTCAAAATCCACAACGTTGAATGACAAAATACTCCCAAATTGGGGCTTATACCATGTTTGAACACATAATGTTAGACCATATAAAAGGTAAAGGGAATAAAAATAGATGAAGAATGACATTTCTATCAAGACTGATAATATTGAATAAATGATAATAAGAACGTAATAGACAGTACACAGATTGTTCTCGGTGATTGATTGCTTCTCATTTCTTTCAATCATTCTGAACAATTTTAGATTTATCAATTCCATTAATGTTTAAACGTTGCTTCCTGTATCAAACGTAGTGCTTAAAAGATAAAAATGATCAGTATGCATGAACCATATTTGAAGTTTCTGAAAGCATGTGCGAATTTACCCTCTTGATTTTGTTAGTAAGAAGTCAAACACTAGACATAATTTAGAATGACTTTTGTCACTGTTCTTTGTTCTTGGTCTAGCTGGAGGAGTTATTGCATCAGTTTTGGTGTCTCTCTGCTTGTTGTGGATTGGGCTGGAAGATGGAGTTGGCTTTGAGCACAAAGGGACACCATTGAATCTTGCGACTCTCCCTGTTGCTTTGGGTGTCTATGGTTACTGCTATTCAGGACATGCAGTGTTCCCAAATATCTATACATCAATGGCAAATCCAAATCAATTCCCTGCAGTGCTATTAGCATGGTAAAGAAATGGTACTTTTAATTTTGACACTATGAATATACACTTCTACAGTCACTTACCCTCTGTTTGGTTGGAGGGGAATGAAGGGGAGGGGAGACTTTAATGAACTCGATTTGGAAAAATTGGAGAAGTGGGGTTGAAAGTTTTTAATTAATTTTCCTAACTCTTTTAATTTAAATCTTCTTTCAATCCACTTGGCCATATTTTTTTAAATCTATTTCATTAAAATCTCCCCTCACTTCCCCTCCCCTTCATTCCCTCCAACTAAACAGGGGGTTAGTTTCTAGATGGGATAACACAAGTTCTTTGCTAATTTGTTTTTTCTATAAGGTGAATAATTTGAACAACATAGCTTAATATTTTTTGTTTAGTAAATTTCTTTCAGAACATAATACAAAGAGGTAAAAGTATAATGATCTAATCTGCTTCTAAGTGTGATGTTTTTCTTTTTGCAGCTTCGGTATTTGTACCTTATTGTATGCTGGGGTGGCTGTTATGGGGTACACCATGTTTGGTGAAGCTACACTTTCTCAGTTCACTCTTAACTTGCCTCCAGATTTAGTGGCCACCAAGGTTGCTGTGTGGACAACGGTATGCTCATTCTAGAATCCATGATGATTTCTTCGATAGTTCAATGATATATCAGACTTGACTTGTTGGATTTGCTTTTACTACCTCTTAAATTTCATCTGAGGAAATGTAAATGTTCCAAGTATGAACTCAGCAATGTGATATATCAACAGCATATTAGACTCATCTATATAAGTTGCTAACATGAATGTCTGTTATTTCTTCTTCTGCAGGTGGTCAACCCATTCACCAAATATCCTTTGATGTGTGTGTACTGTACATAAATATTTCCATTCACACCTACGTATATCATAGATCCACAAATAATAGAAAAATTTAAGTTTCTATTGAAATACACCTTACGAATCTAAGCATTCAGTTTTAGTTACCTTGGTAAAAGGATTCTGGCTCTGGTAGTTTTACTCTCGTCTGTATCTATTGTGTGGAAAATAAATTTGTTTCTTCTTAATTAGCACCACATATGCATTGACTATATCCCCAGTAGCAATGAGTCTGGAGGAGTTGATACCGTCAACCAACTCTAAGTCTTATCTATATTCCATCTTCATCAGAACTGGACTGGTAGTTTCTACGCTCCTTGTTGGTCTTTCAGTTCCCTTCTTTGGTGAGTCTTTCTTCATCCTCTTCTCACGCGTTTGCTCTGCTTTATTTCAAGGGAATTTTCCATGCCATTTTATCTTTTTTCTCAACATAGAACTATAAACATAGCCAACAAAATGCAGTTAGATATGGTTAATAACTTCTTATATGTATCCATGATACATTATTTAAGGTCTGGAGGGTGTGGAGTGTTCAGTCAGGTGACGCCACAATGTTGAAGGAGATTAGTGGGTTTGAATTTGCTTTTAGTTAAAAAAATAACAAGTTTTGCTTAACCAAAGTATAAATTTTGATCAAGCGATAAGGGTTTTTTTCAAAGGTTTTATATTAAAAGTTGGTTAGGAGTTTGAATCCTCCAACTTTCAAAAGCTGGTCTAAAGACAGACACCCCATAAGTGGGAAGAATAACACTTCCCGGCTTGAGGTAGGTGTGTAGATCAAGCTCAGCTAGGTGATATCATAAATTTGAAGGAGACTAGTGACCTTGTATTTAATCATACTTGATAAAGAAAAAATTGTGCCTTACTAATAACTATACCTTTTGATCTTGTATCAAGTATTCTTCCTTAATTCTTGGTCCCTTTTTCAGGACAAACTTGAGAAGAAATTAATCAGGCGTTTGATATTATATTCAACAGCAAAAAAAAATAAAACATGGGAACATTCTTTACAATGCAACCCTACTACTCTATTGACACTATAAAAAAATCCGTCACATATCATGTTTCTATCAAGTAACTTGGTACATTTTTGAATTGTTTTCTGCATTTCCTTTTTTTGCAGGTCTGGTGATGTCGTTGATTGGATCTTTACTCACAATGCTTGTTGTAAGTTCCCATAATGTTTTTTTTTGGGTGATATTCCTTTCTCCTGGAGGTTTTGACCATAGCATTAAGTTAATTGAACTTAACCTTGTTGGCAGACCTTGATTCTTCCCTGTGCTTGTTTCCTGAGAATCTTGCGTGGCAGAGTCTCAAACCTTCAGGTACGATGATAGCATTCTTGATAATATTACACTATTCAACCCTTAACTTTTCTCTTTTCTATCATTTCATAGTCCATCCGAAGCCTATCAGAATATGCCACAGCCTTATAAATAGTGATAAGTGATTTAGTCTTATAGGAAATAAACTTGGAATACTTGATTAGATCATTCACGTACGTCAAAATGGAATTTATGTAAGAACTATATAGTTACTCAAAAAGATAAAGTTTCTAGTCTCATCATTCTTTTCTTTTTCTTCTTCATTTGGAGTGAATTTTACCCAAAGTTTAATAGTTTCGGATCTTTTAAAGGTTGATAAGAACTAGGAAATAAGAAATATAATCATTTTTTATACATATAGACCTCACAAAAGTAGGACTCACTACTCTCTTTTTAGTTCTCAACTTTTATCATAAACTACTTAGAAAAACACTTTTAGATAAGTAGTGTCATTTTTGTATATGTGGATTCCACAGAAGTAATACTGACTCTTTTTTTTTATCTCTCTCAATTTTTATTATAAAATACCTAGAAAAACTCTTTTAGATAAATAATATCATTTTTGTATATGTGGATCCCACAGAAGTAGGACTCACTCTTCTCTTTTTATCTCTCTCAACTTCTATCATAAAATATTTAGAAAAATACTTTTAAATAAGTAGTATCATTTCTGTATATATGGATCCCATATAAGTAGGACTCACTCTTCTCTTTTTATATCTTTCAACTTTTATGATAAAAGACTTAGAAAAACACTTTTAAATAAGTACTATCATCTATGTACATTTGCATCCCACATTTATCTCTCTCAACTTTTATTATAAAAGACTTAGAAAAGACTTGTAGATAAATGGTATCATTTATGTACATGTGGGAACTCACTAATTTCGTTTTATCTCTTTCAGATTTCATCGTAAAGTCGTTAAAAAAGCACTTTTATCTCAAATTATTTGTTTCTACTTTCTCAACAAAATGCATATTAATTAAAACATTATTTGTGTGGTGCAGGCATCACTTTGCATTGGAGTGATCACAGTAGGGGTTGCTTCATCTGCCTATGGAACGTACTCAGCCCTTACAAAGATTATAGAAAGCTTAAGTCAATGAAGTTCTTCTTGTGGCTTCACAAATCCCAACTCTGCGCAAATCCTTAATCTTCTTATTGTTTTGTTCTATTCGACTTCCCCCAATTTTGTTTCCTTCTTCGTCTGAGGCTGTTCTGCACCGTCATTTTGTTGCTGGTTGTTGTTCTTTCTACTTTGTTATTTGTCTAAGTTATAGGATCAAATGAGTTTGCCATTGAGAGGTTTCTTTAGGTTGTTTTTGTTTTGTTTTTAGTCCAAAACACAAAGCTATATTTATTTCATTCTAAATATTAATATTTGTTGCTTGTGATCAGTTGCATCTTATATAGGTTTCTGCATTGTGACAAATCATCCATCATCAATATCTTTACTAAAACTTGTAATAATCGTATTGATTGAGGACTAATTGATTTTTCATGAGTTAAGTTGCCATTAATTACATTTGATTATGTCTTTATTAGTCAGATTGTTGCTAATATAGGAATCGATATTTTGATTTTTTTAGTTTTTCATTACTGATCTATTAATTAAATTTAGGTGTGTTCTATAAATTAGAGGACTCAAAATCTAAAGATTTTTTTCCATGACAATTTATTAGATGTTGATACAAATATTATGAGTTCTAAGAATTCAAAATTTAAATGTTCTGGTAATAGATAAATAGGCCATTATTTCAAGGGTATTTTTTTATTAATTTACTAACTTAATTTATTAATTATTAACTTAGTCTGATTTTTTTATTTAATCTACATTAAATCATTAATGATGGTATATGAAATATATTGGAAAGGGAATTAAGTCAATACATTGTGTAATGCATTATCAGTAAATAATATCTCAACTCAAATATTCGTGAGAAAAAACACGTCATTTTTTTTTCATATGCGAAACACTTTTCGATAATTACTTATGGCAATATACGGGGCCAAATATCTTGTTGTTTAGATGTGATGCGAAAAGTAGTATATATAAACTAAATTTAAAATACGAGACTTTATATACAAGAAAACAAAAAAGGAATGTTGTATTTGAATAAAAATTAGAAATTGTTTAGTCCCAATCATCGGCCTAGGTGGCAGCGTGATCTTCTGCCATCTCATTCTCACGTCCTCGTCATTAGGAGAGTTCTTTTTTTTTATATATAAAAAATTAAATAGACTCAACCTAAGCCTCTATTAAAATTAAAACACAGTTTTAAAATTTAAAAAATATAAAATTTATGAGATTATTTATTAATTTTTTTTAATAATAATAAAAAAATTAAATTTATATTTTTATAAAATATAAATTTATTTTTTATTATTTGAATCAATTTTTATAATGAGCATTGTCATAAACAGGCATCTGTTAATGCGCCTACTGCTGGCCCCAATATTTTGCCATGGGACGAGGAGGCATGATTATGATTATTATTATTATTATTAAATGAGAGCAAGGGGATTCGAACGCATGATAGGAACGAGCATAGGGCGCCGCCGTTCATGCCGCTACGTTTGATAGGATCCACGTTTGACAGAGTTTGAAAGAGTTTTTAATAAAAATAAAAATAAAAATAATTTTAAAAATTTATTTAGTAAGATAAAAATAAATATAAAATTAATATATATTTTTTTATAATTTAAATAAAATAATTTAAAATATTTTTTTATAACTTAAAAAAAAATTAAAATTATTTAAAAATTTTATAATTAGGATAAAATTATTTAAAAAAGTTATTTCCATTTTTATCATATTAATTTTTATTTTTTTTTATAGAATTGAAATATCACAAATAGTAAAAACGAAAGTAAAAATAAAAATAACTTTTACTATATTAAAAAAAATGAAATAATTCACTCTCACCTCTATTTCCTCAACTCTACCTCTATTCTATCAAACATACCACAGGGGGTGCGAGTGATAGGCGTTTTTTTGAGAATACTTTTGTTATTCTTGAACCCACATTTTTCTATAAATTTTATTTTAGTATATTAATTTAGTTTTTCAATAGATAATTAATTTTTAAAATTGAAAATACTTTCCTCTAGAATGATTAGATGAAAATATCTAATAAAAAGTTTTACGGACAATTTAATTTTAAATAAAAAATACTCTTAAATTTTATGTTAATTGTATATAATTTATATAATTTTTAAAAATTTTAATTAAAAATTTTAATATTTTATATTTTAATTCACGAGCTCATGCCATTAAAATTAATAATTTTTTTATATTATAATTTTTATTATATATTAAGTCATTTTAAAAACTAACGATTAGCAATTTATATATATATTATTTTAAGTTGTTTATATTTTTTATTTAAATATAGTTAAATAAATTTTCTAAATATTTTTTAAGTATTTTTTATTTTTAAAATATTTAAAAAATATTTTAAATATCATATAAATTGCGGAGTATTATTTAAATTTTTATTAACAAATTTTATGATGTTTTAAATTTTTAATTATAAATTTATGATGATCACTCATAATAATCATAAATCTCTAGTTTTTATTAAAAATGTTACTTTATGCATATTCATTATTTTTTTTTTAATTTAGATAATTTATATGATGAAAAACAAATAAAAAAAAATAAGAAAACATAAACGAGGAGGAAAAAGGGTAGATGGAAAGGGGGAAAAATCTTGAGAGTATTTTTATCACAGTACTAAAAATCAGCCTAGTTCAAAGAATGGTTTAAGGGTAAGTAATCGGACCTTAATAGAATTAAAGTCAATCATTAAATAAATTTTTGTAGTATTTAATATATAACTTAATTAGAGAATTGATATTAGTCCTAAATATAAAATTTATTTTTTATATTTATTTATTTTTTGAATCACTCCTATTAATACTCAATCAATAATAATTAAGTAAGAGATTGAGATATAAAATTAAGAAAGATGATTGAGGTATTATAGAAAAAATATGTTATATTAATTAACTTTCTTAATCTAATTAAATTAGTTAAATATATTTTATATTAAAAATTAAAAAGATATAATTTAATTAAAATATATAAAAAAATATTTATATATAACCTTAGCAAAAGTAATATGTAAATAAACATATATTGATTCTCAAGTCATTGAACTGTTATTTTTTTAAAATCAAAATGATGTTATTTTAAATTCAGTAAAATGATAAAAAATATAACACTTAATTCAATTAATCCATCCAAAATGTTGTCAGATCAACTAAGATTGATGCAGTAATTTACTGATTTAATTTGGCTAATTACAATTGAGTTTTTTTATTTGATTAAAGGGATTAATTCGTTTCAAATCTTATTGGTCATGTTGTTTAGTATGTTGATGTTTATTTTGATGGATTGGGAATGAGATTAAGATTGGGAGTGGGAGTGAGATTGAAGTTTTAAAAATATATTTAATACAGAGTAATATTTAGAGGGAAATATTTTATTAATTTTAGTTTATAATTAAGGATAATGTGAAAAAGATAAAATATAATTAGGGATAGAATAAAATTAGAATTTATAAAATATTATAAGGATAATTTGGTCAATAAAATATTTAATCCCTAGATTAGATTTTCAATACTAGGGGAAGAGTGGTATTAGGCAATTTCATCTAAGTAGTATTGGGCAATCTCAAGCATTACTTAGTCCATCATACTAAACATACTAAAATATTTAATCCTAATGCCAATATCAATCCTAATCTTCTCAATACTACGTACTAAATGTGGCTATAGTGTAATTTTTTTTATCTATTACAATAAGTTCACTATTTAATATTTAAATTTATATTATCTTTTTTATAGTATTAGAATTGAGTTTTAGGGCCTGTTTGGATAGGATTTTGAAAAAGGGCTTATGAAAAAAAAGGGCTTATGGATAATTTATGGAAAAAGACTTTTGGAGAAGAGTTTATGGGAAAAAAGTGATTTTGAATAAATAGGTGTTTGGATAGTTATTTTTAGAATGACTTTTATGGTGGTAAATTTCAAAAAAGTGTATTATTTGATTTAAAGTAAGAGAGAGAAGAGAGTTAGAGAAAAGAGAAGAGAGAGGAGAGAAGGAAGAGAGGAGAAAGGAGAGAGGGTGTAAGAAAAAGTAGGAGAGAGGAGAGAGAGTGTAAGAAAAAGTAGGAGAGAGGAGAGAGGGTGTAAGAAAAAGTAGGAGTAAGATAGTAATTGGATAGTCCATAAGTGTTTTTACTGTTGAAAAAGCTATTTTAAATAGCTTATTCAAAATCATGGTTTTGTCCAAAAGCACTTATGGACAAATAAGCCTGTTTATTTTGAAATTTTCCCAAACTGAGATTTGGACCAAAAATTCTTTTAAAATCGCGGATTGGGTGTTTTCCAAACACACCCTTAATAGTTATATCTGATCATTGAAGAATGTTTAGGCAAGGGACCCTAATTAATGTCGAACGGACGGCGGGATATGCGTTTCATATGACCTTTTTAATTAACGAGGGACAGTTTTGTCTTTTGCTTCGCTATCTGACTATCATTACATGCCTTTTTTTTATGTTTAACTGGATATACATATTCATTTTTCATTCTTTGCAAGAAGCCGGCTGGGACATGCTTATTTTGAATTTGTGAGTATTCAATGAAAAATAGTAGCATAAATTAGTAAAAGCTCATGAACAATTGTATTAATAAATTAATAAAATTAATTATTTTTAAATTAGTTAGTCATTATTTTAATTTTTAGATTTTTTTTTAAATTTTAACATTTACCGTAAAATTGCACCTTACTTTGAGAAATACTTACTAATTTTAGATAAATTGGGAAAACTCTTCAATTGATTTTTTTTTTTTTGAGAAGGACCTAAATAAAGCAGTATTGATATTTTGTATATACAAAACTTATTGAGTATTGTTATTTCTCATATTTATAAATTTATTAAGTTTTTCTTATCAACAAAATTTTCAATGGTAACTTTTTCACAATTTTTCCTATTGTTTAAGTTTTAATATTTCGTACCTCTGCGTGATGGGATTTACATCCTTGATGAGTTTTAATTATATATATATATATATATATATATATATATATTTATATATACTCAATTTCCCTGCGAAATATTTTTCCAACTCTGAAATTTCATTCAGGACCTGCCTACCAAAATCCCCTCCACGATATAGCCTTTGTCAACGGTTTAGCTTTAGCCTCTTCACTGAAGCCTTCGCCGCCAAACACAATAGTCTCTGCGTCTCCTCCCTTGTACCAAACCACCAAAGCTCTCCCTCTCCCTCTCTCTCTCTCTGAGACTTGGGTCTCTCCACGAAATGTTGGAAGCTGTTCGAATCTACCCATCTTCTCCATCTTTAAGAGCCATCACAATCCCTTCTGATTCTTCCCGTAAAACCTCTCTTCGATTATTAAACTCTTTGTCTTTCGGCTGCAGATCGCCTGTTTCATCCGTTTACACTTCTCGTCAGATCCGCAGGTTTGGGGAGAGACATGTCTTTCTTCAGCAAGAAGGAACTTTGCAAGAGCTCGATGACTCTCCCGTTTCCGTTGAGCTCGAACCCATTTCTAGCGAAACGATCTTCGATCGGGTTATTACAGAGGCTAAGAACCCCGACGACGCGGTAGTAATTGTTTGGTGGGTTCCTGGTCGTTATGGTTTTTTGTTGTTTTTTCCAGAAATTAATGGTGACGATATTTTTTCATTGGCTTCTATATTTCAATTAAAATTTTAGAATCAACCTATTCCGGTGAATAGCTTATAAAGCTTGCTTGTGCTCGTAGTAATGGATTAAGCGGTAAAGGTTCATCGGTAACTTTCTTATTGCGTTTGCTTGTGTCGTTATGTTTCTTCTTCTTCTTCTTCTCGGTATCTTTTGTCTCTTCTGTTTTGCCCCTTTTCTCCTGGAACAAGTTTCGAGAAGAATTTGCTAGCGTAGGAGATTAGCAGCAATTGAAACTAGATATTTTTTCTTGATATTTGAAGAAAGGAAAACGACATTATGGGCCCCTTCCTGTCTGGCCTTACCTACTGTGTGGCCAATGGTCTGTGATTTTTCAGAAAGATGTTCTTTTTGGGTTTAGCACAACTCTAATTTGTCTGGTTCAGGCGAATTTTTCATTTCCCATATTTGTAATGGCTTTTTTTAATCTGATGCTTTTGGACCTCAATGGGGTTTAAGATTTCGTTCCAGGACTAGATTACCTTAATTAAATAGAATTATTTAAAGAAATTCATATACAGTAAATACTTTATTACCTAACAGAAAGATATTCTTTTGTGGACTTGGCACGAATTCATTTTGTCTGGTTCAGATCAACTTGTTACTTCCCATTTTATAACAGCTTCGTTAGGCTAGAAATTGATATATCATTCTGTTGGATGAAGCCACGGGATATGAATAGAACTATCTGGTTTCTATAATTTGGTAACTTAGGATGACTCTGTTCCTATGTCGTCAAATTCTTTCAATTTTTTGTTCTTGAAAGACCAAGTCAGCAAGCTGGGATTTGACACAATTTTACGTGCTTGTTCTTTTTAGGATGGCAAATTGGTGCAGAAAATGCATATATTTAAAACCACCACTGGAAAAGTTGGCAGCAGAGTATTACCCAGGGTTGGACTCCACTCTCTCTTCTAACTTTCAAGCACATTAAATAATAAAATATCTAACCTGGTTTTTCAACTCTGAATTATGATATGGTGTAGGTTGCGGTTCTACCATGTTGACGTTAATGCAGTTCCCCATAAACTTGTTGCACGGGCTGGTGTGACTGTAAGTCCCTTTTAGCTTCCTTCAAATGCAATGTGTGATGCATCCTGTCATTCACCATCTTAAAGCATGTTGTTTATATGGTGAAATAATTACCTGTGCCATGTCAAGTTTTCTGATACAAATACTGTTACATCTTTATTAGTGTTTCTCACTTGCGCATGCAATGTTGAATAGAGTAATAGATAGCTATTCCGTTACACTTGCTCATCATTGGTGTTAGTCAATTTGTGCATGTGTGTGTGTAAAATAAAGGTTGCCATATAGAGTTTTTATTAAAACAAACAAGGATGTGAGAATGAAATAGAAATAGTACTCACTCTGTCCCTAATTATAAGAGCCAATTTTGAGGGGGTTGGTTTCCCTAATTATAAGACCTTTTACAAAGTTCTAGGAATAATTAAAAGAGGTTTCCACATATGCTCTTAATGAATGATTAAAATCCCATGACCCCACTTCCTTGGAAAAATTTAAAGGCATTTGAAGTTGTGAAAATCATGACACTTAATTGAGGGCAAAATTGGAAAGAAGCAAAAATATTTTAGACATCGACTAAACTAGCATGTTTTCTTGGTATCTGTGAATATAAGAAAACTGGCTGTTATAATTAGGGATGGAGGGAGAAAAACTGAGGTTCTAAGGCTGGTTTCAGCCCATTGTAAGTTGAGGGTTGAGAGTGACAGCAAGTGTAAGTTTATTTGTCTAACTAATGCTAATTTTGAATACATAAAGCATCCTTACTTTTAACAAAGATGTTTGAGCAATTCTTAATGGGAATGCACGTATCAGAATGAACACTTTCTGGCTGCTGATGGCAAAATCAGTTGCCATGATTCTACAATTATTGTTCTATTGTTGAATGATTGCTTTTGATGTGAGTTCATGGAATACTTAAGTGGAGTGTGAGGGGATTTATAGAGTTTAAAGTCAGTTGCACTTTTGATGATTTAGAGAAGTGTGACTTTTTACCCATTTTATAATATACATTGATATATTGATTCTATCAAAATAACTCAATCAGCATGGCAAAATACAACCTCTTGTCTATATGATGATTGGATTTTATACTATATGACACTTGTGTATGAGTCTGTATTTTAAGGTTGTAGCATTTTGCTCTAGTTTCTTATCATTCTTGTTGCGTTTTGTTTCAACTAAATTAATTGTATTTCTTGCCATGTATTTGTATCTTGCGGCTTCTCAATCCTCGCAGAAAATGCCAACCATACAAGTAAGGGCCATTAGAGTTATTTTGTAACTAGTTATGTTCTTCTATAGCCAGTGTGTGAATAATTTTCTTTTTTGTTTCAGCTATGGAGGAATGGTGAGAAACGAGCTGAAGTCATTGGTGGGCATAATAAAGCGCATCAGGTAATAAGTGAAGTTCGCCAGATGATCGAGAATGAGGGCACGGAATGAGTTAGTGTTGCAACACGCGAGTTTTTTTACCAGTTATCTTCCTTAATCGCTTGTACATGCTAAAACTGAAAAATCGATTCTTTGTTGTCATAACACTATGCTATGTGGTTGCAGTAGAGCAATAGAACGCCACGATCTGAAATTTATATTTTTTTTGACATATTATAGCAAAAGAGAATGATGATTTTGCTGCTTTTCTTGGTCACCAGCTTTTCTTATATCGATTCTTGTTCTATTTATGTAATTATTTTTTTAATGTGTTTTATTTAGTGAAAAATGTTATAAAATCCCAAATTATAAAATTTATTGTTCAAAAATACAGACTCAAGTCTTTGAGTAGATGTAATGCTTATTTTTAGCTAGTGTAATTCTTTTTTAATTGTGTGTAAATATATTTTCAGTTTAATATAAATATCTTTTATTTTGTATGAAGTTGAAGATAAATTGTATATAACTAAAAAAAATTCTATCCACTTAAAATATGTTGTATCTCAATCCTTAAGCAAATTTTATATATGATGTTATTTTTCGTGCAATTTTCCCCATTATTTATTTATTTTTTCTTTTGGGAATTGGGGAATTCTTGATATCGAATATGCAGCAATCCTTCTTATCCTTGTGCGGAACATGAGTGTTATGTAAGGAAGCAGAATCACTGGCCGCTCAGTCTGGTATGCGGATAAAATGTCATAAGAACAAAATAAAAAATGATTTTGCGTATGAAGAATCCTCGTTTGATGTAATAAAAAGATACTATTTCTTAAACGATAAAAATTTATTTACTATTTATTTATTAATGATTAAAATGCATTTTATATTTTGATTGTGTTAGAATTTTATATTTAGACTCAAAATTTAGAGGGTTATTGATATTTTCATTTTTAAAGAATAGCTAAATTTCATATAGAATGTTTATTGGCCAAATATATTTCATAGACATTCAACCAAAAATTCACCAAGTAAACAAACAATTTATTGAATCCCTAATGGTTTTCAACAAGTTATTTCATATAATGTTCTAAACTTTATTAGGATTAAATTATTTCTGAATAGAACGCGTCTTGATTCATTTACAATAATAAAACAAAACTAAACCAAACAGCTCCTTGACGTGAGGGCCTTGCAAAATAACTGTGTCTTTTTATCTTGAGTGTGTCGAATTTTAAGGAATATTATTTTATTATAGCTCTAGTTATGTGTTTGGGGAGACATCCTAACTCCTGGATATCTAGATTTATGTCTGAAAGTAATAGACGGCTTGCCCTGCCCAACATTAGTATCGCCTAAAAATAAAAGAGATTTTGTCCTACCTTTAAATCGTGGGTGAATTCAATCCATTTTCAAAAATTTTGTAACAAAAAAAAAGGTAAGCCTTCTTTATAAGGTAGTCAACACACTGGATAACTTCACATGGTTATACCCATTATATATAGGTTTAGCTGATAAAAAAGTAAAACATGTGATCATTTAGAACGTGTTGAATCCTTAGAGAGGACTAATTCGTTGTGGTTTCAGTTACGGCGCTTGGAAAAATATCTTAGTTCCTCAGTACTTAAGTTTATACCTGAGGATAATAGACAACTCGCCCTGCTCAATATTAGTATCGTCTAAGAGAAAGAGAGACTTTACCTTGCCCTTGGATCATGAGTGAGTCTAACCCTTTCTAAAAAATAATTTGTAAAAAAAAAAATCTTCACGTGGTTATCCAATATAAGAAGACTATTCTAGAATTTGACGCCAATAATATTATGAGTATATTATCAAATATAACTGGTAGCATATACAGTTTATTGTTATTACAAATACAAAATCTGATAAACTTATCATAGGAAATGAAAATTCAGCATATCTAGATATCAAAACAAATTGGTTAGCATGCTTATAAAGGAAGGATTAACTAATACAACAGTGCTTTTCTCTTATCATTCACATTTAAGGAATATTATTATTTCTGAATATTTAGGAGATAATCTTCTTATAATTTAATTCATTAGTTTTTTAGGCATTAAGCCCTCTCTTATAAAAAAACAAAAACTTCACGTAGTGCATATCTCACAACAATGTCTCAACCTTAGTGGATCGAGTTTCTCACTTTAAAAAAACAGAAATCTCTAATCTCAGAAGGTGATTAGTCCCCACAACCCCCGGAACAATCATGATCAACGGTAGTATTTTCAGAGTCAGTGTATGCAAATATACCTTGTTAAATCCCCTATTGTTTAAAAACTTGAAGACATGTTAAGAGGGCAAGAAATTCCCAATTTCTTTTAAAATCACAGTATCCAGTCCCTTTTTAAATTTCTAATTCAGCCTCCACGTGAAGCGTGACGATGACTATTGACTGAACCATCCGTATCTAGTCAAACATAATCAATCGTATGTGGTGCAAGATCTTGTGCTTGAACTTTCCTATATTAAGATGACAGGGCTTTAAAAGGTCATCTTATTACAGTTACATTCCGATTTCCCCTTTTTACTGGTTTCCTATTTTTAACGTTGGTGATTGTTAGACAAGGTCATACCAAATCATCCAATGAAATCACTTTATTGCCTTTCTCTGAGGCTGAAATCCCGAAGCCCAATGAATCCTTCAATGTTACTGTGAAAAGCCCATGCCCGTACCAGCTTCACCCATCGCCGTCCATTTCGGATCTGACGGTCCTCATTCTTCCTCCCTCCTCCTACCTGCAAAAGCGACCGTTTTCAGGGCCAAGACACGATTGAACAAGAATCTCAGGCCCACGCGATACAATCCCTTCTTCTTCTCCTCTGTCACATTCCTATTCCTTCCCTGATATTCTTCCATCACGAAGCCTAGTGTCCATTCTCTCCCGAATCTCCCACCTTCCAACGAGAGAGAGGCAGGAGAGGGAAAGAAACGCAGCTGGGACGTTTTGCAGCTTCCTCTCCGTACATGTGAGGTAAATGTGACTTTATTAATATTCGCCTTCTAATTTTTGGACGTGGTTGTCTTAAATTATATGCAAAACCGATGTGTTTGTTGGTAAATGTGAACTTGATGTGGTTTTTTTGGTGTGTCTTATCTAATAGTGCCTTTCTCTATTTGGTTTTAGGAGGATTGGGTTTTGGGTTTGTTCGTATTGATTTGAAGATTCGCTTTTTGAGGTTTGGAATCTACGGTATAGTATTCTGTTTCTTCTCGTGATAACAATTGGTCGATTGATTGCGCACTGTCCTAACCTCGAGTTAAAGATTGGGTAGAAAAAGGAAGAGACAGAATGCTAGAAATTGGGTTATAAATTTTGAGCCTGTCCCAGTGCGGAAATATGTTAATTGTTTTGTCTGTTCTAGGTGGAATTTATTTCAATTTACAGGGCTATAGAAAAGAGGAAACTGTAATCCTTACTCTCGTTTATCCTCTAATTTTATTGCAATGGAACTGATGATCATGGCATGTGCTTTATTATACTTGTTCTTTTGTAGTTAATATTACTTTTAATTTACTTACATATTTTTGCTTCTATTTCTGTGCAATTTATAGTTTGGAGATGGCTGGTGGGAGTAATGTAAATATGAAAACAGTGGGTCTGCAACCTTTGCCAAGTAGGAATATTGAAGAAACTTTGAAGAGTGAGCTTGAAAGGATACTCCAAGAGCAGCGCAATCCACAGTTGATTTATCAAGAAAGGGATCTCAATATTTTTCGGAGTGGAAGTGCTCCTCCAACAGTGGAGGGATCTCTTAGCGCTGTTGGTGGTCTTCTAAGGAACTCTGATATTGGGTTAATCAATTATAGGGGCAGTAATAATAGTGGACTTTTGACTGAAGATGAGCTTCGCTCACATCCTTCTTATCTTTCATATTATTACTCACATGAAAATAACAATCCAAGGCTTCCCCCACCATTGGTGTCAAAAGAAGATTGGCGTGTTGCTCAAAGGTTTCAGGTGGGTGGGTCTTCATTTGAGGGATATGGAGACTGGAGGAAGAAGTTGGGTTCGAATGGTAATAGTTCATCATTATTTTCAATGCAGCCTGGAGTTTCAGTGCAACAAGCAGAAAATGATCTGATGGAACTGAGGAAAGCCAGTGGCCGAAATCTCTCTGGGCAGAATTCTGCACAGTGGATTGACCGTAGCACAGATGGTTTGGTCAGAATGACTGGTGGGAGTCTTGGTTTGAGGAGGAAGAGTTTTGCTGACATTCTTCAGGTAATTATTGTATCCCGATTGCATGAATATTTTTTCTAGGTCTAAAAGAGACAGTTTTTTTGTGCAATTAATGACGTGGAATCAATTTCTTTACAATGTTCTAATCAAGTGTGGCTGAGCAGAAGTTAATTGTTGATTTTGTGATCTTTTTTACACAATCTTAAAATATGTAACATACAGCTCATTAAAAATTGTTGAATGAAAATTTGAAGATCTGGGCTGGGCCTTACTAGCTTTACAGTTTTCCACAATAGAGCTGCCATAGCTTTGCACAATTGTTTTTCTTTTGTTTGCCTTCTTTATTAGACATGGTCTTAATATTTCCTTGCTGATGGCAAGCTTGTCGTTCATGTTACTGATCTTTTCTATTGATCTTTAGGTTTAATTAGTGCCAATATATGCAATTTGTATGTGTAAATTAGTATAAATGAATATGCAGCAGCTTTTGCAGTCTCAGTTTCAGTCTTATGCTTCATTCTCCCACATTAACCATAATCATCCTCAAATATGGAAGAATTTTGGTACTCGTATGGTTGCATGTTGTACTAGTTTCGTACCCTGCTCTGATATTGTCATTCCATTATGCTTTTAACTTAAGTCAGCACTTTTTGCAGGAAGGCCTTGATCAGCCTGCTTCTATGTCAGGTAATATGTCACGTCCAGCAAGTTACAATGCATTTGCTGATATTATGGATTCAACTAGCATGGCTGATCATCATCCAACAGGTTTATACAATGGAGTTAAATCCTTGGAGTGCTTGCATTCTGCTGCTGCTACTCCTGGTCTGGATGGTCTTCAGAACCATGGTGTAATGGTTTCTCATGGTTTTGCATCTGCTGTGGGTTCATCTTTGTCAAGGGGTGCAACCCCTGAACCTCAGGTCATAGGTAGACCTCTTGGGTCTGCACTTACTCCTGGTGCTGGTGCTAGTAAAGTTGGGTTTGTTGAGAATAATGTTGTAGGCTTGGGTGCCCAAAAAGGTCACTCTTCCAGTATGATTGAACTCGCTGAAATGATGTCTTCTTTATCTAGTATGAATTTGTCTAATACTAGACATGCAGAGCAAGATAGTCTTCTGCAATCTAGGTTACAAAAGGAAATTGGTAATCAGCCAGATCTTTTATTAAGAACACTTAGTAATGGTAACAACCTTGTTAAACATCCCAGACATAATGACATTGTAATGAACCTTAATGCAATGACGTCAAATGAGCAAGCCAATATAATGAAAAGAAGTGCTTCGTCTGCTAGTATTCACTCAAAAGTGAATTCTATTGGAAATGTCCATCATGCTCTTACAAGTTTGCCAAGTATGGATGTTGCTGGCCATGTTCATGGGGCATATCCTGTAAACTCAAATTTAAATGCTGTGTACAAGAGTCATATTGATACAGGTCTGGTTCTCTCTCCTTTTCTAACTACTTTGTGTGTGTGTGTGTGTGAGAGAGAGAGAGAGAGAGATTATGTTTAAAGAGTACTGGAGTTTAGTCTTTTTAGTCATCATTAACAGTTTTTTTTTTTCAGCTTTGAGAGATCAGGGTGATGGGAAAAGTTTAGATGCACTAGGAAATCAAGTTGGTCGTGATCTTCATTCCTCAACTGTGGACCCATGCTTAATCCAACAGGTGCGGCAAGGTTCTGATTACTTGATGCATGGTCCAGGTGATCTTTCTGAAGTGAGAAATTTCTCCGTTATGTCACCTGGAGACTTGGAGGGACTTCAGAAAGCATACCTGGAGGCACTTCTTTCTCAACAAAAGCAACAGTATGAACTTTCACTTCTTGCCAAATCTGGGTTTCTTAATTATGGGTTCTATGGGAGTCAACCATGTGGCCTTGGCATACCATACTCAGGAAAGCAGATTTCAAATTCCTTACTTCCTTCTCGTGCATCCGGAAATCCACTGTTTGAGAATGCAAGTGCATCACAATTGGATTCTATGGTGAAGAGTTCAATAGGAGGTTCTGTTGGGTCTTGTCACAGTGATATTGGCAATAGCTTGGAGTGTCGATTTGTATCATCCTTACTAGATGAGTTCAAGAACAAGGCTAGATCTTTTGAACTTCCAGATATTGTTGGTCAGGTGGTTCAATTCAGGTATGGACCCTACACTTCTGTGGGCTTCTCTTCTATTGATATGGCTCTGGAAGTATGAATTGATAATCTATACCGTAATGCAGTACTGATCAGTATGGGAGTCGCTTTATTCAGCAGAAATTAGAAACAGCCTCAGCAGAAGAAAAGATGAAGATATTTCCTGAGATGATTCCTCATGCTCGTACCTTGATGACTGATGTCTTTGGGAACTATGTTATACAAAAAGTATAATAAGTTTCTTTTGCTATGGTCATGTTGATGCTTGTTATTTAAGAAGTTAATCTTAAATGTGATGCTTGGTTTTGCAGTTTTTTGAGCATGGTACAGAAAGCCAAAGGATTGAGTTAGTCAGTCAACTAACAGGTCATGTTTTACCCCTCAGTCTGCAAATGTATGGTTGTCGAGTTATTCAGAAGGTAACTTCTGTGCCTTTTATTTTATTATTAATCCCTCTTTAATATGTATCATGCTTGACATGAACGTTTCATTTCTTTGATGTTTGTACATCATGTTCTTTCTTTACTTGGGAGACTATGGTGATTTGTTTATAATGTAGGTGACCTCTTTAGTGAACACCATTAAGTAATTTCTGTTCAGTGTTCTTTCCTTTGATACAGTGTCCTTTTTCTTCGATGAGGAAATAATATATAAGTTGAGATACATTTATATTATACTCTCCGCTTTCTGCTGTACTGAAATAGGTAGGCTTGCTTGTTACATATCTTTATGTGGCCAATAAATGTCACATTATTATTCCATAATTATGTTATGTCCTAACTGTACTTGAATACCAGGCTTAGGGTCAAAAATAGAGTTGATTAAATTTTATAGGTTTCTCTGTGGATTATGATAAACACTCATTGTACCAAGACTGTATGCATGGGACAGAAAATGTGAACTTATATTTGTAATTTCAGCTATTTATGAATAATGGAACACTTTCCATTTATGGTCAGATATAATCACAAGCAGAATTCTTTTTAGTGCACTCCAATCTCTCCTCTTTCTGTATTAATTTCTCTTTTATGGCTTTATGCTGAGACCATAATTGCTTGGTCATATAACTAAAAATTATCAAAAATCATTCACAGGCATTGGAGGTGGTTGACGTTGATCAGCAAACTCAAATGGTTTCAGAGCTTGACGGTGCAGTAATGAAATGTGTACGTGATCAAAATGGTAACCATGTTATTCAAAAGTGTATAGAGTGTGTTCCTCAAGATCAAATTCAGTTTATCATCTCGTCTTTCTATGGGCAAGTTGTGGCGCTTTCGACCCATCCATATGGATGTCGTGTTATTCAGGTTTGACATTGCTGTCTGGAATTTATCTATGTGGAGACAGTTATCAAATTTTTTACTTGATGATGATTTAACGTTTTCACAATTCTTAACAGAGGGTTCTGGAGCATTGTAATGATCCAAACACTCAACAAATTATTATGGATGAAATCATGCAATGTGTCTGCAATTTAGCACAAGATCAATATGGAAATTATGTTATTCAGGTCTGCAGTTTACTTTCTATTTTCATTAATGAATTGCTTATCTGCTTTAACATGTTTGGTTATGTCATGGAGGAATAGTTAATGGGCAAAGGAAATAGCCGCTTTATTGTAACAGTAGATTTTCATAGGTTGTGAAGCCTTAATTCTTTAAGTCTGTCCAATCCCAGTGCTTCACAAGCTATATGGGCCGTTCAACTGGCCAAGATCTTTTATTTCAAGCAAACCAGATAATTTATTTTAAAAATTTATTAGTTCAACATCATGATCACTTGTTGAGAAAATGGCATCCATCGAGATGATAATAAATGAATTTCCCCAAAAAATAAAGCAGTTATTTTACCTTTTGAGTGTTTACAAAAACAAGCCTTATCCCAATAGATAAAATTAGTTACATAGATCGTATGATACTATTGTGTTCTGTCAACAACCAAACTTTTAGATATATTGTTCACTAAGAGTTCCATTCAATAACTTATTTGAGTATTGTTTTTGGTCTTGCTCTACCTTTTTTATATAACTCAAAACTGTCTATTCAATCCTCTCCACTGGCATATCCAACAGCCTTCTTTGTACATGTCTAAACCATGTAAACCATTTTCTCCTTAATAGATACCAGTTTCTTTGTACCTTTTGAGTGTTTGGGAAAAGAATTACCTGCCTCACTAGGTGTGGTCTAATAACATGCTTATATTATTTTTACTCTTCACTTATTCTCTCGTTGCTCCTTTACCCTACCTTTGGTAGCATGTCCTGCAACATGGAAAACCGCATGAACGATCTGCTATCATCACCAAGCTTGCTGGGCAAATTGTGAAGATGAGCCAGCAGAAATTTGCTTCTAATGTTGTTGAGAAGTGCCTGACTTTTGGCAGTCCTGACGAGCGTCAAATTTTGGTGAATGAAATGCTTGGTACCACTGATGAGAATGAGCCTTTACAGGTTTGCCCACCTCTTTTTAACTTTGCTTCATTGGGCAAATTTTTACAGAACCCTGGGTTTAGTTTTTTTTTAAAGAATCAGCAGACGAGATTAAAGCATAATTTATGTTATTGTTGTTTCTCTTACTTATTCTGAATATGCACTCATGAAGCTGGCGTTAGTCCCCTGTCCAACTTTGTTTGAAACTATCAACCCATACTTTAGTTATACCAATTTGAAGGTTATCATTTGTCTGCACAAACTGCTCTTAAGTTCTTTAATCTCCTATTTCTTGCTACCCCTGAGCTATGTTGCAATGTTTTTTTTAACGAGTACATTGCTAAAATTCTCCAGGAGAGGAACCTGTTTTGGAATTCTTTTCCTGCTAAAAGTTCAAGTATCAAATTACAATGTTAGTTTGTAGATTCATGGAATTACATTTGCTTACTGATTAAATTGATAACGTAACATGCAAATTGCAGGCTATGATGAAGGATCCATTTGGAAATTATGTTGTGCAAAAGGTTCTTGAGACATGTGATGATCAAAGTCTTGCCTTGATTCTTTCTCGGATTAAGGTTCATCTAAATGCCCTCAAGCGGTATACTTATGGTAAACATATTGTTTCCCGTGTAGAGAAGCTTATAACCACTGGAGGTAAGCCATGTATCGTGAGATTTATATAGCTAGTCCCACCTAGTGGAATAAGCCTTATTGTTGTTGTTGTCGTCGTAGTCCGTGATTGTTTACAAAGTTACTCATAAACCCCTTGTTTGCAGAAAGGCGCATCGGTTTGTTGGCCTAGTCGACTTCTGGCATCCTTGTTGAGGAAGACAATGCCACCTAATAAAGAGCATCCTTTTTGTACAGTCAACACGGATGTTGATTAGTGAGTTCCTACTGCAAACCTTAACTGTGGAGATTCTTAAAGCCTTGTAGATAAACACACTCAGCTGGGCCATTGAAATAAGCTTAAGCTATTTTTCTACAAAAACTCTTGGGAGAGAGAATCCACTCTGTAAGTTCAAGATCATTAGATTCATGCCAATTATTAGGCCTTTTGCGAGTATATATATGTGATGAGGTCCATAGTCTGTAAAGCAAAAAGTGTAAATGGTGTTAATTGCAGTACAAGAGTTCAGATCAAGCTTTGAAGAAGTTTCATCTTAATGCATTATGTAAATATACTGCAATCTTGAGGCTGTCTCCTGTCAATAACTATCACTTATTTTTGACTCATATTCCTTGAGTATTTTATTTTTGTAGGTTTTTCCTTTCTTGTTGGTTAAGACGTTAGTTTTCAGGTGAAGCAATAATGCTTACATATTATTGTATTTGTTAGCATTGATTTTACATGTAGAGATGAACAGTAAATATTAGGCTCAATAATGCATTTTTAGTCCTTTGTGATTTCCCCCAAGAAGAGATACTGCATGAATTAAGATTCTTCTTTGGCTTTGCCTTTTGAATTTCATGACCCCATTGATGATGCATCGTATGCATATTGAGATGAAATAGAAAAAAAAGGGGTAATTTTTCTTTTTTGGCCCATAAAAAGGGATAAAAGTAGAAAATGATTTTATGAATGAAAAATAACTCTGGTGACTCCAAACAATTTTGATTAGCCAATGACGGGAGAATAAAAAATTATTTCATGTTTGTTGGCTATTTGGCTTTAAAGTTTAAACCTTTAGAAATAGTGCAATTAACCCCTTTTGTCTAAAATCTAATGTTGATTAACTGATTTTAGTTTACTTTTGTATTTCATTTTATTTCTTCTTATTTTCTCCCATTAAATCTACATATATATATAATATAAATACTTCAACAAATTATACTACTTATAAGTCATGAAGAGTATGTCATATTTATCAATGTCTTGGACTAGCAGTAGAATATATAAAAAAAAAGGGAAAATTAATCCCTAAGTCCTTGTAGTTTCAACCCATTTTAAATCAGGTACTTATAGTTTTTTTTTTCTTTTCTTTTTTCGGTCCTTAATGTTTGCACAGTTATCAGATTTAAATCCTTCCATATGTGAAACTCGCTTGTGCGTTGACGGAGGTGCTGTGGTGCTCACTGGGTTGATCCTCTCCCCCACCGGCGTTGACCCTCCCTTTCACACCATTCCCCTGTATCTTCATCATCATTCACACCACCGTTAATTCATCGCCATCATCAATATTGTCCCAAGATCAAACAACGAAAAAAATTCTTGTCGTGACTCCAAACTTTTTCCCACCTTTTCACCCTCTCATCAACACACTAATTATATCCGAAGAAAAAAAGCAATGAAAAAGCAAGGTGATTATTACCGTGCAGAATGGGTTTAGGGAATTGATCGTTCACTCACTGTGATGGTTTCGTGGGTTTTGATCTTCACTTTAGTGGCTTGAACCTACACTCGTCAATCATCATAATTCCAATACCTTAACTGTTAGCGACAAAAGAACATATAAAGAGACAAGAAATTCCAGACAGAGAGAACGTACATCAAACTGGTTCAAGAAATTCAAGAAGTTTCCGGAGTTTCCGATGAGGAAACTTCACCATCACATCTCTGACGACCTCGAGGCCTTCATCTCCCGGCGAAGCAACCCCCTCAAGTTCCCCTTTTTTTGCCGAACTCAACTCAGGGACTTCGATTCAGATCAGCTGCTGCAAGCTTCGATTCGAGCATGTATGTTTCAGAACGGCGCTGGTGGGAAAACAGAGCGACGAGATACGGGAAAGGGGTGGCCAAGGCCGGTTGGAGAGATGATTAGCCTAAGCCCAGTGAGCGCCACGTCACTTCCGTCAACTCAACGTAACGGCGCAAGCAAGTTTTACAGACGGATGGGGTTAAAATTAGTAAGGACTTGGGGGTTAATTTTCCCCGAAAAATATCATAATAAACTAAAAAAATATCAATTAAATATTGCATTAATTTTGATGTGGATTTGTTTGAAATTAGCCAAGTAATGGCAAATAACAAACTTGTATCCCTTGACCATTGTTTTATCTTAATTTTTTATTTGATTAGATTGAGTATCAATTAAACATTTTGAAAATATAAGAAATACAAGTTAACGTAATGAATAAGAAGTGCTAAAACGTGTGCTTATTTCATAAATATATGGCTTGAGTGAAGGATTGAATGGTACAAGAGATTTAAATCAATTTGCCAACTGAACTATGGAAGTGATTAGAATATAATGTAGTTAGTTTTTCTTTCTATCATGTTATAACTAATCTTTTGTAATTTATAATGTTATTATTTTAGTAATATTATTTTTTTTATTATCAAAAATAAAAAAATACATAATAAATATGAATCAATTTATTTATAAACTGGGTCTTATGAAATGTGTAAATTTTTTGCAAGATAAATTAAAATTAAAATTTTTATTAAAAGAGATATTTTTATTTAATATTATACAATATTTTAAATATAATTATTTCTAATAAAATAATACATTTATTTTTTAGAGAATGTGAATCAATTTATAAATTATCAATCCTATCATATGAATTACGAGTACTTCTTTAAATTATCAATCAATCACAATATTATTTTCTGAAAGGTAGTTAATTAATTAACAGTTTTGCAAATAAATAAATTCCTAAATATAATTGACAGGGCATTGAATTGAAATTGAATCAGTTAATAATTCACGTGTTGCTAATTAAATTTCCTGTTTTTTTAATCCTGTAAAAAGAGTGGGAAGAGGTCAAAACACTCTCAATCCCGCGTCTGCTCTTCAAGGGCATACTAGTCTGAGACTGAGTCTCCGAGGCCGCCAACATCAACTATTTCTTTTGTGAAATCGTCTTGACACCTGACAATCGAGCTGAAAAAGTCTCCTGGTTCTGGCCGTCGTTTGTGAAAATAGTTATTATGGCGGCGACTTTCTCTCGTGGGTCCTACTTTGACACTTGGGTCAAATGTACAAATCGTCCCCAAATTCTTATTACTAATATTCGGGCCTTACTCCTTTCCCCTTGTCCCCAAGCTACATTCTCGGGATTTCCAATTTTGCATTCAAAGTTCAAATCTTTCAGAATCCCCAAACATTACTGTTTCTACTCCCTTATGAACTGATCCCGAGAGTCCAATTCCCTTTTTCGTTGAAATGTGCAAAACGAGTCTTAAAGTTGCTGATTCTTCTCCTTCTTCTAGGTTTGGCTGCAAAATACTATGGTCATGGTTAGCCATTGTGGTTTTGAGCTCCTTGAGTTTGGTCCGGTGCCAAGTTAACAGTGGCTCCAATCCATTCGGTGATGCTTCTGGCGCTCTTCCTTTTATGACACAGCTTGTGAATGTCCAGCTCTCCAATCTTACTAGAGATCTCAGCCAGGAAATCAAAAGCCAGTCCAGCTTCTGCGTCAAAGACCCGTGAGTGCTTCATCAATCAATTTATCTCTGTATTTGTACATTTTTTTTTTCGTCATATATTTTTTTTAATAATAGAATGAGCTGATATTTTGGTTCCATGAGGTTGAATATCTTTGTTTCAATCTTACGATCATATTGTTTTCTATATAATTCTCAAGTAATGGTTCTGAGGCATAACTGTAAGTGGGCATTAAGTATCTAATTGTCACCCTTAACATGTGGTGTTATGACTGCTTCAAGTGTTATGTTGCTTTTCCCTGCATGTTTAGTGACAGATAGGCACTTAATGGTTATATTCAAGTCAGATGCCACCAAACCTCAAGAATTATGTACTATGAACTTCGTTCTGAATCCTCGTTTTGCTATTTTAGGGAAGCTGAGTGGAACAAGGCATTTAACTTTTCATCTGATTTGAGCTTCTTGACTTCTTGCATTCAGAAAACTCCAGGTATGAGACTATGAGCAATTATACTTGGAAAGGAAATGTGAATTCTTGCGTATGTTAATTTCTATTTCTAAGAATAAGGCACAGAGAATAACATATCTTCCAGCTTTTCCCCCTTCCCAATTTCTGTTTCGGGCCATTTACAAGTTGATTGATAAGTAGGGTGTCTAGGGGTAGAGTTATTTCAGGAATGGCATAACATGTCATTAAGGGACGGAAGAATTTAAGGTTTTAAGATCTTGTTGTTAGGGGTAAGTTTAAAATAATGTTTTCTTTTGTTTGGAAAATCAAATATAATAAACCATTAATGTCTTGAAAGAATGAAGCTGTTAATGTCATGGTTTAACACTGCACATTGATAGGCTATAATTAATGTTAATCCACCCATCATACTCCATCCCAGGCAAGCTATATGCATGATTATATTGACCCCATCTTTGTTCTTGTAACCTCCATTTCCTTTCTGCAAAACCGTGAGGTGAATGTTGGATTTTTTCCCTGTGAATCAAATGTGCTTCCAAAGATATAAATAAGTTTGTGCTTTTCACTTTACTGGGCAATCTGTTTTGCTACTTGTTCATTTCTTGCATGTTGTGGTTGTGAACCCTCTGGTGTCTGATGTCTCTAATAATTCAATAGGAGATATTACACGACGTTTCTGCACAGTAGCAGAAGTGAAGTCTTATTTTAGAAGTATAACTGAAAAGATTGGAAGTACCAGTTACTTGAAGCCTAACAGGAATTGCAATTTAACTTCATGGGGCTCTGGGTGTGAGCCTGGATGGGCGTGTAGTGCTGACTCAGATGAGCAGGTTGACCTTAGAACATCACAGGATATCCCAGCAAGAACTACAAACTGCCAGGCATGTTGTGAGGGTTTCTTCTGCCCGCAGGGTCTTACCTGCATGATACGTAAGTGTCTCAGATATTTGAAATACTTTCTTTTTCAAAGATGATTGGAAGTGCCTTCTTTGTGGTATTCATTATTTTCTTCTCAATTCATCTTAGTTGTCCTTGCTGTATCAGCTACTAATTAGAAAAGCCGTTTGGTTTATGTCATAAAAAGTCCTGAAATATGGAAATTTCATTATTCACTATTACGTTCTCTGAAGAGTCTGTACAAAATTTTAAATATTAAGCCTATTAACATTTTCTTGATAAGAGATATAGTTTTGTTTTCCCATGTTAAAAGTTGTCTCTAATGCTTCCATTTTGGACGCTTACATCTATGATTCTTGAAGCTTGTCCATTGGGTTCCTATTGCCCCCTAGCAACACTGAATCGAACAACTGGTTTATGTGAACCGTGAGTTCTATAATTCTTTCTCTATATCTGTTATTTTCCAATAATCAATTATTTACATCGTAGAAAATTAATCTATAATATATTGATCCAGATATCAGTATCGGCTACCAGCAAACCAGCCAAACCATACATGTGGAGGAGCACATATTTGGGCTGATGTTGATAACAGTGAAGAAGTATTTTGTCCAGCGGGATACTATTGTCCATCAACCACCAAAAAAATCACTTGCAGTAATGGGTATTGCCTTTTTCCTGGACATTTGGTTACTATTTATTTGCAAAGTTAATTGACACCGCCAGTTACAGTCTCATAGTATGACATATTGTGGAAGAAGTTTGGACCAGCATATCATTATTCTGCTCTCTTGCTCTGCTAAAGCAGAGTTTTCTGGCATGAAAGTGGGTGGATAAGTGTCTTCCCGTTTTGTATTGCCTAAATGGTCCTGAATATTTGTTATGTTTTATGTACTCTGGTCTGCTTTGATAATCTTTCAGAAAAATTTCTCCTTCATTTTCATTACTCTGATGTCTTTCATTGTTTTTTTTTTCTGGTGATATCTCAGACGTTACTGCAGGATGGGGTCCACATCTGAAAAACGTAAGTTTAAATGACTACTTTGAATTATTTCATATGTTAGTTGTGCTAATTTGAATTCTTTCCTACATGCACATGCATATGATGTTCACTGATAATCTTGCAGGCTGCTACAATTTGGTATCATGTAAATCAGGCGCTGAAAGTCAGAACCTTCATGTATATGGAATTATGTTCATAGTAAGTTGATCACCTCCAAACCTTTGGTCCAATAAGAAAAACTTTACTCCAACCCTCATGAAAAAGAGAGCATATCAGTGGAAGCTGACACTGTTCAACTGCTTGCAGGTTGGTTTGAGTACTTTGTTACTCATTATTTACAGCTGCTCTGACCAAGTCCTCTCAATTAGGGAAAGACGGCAAGCCAAATCAAGAGATGCAGCTGCTAGAAGTGTAAAGAGCTCAGCACAAGCACGTAGAAGGTGGAAAAATGCTAAAGATGCTGTTACGAGGCATGCTAGCAGGCTTCAATCTCATTTGTCTTTCTCATTTTCTCACCAAAAGAATGGAGCTCACTCAGAAGAACTTCAGATTTTAAATCAAGTGATCCCTGAGGCAGATGACGATTTGTTATCACCCTTACCTTCTAACACTTCAAGAGCAACTTTGGATTCCAGAAATCAGATAGAAACTGGGCACGGAATTGAAAATGATGAGTTTGATATGGAAGATGGACATAGGTTTGTTACTGCAAATAATTCCAAGGGTAAAAAACTACATACACGTAGCAAGATATTCAGGCATGCATATTCTCAACTTGAGAAAGAGAAGGCTCAGCAACAAGAATACAAGAATCTTACCTTCTCAGGAGTGATTAGCATGGCTTCCAACAGTGACCGAAGGAAGAGGCCTCTGATTGAGATTTCTTTCAAAGATCTGAGTCTTATGTTAAAATCACAAAACAAGTATATACTGCGATGTGTTACTGGAAACATAAAACCAGGTCATATTACTGCTGTCATGGGTCCTTCAGGGGCTGGTAAAACAACGTTTCTTTCAGCACTTGCAGGAAAAGCACTTGGATGCAAGAAGAGTGGTTTAATATTAATAAATGGAAAGAATGAATCGATCCACTCCTATAAAAAAGTTATTGGTTTTGTGCCCCAAGATGATATCGTTCATGGAAACTTGACAGTGGAAGAAAATCTCTGGTTCAATGCAAATTGCAGGTAAGGGTACATGGTTATGCATTTAATACCTCTAAGTTGTGTAAACTTGTGCATTTGCGTATTCTTCATTCTAGAGATCTTATTGTTGTGTCCATGTCCTTTGGAATGATAGAGCAGGCCATTTACCGGTGAAGAGCAAGGAAAATTTCATAATTATTCTTTGATCTTTCCTGACATTAGGTATAGAAGATTTATAATGTTATACCCCGCTTGAGGAGAGGCTATTCTTGCTTATTCATCTCAGGTCTATAAAATATATACATCACTTCTGAAATCTTGATTAAGAATACTATAGTAAATTTAGGAATGGATTTGGAGCTGATATGATGCTTCATTAAATTTTCAACAGTGTTATTGCTGGTGTGTGGTGGCAAGCCCCAAAAACACCTTAGATGATGCTGGCCACAGCCATAGCTGACTCCATGCCTTTGGGGAATTTTATTGTGGGAAGCCCCAAAACTGACATGCCATTCCCCCAGGCCCCGTTGTGGCCAACATTGTCATAACTGACAAAATTTAAAAAAAAAAAAACTGCAGGAAATTAATGATCAATACCATAACTTTTCTGTGTATACCTTTAATAAACACAGACCTGTCTAAATCAAGTAAGCTTCAGGTCATTGATTTAATTATCAATCTTAAGATTTATATTATTTCTCTGTTTTTCCTTCTTGGAATTTCGTTTAATGCATGATTGGTCAGTCCATGTCTCTGGCTAAATGTTTCTTTTTCTTTATCTCAATAATAAAACAGGCTCTCTGCTGAATCTTCGAAAGCGGATAAAGTAGTGGTTGTTGAAAGAGTTATTGAATTCTTGGGACTTCACTCTGTGCGAAATTCCCTTGTTGGAACAGTAGAACAGCGAGGGATATCTGGAGGCCAAAGGAAGCGAGTGAATGTTGGATTGGAAATGGTTATGGAACCCTCATTACTAATCCTGGATGAACCCACATCAGGCTTGGATAGTGCATCATCTCAGTTACTTCTTAGAGCACTTCGACGTGAAGCTCTTGAAGGGGTCAATGTCTGCATGGTAGTTCACCAACCTAGGTAACTTTCGTGTTCACAACTCCATAATGTAAAAATTGTCCTTCTGTCTCATTTTGTTAAACTCTGGTATCACAATGTTTTGAACATTCTGTTTGGTCATAAGGGAACTCTTTGCAATATACAGACTTGCTTATGCATTATGCTGATTTGTTACATTACCTAAATTTCATATAGCAAGTCTGTTGCCTGCATTAAATGAAATTAATTTTTTTGGTTGAATTACTCTACTGGTCTGTGAAATTTTGTTCAATTTTGAATTTGGTTCCCTTATTGTAGTTTTTATAATTTTAATCTGATCCTTAGCCTGAAACTTCTATTAGGGGGCTGTTAAATTTTGCTGATAGAGCTAACCATGTGTCATCTTGACACTCTGAATATGCATCATTCGTGTCATCTTAGTGATTTTTAATTCTTCGCCCATTTACTAACATTTAAGTTTTCTGCTTCAGCCACACATTATTCAAGATGTTTGATGATCTGGTACTCCTGGCAAAAGGCGGTCTTACCGTCTACCATGGACCTGTCAATAGAGTTGAAGAATACTTTGCAGGCCTTGGGATCTTTATCCCTGAGCGCATTAACCCCCCAGACTACTTTATCGACATTTTGGAGGGAGTGATAAAACCTAGTGGAAGCTCAGGAGTGGAGTATGACGAGCTCGCAGTTAGATGGATGCTTCATAATGGTTACTCAGTACCTCCTGATATGCAAAAGAGTAACATATCATCCAGGCTTCTAAATCCAATTAATGAAACAAATAACGATGACGCTGTTAATGAGGAATGGTCCTTCACTGGAGAGTTATGGAAAGACGTGAAGGGTAACATAGAGATGCATCAAGAGAAGTTAAAGCTAAACTTTTTGAAGTCCAATGATTTATCAAATCGGAGAACTCCTGGTCTGTTCTGGCAATATAAGTACTTCCTTTCAAGGTAACAACATCAATGTATATCTTGTTTCTAAAACATCACTTAAATCTTACATATGTTGACCATTTTTGACCATTTTCATTCTAATCCTAATTTTTCAAAAAAGACTTATTGCATAGGAAAACACTGCTGATATTACTCTAGATTCTAGGCATCATACAATTTACTTGTAAAAAGTTGTTGAAGTACATTATTCAAATTATTCAAACTTTTTAAACTAATTTATATACATGTCATGTGTTGGAAGTACTTCATGTCGGGTTTAGCGTCTGAAACCTATGATATATTGGCATATTCATAATATATCCTTTCTGCAAACTTTTCTGTTCATCGTGAATAATTTTATCTTCTCCCTGCACTTTCCTATTGCAGAGTTGCCAAGCAGCGACTTAGGGATGCCAAAGCACAAGCCATTGACTATCTGATTTTATTACTTGCTGGAGCCTGCCTAGGATCAGTTATCAAAATGAGGGACCAAAATCTTGGTGCAGCAGGATACACATACACAGTGATTGCTGTTTGTAAGTATAATGGATATCCTATCCACTATTTTTCCTTTTATATAATTTTGCTGATATATAGGCTGGGTTGACTTTTTGCGTTGAATTTGATTCCTAGAAATTAACAAGTTATGATTGGTTCTTAAAATTCTAGACCAGGCATGATGAGATTTAAAATCAACTCTATGTCTGAACCTCAAGGAGGATTCTTAGGAAAATCTACATCTACATTGACACTAAGGGCTGTTTGGTATGAGGGATTTGGAGGGGAGGGGAGGAGAGGAGAGGGAAAAAATGTTGAGTTGGATTTAAAAAAAATTGGAGAAGTGGGGTTAGAAGTTTTTAATTAGTTTTTCATACTCTTTTATCTTATTAAATTTCTCAATCAAAAAGGGGGGAAATTTTCTCACATTGTTACATTTGTTGCTTTCAGCTCTTCTATGCAAAATAGCAGCTTTGAGATCATTTTCTCTGGAGAAATTACAATACTGGAGGGAGAGTGCTTCAGGCATGAGCAGCCTGGCTTATTTTCTCTCTAGGGACACAATTGACCATTTTAATACAGTGATCAAGCCTGCAGTGTATCTATCTATGTTCTTTTTCTTCACTAACCCGAGATCTACTTTTATCACTAATTACACTGTGCTACTCTGCCTCGTGTACTGTGTGACTGGCATGGGTTATGCATTGGCCATTGTTTTTGAACCTGGAGCTGCTCAATTGGTAAGTTTTGTCAAGGGACCGCTTCAAGTCAAAATCTTAAATCATTAAGTGAAGGCTCATGAATAGTTTTCTCATAATATTTAACATGTGTTGTTAAAATAAACCCCATACTTGTGACTTCACTCAGCTTCTGGTTAAAATAGTTCTTGACATGGTATTAAGAGTCTCTAATACCAAGTACTAAATTCAATCCGTTTCGACCCTATTTTCTTAATTAAAATTAGGTTTAGCAAAAGGTATAGCAAGCTTGTGATTGGCAGTTTCAAGCCTGATTTAGCGATAAAAAAGAACCTAATGGACTTTGTCTGAGGGTACATGTTAGACTAGTCATTTATCATAGAGGCTTTAATATACATCTTGGACTATTTTACCTTTAAGCTTAAGTTGCCCAGTAAAAGCCAGTTTTTATTAATATCTGTAACAAAATCAATTCGAGGCAAAACAAAAAGTAATAATCAGTCCAGAAAATGTCATTATTTTGTTTCCATCATCCTCTCTTTTCAATATATTTGTATCTGACATCTCTCATTTGCAGTGGTCAGTACTTCTCCCAGTTGTTTTGACTCTAGTCGCAACGCAACCGAGAGACAGTGAACTTATTAAGCGCATATCTGACTTGTGCTACACCAAATGGGCTCTGCAGGCATTTGTAATTGCTAATGCTGAAAGGTATGCATAAATTACCATTCAAGTAATGCACAATCTGCACATTTTGGACACCAAAACATACGTTTTCACCACAGAAAACAGACACCCAAACGTAACCTTACTCAACTTTCAAGTGAACCTGCAATATACTCAAATTACATTGGAGTTAAATCAGTTGGCAAGAAGAGGTTACATCTCTAAGTTATGTTTGAATTTAGATTAAATCTAACCCCTTAAGATGAATTCATATTATATACTCTTTAGTCTATCTAAATTAGTCAATTAGCTCTTATATTAGTTATAATTAACTGATTTATTTGATTTTTTTAATTTATCCAAAAAAGTCAGCCTACTCTTATATTAAGGACTAGAGAAGTATTGTAAAACAATTTGCACAACTAATCGATATCACTAATCAATGATCGTTCGATAAATTCCACAATTCATAAGTCATGAAAATTAAAGAGCTGAAGTTTGTTTTAGGGGTTTGTAAACTGATGATATTTACTGTTACATTGCAGGTATGATAAGGTGTGGCTCATAACTCGTTGTGGTGCCCTTATGAAAAACGGCTACAATCTTTCAGATTGGAGTTTGTGCTTATCAATACTTATCCTTTTTGGAGTAGTTAGCCGTGCAATTGCATTCTTCTCTATGTTAATCTTTCGAAGGAAGTAAAGTTCAATGATTTAGGCATCGTTCATCTGTATCTAGTTGTGTATACTAAGGGAATCCTTTTTTTTTACATGTAATTGCCATATTTCTTGTTTTTTTTATGTATGTATTATTCTTAGATTTGATTGTTGATAGAGTATAATAGTATCTTAGGATATTGTATATTTTATTCTTAAAAAATTTAGGGTACGAATTGTTGAGAATGAATTTGTTGAAGCAAGGTTACTAATCCTACAAGAATAAAGGATCTTTTTTTTTTGGTGATAAGAATAAAGTATCTTTTGTTAATTAAAAAAAATGGATGATTTGACTTGATTAAGGGTGCAAGCAGTCAAACTTCTAATGTCAGTTTAAAATTTAAATACATCCTTGATCATAAAATTATAAAGATGAGCAAATTATTGAACCTTCTACATGTGAAAGTGGATTATCTGAGATTGTACTTAGCATGTAAATTATAATTATTGTCTTTCTATTAATTATTGTTGTTCTTAAAATTACTATCAGAATTTAAGAATATTTTGTTAATATTTAGAATTTCGATATCAACACTTTTTGGTTAAAAACGTTAGGATTAGTGGACTGAATTTTTTTTATAAAGTTTAAAGGATAAAAATAAACCTTACAATCTGTTGCATGCAATGCAAAGGCGTAAACTGAAAGCAGGCGAGTAAGTAATATATGATGGCTGCATGGCGTGATACATTGAAATTATTTTTTATAAGCAGTCAGGTGTTTTATCGATAATTATTAATGCAGATCCTTTTATCAGTTTTATCTTTTATGTATAGGTCCACACATGTGGGTCTGGAAAAATTCTTGGGTGCATTAAGTACATAAATATTTGTGTACAAGATTTACTCTAAATATATATATGTATATATCAATTACTTTTAAGACATAGCTTTTCTCCATTTTATACGTCTTTTTTGCTTGCATCAATGACTTCGTTTCAATTTTAGGTGAAATATTAACAACAAAAATGGAAAAGAACAAGAAGAAAATAATAAGAAAGCAACTTAATTTCAATATGCAAGAGATTGTAGTTCCGTTGTGTCCATTTACCAATTGAAATAAAAAAAAAACATTTTGTTAATGTAATTTCATCTTATTATTCTGTGTATATATGGATTTAAGCGTAAAACCATTTTTTTATTTTAGGGAAACAGAGTGGAACCAAGCATTTGACTTCTTTTCAAATTTAGACTTCTTGAGCTCTTGCATTCGAAAAGCCGAAGGTAAGTTTCAGAATGTCACTGCTTGAGTGGATGAAAGTTCTGGAATACATTGGATAGTCTAAGAGATAAAGTATTGATATTGTTTAAGAAAAATGCACTTCATGAATCTATAATTCGGTGAGATTATCTATCACTACAGCAATTGGTATTCTTATTGTCCACTTTATCTTCCGTCTGCTCGATAAAAGTAAGAATCAAAATAAAGTAGTTATTGTTTATTGCTAAATCTAAATGGAGACAATTGAGTAACATTAATGCTCTGAATTTCTATTTTTAATAGGGAAATTTATTTCACTTTTAATATGATGGTTTGCAGGTGATATCACAAAAAACTTGTGTACAGTAACAGAGATGATGTTTTACTTCAATAGGTTTTTTGAAAGTTCAAGATGTGCCAATTTTCTAAAACCTAACAAGAATTGCAATTTAACCTCATGGGTATCTAGTTGTGAACCAGGATGAGCATGTAGTGTCGGCCCACAACAACAGGTTTTTAAAATTCTAAAGAGATACCTGCAAGAACTACAAGTTGTCAAGCATGTTGTGAGGGCATCTTTTGTCCTCGTGGCCTCACTCGCATGATACGTAAGTATAAGAGAATTTTATAGAAATTTATCTTCATTACTAATGTCCGCTTCTGCACGACAATATACCAACATCTTATTTGACTTTTCTATATCATCAAACTGGATGTTAGGATACACAGTCCTCTCTTTGTTTATTCAAGGAAGAGAAGTTCAAGTTAAGGGTAGTTTTTACGTTGGATTAGTTATTTTTCAGTTTGTCTTATCTTACCTACAAATCAGTTTCCTATCAGTTATTATGTTTTAGCTATCTTATCATGAGATTATAAACTCTTATCATGTGCTCAATCAAATCATAAATGAATTGCTTGTGCTATTTCACATTTAGACACCTCAAATGTAATAGTAATCTCCTATATATAGGAGTATGAGCATCCAATTGCTAACGGCTAATTTATAACTACCTAACATTTTTTCTTATCTTTTATGATTTACATATCACAGAGTCCTCCCAATAGTTTTGAACATTTAAGCCTAATGATATAACATGCAATAATAATAAAAATTGAAGCATGTATTCTTAAATCTCTCTAATGCTTCAAATGTTTCTTTGTGGCATATAAACGTTATTCTGGAAGCTTACCCGCAAGGTTCCTATTGCCCTCTTGCAAAACTCGATGAAACAACTGGTGTATGGGAACCGTGAGTTCTAATGTTGGTCTCAAGTTTTGTTTTCCTCTAGAGTTATTGATTATACTCTCTATTTGATATTAATCTATTTGTTATTGCAGATATATTTACTAATTGCCTCCAAATCCGCCAAAGCATACATGTGGAGGAGTAGATATTTGGGCCGATTTTAGTAGCAGTAATGAGATACTCGGCCAGATCATACTGTCCAACAACTACCAAAAGAGTCCATTGCAGTACTGGGTTTTATTTCGTCCCAGAGCCTGGTTCTTCTTCTTCTTCTTGTTTTTTTTTGATAGAGTGGGGGCTATAGCCCAATCAAAGTAATTTATACTAGTAGAGAATTTAATCCCAACACTCAGAAGCCAGTAGGTTTCTTAAATGAAATGGACAAGTAGAATATAGTGAAGATTTGGATAAACTTTCCTTTGTCAAAGCGTCTGTCAACTTATTTTCTTCTCTCAAAATATATTTTAATTGTACCTTCCATAACCTATTTATCATCTACTTGATTTGTTGAACAAATAAACTGCAAAACTGATTATTGTTCTCCTTTTTTAACATGTCCATAAGTATCTTTGAGTCTAACTCAATGATGATCTGCTTGCATCTATGATCCCATGCAATTGTGAACCCTTTAAAAATAGCCCACTGTTCTAAATCAATAGCACTACAAGATCTAAAAAAATATGCAAATCCTATCACCCAATTTCTAGTAAAATCCCTTATTATACCACCACAACCCGCAATAAAATATACAACTGACATGGCACTATCAACATTAAGTTTAAACTAACCTTCTGGTCGAAGAATCCCCTTTGAAAATCCATGTGATGATGTTGGAAGATCCTTATAGTTTCCAGTAATGGTTGTGTAGGTTCCCCTTCATCAAAATACCATAATGTTGATTCTAGAAGAAGTAAGGGTCATGGCAGATATGGGTGAAGAGGCCGTGTTGATTTATAATACTACTCTAATCTTTAATATATAACATATTTAACTAATATGATTAGATTAAGGAAGTTAGTTAAGTTAGTTAATATGATATATTTTTTCTAAAATATCATAATCATCTTCCTTAACTCCCTCTCTCTCTTGTTGATGGATTTAAAAAATTTGAAAAAAAGTTGATAAATATATGAAATAGGTCTTATATTTTAAATTAAGATGAACTCTCTAAATAGGTAATATATTAAGGATTGGAGTAATATAATAAAAAATTTTAATGCTTCCTTTGTCCATGATTCTTATAATTTGTTCATGTACGTTCTCCATATTTCAGGTTTCTACATCTGAGAAAAGTAAGGTTCCAGAATTATTTGTGCAAAAAATTTATATTCAAGTCTCAAATTATATAATCAATTTCCTAACCATATATATATGTGGATTATGTATATGACCATTCGTTGATTATCTCTTCAGGATGCTTCAAGTTGAGTTCATGTAATTCAAACACAGCAACCCAAAACCTGCATGCATATGGAATTTCGCTCATTGTAAGTTGTTAGTTCACAATCAGAATTAACTGAACTTTCGTTTAAACAATTAACCATTTATTTTAATTAGCCCTTGATTATTTAAAGGAGAACTGCTAAATTTTAGTGTCTAAGCTGTGATATTAAATATAAACTTGGACAAGGTCCCAATTCTTGGTAGTATGGTACTCTTTCTGTCTTTATTATAGGATATAATTGAGAAGTTGATATTAGTCTTAAATATAAGAATATTTTCTATATTTATTAATTTTTTTTTAAATTACCCCTAATGATACTCCCTCAACAATAATCAAATAAGAGAGGGAAGGAGGAAGTTAAGAAAGATTATTATAATATTTTAGAAAAAATATGTCATATTAACTAATTTCTTTATTCTAATTAAATTATTTAAATATATCATATATTAAAAACACAATCTCCCACACTGCTTATGGAGGCTGCTTTGAGTACTTTGCTACTATTATCTACAACTTTTCTGACCAAGTTCTCGCAATTAGGTAAAGGCGAGTGGCCGAATCCAGAGAAGAAGCAGCTAGAAGTGCAAGGAAGTCTACAAACGTACGCCAAAGATGGCAATCTGCAAAAGATGCTGCTAAGAAGCATGCAATTGAGCTGCAAGCCCAACTATCACGCACATTTTCTCGTAATAATAAGAAGGAACTTCCATCACGTTCAGGAAGACATCATCAAATTTCGGAAACAGGTGTCGAATTTTTGCAGCAAATTCTATCACTTGATGCATGGTTGTGCCAAATGAAATGAGGAGAGAACGCAGTAGCCTGAGGCAGATGATAGAAAATGATCCAGATGATGATGAGGAAAACTTCAATGAAGAAAGTGAAGAAACAAGTATCAAGAGGGAAAAAATGCCCAAGGAGAAACAATTGAATACTCAAACCCAGATTTTTAAGTATGCATATACACAACTTGGGAAGGAGAAGGCGCAGCAACAAGAAAACAAGAATCTTACCTTCTCAGGGGTAATTAGAAGGCTATCAACAGTATAGAGAAGCAGAGAAAAAGGCCATTAATTGAGATTTCTTTCAAAGATCTTACTCTCACTTTGAAATTACAAAGAAAGCATACATTGAGATGTGTTACAGGTAAAATTAAACCTGGCGAATTACTGCTGTCATGGGTCCTTCAGGTGCAGGTAAGACAACATTTCTTTCAGCTCTAGCCGGGAAAGCACATGGATGCACTCCAACTGGTTCAATTCTTATAAATGGAAAGAATGAATCTATCCACTCCTACAAGAAAATTATTGGCTTTGTGCCACAAGATGATATAGTTCACTGAAACCTAACAGTGGCAGAGAACCTTTGGTTCAGTGCACAGTGCAGGTAGAACTCAAAAACCAGAATATGAAATTCTAGAGACACAAATATACTGCATTTTAATTGATATGGCTGACAAAATACATAATGTGATGTATAGTTTTGACAGCATAACTGAAATTAACTTCCCATCCCGAAAAACATGGAACTGCTAGTAACCTCCCCATAACCACCTACAACTTAGGATAGTATTGAAAATAACTAATTCATAAACTACCCCTTATTCATTCTTTTCCTCCTAGGGTACACCTGAAACTGATGTTGGACTCTATCATACTGTTGGCTATCATCTGACTTGTCAAAACCGAATAAAGTTATAGTTGTTGAAAGAGTAATTGAATTCCTGGGACTTCAGTCAGTGAGAAATTCCTTGGTTGGGACTGTGGAAAAGAGAGGAATATCTGGAGGGTAAAGGAAACGTGTAAATGTTAGGTTGGAGATGGTCATGGAACCTTCACTTTTGTTCTTGGATGAACCCACATCTGGTTTGGACAGTGCATCTTCTCAACTCCTTCTTAGAGCACCTAGACGTGAAGCTCTCGAGGGGGTCAACATTTGCATGGTCGTCCACCAACCCAGGTAACTACTTTTAATTCCAAGATTGCATCATTAGTAAAATGCCTTGCCTTTCTCTTTGATCTTCTTCTAATAAGTGGGGTCAGTAATAGTGATCACACGATGCCATTGTGATCTATCATAAACTAAGTCCTTGGATAAGTTATTGACTTAGGAATTCTACTCAATAATCTCGTTGAGCGTTCTCATTGGTCTTTCTCTACCCTTTTTAATAGGACTCTATATTGTTTGATCCACCCTCTTCACCGGTGCATCCGATGGCCTTCTTTGTATATTCCCAAACCACCTCAGGCGATTCTCTACATTTTCTACTTAATAGATACAATTCCAACTCTTCCTCGTATATGTTCATTACAAATCTTATCTTTTAATTTCTTGTATATCGACACATCTATGTCAACATCCTCATCTAAGTTACACCAAATTTATACTCTTGTTGTCCATTTAAAACTCAGCATTTACTACCACAAAGTATTGTTAGTCTTATAATAGTACGATATAACTTTTCTTTTACCTTATTAGGTAGTTTCCTTCCAATCGCAAATAATTTGAATATAACATCAATAGGGATAATTTCCCTTCATGATGGTCATCATCATCTTTGTTATTAATTGATGGTTTAACTTTATGTTTCAGCTATGCCTTGTTCAAGATGTTTGATGATTTAATTCTTCTGGCAAAAGGTGGTCTTACTGTGTATAATGGATCAGTCAAGAAGGTCGAAGAGTACTTGTCGGGTCTCGGAATCTATATCCCAGAACGGATCAATCCTCCAGAATATTTCATCGACATTCTGGAGGGTATATCAGTATCAGGTGGAAGCTCAGGTGTAGTGAGCTATAGAGAGCTTCCAATTAGATGGATGCTTTATAACAACTACCCAGTACCTTCTGATATGCAGCAGAGTGTATCTAAATATGAGGTATCATCTGAAAGTGCAAACGCTGCTACTGAAATGGATCCTAATGGTTCTGGCCATCAACAAACCTTTGCTGGAGAATTATGGCAAGATGTTAGACACATTGTAGAACTGCAGAGTGAAAAGATTAGACTTGATCATTCCAATAAGTCCATGGATTTGTCTAATAGGAAAACTCCTGGTGTGTTTAAGCAATATAAGCACTTCCTAATAAGATAAATCATCCAGTGAATCCATTCCCCCCCCCCCCTTTGACACACAAGTTGCATTTTCCAGTTGATTTATTGAATCTTCATTGGATTAAGGTGCAAATTTGTCCCAAAAGTTTTTGCTTAAGAGCAATGTTGTCCTGGAAGTTTCAAAACATAGTAATGTTGCCCTAATCCGTTAAAAAACTAACGTTGGTTATTAAAAAATTAACTGTAAGGGGTAACATTACTCCATTTTAACACTTTTAGGGCAACCTCAAACCCAAAAAACTTACGAGTAATATTACTCTTAAGCGGAAATTTCTAGAAAAAATTTGCACCTTAACCCATCTTTTTTTATGAGTTAATTTTTATCAGTGCCAGTACAATTGACTGGTTGAATTATTTATTCTTTTCTTGTTATGGGGAAGTTTTGCATTGAGAAAAGTCAAAGGGTGTTGATGTTGGGTCTATTTCTTGTTTGACTTTCCAATCATGCTGCAATTCAAGGGAAGTTTACACTGTGTGTGTGAAGAACTGGAATGAAAAGCACTAATAAAACCTTTTCTTCATGGTCCTTTTCCTTTTCTTCTTGCTCCCTATTTGTTTTCTTTCTGAACCAAATGGAAGTTGTACTATGAAGTCATGTGACAGTTTAGGGAGACTAGTAAATATCATCCCCCTTTGCAAATTATACCATAATTAATCTCTTTTATCTATTTTATTTCTGAATACATCAATGTTGTGATCTGTTTTAGAGAGAAAGAATGGCACATCTTCCCGAGTTGTTACAAATAATAAGAAGTATATTAATCGTTTGTTATAGTTGGCAGTTATTTTTAAGAGGTAGTTAGTTATTATCTAACTGAAATTAACTAAATCTCTTGATCTAGTCTGGTCTAAATATGAGCCCAAGGAGTTTAGAAAGGTGTTGTTGAATCTTTCTCATAAACAAATTTTACTACCATCTACAAGACTCTAGTCACTACGTCAGCACTTCAAGAGAGATAGGCATAATGATGGGCTTGATAGGTAAGACCTACCATTATGTCTATCTCTCTTGTCATTAAATGACCGTGCAGCTGGAGAGGATTACATTTAATAAGTCATCACGGGAACTATGTAAAATTTATTTTTATTGGATTTAAATGGAAGACATAGAGCCTGAGAAAGAGCTGGGGGTTGAATCCCAGACCTGATGCCACCAAGGCCACATCTTGTGACTCTAGACCAAATGGTCTTGGACCAACTATATATATATATATATATATACCTATTCGATTTGGTGCCGGTACTCTTTATTAATTTGTGGCGAAACTCTTTTTTCTTTTGTTAATTGCCAGTAAACTGCATCTCACAGGCACAATATTATTTCAGGGTTGGTAAGCAGAGGCTGCGGGAAGCTAGGATTCAAGCTATAGATTACCTGATTTTATTGCTTGCGGGAGCTTGCTTAGGCTTGCTTTCAAAAACTACTGAACAAACCTTTGGTGCAGCTGGCTACACATACACTGTCATTGCTGTCTGTAAGTTTATCAATTTTCATATTCTTAGCCCGAGAAAATTAGACCTTATACTCTTCCGATCCTTAATATATGACCTAATAGAAGATTTGATTTTGGTCCTAAATATAATACATGTTTCTTATATTTATCAACTTTTTTCTGAAATTATCTCTATCGATATTCACTCAACAATAATCAAGTAAGAGAGAGAGGGAGGGAGGGAGGTAAGGTAGATAGTTATGGTGTTTTAGAAAATAACATAACATATTAACTAACTTAACTAATTTCCATAATATAATCAAATTAATTAAATAGTTTCTATACTACTGAAGAGTGTTATTCTCATGAGTTATTCTGATTTGTTATTGTTGTTAATTTCATCGCTTCTATGCAAAATAGCAGCCTTGAGATCATTTTCTCTGGATAAAATAATATACTGGAGGGAGAGAAATTCCGGCATGAGCAGCTTGGCTTATTTTCTGTCGAAGGACACAATTGATCAATTTAATACAGCCATCAAACCTTCTTCTATTTTCTCACCAATCCAAGATCTTCCTTTACAGATAACTACATTGTTCTTCTCTGTCTTGGCTACTGTGTCACTGGCATTGCTTACGCTTTGGCCATGTTCTTTGAACCTGGTGCTGCCCAGCTTGTAAGTATCAGACAAGCACTCCTTAGTTTGAAAATTTCTTAAACATATTCATTTGGTAAATCAAAAAAATTATCGGATAAAGTAGAATCTAGCACCCTCATGTTATTTCCTAATTGCTTCTAGTACCTTAATCTTAGTTAGTTATGGTACATCTAGCATCCTAATATTATTTTTATGGTGCTTCTAGCATTAAAATCTTATTTATAGTACATCTAGCATCTTAAATCTTAAATAAGATTAGAGTGCTGGATCCCTAAATGTAACAAGAAACTAATATTAGGGGATGCTAGATACACCAGGATTTGAATGCACCATAAACGTTAGGGAGCTAGATGCTACTAAGAAATAACGGCAGAATACTAGATGCTACTTTGCCCAAAATTATCTACCAAAGTCTTGACAAAGATTATCAATTCCGGATTGAAATTTCACTTATCATTTTATTTTCATTATTTCTCCTAATTCTGACTGTAACTCTTTTTCTTGCAGTGGTCAGTACTTCTTCCAGTTGTTTTGACGCTTATTGCAGCAAAACAAAAGGACAGTGACTTTCTGAAGGCTATAGCTAATGCCTGCTATTCTAAGTGGGCTCTCCAAGCATTTGTGATTGCAAATGCTCAGAGGCATATATTTTTCTTTCAGATATTATTCTTGTAAGATGCTTGAAGAAAGACCTGATTAACGTGAAATCTTGATCCTTTTAAATAAGAACATAAAGTATTATATAATTTTTTTCAAAAATTAAAGCTTAACTTCAAAGAATCCTAAGCCACTAGCATATTTGGCTGCTGAAGAATAAAGTGAGTATATTTCTATTAGAATTGGTTGGTTTAGTTCCTTGTTTCATTAGAAATATAAACTAGTCATATTAGAAATTTAGGTCAACAACTTAGAGTTAAGTTATAAGAAATGCCCCTTTTCTATAGTTTTTTTCTGAAAACTCATCATAAAAGTTTTAAAAGATTGCATCTAGTCAATATTCTGTCCCCTTATAGATAATGCAGATATTATCAATTATTTTTACATGTTTCAGGTATCATGGAGTATGGCTCATAACTCGTTGTGGATTACTTAAGGAAAGTGGCTATAATCTTCATGATTGGAATTTGTGTGTATTAATCCTCATTTGTTTAGGCATAATTAGTCGAGTTCTAGCATTTTTCTGTATGGTCACTTTTCAAAAGAAGTAAGCCCACCAACAAGCGCAAAGCTCAACCAATAGAGAGCTGTGATCATTTCCCCCCCCAAATATCATCATATTGAAAATAATTCTATTTAAAAATATGCTAATTTAATCAATAATCTTGAGTTCAAGTCTTAAATATATAGTTACGTTAATATTTGTTAGAAAAAATTTATTGCCCTTGTAATCCTTTGTCTACCTCACAGTCACAATTAGCTATTCATAGTTCAATCAAACATTAAATAACTTAGAAATAGTAAAAAGACTTCACTATAGTGACTTAGTCTTTAATATATCTTTAATATATAAATTAGATAATTATTTTATAAATATTAAAAAAATTAAATTAATTATTTATAATAAATTTATCTTAGTTTTCTTAAATTATCTTTTAATTATATGTATTAGAATTATTTTTTAATTAAAAGTTACATTAATATATACAATCAATAAAAATAATTTAAAAAAAATATACACAATAAATTAAAATCTTATATTTAAAATTAAAATGTTTAACTATTATATTTAATATCTACAGAGTAACTTGGATGAATTGGGACTTCAAAATAACATTACTGTTAAACCACAATTGTCAGTTTGTCACATGCCATGATATTCTTCCATTTCTACAAGCCTTCGCAGTTCCTTCTATAAAAATGATATTTTCTTTCCCGTTGTATTCGTCACTCTTTGAATGCTGTCGTCAGTATCAATAATAACAAATTGTGATTTTCTTAAAGCAATTAAAAAATTTAGAAAAAAATTTAAGAAAACTCCAACACGAAAAACCTCGTGTCGAAAATCAGAGACTTCACCGTGGAGCCAGTGAGACAGTCAAGTCAATAGCCGTTCCCATACTCTCGGCCCACTTCTTAGAATCCAAATACAACTTCGATACCGACACTGCAACCCGACCCATGTCCGGCCTCTCACTCGGATCATCTTCCACGCACTCCAACCCGACCCGAATCATTTCAGCCGCCGCTTCCAACGGAAACGAATCCTTCAGCCTCTTGTCCACCCACTTCCTCGCTCCGCCTTCTTCCGCCATAGCTAACCTCGCTGTCTCCACCACACTCACCCTTCTATAGCCACCGTCGTCGTCGAATTCGTACTTCAACGCCTCTTGCCCACTGAGGAGCTCCAAAACCACGACTCCAAACGCGTACACATCAGATTTCTGCGTCGCGACCCCCGTGGCCTGATACTCCGGCGCCATATACCCTCTCGTCCCTTCCAGCCTCACCGTCCGGCTACCGGACCTCTGCAGCTCCTTCAATTTCGCAGAACTGGAACTGGACGATGTTTCGGCTGCTACGATTTCACCGCACAATTCCGAGGTACCAAAATGGCAAATCCTCGCATTCAGAGTATCCTCCGTTATGACGATACTCGAGCTCTTGATATGGTTGTGGACGAAATTCGAGTTCAGGCCGGAGAAGTGGTGGATGTAATCAAGACATTGGGCAAGATCAGTCGCGATTTGCATCCGAGAGAGCCACGTCGACAAATCAGTGAAGCTAGGATTCAAACGATTTCGAAGACAATCAGCGAGATTCACACCGCGAACATACTCATACACAAGATAAACATAATTACCGGAGACCGATGCCCCGAGAAGTTTGATCAAGCTACTATGATGGCTCCGGCAAATCACAGCAATCCGATTTCGGAGCTCCGGCAAGTCCATGGGACGGCGAAACTTGCGCTGGAAAACCAGAACATCCTTGTCACGAATGGAGCATCGCCAAGACGAAGAAGAAGAGGACGAGGAGAATTTGTCTAAATGGAAATTTCGGGTGGCGGAGGAAACCTCGGAGAATTCGTAGATATGAGGGTTCTCAGGCAAGGAGTCCTTAAGGCTAGAGAGGGAGGATCCGGTGGAAACGGAGGAGGCTTTAGACCACTCCTTGTAGTAGTAGTTAGTGGATTCAGTGGTGAGGTTGAAGGAAGAAGAATTGGGAGGGAGATTACCGGCAGTGGTGCGAGGCGAAGAAGAAGATGATTCGAAGGTGCGAGATCGATGAGGTCTTCTGGGTTCGATCACGTTTGTGCTTTTTTTGGATTTGCACATCGAGAGGTTGAGGAAGAGGCGAATGTGCGGCGGAGGAAGAGGCGGGTCATTAGAGAGAAAGGAAGCGTTGTGGTCTCTGAATCAAAGAGTCGGAGAAGGCTGCGTCTGAGAGTGGAGCGTCCTCGATTCTTCCTTGCTTACGTGTTGCTGGAGCAAAGACTCGGCAAGTGGTGTCCACGTCAGAGGTATGCTTTTCATTCTCTGTCCAATTAACACATTGTTCTTTTTATTCAAAACGGACAGCTTTTATTTTTTAAATAAACGGTTAAGGGAATATAAATTTTAGTTTTAATTTTTTAAATTTTAAATTATAAGTTTAAATTTTTAATCCCTCAAAATAAAATAATTTAAATTTTTGTTAAGTTATAGAAATTAATATTTTAAATAAAAAAATTTGAGACACTAAAATTTATGATTTAAAATTTGAGAGACTAAAATTAAAATTAAAATAAATTTAATTTAAAAAATCAAAAAATATATTAATATTTATATAAAAGGATAATTTTCATCATTAGTAAAAGAACAGACTTTATAAATTAATTATCGGACTTTATATTACAACTACCCTGGATAAAACTTTTAATAAAGATAATTAGTAGAGATAGTTAAAAAAAATTATAATATAAAATAGATTAAAATTTTATTTCTAAAATTTAAGTAAACTTTATAATATATTTGAAAACAAAGGAATAGTAAATAGAATCCAAATAAGTTTTATTTTCTTGATATCTATGGTATGCTTACAAAGTTATCTTAAAAAATTATAAAATAAAATTCAATTAACAAATATTTATGCCTTTAATACAAAAAAAAGTTAGACTTCCAGAGAATTATGAAAACGAAATAAATAATCAATTAGAAACTTTTTTAGAATTAAATTCATGGAAAATATACTTTCCGGGGGATTTTGTGGTGAAGTTCAGCAAATCGAATCAAGCAACCATTTGTATAGAGTATATAGACCAAAAGAAAATAGTTCTTATATAGATTGTAGCTATTATAAGTGTATAAAAAATAAAAGTTTTGTCAATAAACTGACATTAAAAGTCTCCAATAGACAGTTCTAATCATATTTATAACATCAAATCATTAATATTTATTATTTTAATTTTTTTTTAAAAATAAAAGTTTTAACCATATAAAAGACATGGGGAAGTCAAATGTTGCAAGAAGTGAGTCGTGTTCTGTAAGTCACATCCCCCATACGAACATTAACAGTAACATGAGACTAAGCGAGTGATCCACATTAGTCTTGGTCGTTGCTTTGTTTTTCTCTCTTCAATGACATGTCAATTAAGGCCAATCTTACCTTAATCAGGTAGCTTTTGAATGACCCACCTCAAGACTTAAGGATTGTTTTGTTTTTTATATAGGTATCCTCCTATCAAAATAATTTTATTTAAAATATTTTCAGACATTAAATATATAGGTATTTTTTATAATGAGGATACGAATTTTAGTTCGACATATTATAAGAAATTAGCCTATTCCGCTAGACTCATTTTCGTTGGTTAATTTAAATATTGCTGTTGATGATGAAAATAAGAAAAAAAATTCTATTAATGTTTTTGGAGGCTTCAATCGGGTTAACAATCCAAGTTCTTTTAAAAAAAAATCCAAGTTCTAGTTATAAAGATAAATTATTTTACTTTGCCCTGGGTAGCTACCTTTAGAGCTGGTAAAACGGGCCCAGCCCGCGGGTTGGGCCCGTTTTACCCTAAGGGGGGGCGGGTTCGGGCTGGCAAAATACCAGCCCGTTTTTGGGCGGGCTGCACAGCCCGCCCCCCCTCAGCCCGCCAGCCCGCCACTTTTTTTTTTTTTAAATTTAATATTATTATTTAATATTTATTTTACTTAAATGTTATTTTGAATACTCCTATTATCGAATACTAGTAAAGATAATTACTTATTTGTTAATATATGTTTACATATTATAATTGATTAATATTATGTTAATATTTATTTAGATTTATAATTATAAAATTTGAGATTTTTTTATAAAAAATAAAAATTTTTAAGAGTATAACATGAGTAATTTTTTTATTATACTAATATAACATTAGAAATTTTTTATTAGTATTTTAAAAATGTTAAAAATATTTTTTTTTTAAATTAAAAAAAAAAAAAAAAGCCAGCCCGCCACTAAGGGGGGGCGGGCTCGGGCTGGCGTTTTGCCAGCCCGTTTTGGGGCGGGCTGCACAGCCCGCCCCGTTTGTTGGCGGGCTGGGAGCGGGCTGGCCCGTTTTTGGAGGGCCAGCCCGCATTCCCAGCTCTAGCTACCTTTTTAGAATGTTCCAATAATAAGGGTTTTATTTTTGTTTTTGTGGTTGTTTGGATAAGATTTTAAAAAAGGGCTTATGAAAAAAACGAATTTTTGGACAGTTTATGAAAAAAGATTTTTAGAGAAGAGATTATGAAAAAAAAGTGATTTTGGATAAATAAATATTTGGATAGTTATAAAAAAAGTTTTGTAATTAGAAAATTACTAAAAAGGGTATGTATGAGATATGAGAAATTAGAGAGGGTGGAGAAGATAGAGGAGAGATGAGAAATAGTGGAAAAGATAGAGGAGAGAGGAGAGATAGTGGAAAAGATGGAGGAGAGATAATGAAAAAGATAGAGGGGAGGGGAGAAAAGGTGTAAGAAAAAGTAAGGGTAAAATAGTAATTGAGTAGTTGAAAATAATTTTTACTATTCCAAAAGCTACTCTGACCAGCTTATCTGAAACCATAGTTTGGTCCAAACTGAAGTTTTAACAAATATGACTGTTTATTTTAAAATTTCTCTAAACCGAAGTTTGGGCCAGACGCCCTTTTAAAACTATAGTTTTAATGGTAACCAAACAGGCCCTTTGACTCCACAACTATTATTAATCATAATAACGAGGTCAAATGTGTTCCTTATAATCCCACTATCATCCGTTTTGGTGACCAATTTAAGAGGTTCCGTTTGGAACGTGATTATCATTAAGAGGTCTCATTTTGACCATTATGATTATCATTTTGACCGGGTTATATATTTAACAATAATAATTTAAAAAGGTTTTTAAGAAAATTATATTCCATTCATTCTTTTTTATAAGAGTCAATTTTTTAAATAGGTATACTTCTTTTTATAAGATGTTTAAATATTTTTTTTTACTTTCGATTAATTATTTATCTTTCTTATTTTTTTTTCATTTATTCTATTTCTCTTTGTCCTTTTCACTCATTTTCTCTCCCACCTATTTTTTTCATAAATTATGATGTTTTTAGAAAATAAATTATATTTTTACATATTTAGTGGCTCTAACTAAATTTTTTATCAACATGATTTAGTTAATTATATCTTATATAAAAGAGCGAGGAGAGTACTTGCCATGGAAAAAAACTATATCAGAAAGTAACATAGATGCATAGAGAAGGGAGAATGGAGACAACAGAAAGAGTCTTCTCGTATTATTTCATATCCCAGTACAAAAGAAATACCCTATTTATAGGTATAATCTTATAAGTTCTTTATTTTTAATATAAAATTTAATTAGAGTTAATCTTTTTTTATTGAGAAATTGATTGTGATCCTAAATATAAGAACTATTACATATATTAATCAATATTTTTCAAATTACTTATATTAATATTTTTTTCGACAATAATTAAATAAGAGAAGGAAGGAGGGGGTAAAGAAGATGATTATGGTATTTTATAAAAAAAAATATTATATTAATTAAGTTAATTAATTTTTTTAATTTAATCATATTAGTTAAATAAACTTTATATTAAGGACCTGATGAGTATATCAATGATATTTTCCTTGTTAAATGATATGTAGCAAAAAATGAAATTCATGAATGGGAGTGAGAGTTGAGTTACACAAACAATGGAACAGTGGAAGTTACTTGACTAAAGATGAAGAGGTAAAAGGAAGATAGACATGCACACATAACTCTTAAATATTGTAGCGCTTTTTCTTGGATGTATTATTTAAGAATGTGTCTTGTTAAAAAAATTTGACTGAGAAAGATCTTATTGGACAAAATCTTAGCGAAAAAAAAGGAGCATGCTATTTCCAATCCTAATTATAAGAGTTAGATAAAGGGTTTATTGATCTTAAATATAAGAACCAAATTTACTTTATCTATTAAATTTTTAATTTTTTTTCTAAAGTATCCCTATATGATTGCACATAAATTAAGGAGTCTCAATCAAGAGGTAACTCTAATGTATACGATAGTAGAGGGTATTTTAGGAAAATCAATACACAATTATTATAAATAATTAATTTTTTTAATTTATCTAAATTAGTTAAATGGATCTTATATTAAGAATTATAGGGAGTACTATTCAATGTAGACTTATTAAAACCTTGCTAGGGAGAGAAAACACAGTCTACAGTTCAATCTTCATCATTCCAAGTTCTGAGGTCAAGATCTTATGTTGCAAGAAAAAGTTTCTCCATGGTTAATTTCTTCTCAAGTCAACAAACCGGGGGAGCCATTGCTTATGATGTATTTTCTCTTTTAAATTGTTTCAGTGCATGGTCATTTGATGTTAACCGGGATGTTATTTACCCTTTAACCCTTGGTACTTGATTAAAACATTAAACCTATGATTTTTTTCTGTTAATCGTATGTATTTTTTTATTAAAAAAATTATATTTTAGATATTATCGAGTATTAAATATAAATATTTTTTTTAATAAATATTCAAACTTTAATTCATCGTCACGTTGAGAGATACAAATATTTTTCACAAAGTCTAACTTCCGTTAGGAAAAACTATAATATTTTTTATTTATTTTGTTTTTAATGTATTGATCTTTTTATTAAAAAAACAGAGAATACCCCCGTGGGGAAAATATCATAAGAAGAAAAGAACACAACAAGTATTTTCTCTCCTGACAACAACATTACTCTTTGAAAACATGCAAATCATTCATTAAAAAGTATGGATTGAGAAATGATCTTCAATAAGAAATATTTAAAATAGCATTGTAAGTGATTTTGCCTTGTAGAGGTAAATATATGAAAGAAGTTGTCTTGCAAAGCACAAAAGTATTTTTTTTGGGCTGTTTCCAAACACCTGAGGGTAAAATTAGGGTTTGAGTTGAAAAAACAAGCAAGCTATAAATCAAATTTAAATTTAAATTATTAAACTCAGATATTATACACACATTTTTCTATTATTAGGAATTAGGATTTTTTTTTGTTATAAAAAAATTTAAGTGGGTTCGGTACCGGTCTCTCACTAAGGACAGAATATATCCTTAGGGTTTAGAGAGCGTTTACAGGATACTTACAAAATCGTATATCAAATGAACCCTCATAATAGCAGCGAGAATTAAACTCATGTTTTTATAAGTATCGAACTCATTTTTTACTATATGTCCCAACTCTATTGGGAGGAATTAGGATTATGAACATAGAATTAGAAAAAAAAAATCCCTTTCTTGAAACACAAGCTAGCGTACCCAAATTCGGCAGCAAAGAGAATTAGAAAGATTTTGGGACTAACGGGGTTAGTCCGAATGGTAAACGGCTCGGTATCGTTTAAGTGAGGTTTCGAGTTCGAGCCTTAGAGTATGTAGAAAATTTTTGTTGGGAGACTCGCCCACTATAGTCAGATGCGTGATGTGGGTCAGATCTGGATGTAGTCGAAACAAAATTCTAGTAAATCGGGTGGGGAAAAAAAAAAAGAAGAAGGAGAAGAAAGATTTTGGGCCACGAAGATCGAAATCCAATTTGTTAGGTGAACCCAATTAGAAAAGCTTTCAAAAGCCCTGCATGAACCGACCTCTTTCAGGTCAAAAAAGTAAAAAAAAAAAAAAAAGAACCGACCTCCTTCTTCCAAACAACAAAGTTTAGAGGAGAGGAGGTTTACATAGAAGTTAGTTTTGTCAAAAAATTTCTCTTCGAAACGAGTTTCACGAGTTAGTTTGGCTTATCATCTTCTTTGTCAAACTTGGGCGATTATCCCTATTTGCAGGTTCTTTCCTTTTGTTGCACTGCATTGTACCCTTTTTTGTTGCTAGACTTTTATGCGTAAACGGAAACATAAAAACATCGAAAATAAAATTTTGATTTGCTGCGTTTTTAATTCATCTTGTTTGAAAATATGACGGTGTTTTCCTTTTTATGCAATTCTTGTTGCCTTTAGGTATTATGTTTCTCTTTCCTTTATATTATGATTTGATTTGAATGCCATGTAATTTATGTGTTTGACTTCTGGGAAAGGGAGGGCGAAGAGATGGAAAAAATTGTAATTTTGTTGATCGGGGTTGATTGTGCTTTAGAAATTGAAATTTTCTGATCGTTGAACCAAATTTTTAACGTCTGTTTACTTGCATTCCTTTCCCATCTTGCATTGTAATCTTGGTGTTTCCATCATTTTCTTAGAAGAATCCGTGGTTCTCGAATTGTGTTTTGCTTTGTGATAAGATATGGAAATGCCTTTGTTACTCTAAGATTCCTTCCCACTTTCCAGAAAACATATGATATTTCTGCATAATCCTAAATTTTAGAAAGATGTCTGCGTCCATTGCAATATTTTCATCTGAAGCCGCTAAATTGCTTGAGAGTCAAAAAATTAAGAAGAAAGAAAGAAATATTCTCTCGGTTTGGGTTTCATCTTTGGTTGGTCTTAATTTATTATTGTTCAACTAGGAGACTGAGCCCTGTAATTCCCAAATTATTTTTCTTAATTCTTTGCATCACATCCTTACAAAAGTATCCAGGCAGGAAACACTTGTCAATCTTGATAAGCTCCCTCCCTCTTTTCTTAAATTTACGAAGATTTGAATTGAAGTACGATAGCTGAAAGTTCTTATCAATTTTCTGCATGCATTTTAGTAACAAAGTCCTTTGTTAATTGGTTTTTGTTTGAAACTGATAATTTATTCTTTGTCTTATTAATCTAACAGCTAATTTTAGCCATCTTATCATCATGGAAATGCTGATGTCGACAAGTAATACTGCTGCGTCCGCTCTATTACCACCAGCAGGTACATGAATTTTACATAGCTAGTTTTATAATATAAGTAGAGCAGGCCTTGTATATTTGCATGAAGTCCAAGATGAGCTGCACAATTTACAACTTATGAAAAATGTAGCTCCATACAACTTTTATGGATATTGATATTGATGTTGATGTTGATGTCAATTGAAAACTACACCAAAAATCCCCCACGTAAATTTTTATTTTTACCATGTATCTTTATGCAGTTAGGAGAGGTCAGTACCAAAAAGAAGCTGATTGTACTGGACCGAACCTAGTTTGCATGCAAGCCTTACCATGTAATATGAGAAGAGGAAAACTTCAAATTGATAAATCTCAAACTCATTCACGTCATGTCAGATGTGCTGCTGCTTCGGTAAGCTACATTTTACTTTTCTCTTTTGTGTGTTGATTAATGATTTGCTCTTCACTGTGCCTTTTGTTGATTTTTCTATCGATTGGAATGATTTTCTTAGAAAGTTTACAAGTGTTTTATAATACTGTTATTTTTCTACTTGATTTTAGGTGTTTTTAACCATCAAATGTCGATAGATTATCTTTATGCTTATTTTACATTTTCTACTGTCTATAAACATTCAAGAATATAATTATTGCCTGTGAGTCATTTCTGACAATTGTTTAGTTCTCTATATTCTGATGTCCTTTCTTTTGCTTCATGTAGAATGCTACATGTGCAGCTGCGCTAACCCAAACCGTAACACGTGAATCTCAGACAGTTACTCTTACTCCTGGTAATGACCTCATTCTATTATCAACTTGTGCCAAGCAAACATTAATTTGGTTGAATATACGTGGTGGCTAACTCTAATTATTAACTTGTATGTAGTTTTGGGGCCTGAGATGAATTGGACATTTGTAATGGAATGCCTTATAATTGTATGAATTTGCAATTTACTCCCAAGCTATTTTTTATGGAAGAGAATATCAAACTAATGTTTGTCTTGGATTATGTGTGACCTATAAGCGTAGAAATAGTTGTCGGAGAAATTTTGACCCCCCAATTCTTGCTTCCTTGAAAAGTAGTATATAGATTATAGTTTTATCGTATCATTTTCAATCGAGCCACTTAATAGTCTGATACACGTGTCTGCACCGCCATGTAACTGAGGACCTGTTTAAGTTAATGGTGCTTTTGGTCACATCTCTTGTATGAACCTGTTGTATGTCATTTCGGGTTTTGAATATTTTTCTAGTCCATTGTCATCATGCATAACATTATCTGCTAGAACATTTGTTGTCATATATATCTCAGGTACAGCGAAGACGCCTCAACTTGACGACAGCGGGCCTGGACTGCCACCGTATAGAGACGATGGTAATGGAGGTAATGGAGGAGGAGGTGGTGGCAAGTTTTCAGGTGGGTTAGTCCTTTTGGGGATTCTTGGTGTCTTGGACGTCTTGAAGGAGATAGAGAATGGGTGGCGTCGCAAGGATGATGATCGGAGAAGTTGAGGCAAGAGAGATTTTGTCAAGAGTCCGAAGAGATTGATAATTAGGCCCGTGATTGCCCTTCTGATTGATGTACATTGTCTGAGGAATTTTTGTTAAAGCAAATAAGAAATGCTAGGTAACGTTATTTTATTTTCTGGAAAAGTAGAGAGGACTGAAGAAAACAAATTGGGAAAATCCCATTTAAATCCAACTAAAATGTTTAAATCTTAAATAGGTTCAACAAATCCTTAATAAACAAGTTCAGTATAATAATTCACAAGTTGCCATTAGTTATTTCCGATAGATTTTTTGTAACAAATTTCAACTCTTCAATAAACATGTTAGACCATATCAGTCATACATAACACTCAAGAACGGCAACTTCCTCAGGTCTTGACCGAAAATTGGACAATAATAGATAGTTAAAGATCAGCGCTCAACCCATTGAGAACGTCTAGCGTATCTGCTGGCTGAACTTAATTCAGCGACACGAGCCATTTTAAAAAAGAAAAACACAGAGAAGCAAATTTAATCATTGGAAAGGCGCTGCTATGACTGAGTTTTTCCCCTTTTGATCATCCTAAAGGACAAATGAACTCAATCTCAAGTACTCTGCATGCACAATGAGCCATCCAGAGCGCCAAAAGATCTTTAAGTACAGGCAACATCACAAATGTAGGCCATCAAGAATATGACCAAAAAGATCTTTAAGTACAGGCAACATCACAAATGTAGGCCATCAAGAATATGACCAACCAACAATATGATTTCTCCTCTTCTGGAGAGCTTGCTGCTGCTGCTGCTAAATCTGCTGTCAAATAATCCAGAAAGATAAAAAATTCTCCGAACTAAACTTTCACCACCTCGAGATAACAACCATCCTATCCCTAACTTTACGCCTAACCAGAAGATATCAGATTCATGATATCCTGAGACTAGCTGCATATGTGCATATTGTTACAAAACAGGCTGATGACAAATGAATGTTTTATATCAGTCAAGGGACTATACATAGTGCCCCGTTTTCCGCCGGTGCCTACTATAATCGGATACAAATCTAAACGAAAGGCCACATCCCTCAACCTTGCAGTGGTATGGCTTTTCCCCAGTATGCACCCGTATATGCTCGGTCCTGGCCCATGCCCACTTGAATGACATTGAGCAACCTTCCCATGGGCACTTGAGGGGCCTGTCATTATCATGGACACGTTGGTGAAGCACAGCATATTTGTGGGATCTGAACTTCTTTCCACACCCATCAAGAGGGCAGCGGTTGCGCTTGTGCAACATTAACTCTGCTTTGGACATAAAACTCATATGGCAACCATCAAGGTCACACTTGTGAGACCTCTTGACAGCATCCTTCTTATTCTTGCCAGACAACATGACATTTGATGATTTCCTCCTAGCCCTTTTAACCTCCAGATTTTCCTCCACAGAATTGCTGGTTTCAACCAAGCTTCTGTCAGAGGCTACTTTACAAGCCCTTGATCTCAACCCTTCACATGGACTTCTAACAAAGCCATGGAAACTTATATCCATCTCTTGTATCCGTTCCAATTCCCTGTTTCTTCTCTTCCAGGTATTTGACCTAAGGCCTGGCAAACTTTCAGAGATTGGCAGCTCCCTATAGTCTTGTGAAAAATGAATTTCGCTTCCATTCAAGCTATCTCTAGCACATTTCTCTCCCTCAGTTGCAGAACACTCCCGCATTGACACAGAAGAGTCGTTTAATGATGGCCCAGCGCCAGTACCAGAGCAGATTTCCTCATCATTCATGATTCTTGGCTGGATTTCTGATTCTTTTCCCACATGTGAAGTAGATTGAGGGCTGGAGTCTGCAAGGGCACAAAGCTCTTTTGGAACTTCATGAGCATCAATCTTTGACGTCTGCTCATTTATTGAGTTATCACAACTTACAGTAAGTTCCATGTTGTTTTCATTCAAACTAGAAGTGTCCGTTGTCTCTTTTAATGGTGCATCATAGATCATGCTTTCAGTGCTATGATTCTTTCTCGCACTATTAGAATATTCTTCCATGATGGCAAGTGTCTGCTGAGTTACCGATGAAACAGGAGATGAAGTAGCTTCCGCCCCGTTACTCTTGTGGGCAGGCTCAAATTCTTGATGTACTTCATTAAAATCCACACTATTGCTATAATTGGTGTTAATTTCTTCTGTGATAGGGTTCTCAGTAAGCATGTCAATATTTTTTTCTTCAGCAACGATAAGTGAGCTAGAATTTATCTTGTCATGCAAAATCTCATCGTCCTTATCCTCAATTTCTGAGGCACCCATCTTACAAGGCATCATAGAATGATCAGGTGTTGTCCAACTACTTTTGCCCTCTATCTTTAATTCCTCTGTAGTTTGATTCTGGACCTCTGGTCCCACATTTTCATCCGCTGACATAGGTTCCAGAGTGAAATCTGAAGGTTGTGAAGAAGCAACTTTCAAACTCAGACTAGTGGTCATTTCAGTAAGTAGATTTTCAGGTTGCAAGACACATGACAGGGCACAATCATTCCTAGAATTCTCAGTGCCAGGCTCATTTTGAGAGACCTGGTTACCAGAATCTCTACTCAAGACAGCTGGCACATTTATGGACTCTTTATGGGGTACATGAACCATGCTTGATCCAGAGAGACAACCTTGCTTTGACCTGAACTTTCTCCTTGAATACTGAAGCATCTTTTTTGCAGTGGAGCCATCTGTCTTTCGTTCCAACTGATCACCCTTCTTTCTCTGAATCCCATCACATGCCTTCGCCTGAGCTAAATACTTCAACCTTCTGGACCGAAATCTCTTTGACTGCCAATTTACAGATAAGACATCTGAATCAGGAAATTTCTCGGGGAACAACATTCCCAGTGCCAATTTGAAAGGAGCTTGTTTATATGGAGAGTTCTTTCTTGCACTGACACAATGCCGCAGGTTAATTCCTAATTTAGACGTCCAGTCTTCTTCACATTCATTGGGTTCTTCACCATCAATCGCGAGATCTATCAAGGTCAAATCTTCAGGGGATGCTGTATCTAACGGAACCTCCTTATAATCAAAAGCACAGCCTATCTCCTCTGCCACTGCCCTCGCATGTGCCTTGATTTTCTGATAGTCTGAAAAAAATGCAGAAAATTAGTCAGTAAAATAATGAAGTGATATTTGCAATCATCTCTTTTCTACTTGTTTTTATTAATTCAGACAGCGCCAGCTGATTTTGGCAACCATGCTGGGCCTTGTTCCTATGATTAGACCCCTGTAGTTTTTCTCGTTTTCTTTCTTTGGACTTAGGCCGCATTAATGCTGCAAAAAATGGATCTCTTCCGTCCAAAACCCATAAACCTGGCCCTGAGGGGATATAAACAAAGGACCACATGCAACTAGGAAGATAGGGATCAATTATGATAAAAGCTGGTGGAAAATTGGTACACAAACCTGAATGGCAAATTACAAGCACACTAGCTCCACCTTTGCACTGCAGCATCTCCATAATCTGAACAGCATGCTCCAGACAGAAAATTCGTGGCCTCAAAAATTTGCAAGAGTTGTTCCAACCCTTGTCACGGTTCATTAATGATAGTTTTGATGGTTCATTTGTTGAAGGTGGATCAGTAACAGAGAGAGAATTCCCTGCAGAACAAATGATACAATTTTGAATTTCAGGATTTCTATAGGACCATCTGCTGGACAAGGTAAAATAGCTTCAATCATGGCATACTGATAAAAGGGAAATTCAAATTTTATGTTGAGATCATGGTCCCTTAATCAGCCTCATTAAATTCTATGACGGGGAAAATGACTAGGAAGAATAATTAGCAAGAGTGAACAAAGTAGTTTTATAACCAAAAAACACGACATTCTGGTTAAAGTTATTTAGGTCGCTGAATATAGAAACCAAACTGTATATAACAATCATTATTATTAATAAAATGATATCCAAGGACAAAACAAGGCTCTTGGCAATTTGAAAGAGCTCCAAGACCCTCTCAATGTCCTCAATTGACATGAATACCCTATTTGATGCCGCAAACTTAGAAGAATCTGAATTTAGAGAATCGCTAAGTTATAATTCAATAAACTAAAATTTCTTCCATCTTCCTAGTCCATAATGACAGTCATGCTCAATTTGCCATGTGACACCAAATATAATCATACAAGGAACTACATATAAAATGTAATAAAAGAAAAACGATCAACAGACAGGAAAAAGACCATTACCTGAGACTGGCAAAAGTTCCATCGCTGATCTCTCCGATGGTTGTACCACAGTCATGAATGGAAAACCAAGAATCCCACAACCCACACAAGCCAATGCTCCTGAATCAGTTTGGAAGTGACATGGAAGACTGTCGTCACCAAGATAAAGTTCAGTCAGATTTTCCATATACAAGCTCATTTCATCAAGCAGACAACTGTGGTTGCTCTTATCTGCAGAACTCAAATTTGACCCACTGTCTGCCATAGAGGTTCTAGTTGTAGAAGTTAAGTCAGGCAACTGAGCAGAATCCTTGCTCAGATCTGGGAGTAAATCGGCATTCCATAAAACAGCATGATAAGTTGATTGCTTTTCAAGAAGAATGGATAGAAGATTGTTTTCTTGCAGCATATCTTCTATAAAAGATCTTTTTACTAACAATTCTCTTTCTTCTTTTTGACGGTCTCTCAGACGGGAATTCCGCACACCTGGTAATAATGTTCTTGGCACTCTACCAAATGTACCAATGAAAATACCAGCAGGAATGAAAAAAATCATTAGATGGCCACCTTGATTTCTTCTTGAACAACAGTTAAATCTATATTGCAATGTAGTGTGAATGTAAGACAGAACAATGCAATATAGAAAGAGCAGCCATGAAAGGAATTGCACTTCAAGAACAAATCTAACTATTTGTCACATTGTCCATCCAAAAATATCTTCTTTTTTTATCTTTGGCCAACATTTTGAAACGTCTCTCCAAAGTCTAAACCATATCACATCAACTTTCAATTTCATTCATTAGAGCCCTGAAATATATCTATTTTGAATAAAAAATGCCTCTGACATAATTAATTCATCTCAAAACACAGATTGAAACAATAGGTTCACAGTTATAAGTAGCACAACTATATTAAAACTGATCATGGCCTTCTTACCCAAAAAAAGGGATCATCACCCATATAATTTACTGGTAGGAAAGAAAAGAAATAAAGCAACCTTCTGTAAAAACAAGTGGCCGGAGGATTTCAAATGAGGATGATTAGCCTCCTCACCTTGAAACAAAAGACATAGTCAATAAGTAAAGCAGTTGCTGATGGGAAAGCATGGGAAGATAATTCATTGCAGCCCTTCGCACTGCAGCTTCCTTGGCCACTGTGAGCCATTGTGGAGTTCCAAAGTTAGCAGCTTCCCCGCAGTTAAAGCCTAAATAGTACCATAGGTTTATCTTATCAGATGACATTCCCTACGAAAATTACAGATGTGGCATTCTCTGGTGAAAAATATTAAAACTGTTAAAAAATTGTTTTCAACCAGTTTTAATTAATACAAATGATCACCTGCCTGACAAAGGGCATAAGAGTGTTCATTCTTGGGCTGCATACAGGCCAAAAAATTTCAAAATAAATCAAAAGAACAAAGAATTATCTTGATATTCCTTTTTCATATTCTGAAAGAAAATAATATAGTGAAGTTATAAAACATTACCGTCTTAAGACATTATTATGAAACATCAACATTTCAAACTATGGTGCTTATAAGCACATAATTTCTTCATATACAGTGAATTGAAAAGCAAGTACAGAAGGGCTCATCTGACCAATATTTTTATCTACTATGCATAAATGCAACATCCTTTGAATGTACGAAAGTTTCAAAGCAATTACCATGGCTGAATCCTACATGATAAGCCCTTGGGAAGGTCACAACAAATTCTCCAGGGTTCTGCGTCAACCTAATGGAAAAATCAGGACATGTATGAACAGAACTTCAACAAGGACATCACGTGGAGAAAAAACTTGCTAAACAATCTTAGATCACATCCACTCACCCTGTTTAGATAAAAGAAATAAACAAGCGCTTTCACATGAAGAGCAAGATAAGTAAGCTCCTTCACCATAAATGAGGTAAAACAAATAAATGCGTTTAGATGTACACCTGTGAGTGCTTATGTATTTCATACATGTACTTGGATGCAAAAAACATCATACTCATGCTATCCCGCCTAAGCTGGAAAGAGCTTTCTCATCAAGCTTCAAGTGCAAGCTTATACAACTTATCATAAGTTGACTCAAAACACGTACAAAATTGTTTGTATTTATAAGTACTTGTTGCAGTATATAACCTCTAAGAAAATAAGCCTGCCCAAGTAGAGTGAATAATAATTTTAACTTATAAGTAAAATTGTTGGAGTGAATACATATCAAAGATATCAACCAACTCACCTGCAACAAGGGATCCCAGATGCAACAACTGCATCCGGTGATATAAGGGTTGTCTTCTCCCCCAACAGAGTCAGAGCAGCTGGTATGAGCAGAAAATGTGACACCCAAGGTTACAATAGAGAAAAAATCAGAATATATTAATTAGATTAAATAATTTACAGTATGAGTATGCAATCTTTTTTCCTCTCATTATTAGTATGAATCAAAATAATTTCTCAGATTTTGTAATGTTTCCTAATTTCAAGTACTTGTAGCTCTATAAATTTTACAATGAAATAAATTTCCTTTATGCATATCTCATCATATACCACTGGAGATCTCTTCAAGTATGATCAAATTATGTCCCTTAAAACAACTTTATTTCATCCGTTTAATGACCCACTTTGCCTTTCACAGTATCACATCAATGCTAGTTTCAGAAATTTCCCAAAAATTGGATGTTTACTTTAGATGAAGGGTCAACTTTTGATGAACTAAAATTTAGGTTTTATTAGACTCTTCATGGGAACTTGAAGGTTACCCATAACTACAGAATACATCAGTAATAATCTTACTAACAATAACTAATATAACGAACTGTAACTACAATTCACTTTAACTCCAATAATGATTCTCATTTAAATTTTAATTATGGATTCAATATAACATAAAATTGTTGGTAAGGAAGAATAGAAACACAAGGCAGCCCAAGATGCTGGCAAAGAAAGTGAAAATGATACTATAGAAATATGATATATTTTCTGTAGATGCCAAATATATAGATTATAACTAATTCTAAAATTTCCTTTCATAAACATGGAAGAACGAACTGAAGCATTTTGCTAAGAGATTATGCAAAGTCAGCCAATGCTTCTTCAACCTTTGGTGCCAAAAAATAATTCACATACCTAAGTGATCCATATCACCACCATAAGCCTCAGTGCGGATGAGTTCCTCAAAAGCAAAAGCATAATCTCCAGGCACAGCATACCAAGTCTTTGATGAGCCAATGTGAAGAAAATTCATGCTATGAAGTTCATGATCCTCCACATGCCAAGCAAACCAACTGAACAGCATACCAATGTATACCATGGGAGAAGTAACACCAGGAATATCATCTGGCATGAAACGAGTTAGCGAGCCCTGTGAACGTGCAATAACTTGCAAGTTCCAAGGACTGTTTGAAAGCTTCCAACCAGCAGTACCTTCCATCTCACTGCTGGAATCTGAACTCTTCTGCCTACTAGAATGTGGGGCTTCATTTGATGAAAATGTGGACGGGTTTGAAGTTGAATTTGATGCCTGTGAGCAAGTGTCTGCATGATTATGGGCAGAAGCAGCCTTACTTTCGCCCATCTTGGTATCTCTTATTTTATCCATTTTGGGTTCTTGGCAATCTGAGGTATCTAGACCCCTTTGATAATAAGCCTTTTTCCTTCTCCTTCTGTGAATGTAATGAAACTGACCCTTGGATTCTCCAAAAGCAGACCCAGGCATATCATTGGCATACTCCACATATATAGGCTTCTCTGAAGCTGCCTTCCAAAACATAGCCTCTATAACCAGGGGAGAAACCTCCTTAACTATACCTAGTACACTTCTTGCAAAGGCCTTTGATTTAGACTCAAACTGTTCGAGTGTATAAATTTCCCCACTCTGCCATACTTGCTTGTGAACACCTAAAAGTGGGCTTTGAATTGTTCCTTTGGCTCTTTTAATACTCTGCCCCAGTTCTTGATGCCTTGTGGTAAACATAGCCCGTGCCTCCCCATCACTACCACTATCCCCAGAAACAATTTTCAAAGAATTACTAACTCCAACTGAATTACTATCTGAAGCCAATTCCGGGCTCTTCAAAAGAGATTTGTTTAAATTAGAGAAGACATATCTTCTAGAAGGCTTGGGTAATGGAGGAATAATCTTACATATCCCAAAGGCGCTAGCTTCTTTCTCAATCTTTGAAATGTAAGCAATCGGGTCGGCGAATTCAGTATCAGTTGGGCGAAATTCCGGAGCCAATGGCAGGCCTTTTAGCCAATTGGGAATTTCAACATTACCCATTGCATGGAAGAAAGAAAAAAAGAATGTGTATTCACAACAACAATATAACTGACAGACCAGTAAGCTATTACACTCTTTCAATTAGAATTGTACAGTACAGAAAGAAGAAAGCATGAGGTTAAGGGGAAGAATTGAAAACCCTAGATTAGAAAGTGTATGTGATGCATTGAAAGGTTTTATGAATAATTGGGACCCCATGAAGCTGAAGAATAGAGTAAAGAGGCAAATGTAAGGGCGAACTGAGGAAAGAAAAGAGATAAAGAACCTGTAATAGAAAGGCACTGTGTATGATTGGCCTTCAAAAGCACCGTGAGCGTTGGGGGCATAGAGAGAGAGGCGGAGTGCCGGGGGGTTTGTCTAGGTTTTGAGTGATATCGTTCACGCGCGTAAGCGAGTGTTTTCTACGCTGATTGAGCTAACATGCGCACAATTGGCGCCTTGCGTTAGCATTTTTTTTTTTCAATTTCAACTGATTAACTGAATATGCATTACCTTCCATCGACATAAAAACGTAAAAAGTATACACTTCATCTTCTAATTTTATATAGGAGTGTGTAAAATACCCATAACCTGATAAATCCGTATGAGCCAGCACAAAAAAACCTACCTAACCTAATAAAAAATAACTTAATATAAAATAAATAATTTTAGATAAGGCTAATATTAGGATATAGCCGAACATTAGGCAAAGGTTACTATCTTGTTTACTTAACCCTCCCCAGTTGATTACCTTTTTATATATCTAAATTTATAGATTACATTATTTCACATATAATAAATATGATAGATACTTGTGAGTAAAAGATAATTTTATTAATATGAGTAGTCAAGTAAGTAATTGCATCATTTAAAATTTATAACTAAATTAATTTTTTTTGTTTATTTTTAAACTTTACTAACCGTCATTTTTTTTCAGATGCTTCATCTTTGTCAATTTTTGGAAGATTTATGCAAAGTTACAATTATAAGCTACTTAGACTTCAAAGCTTTTTTTTATATGCAATAGATTTCAAAACTTTAATTACTATCTTTTTGTTGCTTTATTCTTAGTGGATTATAGATATTATTTAACTCTTGAAGACATATGAATATGATATTATTTTAGAAGTTCATAATTGTAGATTTTTTTCTCACAATATGAGCAGGGCATCATGATTTGAGCGTGCTCAGCCCACTTATGCCCATCCCACCTATACCTAAGTCAAAATGGTTAGGGTTTTTACCTGGCAGAGTCGGGTATCGGGTTATAAAATATAACTCATGCTTTTATTAGGCAGGGCATCGGGTAAGGGATGTGCCTTACTCAGCCCTGCCCATGCACACCTCTAATTTTACATAATATTTTAATTTTATAAAATATTTTTTAATCTTCTAATCTTAACATTATGAATCTTAAATGATGATTAATTAAATATGCACTACCTCAAAATAATAAGGATCCAAAAAAGTAATAATAAAAAGGATAAGTGAGTTTTTTTTTTTTAATAAAAATTTTTAGAAAGAAGTTGGGCTCACCCACGATCCAAGAGTAGGGAGAAATCTCTCTTCTTCTTGGGATACCAATGTCGGGTAGGGCAAGCCGTTTATTACCCTCAAGCGTAAACCTAGGCACCCAGGAGCTAAAATACCTCCCCAAGCGTCGCTACTGGAACCACAACAAAGCGGTACTCCCTAGGATTCGAACAAGTTCCAAATGATCATGTCTCACCCCTTCGCTAGTTGAATCCACGGACGATAAGTAAAAAAGGATATGTGAGTTAAATGATCTTATAGTGCCTATTTGGTAATTAGTAAGTGTGTGTTTAGGAAACCCCAAAACTACAATTTTAAAAGGGCTTATGGTTCAAATCTTATTTTAGGAAAATTTTAAAACAAACTGCTATATTTATCCAAAAAGACTTTTGGACCAAACTATGATTTAAAATCAAGATTTTAAATAAATTACTGAGACTAGCTTTTTGAACAGTAAAAAGGCTTATGAACTACCCAATTACTATTTTACTCTATTTTTTCTTAAACACACTCTCTCCTCTCTCCTCTCTCCTCTCTCCTCTCTCCTCTCTCATCCCTCTTCTCTACCCTCTCTCCTTTATCATATTTTTAATAAAATCATACATTTTCTAGTAATTTACATATCACAAAAGTCATTCTACTAATAATTATCCAAGCACTCATTTTTTCAGAACCACTTTTTTTCATAAGCTCTTCTCTAAAAACTTTTTTCTAAAAATTGTTCAAAAGCTATTTTTTTCCATAAACCTTTTTCCAAAAATATATCCAAATATGCCCTAAAACTGCTATTTTAAAATAATTTATGGCCTAAATCTTAGTTTGGTAAAATTTTAAAACAAACAGTCATATTTATCCAAAAGGGGTTTTGGATAAGCTACTGAGACTATCTTCTAGAACAGTAAAAGAATTTATAGACTACCCAATTACTATTTTACCTTTACTTTTTCTTACACACTCTCTCATCTCTTTTCTCCACCCTCTCTCCTCTCTCATATTTTTAATAAAATCATACCATTTTGGGTAATTTTCTAATTACAAAAATCTTTCTAATAATAATTATCTAAACACTCATTTATTTAGAATTAATTTTTTTCTATAAACTCTTCTCCAAACACTATTTTCTAAAAACTATCTAAAAATTCTTTTCTTCTATAAATTATTTTTAAACTCTTATATAAACAAGACCATAATATAATGATAAAATTATTTTTTATAAATGAAAAGTTAGAGATTAAATTTCATTTGTAATTTTAAGTTCGTCAGTGTTGGCAAATTTAGATATTTTTGTACTAGCATAAAAATGATTCAGATGAAGGGATTTCTTTTACCAAAATATAAATTAAGGAATCAATATCATAAATTATAAAATGGAAACATAGTTGAGTAGGACCCAAGTCTCGTCCTTTTTCTTGCCTCTTTTCTCTGGGTTATTATATATAGCTGCTGTTTTTTTTTGTTTTGTTTTTTTTAGGCGTGACTGGTTACTTTCGCAACTCAAATTATCCAAAAATCTTCTAACGTTGGCTTGCTTTTTTCTTTTTTTATTTTTTATACAAACGAGGGATACACCCAAATTATATATAAATATTACCTAAGGAAAAATAATTTCTAAATTTTCTTTAGACACTAAATCCTCCAAATAATGGGACACAATGTTGGCTTGCTTCTTTTTTTTTTTTTTTGGTACAATGTTGGCTTGCTTCTTGATAAGTGACCAAGTGGAGAAACATATTGACTGGGCTACATGGGCACAACGGATAGATTAGACGGGGTTAGTGTCTGGCCTAATTTTGTACGGAGCCCAAGTATCTTTTTATTGTAGTGTAATCTTGTTTAAAAGATTATGGGCTAATAAATATAAATATATCTTATGACGAGAATTTAAATATTAATTTATTATGTCATAAAATATCAGCCTTTCTTACTATATTCTACTATTATTAGTGTTTTGTGCCTAACCTAATGTTTAGTTTAGCTTTATGTATAAGCTCTGGACTTTAACAACTTGCAGTCAAGTTCAACTCAAGATCGGATTGGATTGGATTTAGCCCCGAATAATTGGAGTGGTGTAGATAGTTCTGAACTCATTTTTCCCTTTTAGTTTAGTTTAATCTAGTCTAACTTAACGAGTCTGTCTGATCATGCCATTTTATGTAGATGAGATGGGGGAAATGGTAAATTCAATTAAAAAAACTTGTCCATTTACGTCATTTACAGAGAGGTGAACTATATTGGTAAATGGCAATTTGCCTTTTATCATGGACCATGTTAGAAAATGATAGTTTTTTTATTTTGTCCTTAGTTCGAAATATCCAATTGTATGTGTGTATATAAAAAAATTCCCATTATCAAAACAAAATGAAAATATCCGAACTGTGGGGCATCTAGGAATACGTTATGCATGGTCTGTGTTATTGCATGATAGAAAAATATCATAGGGTTTATGTCAAGAAGATGAGCATATTGGGGAGTGCTTATTTTAATTGGACCATTCTAGATTTAATTTAATTTTTATGTTTTAAATAATTTTTTATTTTAGTAAATATATAATTTAAGAAAAAAGATAATCTTATAACTAACACTTCTTTAAAAAATAATTTTATTATTGAAAAATTATATATTTAACATTTTAAATCTTGACCGTTTACAACATCACGTTTTGGATGGTCTAGATTTCATTACATATAAAGCCAAAAGTTTATTTCCGTTTCACATCGATGTTCCGATCTGATTCTTCATCGTCATTCTTTGTAATTCCTTGTTTTCTCTAATTTTCTGATCATAGCTATTCTATTTTCAAATCATAGTTATTTTTCTGCAATGGTAGCCATCGAAAAAGTAATCGAATTGGAATCCACCATGTCCCTGATCGGAATAAGTAGCAGATTAAATACCAAGAAAACAAATGAGGGGAGGAAAGAAATTAGAGTAGAAACCGTATTTTACTTTCTTCAGCCGCGCCACCGCCTCCGCCACCGGTGCTTCGTTTTCCTTTTCTTGTTTGTCCAGCCGCACCTCTTCTCTTCTTCAATTCAACATGTGTGGGCCTGGAGATTGGAGTACTGGAGGGTGGAAGTTGGGTACCGGAGGATGGAGGTTGGGACTTGAAATAAAATCACAGTTCATTGATATAAATAGTAAAAAATATATTTATATTTTATAAAAATATAAATTCAACTCTTCCTATTGTTATGAATGATCATTTAATATATAATCTCGTAAAATTTTTATAAATATTCTCTAAACATTGAGGTCATACATTAATTTTAATGGGAGAATAGTGATAAATTTACATAAAAATTCTTATATAAAAAAAAAGAAAAAAAATTCTTGTAACTCAATGTGATTCACCAATTTAACAGTCAAATTAACTAATTTGTTAGGCTTGGATCAAATTGATTCATCTTAAAAATTTTGAGAGTAAAATTATATTATAAATTACTTTAAAATACTCAGATATCTTAACCTTAAGAATAACAAAGAAATATGGGATATGAATAATATCATATCACGTTAGATGAAAAAGGGATCACAAGCACAACTCACATATATCAAATACGGATGCGAGGGGTTCGCTGGTATTGCCACGTGAGGATATATAATGCCGGTGGAATGAGACGTGGAATAATTAGATATGTTTATTTTATTTCATTTTATTATTTTTTAGGATATTGCTAATTTATTGTTATTTTGTTTATTTAAGACTCTGATTTAATAATTAGGATTACTTTTTTTATTTTAGGACTTTTAAATAGGTTAGTGTTTATCAATTACGATATACTAAAATTGGTTGATAAAATTCATACTATTATTTTTTCAGCTCTCATTTTCTTTTTGATCTCACATCTCTTCCTACTCCTCTCTTGTTTTACATCAAATATAATATGGTATATATATAAATAATTATTTAATTTTTTTAATTTATTTAAATTAAATAAATAACTCTTACATTAAAAATTAAAAAAATATTAATGTTTAGAGATGCTCTTGCATGCTAATAGTACACAGATTTTTGTGTCAATTTCCTCTTTTATGTTACAAAGAATCAGGGCCTTTAGCATAAATATCCGACAAAATATAATCTACATAATTTTCTTTTTGTAAATATACCCTCTAATTCTATTTATAATTTATAAGTTATTTTTAACATATTTTATTATAAACAAAAAAATTAAATTTTATTAATTACGTATTAAAAATTTAATAATTTTATAATATTATCTATATCTAATATACTTTATTATAAGTGTCAAAAATCTACATAATAAATATTATATGAAAATATAATAATATAGTTGTAAATATAAAAAAAAATCTTCTCAGACCTTACAAATAGAATTAAAAGAGTATAATCTACATAATTAGAGAGTAGAAGGCATCTTCTCAAAATTAGAGAGGGTATTGGAGTCATTGGCTGATTCATTTCTCCATCAAAGTCATCGAACGGACCCCGATAACACAACGAAGATGTCCTGTGTCGCTTTGGGTGGGGAAAATTTTTCGATCTAACCGTCCACGTAGCCTCTCAAAAATATTGTGTTTTTCATTTTTCTTGTGAAATAGACTTTTTTAAAAAAACCTCAGAAAAATATACTGATTAAATGGCTTTTGCTCCGTCCGAAAGAGGCTATCACAAGAATATTTGGACATAATCCTGATATTTCTATTGATCTATTATTAATTTAGAAATTTAAAGAGTAACATATTACTAAGTAGTAGCTGTAGAACAATCATGAAACCCACGATCCTTCACTCGAAGAATTGGTCCTTATTACTAACGGGATTGATCTGAATGATAAGCAGTTCGATATCGTTTAAATGAGGTCTCGAATTCGAATCTTGACGTATGCAGAAAATCTCTGTTAAGAGATTCACCTATTATAACTAAGCGCGCAACGCGAATCAGATCTAGATATAATTGAGATAAAACTTTAATAAATCGGATAGATAATAAAAAAAATAAGTTTTAATTCTATAAGAGACTTCATTAAATAATATGGGATCATATTTTCAGCTAAGAAAACTGAAATGGGAACAATAAGGATTGAATTCATGGGAATGATTAGACATTTTGGAAGTTTATATAAAATCATCTATTTTTTTAAGCCCCAAATAAATCACGGATAATTCAATATAAATAAATATTTTCAAAATTTTGATATAAATATATAAAAAAATCAGCAATTTGAGAACAAATCTTTTTATTGGATTGAAGAATGTGGAAGCTAATTTTGAGAGCATTGATATCAATTGGGTGGACGTCTTGTCTTATTTAAGAAATAAGCGGAAATAGATAAAATGTAGGGAGTATATGTACATTTCTTAAATATTGTGTCGGATGGAAAAAGAAGAAAAGAAAAAATCTCCGATAATTTCCAATAGGAGCCAATTAAATCCTCCGAAGCCACCCAAGGTTTGGGCTTAAGACACGTGTCACCTCATTTTCATGACTAAAGAATATTTTTATATTCCTCTCATAAAGCTGGACCATTTGGCACTATTACTTAGAGCTGAGAATGCGGGTTGGCTCGCCAAAAACAGGCCAGCCCGCTCCCAGCCCGCCAAAATGCGGGGTGGGCTATGCAGCCCGCCCCAAAACGGGCTGGCAAAATGTCAACCCGAGCCCGCCCCCTCTTAGTGGCGGGCTGGCAGGCTTTTTTTTTTAATTTTAAAAAAAATATTTTTAACATTTTTAAAATACTAATAAAAAATTTCTAATGTTATATTAGTATAATAAAAAAATTACTCATGTTATACTCTTAAAAAATTCTATTTTTTATAAAAAATCTCAAATTTGATAATTATAAATCTAAATAAATATTAACATAATATTAATAAATTATAATATGTAAACATATAGTAATAAATAAGTAATTATCTTTACTAATATTCGATAATAGGAGTATGTAAAATAACATTTAAGTAAAATAAATGTTAAATAATAATATTAAAAAAAAAGGTGGCGGGCTGGCGGGCCAGCCCGCCACTAAACAGGCTGGCATTTTGCCAGCCCGAGCCCGCCCCCCCTTAAGGTAAAACGAGCTGGGCCTGCGGGCTGGACCCGCGGGCTGTGCCCGTTTTACCAGCTCTACTATTACCCACCTGAAAGTTATCCAGAAATATTTACATATTTTATTTGTAGTTTCATCAATTAAAATATAATATTTATTATTATTTATTATCAACAATTTATTTGTATTTATTGTTATTCTAATTATTAAAGATTTTTTTTCTAAAAAAATAAAAGGTGCCAACAATAATTTAAATAAAATAAATTATTATATTTTAATTAATCAAAATATAAATGAGATAGTATTATAAGAATATATAAATATTTCTCATTACAAACACGATCCAAACTGTGATTTTTTATTTATAAGTGAGCTCTTATACTAATATGCTATAAAGTCATTACCTTTTACTTTTTTTTTTATGTATAATTATTTCATATATGGTACCCTCTCTATTCTTAAGAGATATGTACTGACTTTTCAAAAATATTTACATTAAACTGTGATTAATATGGCCAACATATTTCTCTAATCTTAAATATAAGATTTATAGTATATGATATAAAAATTTAACTATATAGATAGTTTGGTAAAAAAATACATAGGTAGTTAAAAATGATAATAAATACCAAAAAAAAAAATCTCATATCTAAAATCAATTTAAATTATTAAGTAATGTAAATTAAAACAATTTCATGCTTAAATATAAGCTAACTTGGTTGTTTTCTTTTTCACTACATAGGGTTTGAATTTTGTTTCTTATTTAAGAAGTTTAGCCACTCATCGTTCATAAGTTCAACTGGTGAATGAATAAGACGTACGTCTATTTAGAGTGTATTCGATATTGGAGAGTATCATTTTGTTGTGGTTTCAATTGCGGCATTTGAGGAGGTATCCTAACTCATAAGTGTTTAAGTTTACGCTTAAAGGTAATAGACGGCTCGCTCTACCTGATATTAGTATCGCTTAAGAGGAAATGAGATTTCGCCATATTTTTAAATAGTAGGTGAGCCCAATTTTTTTTTTAATTTTTTGTAAAAAAAGAAAAAAGAAAAAAGCTCAGCTACTATTTCCCTACTTTTCCAGCATTTTTAATATGCAAAGATGACGTCAGATTCTAGTTGCATAAGACTCTAAATAGGAAAAGCCAATGGTAAGTTTGGTTTCATCCTAAAGCCTATCACAAGTGATAACAAGAAACTCTAAATTATTATATCAATAATAATTGAACCTATAATTTTATTAAGAGGATAAAGCTACTATAAACAACATCATCATCATTATTATTATTATTATTATGTCAATGAGATTATTTTTTTCAAATACATACCATGTGTATCTCGGTCCAATACTAAAAACTAATTGCTCTTAAAATATATAGGTCACAAAAATAAATTTTATTTTCTCCCAATAATATCTTTTATATATATATACATAGATAAAGATTAAACCTTTTAGAACATGTTTAAGAGGTTCTTGCTCCATTATCATAATGCAATTCAAGATTATAATATAGAAATTATTTCTTTTAGGAAAAATGAGGACTAGAAGGAGAGAGTAGGGAATTAGAGATTGAACATAGCATAAAATCAAACCCTGCATAATTTGCTGGATATCTCATTTGATGTCATTAGGTTTAAATCACATCAATTACGCCAATTGATTAAATAACCTAGATCCCTTGTTCTATAGGCAATCCCAGCCATTCATTTTATTATACATAGAAATTAGGAAAAAGTGAGAAAATAAGCAACAATTAACGAGTTTGGTCTTTATCCTTTTTAATCATATTCTATAATACAAAAAATTATAAAATTTGAGTAAAAAATAATCACAAGAGCTTTATCTTATTAGATAAATCAATTACACGAATTATACTACATTATTACCACTTTTAACATACTACATACTACCTCATCTATTATCCTCACATGATATTTCTAATGATTTTTTTATACGTTTCTCAAATAATTTTATACTATTTTTTTTAATAAACATCACTCTACTATTTTTTTTTAATAAACATCACTCTAACTCTTCTTTGTATTTCAAGTAAAAAATAATTATGCTTATCAATTTTATTTATATCTTATAAAATGAAAACAGGATTAATGGAACATACTCATCTCTTGCGTAGTGCTGAACACCGAATTCTGAATCATTAGGCAGTCTAATTGAATATGGGGTGTGATTAACCTACATTTCTCAAAATAATAAATGAATTATGACATGGAGGAAAGAAACAGAGCACTCGCTATTTGACTATCTATTAAATTAGATGTCAAATCAAAGATAAATTAACAAAAAAAATCGAAAATTAGATAATTGTGCCCAACAATTTTCTTTTCAATTAAAAATGATTTTTTTCTGAAAACAAGAATCAAGCAAACCCCTATGCGTGGGATAGCTTATTTAGAGCCAATTGATATAAATCACATCAAATAAATAATAAAGGGGAGTGATTAACTTAAATTTGTGAGAAGGAAAAGAAAAAGAAAGAAATAGAGAGACAAAAGAAAAGTAGGAAAAAAAAACAGAGCACCCTTATTGACCATTCATATAATTAGACCCTCATCGCACTCAGTAATCAATCAGAAAGAAAGAAATGGCAAAAGGCATCAAGAATTCTCTCACAGTTCTCACCTTCTTGGCCTTCATCATCATCCATGGTAAGAAAATCAATATCTTTTCCTGTATTTTCTCTCTGTTTCTGGGAAAATTTTTCTGGGTAAAAAAAACAGAGCAAACTTGCAGGTTTCTGTGATTGTTCGCTGAACAACATAAACATAGGAACAGAAAGAAGTGGGAGGGAAATAGAAGGGAAGCCCGAGTGGGAAGTAACAGTGATAAACAACTGTTCTTGTTCACAGAGTCAGATTAAATTATCATGTAAGGGTTTTCAGAGTTCAGAATCTGTGAACGCTTCGGTTTTTGCAAAGCAAGGAGATAGTTGTCTTCTAATTAATGGAGATTCCTTGAAAGCTTTCTCCTCTGTTAGTTTCTCTTACGCTTGGGACCCTCCTTTTCTTCTTCTTCCTTCAAGCTCTCTTGTAGGCCATGAATGTTCTTGAGAGCTTTCTGATTAATAATTTCCTTTCCCGGAAAGTAATTAATAATAAGATTGTTGCGTGATGATTCTGAATGAATAATATTCATGACTTTGATTTTTCTTTCAAGTTTGTGATTTGTTCTCCATTGTTTGCGCCTCCATGCTCTTCTGATATGGTTTATTGTTGTTTTGTGGTTTTGGGAAGAGAAATTCATAATCTGTTATTAATTTTATTTAAAAAAAACATATCACTAGTTCATTTTGGTTAAAGTTATTACTCTATCCCTCTTTGTTAAATATAATAACAAAATAATTAATTTATAAAAAATTAAAAAATAAATTAAATTAGTTATATATAAAAAATGAATTTATTTTTTAAAGCATGTCATATAAAAGAAATTTTGTCTTCTCCCATTATTTATTCTCCTATTATTCATTCTGAATGACCTCATACTTCTCCAAATTTTCAGGTAATTAATTTTCTAACCAGAAATTTTTGGCTAAATTTTTCAAAAAAAATGGCACTCGTGTTTCTTAAAGTTACACCTTGATTTACAAAAATATTTTAATATTATTATTGCTCTGATCTTAAATATAAAAATTAATTTATAATTAATATAAATTCAATTATATTTTTAAAAGTATACATGAATAATAATTTGTTAATGTAAATTATGGATTTTCAGTTTTTGATAAAAAAAATATTTTTTCAAATTTAAGACAACTATTAGCTCACTTTATAAAGTAAAATAAAATAAAAATCGATCATATATATATATATTCAACCCTCAAATTAGTATATGCTTGCAGAAGAGAAAAAGATAAGCAAGACCCACCCACAAATAATTTATTTATGAAAGTTTATTTTATAATTTAATTTTTTCCTTTTTTAAAATATATATGACTTACTTGAAGTCAACATGTACACTGAGTTTTAATTTTGAAATATGAATAACTCAGACTAAAAATCAGGCTGATGCCTCCCCTAACCATATACAATATTATCAAGCCAAAACAAAATAATGAAATATATAAACTTAATAGCTTTAAATTATAAAATCAACAATAATTACATGACTCTTTTTTAATATATATATATATATATATATATATATATATATATATATATAAGAGCAGCAAGTGTCAAACATGATTAGACATCTAACCTCCATTTTGTTATTCCCATCAAATTTACATAAACACTTCCACCACTTTTATACAATTTATTGATTTTATTTATTCAGATGTTGATAAAAATCTACAATTTTAAATAAGCTGAACACATTTTTAATAAATAAATGATAAATGTGTGATGGGAAAGGAAAAGTGAATATATTGGTGCTAAATTCTAAGCATTCCATGTTTTGCAATTTCTTAAAATTGGGAGGACCTAATATTTAAATTAGTCTTAAGATTGGATAGAGAGGAACTTATGGGATGGATCCCACACCCAACAGAATTATTGAATCAAAGAAAGAACAGTTTCTCATTTTGTTCAATCATATCTGTCTGCCTTATCTGTTATTTAATTAAATGAAACTTTATATACTTTTTTAGTTTTTTTAAGAATTTAATTTTAATAGGCAAGTGAGGCCCGGAAAATACTCATCCGTACTTAATTAATTTAATATATTAAAAAATTAGATAAATTAATTGATTATAATAACTATAACATAATTTTTTTTAAATATCTATTATAATATTATATTATATATCAATTTATAAATTAAATAAATTAATTTTAAAAAATAATAAATATTAAAAATAAAATAAATTAAGATTTTATATTAAAAAAATAATTTATATTTGATAGCGGCCACCAAAATCATCATATCATGGCAAATAAAGGATTAATAATTAGATTACCGTTCCACTTCAAGTACCAAAGGCTATATATTAATATTAACTGAAACATATGACAGTTGTTTTTATTAAATTAATTTTCTTCATATTAAAAACGCATGAGACTCAACTACATACAATACTGGAAAAAGATAGAGAAACAACTACAGTGTTGGAATAGTATATTTGAAAGAGATAAAACAATGATGATTATTAACAAAGAAAACGAATAATCAAGAGAAACCCCAAAATAAGTCAAGAAAGAGATTGAAATGTGGAAGAGGAATTGTAATTTAATGATTTATTTTTTTTAAAAAAAAAGTTTTGGGTCCTAGTACACATGAATGTCAATGCATGTCTTAATATTAAGTATTTATAAAAATATTTATAAATTATCCATTAATAATATTTTTATATCGAGATTTAAACTCATACTCTTATAAATTATTATTTATAAGCTAACTCTTTATCAATAGAATAAAATAATTTAATGATTTAAGACTCTTTATCATCACCTTTTGTATACAAAGACTTGTAAGTTCGTATGTTATCAACTACATATAATTATATTACTCCATTGCTCCATAATAAATGGCATGGCCTGGGTTGTCTTAATTTGTCATTTAGAACAAGACTCTCAAGCTACAATCGTAATACTAACAAAAGCGATTTCATTCCCATTAGGAAAAAAAATGAGTTTAAATATAAAAAAATATACGCGATAAAAACCCTTTGAGTTATATAAAAAATGATTGGTCTCAAACTTTAAGCGGCATGGGGATACCTTTTTTTTCTTGGTTATAAAAAGTTTAGGTAGGTTCGACATCAGTCCCCTATCAAGACTACGGGATACCTTGATTAAATAAAAAAACATTAATAATGGTAATTTGGTTGATTTTCTATTTTCGGCCGAATTATGGACGAATTTTTTCCTACCTTAAACAGTGTTTTGTTATTTTGGACCTAGTCACAAGAAAAGCCCCCCTATTGTTATTGGGCTTGTCTAAAGTATGGACGTGTGTAAAGTTTTTTATCCAATCACCCATTTTCCGTAAGTTCAACTGATAAAAGAGTGATACATATGATTATTTAGAACGTATTCAATTCCTGAAGAATACCACTTTGTTGTAGTTTCAGTCGTGAGGTTTGGGGAGGTATCCTAGCTCATGGGTGTCTAGGTTTACACCTGAGGGTAATAGACAGCTCGCTCTGCCCGACATTAGTATCGTCTAGGAGGAAGAGAGACTTCACCTTGCCTTTAGATCATAGGTGAGCCAAACCCCTTTCTAAAAATTTTTATACAAAAAAAAAGAAATAATTAGCTTCTAATCTATATAAATTAGTAAGTTTAAATATCATTCTGAACCTAATTTATCTAAACTTTTTTTTTCTAATAAAAAAAATCGTTACTTTCAAAAGCAGGTAATTTTATTTGACATAATAATTCTAATAAAATATTTCCCATTGTCGTTAGAGCCTAATGTGTTTCAATGTAAATATAACTAAGCTTCAACACTCTCTTAACTCTTCCAATAAGGTATGGAATATTAACATACAATATTATTATTATGTGTTTAATAAAAGCCAAAACAAGCAAGAATATAAATAAATAAATAAATAAATAAATAAAGCCAAAGCAAGAAGATATTATACATATATATTTTGAGGGAGAGATCAAAGAGAGACACGCCTACCTCCAATCACATACATGAAGACAATGAATGATTGAGAAAAGAATATGTTATGTGCCACCATGGAGATCTCTTCTCTCATAAATACCACTTATAGGAAACACTTAAAATCCGTTGGCCCTTTATTTATTTTTTTAATTATTCCCATTTATTTTGTCTTATTTCTATCAATATCAATTCATTCATGCACGTAACCTTGTTCCTTTTGTTCTTCATTTCTGTGATTCTGTCATTATATATATAACTTGCATCAGACAAAATTTGCTCTCCCTCCTAAAACTAAATAAACACCAAACATTTTTTTAATAATAAGTAACGATCATTTACAAGTTTTGTCTGGAGATTGTCATCAGAGTCAATGATCTCTAGCATGTAGCTAATTTCTATCTTTATGGAAAAAATAGTATTTATTTATTTATAAGCAGTTGCTCGGTTTAAATATATAGGAAGCACAAAATTATTATATTAGTTAAAAAATCAGAAGAGTCAAAAGTAGTACTTTGAAACTATATATATTCTTCCTGTTTTGTTCCTCTTTTTCCTCGCATGAATAGAACAACATGCTAATTAATTTAATTTTTTCCAACTTGGGCATGTAACACGCACACACTCTTACAACAAATGTGGAGTTATTAATATCTTTGTTAATGTGACCAATCAAAGCAATATACTCTTCCCACCCTTCATATAAGTATTAGATAATTTTTTAGGTAAATTAATGAAGCTAAATAAATAAATCAATTAATTATATCTAAATCAAACTTCTCAAGATGAATTCATATTATATTTATTTTATAATTTATCTAAATTAAATGACTAACTCTTATATTAGTTATAATTAATTAATTTATTTAACTTATTTAATTTATTCAAAAAAGTATCGAGGGAGTAGTAAAATTTATATTCATGTCGGACTCAAGCTAGTGACCAAATTATATGCACGACCGTGTTTCTTTTAAACGCTAAAACAATACCATGTTCTGGTTCTTTTGTCCTAAACCACTGACTCTATATAACTTCTCTCATAGTGCCTCGCAAACTGTGATCTTCTTCTTCTTCCTCCTCCTCCTTCTGCTTCTGCATTCATTGAGGATATATATGATGATGAAGTTGAAGACTAAACTGTTGAGAAGAGAAATTAGTACATTGTCGAGAGCTTTGAAATGGGTTAGGTTTTGTTGGTTTGATGAGGAAGAGGCAAACATACCAAAAGATGTTCCAAGAGGCCATATGGTTGTGTATGTGGGTGAGGATTGCAAGAGATATGTGATTAGGGTTTCTGTTGTGAACCATCCACTGTTCAAGGCGTTGCTTGATCATGCTGAGGATGTTTTTGGATTCACTAATGCCTCTAATAAACTCCACATTCCTTGCAGTGAGAGGATTTTTCTCAGCATCCTTCGCAATGCTTCTTTCTTCAATATTGAAACTTGAAGAAATTATAAATGGGATTAAACCCACAACCTCTCATAACCCCTCTCTTGCATGTGAGTTTTTGTGTCATTAGATCATTGGGTGAATGCTTTTCTTTTGATTAGTCAATAGTAATTGATATCAGATGATTGTACCGAAAGCGAAAGATCTTCGATATTAAGCTCCTTTCATGCTCTATCCGATTACATTTTATTGTTTTGCATTACTATTCCTGGAAACTCCACTGCCGTTTGGTTCAAAAGAATCGTAAGGAATATAATGGAATGGAATATAACGGAATGATAATTACAGAATATTTGGTATACCATCAAGAAATCATGGAATTAATGAGATTAATATTTTATCTAAAATAAAAAAAAATGAAATGATGTTTTTAACTCTATCAAAACAAAGTTTGGAGAGTATAAATGTATAAATGTGTATTCATGCATAGAAGATATAAATTTTCATACTTTGATTCCGAATCACATAACCAAAGTAATATAATGGGAATTACCTGATTTGTTATAATATGATGTAATCAAGATTACATTAGATTATTTCATAGTGCCAACCAAACACCATGGGTAATATATCTTGATGCATAAAATTGAACCAAACATTAAGCAAAGCTTTGAGCCCATGGCATTCAGGCTACAACTTAAGCCTTGTTTGGTGATATCATAGAAAATATAAGTATATTGTTTTTTGGTAAAAATAAAAAGGACAAGAGACGAGAGGAATCGAACAAGAAAAATTTACCATAATATATATGGTGGAAAAATAGGATTCTCAAATCGCAGGAAGTGATTTATTAGAGTACAAATTTATAATGCTGGGTGATAGGAAGAACAGGACCACGGGACGATAGACATTGAATGAGTGTAATAAAACAGAGAGAGTTATTCGAATTTGCCGCATGTTTGGGAACATTCACCAACTTTGGGTAAGGTAGAACCAAAATGAAAGGAATATGCAAACTCACTCACATTAAATTAAGGTACATAGGTACAAGTACAAATATACACAAAGATGCTTCATACACAACTAATTATTATTATTAACCGAGTCTTTAATATAAAATATATTTAATTAATTTATTAATTTTTATAATTATTGTGTATTGATTTTTTTAAATTATCTTTTTTAATTATGAGCATTGGAATTACCATTTAATAAAAATCCCCTTAATATATACAATTTAATTAAAGACAATTTGAGGATAAAATTATAAATTATCAGATAAAATAGATTGGGATATTATATTTAGTTATAAGCGCAGCTTTGCCATCCTACGGAAAAGAAAATCATGCCCAGTTCTAAGCTCCAAAAGAATTGTGTAACAAGCTGTGCGATATTGTTGTTTCTAAAAACGATAGCCCCCAAAAGTTTCAATATGCCTATCTTAGTTTCCTGAATGAATTAAAAGATGTAATAAGTGAGGATTGTATCATTTAATTTTGGGAGCTATATCATGTATATATAATGTAATGTTTGAAAATGATAATATTGAAATGAATAAAAGATTATACTTTTTTTTTCACAATGCATCAAAATATTAAGAGTTTAGCATACCCCACACACATAAGCTTCTATTCATATCAATCTACTAATTCTCCGGTATCGATTAGATTATATATATATATATATATATATTTAGACCTTTATTAAATAAAAATGATAGTGTTAGCTTCTCTGTTTTACCTTTGCACACATATACCCTCTCTCCGTTTTAAAATACAACTCACTTACCAACGGGGTTGGTTCGAGTGATAAGCGGCTCGGTATCGCTTAAATGAGGTCTCGAGTTTGAGCCTTGGCGTACGCAGAAAATTTCCGTTGGGAGACTCACCCACCATAGCCAGGTGCGCGACGCGGGTCAGATCCAGATATAATCGGGGCAAAGCTCCGGTGAACCGGGTGGGTAAAAAAAAAATACAACTCACTTCTAGAGGAATGGCTTGACCCAAAATATAAGTCAATTATATAATAATTAATACCTATTTATCAATTATGTCTTTATAATTAATACTCATTTCTAATGTTGTCAATTTGTTTATATTTTCTCTCTTTTCATAATTTACATTCTTCACAAAGGGTAAAAGTGGTCAAATATTTCAATTAAGGACATGGTTTATAAGCTAAAGTATACTTTAAGTCCTTTAAGGTTGCATGAAGTTTCACTCTAATCCCTTAATAAAGTACACTTTTAGTCCTTTAATTTTAACGTCATTAATTTCACTTAACAGAATATACTGATTCAACAAATTTAAATGATGATTATATAATTAAATTCTGATAAAACATATTTACACTTTAATTCTTTAATATGTTTATATTTTAAAATAAAAATAACACAAGTGAAAAGGAATAGAACAATTAGTAGATAAAAGCTGTTAAAGTTGTTGAACAATTCGTAGATGAGAATTGTTAAAAATTTGTTTCATTTTCTTGCAATTTTAGAACAATTGAAGTTACAATATTGACGGAAAATTGACAATTCATTGGGTTTTTTTAATAATTTTTAGTTTACACATATTTTAAGTTTAAAATTAATTAGCATTTAATTACACATGACTTAAATTTGTTGAGTCAGCATATTCTATTAAATGAGACTAACGATATTGAGATTAAAAAACTCAAAGTGCACTATATAAATTTAAAGGATTAAAATGAAACCTCGTACAAATTTAAAATACTAAAAGTATATTTTAGCCTAATTTGTATAAAGTGACTTATATTATAAATCGAACAGAATATATGCATATAGTCAATGATAAGTTGTCCTATTGGCTTCTTCAATTTAGTAATTATATACTTTCTCTATTCTTTAATATAAAAATTAAAAAATTAATTTAAATAGATTAAAAAATTATTAATAAAAATACTTTAAAAGAAAAATATAAATTTGATAAATAAAATAGATAAAATTATTATATTTATAAATAAATTAAATCTCTTGTCTAGACTTATTAATATGTATTTGTGCGTGAGGGGGATAATGATTGAAATGTATTAAAAATAAAATATAATTAAAGTAAAAAATATAATCTAAATCTTTAAATTTTGGATTAAAGTACACACATTATCCTAAAATATTTTTTAAGATACGTCTAATATTTTAAAGTAATTTATAATATAATTTTACTCATAAAATATTTAAAATAGTATAATTTTTTTACCGTACCGTTACACAATGCCTCACCTTCACTTCAAATAATTTGAGTCTACATGTCATCCTACACATTTCCATTCATTTATTTTTTTTTTTAAAAAATAAAAGTGCCTCGTGAGATTTCTTTTTTGCCCCTCCCTTTCTCAATCCCTCCGCCTTTCTCTTTCTTCCATCTCAAACTTTCTAACCTTTGTCCCACCCTTCACTGGCGATGGCAACATGACTCATCAGCTACGGTGGCGAGTTTCTCCACAGGTGGTAGGTCCGGTTCAGTTGTTTTCTTCTTCTTTTTTCTTCTTTCCATTTTGCAGATCTGAACATATCGATAGATTTTTGTTTCTCTTGCCTTGTTCATTTTATGTAGATCTGAACGTATCAATACAGATTTTTTCTCCTTCCTTTTTCATCTTATGCAGATTTGAACCCATCGATAAATTTCTTTTTTCTTCTTCCTTATTTGTTTTTATGGGTTCTTTAATTCTATAAATAGGCAAAATAATTAGCAACTTTGTTTTTACTTTAAGATTTTCTTCTTCTTCTTTTTTATATATTTCTAGTCAACAAGTAAAATAATTTGTAACTTTTTTTTAATGTTGTTTAAAATTCTAGAATAGAAATTAATATTTCTCTTTTTTTTTTATATTGTTCAACATAATCTTATAAAAAAGTGAAGAACTGAAGGGAAAAAAAATTAAACAAAGGGGTAAAAGAGAAAGAATAAAAAAAAAAGTATAGACAGTAAAATAATTTAGGGGAAATGAATCATTATTTAACGGTTATTTTAATAATTCTGTTAGTAAGCTAGTATAGATGAGAGTATACTATTTTAAATATTTTAAGGGTAAAATTTTAACTCATATTATTTAAAGGCATTGGGACCTTAACCCTTAATTCTTTAATTAGTATCTTGTACTTGGAGACCAATTATAATCTGGGTTAAACTCTAAGCGTGACTGAGTTTGATTGCATCTTCTTCTCTTTCTTCTTCTTGAAGCTGCAACCTGCAATATATATATATATATATATATATATATATATATATATATCATGAAAATGGGATTGCTTGAGAGAGAAGAGAATAGCTTGCAGTAACAGCACATACCTAAAATAATCATGATTATGGCCTTCTGATTCCATGTTTGCAGCAAAGCTTTGTACGATTGGAAATCTTAGCCTTCCAATTCATCAACGGCCCATCAAACCACACGCATTTCAGATCCTCTCCATACTCTGTCCATATTTATATCTTCTGCTTCTGTTATTCATGATTCATCACCTTAGTCTCCCCCGGTGCGGTCGACGGCGATCGGTTTCCGGCGACGTCAAGGTGTTTTATGACGACATCTGCCCACCATTTTTTCTCTGTAATTGATCATTCTGTGTTCTTTTCTTTTTTTTAAAAAAAAAAGCTTAGCTTTTGTCTTCGTCTCTTTCAGATGATTGAGTTCGACGACAACTCTCTCAGATTTGTTCGGTGTTCGCTACTTCGACTATGATTTCTTTGGTTAAATCAAGTAATAGTGATGTATTTTTCGTATAAAGCATTTTTCTTTTTCTCCTTTTTACTAAATAATTTCCTTTGCATCTTGTTTCTCTCCGTTTTTTTTTCATATTTTAAAATGGTATATATTCGGAAATTTTCATATTATAATTTTAGAGGTTGTTTTTTAATTTGTCATAACTCAACAGCCATTATAGACAAGAGGGATTGAACAAGACAAATGTACCATACTATATGCATTATCGAACAAGCTAACTTCTTGTGCTGAGATCGGCATAGTACAAATACAGTTTTAATGCTATAGATTGAAAATTTTCAACTAATAATTTTTAAATAATAAAATCTTGTTTTTTTAAAAAAACAGAGATTATCTTTATTTTTTGAACCCATTAAAAATAATTTTTAGAAAAAAATAAAAATAACATAAATTTATATTATCTAAATTAGATATGAACAGTATAGATTCTTAAACTCAATCCTAAGGACAAGATATTTGAGATCTGTACTGTTTAAATATAATTTTAATAGTCTAAATTTAAAATTTTATTTTATGAAAAAATTAAAAATTGATTTCTTTTCAATTCAATGGTAAGTGAACTTTTTTTTTTTTTGTAAAGAAAAATTTAGGTGGGTTCGGCATCTGTCCCCTAATAAGCCCAGAACATAGTCCCAAATTTTAGAAAGTAATTTATAAAAAACTTACGAGATCGCCCATTAAAAGAGTTCTTGGTAAGAGGAGTTTTTTTTTTGTTACAGTTACAAAGTGGACTTGATTTTGCTTCTCAGTTCCAAAGACATGTCAATTGATAGCCTGTGGATTGGGTTTGAATGGTAGGCCCCAATTTTGAAGCCGATTATGGCAATTTTTAATTTTTATGGGCCTATCTAACTATAATAGGTAGATTCTTTGACCTATTAATATTAGTATTATATACTAACGGGAGTTGGTCCGAGTGATAAGTGGTTCGGTATCGCTTAACCGAGGTCTCGAGTTCGAGTCTTGATGAATGCAGAAAATTCCCGTTGGGAGACTCACCCACCATAGCTAGGTGCGCGACGCGGGTCGGATCCGGATGTAGTCGGGGCAAAGCTCGTGTGAACCGGGTGGGCAACAAAAAAAAATATTAGTATTATATAACCAAAGGGGTTGGTCCGAGTGGTAAGCGGCTCGGTATCGCTTAAGCGAGGTCTCAAGTTCGAGCCTTGGCGTACGTAAAAAAAATCTCCGTTGGGAGACTCACCTACCATAGCCAGGTACGCGACGCGGGTCGGATCCGGATGTAGTCAGGGCAAAGCTCCGGTGAACCGGATGGGCAACACAAAAAAATATTAGTATTATATAGTATAAAAAATATATATTAATATTATACCTGAGTTCAATTGATAAAAAAGTGAGACATATGATCATTTAGAATTTGTTCGATTCCTGGGGAGTACTATTTTATTATAGTTCTAGTCGCGGCGCTTAGGGAGACATCATAACTCCTGGGTGCCTAGGTTTACAACTGAGGGTAATAGACGGTTCGCCCTATCCGACATTGGTATTACATAGGATGAAAGGAGACTTCACTTTACCCTTAGATCGTGGGTGAGTCTAACCCCTTTTTAAAATTTTTTGTACCAACAAAAAAAATATTAATATTATAGTAACTTATTGTCCGTGAATTCAACTAGCAAATGGGTGAAACATACGACTATTTAGAGCGTGTTCGATCCCTGGGGAGTACCACTTTATTGTGGTTCCAGTCGCGGCGCTTAGGGAGAAATCCTAACTCTTGGGTACATAGGTTTACGTTTAAGGGTAATAGAGGGATCGCTATGCCCGACATTAGTATTGTCTAGGAGGAAGGGAGACTTCGTCCTGCTCTTGGATAGTGGGTGAGTCCAAACCCTTTTCAAAAATTTTAGAACAAAAAAAAATATTAATATTATAGTATCGTTTGGCGATTACCGTTTTGTTGTAGTTCTAGTAGCGGCACTTGAGAAAGTATCTTAGCTTCTAGATACTTAGGTTTATGTTTGAGAATAATTAACGGCTTGCCTTGCCTAACATTAGTATTGCCTAGGAAGAAGAGAGATTTCGTCATATTTTTAGGTTGTAAGCGAGCCCAATTTTTTTCTAAAAATTTTTGTAAAAAAAAAATATTACTATTATAGTAAGAATTGAATATTGCTAATATCCTATCTTATAAAAGGAAAATTAATTTTTCAATTTGAATCCTACTTATAAAATATTTTTGTTTTAATTTAGTCTAAGGATTATTCAGTTTGACTACTTATAAATTAAATTATAGTCAATAATGTCATTTTGTTAATTTATCATTAGAATAATCAACAATCACTGATACACTATGTAATGTTGACTAAGTAATAGCTTATCCAAATAATTTTTTATATTATTATATTTATTAATTATAATCAGAATAAATTTATTCATGTTATGGACAATGATTTTCTTTGTGAAAAATCAAAGAAAGAAATGCCAAAAGTTACTCTTTAGAGAAGTCGGAAAAATGCTCATTTATGATTAAGAAAATGCCAATACATATACATACTATATATAATTATATATATATATATATATCAATCAATCAATTAATTAATTAATTATAATATCCACTTAATGCTGTTACAAACAGATACATACATACGAAGACCTTTATAAATTTGATTCATATGCAAACACGTTTATGAGTTGAAGAACACGAGATTCACCTAACCACCTACAACTACCCAACACTCTCACCTTTCCACCACGTCATTGATCTTATCCATCTCCTTCAAAGCATCGAGACTTTTCCACAATTCCCGTTATCAAACATAAAGATTCGGAAGATTATTTATTATAATATCACATGATATATATATTTAAATAGTTTCAAACATCGCAATTGCTAGCTTGCATTAGTCCAACAAATTGGTTGCTTGCATGCTAGTATGCTAAGATTTATTGGCTTTATATAATACTCTTCTACCCTTCTTGATATATAACATAATTAAAGAGTTAATATTAATCTTAAATATAACATATCTTTTTTATATTTATAAAAAAAATAAATTACTCATATTAATATTCATTCAACGACAATCAAATAAAATAGGAAGAAATAGAGTTAAAGAAAATGATTAAGGTATTTTAGATAAAATATGTTATATTAACTAATTTTATTAATTTAATAAAATTAATTAAATATACTATATATTAAACATTGAATGAGTATTTTCTCATATGTTTATTTCACTATATTTATATATATATGTGCCCATACTCCTCAGTTTTCAATAGTGTTGCAAGCTTTGGAGCACTTTTCTCGACAAAATTACAATGGTTTGAGCAGAACAAAGAAGAATTAAAGAGTGAGGCATAGATATGTAGTATATTATTATTACATTATCAAATACATGTTCAGCAGCATTTTATATGCTTACATTAATTATACAGAAACTGTAATATTATAACTATAAAAGTACACATTCTAAGGAAAATTTATAGGGTAAAACCACCCCTAACATAATGGCAGAGGAGCCCCATTCCACCCCTTGAGGCAATCTAACAAAGGATCAATCAACTTTCCTTCGCACATTGCAGTGAACACTTTGTCAAATTCTTCACCAGGTGACCTCACTTTCTCACCTGTGAGCAAACCAGTCCCAAGTTCTTCTCTCACAAATCTGTACAATGGATAAGATCTGCATTCTTTGATCCTGTTAGGGATTGCAGATTTCCCATTCTCAACCTCAATCCTTGCACTTTCTACTTCTTTGGGCAAAAGGGTCTTGAGTTCTTTCTCAAAAGCTGCAATCTTTAGGAAAATTGATGTGTTTGCATCATTTTCTCTGTTGCCATTTTGCAGAGCATGATCAACCAGAACTTGTCTCAGTTTCTGCATTAATGGGTATGTTGCACTGCAAGGATCATCAATGTAATCAAACACATGTTCACGGTCTACAACTGTGAGCAAGTCCTTTTCGCAGAATCTTGAAGGGAGTAATTCTCCGTTGACACCCATTGTCAGGACCTTCTTGGCGACTTGGTTCACTGCGTTCTTCACAGTGTTCTTTAAGTTCTCTTCCAAATGCCTCAGATCAATGGCTTGGCATAGTGCAATTAAGTAGGTGGAGGACATGAGTTTCAGAATCTCCACAGCTTCAGCTGTTTTTCTTGAGGAAATTAGCCCTAAAGAGTTCACATCTTGGTTGTGTTGCTCTGCGCTCTGAACATGGTTTGTGACAGGATTTGCAAGGAATTGAAGCTCTGAACAGTATGAAGCCATGGCGATTTCGGCTCCTTTGAAGCCGTAATCCAAGCTCGGGTATCGGCTAGCGGAGAGGTTCGAAGGTAAGCCATTGTTGTAGAAGTCATTGACAAGCTCAGAGAATTGAGCAAACATGAGTTTTCCAATGGAAGCAAGAGCCAAACGAGTGTTGTCCATTGAAACACCAATTGGGGTACCTTGGAAGTTTCCTCCATGAAGTGCCTTGCCTCTTGAAACATCAATCAATGGATTGTCATTCACAGAGTTGATCTCTCTCTCGATCATCTTCGTAGCGTATCTGATCACTTCAATCTGAGGTCCAAGCCATTGAGGAGAAGTTCTCAGAGCATACCTATCTTGTTTAGGCTTCTGAAGAGGATCAATCTCATGAAGCTTCTGAGCTGCTTTAACATAAGAGCTTCCATCTAAAATGTGTTCCATTATAGCAGCAGCTTCAATTTGGCCGGGATGGTGTTTCAGTTTATGTGTCAAGTGATCGGTAAACTCCGGCTTGCCCTGCATAACCTCGGCGAAAATCGCTGACAAGACTTCCGAAAGGACACCAAGAATGTTGGCCTCAAAAAGAACCATGGAGGCTAAAGCAGATCCTACAGCAGTGCCATTAACAAGAGCCAGACCCTCTTTGGGTTGAAGTTCAAAGAAGCCACCATTGATTCCGGCTAGTTGAAAGGCTTCTTTAGGAGAGATGACTTTGCCATCAGGAGCTATGGATTTGGAGTTGGGTCGGCCGATCAAGAGGCCGGCGACATAAGACAGAGGTACAAGGTCGCCGGAAGCAGTGATGGTGCCCCGGAGAGGAAGGCATGGGGTTACGTTGTGGTTAAGGAACTTGGTCATGGCTTCCAAGATCTCAAATCTGATGCCGGAGTAACCTTGAAGAAGAGTGTTGATTCTGACCAGCATGGCGGCTCTTGTGGCCGAGTGAGGCAACATGTGAGACGATTCTATGCCATTGCCGAAGATCCCAGCGTTCAAGAATCTGTTGCACCATCAAAATCAGAACTTTCTTTAAAAAAAGAAAAAGAAGCAAGTTTCAATTAAAAAAAAAAACTGTATCGGATTTTCAGGTTCATAATGTCATAACAGGCAACAGCTACTTATTTTATATATTATATAACAAAACTGTTAATACTCATCAGTCCGCTAACACTAGAATTCATTTCCCTAAAGCGTGTGTGTTTTCTCTTGAAATTGGTGGACAAATTTGGTGGGGGTATGAGGATGTGATGCCAATAACCATAATATCGGTTTCTACTTTTCTAATAAATGTTCTTCCCATTGAACCATACCTAAAAAGACATTATATTCTATTTATTTGGGACCCACCCCCCGTATCCCTTAAAAGCTCTTACTTTCATGGCTCATGCACATGAAATTAATTTAGTTATTTAATCAATCTTAAATTAATTAATTCCCTCTAAATCAATGCTCTATATCCTAATTAAGCTTACTCCTTTTTTTTCAAAAAAAAAAAAAAATGATCGTGGCCATCTCATCCTCATCTGTTTTTTGATTAAGGTATCTTGAGAGAGTGGTGTTTGAATAAAATATAACGCAGATCACAGTACTACTGATTAATGATGCTTTCTTCCAAGTAAACCCAGAAAATTAATTATTAATAATTGTTTAAATTAATTAACAGGTATTAACCTGACAATGAAATCTTACCTAACATTTCATACAGAAAATGGCTTCTCCCACACCGTTGTCATAAATCATAATTAGTTATTTCAAAGTTTGATCCAGGAACTTCATTTATAACTTGATGCTTCTATTCTTACAACTCATTTAATTTGGGTATGTGTCCCTCTTTTTCTTCCCATCTTTCTTTTTATTTTTGGGGATTAATATATTATTTTCCTCCCTATCTTTTTTTTCCTAAAAATAATAATTAGAGTTAGTGATATTTTCAAGCCTTCGAGGGATTTCTTTTTTTTCCACTCATCCTTGTCACCTTATAAATAAGTTTAGGAATTATTTTATGGTAATTATTAATTACTTTTCTTGCCCTAATTAATCATTAGTTACTAAATTCCAATCTTTATGCTAGGACAAACATAATCTACCTCCTATATATTGGAAAAATCTTTAACAATCATTAAAAGCAAATGACTAAATAAATGATATTCTAGTTAATTATTTTTTCCTAAAATATATCTCAATACATATATTATAAAATTTTTAACAAGAGGAACTATGTGTAAAAATAATGCCATGTGACTCATCTAGTTATTTTTTATTTTTAACCATGTAACTCTATGACAATATTACTGCAAGTTAGGAGTTAAAAGGCTTCTGAAGCAAATTATATTTGAATTTATTTATTTATTAGATCAGAGAAACGTCTCTGGAAAAACAGATTGAGAGATGAAATAATGAAATTACCTGATGAGTTCGTTCTGGAGGGCCCCACCCTGCTTGGTTCTCCTGTGTGAGGTGGCACCGAAACCGGTGGTAACTCCGTAGCTGTCAGTGCCTTTGTTCATGCTTTCCATGACCCAATCGCTGCTGGCCTTCACGCCGGCACGAGCCTCCTCCGACAGCTCCACCGCCACACCGGCGTCGGGGTTCGCAATCGCGGCCACCTGCGATATCCTCAGTGACTTACCGGCGATGCGCACCACCGGTTTCCGGTATTCCTCCACCATCCGCTTCACCTCGTCCAAATGGCTTCCCTTCAAAGCCTCCGCCGCCATTCCCCAGTTCAGAGGATCACTATTACAGACGGTTCTACCACCATTGCAAAGCTCGAAGGCGCCATTAATATGGTCATTGACCTTCGAAAACTCCATAGCCAGAAGAGGTGTATATATATGTATGTATATACTTAGGCTTTAGGGGTAACGAATCGGAGGTGAAGGAATTAAGGATTTGATTTGGTTGAAGGAAGGAAGGAAAACGGAGGATTAGTTTGCTGAGGAAGGAGAAGAATGGGTGGGTGAATATATATAGGAGGGAAGGAGGGAGACATTGAGTGAGTGGTGGGTAAGCCGAGGGGTTAGTTGAGAAGAAAGAGGGACTGTAGGATAGTCATGGGAATGGAGGGTGAGGATGATGACATGTGGAGGGAGGGGTGGGGTGGGTGGGGAGGTGGGTTTTGAGTCCAAGTTGGAGAGCGCGCGCAGAGAGATGATTGCTAATGCAAGTTCGGTCTAAGTTACTCGTCAACGACGAAGTTTTGTGGAAAAGGGGGAAGGGTAGCCAGGGTTTGGTGGGAATAGAATAGAAACCATGCTATTAAAATTTAATTGCTTTCCCCTTTTCAAAATCAGTAAATCGGTAAACCGGTTCTCTAATTGGTTTAGTTAAAAATTTTAGATAGATCAATTAATTTTGATTTTATTTTTTCCTTCTATAATTTGTTTTAATAACCTTTTGAATCACCCAATGTTTGATGCAATTTTTATATTTTATTATCAAAAAATATATGGAATAACCGATTAATTTAAATTGAGATTTTATGAATATGTATCTCCTTAGTTTTTTAAAATTTGGGATTCGAATATCAATTTTTCTATTTTATAGCCTAATTGATCTACCGTTAAATCAATATTTTTTTATTAGATCTTATATTAAGAATTGAAAGATTTTTTATTACATTTTTTCTTCTATTGTTGAGTATGAAATAACCTGGTTTAAATTTGTAACTGATTTATTTAATTTTTTTAAGTTTTATTTGTTAAAAAAAAATTATGTGAGTTCGGCACTAATCCCTTACTAAAATTAGGGCATAGTTCTAAAATTCATAAAATATTTATAAATTTTTTTTTATAAGCTTCTTTTGTCTATGCCGGTGAGGCTTGAACTAGACATATTGCCGGTTCAATTCAATTCAATTCTCAAAATCTTAATCACAGTAATTATAATAAAGAATATATTTAATTATCGGACTCATTTTTCTTCGTTGTATACAATTTGAGATAAATTATATTATCATAATTTATACTGTATTTTTTCTATGGTTGAAAATTGATGGTGTTGGCCCTTAGCCGAGTTGGTTTTGACGTGGTAGCACTTGTCCACGTGGAAGTCGTTTGTTTTTATTTGGCCAACGGTGGAACTTATTTACTTGATCCCTCATTTATTTAACATAATAGTATGATTTTTTTTACTATTAATGTGGAAATTCCATCTTGAAATATGTTTGGTTGGTTATAAAATGAGATCAGTTTTTTGGCAAAAAAAAAGAAAAAGAACAGAGATCAGTTTATTCTCACCGATGATTCACTTGGTACTTTTATTTCCATTAAGGCACCGATTACTATTATGCTCGTGAAGATCTATCTACCTTAATTATTATCCTTCCATAAATATGTTCGATCCCAAGCATCCGTCTTTATTTTAAAAATTAAAATCATAACATATTTTAATGTTTTGAAATTTATTAGCACAATAATTTATATTAAAATATTTTTTTTACATAAGAATCTATACTTCTATTATTTATCAAATACATTTATTTATAATTAAATAAAAAATCATTCACAATTTTATTCTCATTCTAGTTCAAATTCTTGTTCCTGTAAAAATTATTCCTGATCAACCTAGGGGATATTATAGCTCAGCTTAAAATTTTATTTCCTACAGTATTTTTATCCAACTTAATAATAAAATTACAAAGACTATTACGATTTTTTAGCAATTTAAACAGACTTCCATCTAATTATATTAAATTAATTTCAACATATTTATTTGCACAATTTTTAAGCATAATATTCAATACTCAATTTGTGTGTACTTCGTCCTCGCAAGGCTTCATATATATACCAGTGGGTTTGTATTTTCTTTTTCCTCTAAAAAAGACATTTAAGGAGATATATATAAATTAAAATATGTGATTTAATTACAATAGATTTTCTTAAAATTGTAATTAAATCACATAGTTTAAGTGCAGATTGTAAATTACAAATCATAAACATAAGGTTGACCCGCAATCTATATATGTGGATTTAAAATAAGAATTTGGCCAAGAACTAGCCCATACCTACAATTACTTGTAATTTGAGTTTTACTTGTAATTAAACAAATCCTTTTCCAGAAGTTGGTTTGATTTTGGGTTAACAAGTTGTGGTTAAGCTATGTTTTAACTATAATTATAAAAGTCGTAGTTAGATTTTTCATGACAAAATCACATGTTTTATAATATTTTTTATATCAAATCATGTCATATTACTCTTTCAATCTTTAATATAAGATATAATTAATTTAAGTATATTAAAAAATTATTTTATTATAATAAATATAATTTAATCTATCTAAAATACTCACGTGTAACAAAATAATTATATATCAATTTATAAATTAAATAAATTAAAATAAAATAAATTAATATTTTATATTTAAAACTAAAGCTATCCTAAAATAAATCTCAACCTGAGAGTAGTTAGTAACCTTGCTATCCAGCTATGCCAGTTAGTTCTTGGTCTTTATCAGCATGCCCAAATAATAATAATAATAAATCAACGGGGAATAAAATTTGTTTAAATTATTTACCAAAACATAAAATGCAAAAATGATAGAATCTATGGGGTGTTTAGAAACCGCTAAAATCGCGATTTTAAAAGAGCTTTTGGCCCAAATCTCAGTTTAGAGACATTTTAAAATAAACAACCATATTTATTCAAATATGTTCTGTATTAAACCATAGTTTCAAACAAATTGGTCAGAGTAGCTTTTGGAACAATAAATCACTTTTCAACTACTCAATTACTATTTTACTTCTACTTTTTCTTACACCCTCTCTCCTCTTTCTTCTATCTTTTCTACTCTCTCCCCTCTATCTTTTCTACTATCTCTTATATCTCATCTATTTTTTTTACTATCTCTCCTCTCTCCTCTCTCATATATACCCTTTTTAGTAATTTTTCAATTACAAAACTTTTTTTTGTAACAATTATCCAAACACTCATTTATCTAAAATTATTTTTTTATAATCTTTTTTTCCATAAACACTGTGAGTAGACAGAAGAGGGAAAATAAAGATAAGATTATGTGAAAGAGAAGCGTAGTTTCGTAGTACTGTCAGTGTGGAAGTGTGTGGTTTCCACTTTTTTCAATTATTCTAATTTTGTTAACAGGTTTGTTGGGAATTTTCATGGTTCTTTCATACAATAGCCTTTTAAAATTGACATGCAATAATTATTTTTCATATGTTTCATATCAAATTTCACGATTTAGAATATTTACTAAAAAAAAAGGCTATATATATCGATAAAGATACTCATTTAGTCTGTATTTTCTGTTACTGTACCTTTTTTTTTGTTAAAAAAAGAGTTAAATTATAAAAATAAAAATGATTTTATATTTTTGAACTGGAAAAAGTATTCCCATAGTCTTTAATATAGGATATAATTAAAAAATTAATATTAATTCTAAATATAAAACATAATTATTATATTTATTAATTTTTTTTAAATTACCCCTATTTATACTCTCTCAATAATAATCAATTAAAATAAGGAGGAAGAGAATTAAAGAATATGATTAGGGTATTTTAAAAAAATTATATTATCTTAACTAATTTAACTAACTTCTTTAATATAATTAAATTATTTAAATAAATTATATATTAAGAAATGGTAGAATATTTTTTTGATTAGGCGCAATAACAACTCTTTCTTGTCTTCATCATCATGAATCTTATTTTCTTTTATTCAATGAGAAGCACAATAATTGTGGAATAAATATTATGTGTGTGTGTGTATATTCCACAGGAGTTTATGCCTTCCCCATTAAAATATACTAAAATCAGGAAAAGAAAATGAGAAATGAGTTCTTTTTTTTTAAATTTTGGGTCTCTTCGAAAACTAATATAAATTAAATTTAATAGAAGGAATTAGTCTTATAATAAAATAAAAATTTAAATTTTTAATAAAAGAGATACTTATATTTAGTATTGATATTATTTTAAATATAATTATCTTAAATGAGATGATACCTAAAAGTATAATTTTAAAAGAATAGGTGATGGAAGAATCCATTCGGAAGGGCACACTTGGCAACTTAATCTACCTGCCTAAAAATCCAAATCATTGAGTGACTCCTAACAAATTTCCTTTCAAAAAGGATATATTTTCACATGTACTCAATTAGAAGGCATAACATATTCTTGTTAGTTCATTGTTTAAAATACTAGAAAACTTAATTAATTAATATCTATTTGGTCATATTTATAAGTTATTTCTAATATATTTTATCAAAATTAAAAAAAAAAACTCAAACCTCATAAATTCGACCTTAAAATTTAACAACTTCTTAATTTTACTTTATTTAATATACGCTATACCTTATGAGAGAAAAAATTTACATAATAATAAATGAGGGATAAAATTATATATTTATTTATATAAAAAATTTAATTATGTAACTTATAAATATAATAAAAAAATCTTTTTGCCTTCTAAATAAAATCAGATGAGTGTGAGTATAGGCCGAGTGTGTTACACCCCTTTAATTACAAAATCAATAGATTAAGATTAGACAAAATGAGGTATAGATGCATATAATTCATGGACTAATGCCCTTGTTAATGAATTAGCAATTAGTTAATGGCAGCATTTGAATCCAACTTTAAAGCACAGCTGTATGTATGTATTGGGGACCGCCACCGTTTGCTATTAATTTTTATGCTCATGAGATTAGTTAAGGTCCTATTATATCCAATTAATTGTGTTTTAATTATTGTTTGAGTTATTATACACAAAAATATATATACCCTCTCCTATAAACATTCAACGTATGGAACAGGACTCGCAAATGGTGATCCTATATCGTAAATTTTAATATTTTTTAAATAATTAATATAAAAATTAATTTATCCTGTAATTTGTATTATAAATTAGCTCATATATAGTATTTATTTATAATTTGTTCGTATATAGTATGAGTATAATTTATTTATTATAAATGATTGATAGTAATTAGAAAGAGAAAGTTCTTCCAAAGAATTGAAGTAATTAAAACCACATCTTACTTATTTAAAAGGTTTAACTTTTCGATTACTTCCCTCACAAATCACAACCAATAAAGTAAATTTTTGAGTAAAATCCAGATAAGAATTAAATAACAATTAATGGAATGAATTATATTACCTCCTCTTTTAGAAGGTATTTTTAGTCCCTCTAAAAGTGTTTTAATAGTTTTAATAAGTATTAATTTTTTATATATATATGTTAGAGTTTAATATAGTTAATAAGAGTATAATATTTAAAATTATTTAAATTTTATTACAAATTTAATGTTTATAATTTTTTTTGTTAAGTATAAATATCTTTTTATTAAATATAATTATATTCAAAATACTATTAGATATTAAATATAAATATATTTTTTAATATAAATTAATTATAAACGTCTTATAAAATGGATTGGAAGGAATAGTTAAAGTTTGACCGAAAATATTAAATGGATGAAAATATGACACACACACACACACACACACACACACACATATATATATATATATATATATATATATATATATATATGGGCCAGCCAGCTGAGACAGACAACATCAACATAATGAGCCGCTTAAACAAACTTGTCTATCCCACATTGGATTGTAATTAATAGACCTTGTCTTCTTTAACATTAATTGATTTATGTGAATTATTTAGTAGTACATGTTGATCTTTTAGGAAGAGAAATACTTCTAAATATAAGAGTGTTTTTTTTCTCTAAATGATATATGCCTATCTATAAAAAAATATTATTAGTCTGTCTAAAATTTTTAGTATCATATTCTATTTTTATTTCCAAGCATTAACTATTAGTTAGTCTCACTATGTTAATTAATTATTCCCTCACTATCTCTATCACTCTCTATAAATAAAGGTATTTGAAAAAAATAAGTTATATTGTTTTAATATTTATTGTCTTCAACTAATTTTAGCTATTATTAATTAAATCCATTATCCAAAACTACTATGGTTGAGAATGAATGCTAGTTAACACTTTCCAAAATATTGAAGACAAATGATGAATTAATTAATACTTGCATGTGTTTCTTTTTATAAGATACAATTAACTAGATCACGTTGATAAAAAATTAGTTAAAATTAGTTAGGTCAATAAATGTGTAAAAAAATATAATTTATTTCTTAAAAATACCCTTATTTATAGAAAAGTGGGTGGGAGAAAGAATGAGTGAAAAAAGATATGAAAAAATACGAGAGAAACGTATGATTAATTCAGAGTAAAAATAGAAAAAATATATTAAATATTTAGACATTTTTAACTTTATGTTTGGATGAAAAAAAAATTAGGGAGGAAAGAATATTACGAGAGAAAAATCCTAAAAATACTAATTTTTTTTACTATTTTTAATAATTTTCAAACCTAATATTCTCCTCCCCTATTCTCCTTTTTCTTTTCTCCCCATCTAAACATAGCCTAAAACATATCTTATAAAAAGGAATACGATGCTCATTTGACCTTTATTGTTTCTCCTGTTCTGAAACCTAATCAATGTTCAATTATGATGTTTCGATATTTGGGTTAATTTGTGAGTGTGTGTGAAGCAAAATCTATGCACACAAAATCCATGATACAAACAACGATAATTTCCAACACAACTTTTCAAAACGAATTTTCCCCACAAAAATAATTAACTAATATAAAGTGCTTTAATTTCCACCGATTCTTGCTTTATTTTTCAATGATGATATTGAAATTGTTCCAGTGGTCATGAATTTCAGTTTACTCAAATGTCATCACCGAAAATTAATTCAGCGGCGCTTTTATACACCGCTCACACTACAATTTGGTATCCACCCTTTTTTTGTTTGCAAAACTTTTGGTATCCAACAGACTAAAAAGGGAAAATTCTCATAAAATACTTTTTAAAATTTTAAAATTCTAAAAAGAGTATCATAATATATAAAATGACATATTAATCACAAATATCAATATAGATATTGCTGGTAAGGTACAAACGTATGGTCAGAGAATGTTTCCCATGGTGTTGCTGGTTAAAGGGTGACCCCTTCTTCTTCTCACGTCCATAATGTGCAATAGAAGTACCAGAGATCTTGTGCCTTTGCTTGTATTCACAAGCATCATTAACTTTGACATGAAAGAAGACAACAATTGGTAACGTGTAGGGTTCATTGTTGAAGCTCCTTCTTCATCATCCTCTTCTTCTTTTGCTTTGGTTCTCAGCTTATTAATGGCTTCCTCAGTGAACAGGAATATGTAAGATATACAGATGGCATGTAAGAAAATAAGATAGGAGGGGAGGAGACGGGCCGGGCATGGATCATATCGATTTATTAAGAGTTTTTACAGAGTTTAGGCTACCAAAGCCTAAACTAGATGCGCTACACAATACACAAGAAAGAGAGAGAGAGAGAGATAATTGGAAATTAAAGTTCAACGGCATTTGGGGGTGATGAACTTGGCACTCCCTATTTATTATGGGTCGAAGGATGATATTTTAGGAAGGTAGAATTCCCAAATTTTTTAGGAAATTGGAACATTTCTTGCTTGTTCCGATACCGGATGATAAATTAAATTCTGGTTTAGTTTACATTTGGTAAAAGCCCAAATTAAAAATTTTAACCTATCAAAGGCTAATCCAGAATCCAACAATCCATCAAATCATAAGTTCAAATCAGCTATTAATATAAAAATATTATTAGTAAATAATCTATAAATACTTCTACATATCAATATTTTTTCTTGAGTCAGAGTTATGACTTAGTAGCTCGAATCTCAATTTGCTTAAACATTATATTTAAAGGGAAAGTTTATTAAGACCGTTACATAATTACCTTCTTATGATGCAAATGGTTTCAACCTTTGGGGGAGTAGTAATAATGCCTGCTTGCACACCGGAGAAATCTCCGGGAGGGAACACGGTGGATGTGGAATCGTAATCCGACCAAACGATCTCGTCTCTTTTATTCCTACAAATCGCAGACCACGTCTTCACGAACGCACTCATTGAGTTGGCGTCCATAATGGTATGAAGAATTGACACAACAATCGCTACACCACCACACTCAAAAGTGTTCACTTGAACCAGAAAATGTGGCAACGGTTCTCTTTCTCCTGCGGGTTCGCATGGAGCTAAATGGTTTAGAGATTCAAGTTTTGGTGGGTCGAGGAAGTCGGAGATTGAAGTGTTCGTGGTGGCTTCATAATAGAGGCCTCCATCGTTATTGCAGGAGACGGAAAAGACGTCCTTTCGTCGGCCGACAATAGGGTATAGAAGATGGCTAGGGCTTCTGAAAGTGACTGTTTGAGAATATTATTATTAGGGTTTGGGAAAGTGGCGTAGAATAATTAAGGTTACAGGGAAGTATCTGTTGCGATGTAAGATGTCCAAGGAACAAAGATTCAAGGTTTTGTTTTCTGGTGAAGTGGGTTTTGATGGCTTGTTGGTTTCTCTTGAAATCACTTTGACTTCCATTTCAAATGATCTGAAAAAAAAAAAACAGATTTTACTTTGATTTCTAGCTTATTCGAGTTAGCTATAGAGAGAAAGAACTAGATGATATATATATACATGAAAATGAGTTCATGAATATGAGTTTATGTTGTTATTATTATTAATTATTAATTAATATTAGAGGGGTTAGATTAAGGGAGTAATTAATCATCATTCAGTTATAAAGATTATGTAAATTATAACTCAATATATGTTACAGCAGCAAACTCCAACTAATTAAAGTCAGCGTTCCTTTTCATTTCAAGATCGAATTATACAATATTGAATCTTGCGATATGTCATAGGATTTCTTTATTTTATTTTTAATTTTGTTGTCCCTATTAGTTGCACCCTTCAAAAGGAATACTTGGACTGCTATTTGTATTAACTTAGTCATATAATTACACATAATTACATAACTGAAATATGAATACATGATGCGTATTTTTATACTACACCTTTACATCTAGTCAAAATTAATGTTTCATTTTGCAAATTAAAGTAAAAATAAATTTGAGCAGTTGAACACATTCAAATTAATTATTCTAATCGTTTAATTTGATTATTAAATTTCTACATCATCTGCAAAATCTATTTGATTATAACATTATTGGATGGATTGCATTAGATGGTAAGAAGCATCGAAAAAGACATTGGGCATTCAGATCCTTTACATAGCTTGAGATACCCAATAGTCTTCACAAAAAAGAGAGAATATTTTTTTAACAAAGAAATTCAAATTGACATTGTTTGTTCTTTTAATTATTATTATTATATCAAAAAATTTAAATCTAAACATATGCCCATATCACATAAGCTTACCTCGAGAGTGATGATATTAATTATTATGTTCGTTTCATTTTTTTTAGAGGTTAGAATTTCTAACTTTAAAAAGCTTAATCTCTAATTAGATAATTAATTAATCACTTAATTTATTTTAGGCCAATAGTTGTGAAGGGAAATGTGTGTAACGAACAAGTAACTTGAATTTCTACACGTAATCAGGTCACTTCCTCAAACACGATTATGTTATATAATATTCCTCCTACTTTTAATATAAAATTTAATTAAGAAATTAATATTAATATTGAATATAAGATATATATTTTATATTTATCAATTTTTTCATAAATTATCTATATTGATACTCCCTCAACAATAATTAAATAAGAGAATAAATGAATGAACTAAGAAAGATGGTTAGGGTATTTTTTAAAAAATATGATGTATTAACTAACTTAAATATTTTTCTTAATCTAATCAAATTATTTAAATATGTTTTGGTTAGAAGGAGAAGAGAATAAACAGTCAAGGGAGGGATATTTTGGAAGTGTATTACAATACCACTCATCAGTACAAATGCCATGTGTATATGCTTCCACAAATCACTCCCTCAACCCTATGTCTAAAAGCATTTCCCCCTTCATGCAATTTTTTTTTTGGGTACAAAAATTTTTAAAAAGAGATTGGGCTCATATACGATCTAAGGGCAGGGCGAAGTCTCTATTCCTCTTAGGCGATACCAATGTCGGCTGTCTATTACCCTCAAGCGTAAACCTAGGCACCCAGGAGTTAGGATGTCTCCTCAAGCACCGCGACTGGAACCACAATAAAGTGGTACTCCTTAGAGATCGAATATGTTCCAAATGATCGTACGTATCACCCTTTCGCTAATTAAACTCACGGACGATAGTCCCTTCACGCAATTTGAACTGAATGGGTATATCACATACAATTACTCATATTATTACATTTAGGGCCCAAATGCTATGGGCTTGGGCCTCATCTGCTAAGGGATAGATCAAGCATATGAACTCTTCCGGCTCTTGAACAAATGAAGGAAAATGCGTGTATTGTAACTGCGAACAAATAGCTTAATTTTTCATGTGTAACTAGATCCCTTCCTCATATGCAGTTATGTTACCCGGCAAATACACATTATTATGAGGAGAAAAAAAATACCTAAGTCAAAGAGAGTTAGAGAAAGGATTCTTTAGAACTTGTATGCATCCCATAATAATATAACTTAGGACAATTACCATTTCTACGTGGTTCCACAAATCGCTCCCTCAATCCCATGAATCGTTCCCCTCGTGCAATTTTTTTTTTGTTGCCCACCCGGTTCAACGAAGCTTTGCCCCGACTACATCCGGATCCGACCCGCGTCGCGCACCTGGCTATGGTGAGAGAGTCTCCCAACGGGAATTTTTTGCGTACGCCAAAGCTCGAACTCGAGACCTCGCTTAAGCGATACCGAGCCGCTTACCACTCGGACTAACCCCCGTTGGTTCCCCTCGTGCAATTTGAACTGAACGCATATATCACAGACAATTACCCATACTCTTGCCTATTTGCATTTGGACCCTAAATATTATAGACTTGGGCCTCATCCACCAAGATAGATTAGATATGGTCCAAGAAATAGAAATAAGTTAGTCCATCAGTAAGAGCCCAAATCTAAAAACTTTTCAAACAATATAAAAAAAAAATCTATGTTATAAAAAAGAAATATTAAGATTTGTATATATATATAAAAGAAATATTAAGATTATCTATCTATAGAGATAAAGACTCTTGATTCAAAGTATTAATGTTTTTCTCCTTAATCATGCATTGTTTTGATATTCTCTAACTAACCAAACACCCTCTTACAATTAATTATAATTTTATTGAAAGTAATTGTGAAATTTTAGAGGCTTTAACTAATTTTAATCCAATTCCTTAATTAATAAATGTAATAAAGTTATTGGTTGGCTGGTCTTATAACAAAGATTGGATGGACTCGTAATAATTAACATAGATTATACAATATGTTATATAATTTATATAACATATTTTTGGTTTTATATATACTTTCATACATAAATGCGTGTATATATATAATCCTCATATTTTTATTATAAAAATTAGTTAAATAATTTATATAGATTAAAAAAATCAGTTAATTATAACTAAATCTAAACTCTCAAAATAAATTAGTATTATAAACCCCTTAATATACTAAAATTAATTATAATTAAATAATTTATTTATTTATTAATTTATTTAAATTAGTTAACAAATTGATATATTAAAAATTAGAGAGGGTATATGAATATATTATTATACTACTATCGTGTGGTTATCATTACAAGAAAATACGATGGACTAATCTTGGACGTTCATATTTGCCAATAGCTTTTCAACGTCCCAAAGCCCTTTGTTATTATATGGTGTCCAACAGCAATTAATGCATATAATTATTTAATTATATAAATATTGCTTTTAAGTATACTTTTATAACATATCCATCCAAAGTAATACGAGGTTTTTTGGTGTATATTATTAGAAAACACACACACACACGCACGCACACGTTATCATGAACGAACGGAAACAGAAAATCTAAATTCTAGAGTCTTAACCACTACAGATTTATTAATTGACGGCTAAAATGGGAGAAAAACTGCAGCAGATTAATTAATTATATATTTTTTATTTAAAAGTATCCACTATCATCAATTATAATGGGCACCTCTTCATTAATTTGCAGGATTAAGGCAATTCTTAATCCTCTCTTTTTTTTTAGAAAAATAAGAAAAAAAAGGTTAAATGAATTGTATATCTCAAAGTGCACTTATAAAAATATTTATATTATATATTAATAAGATTTTTATATTAATAATGAGATTGATTAAAATTCTAAGTAGTATTTGTCATAAACCATACATTCTGTTCTCTTTTTTTTTTAATAATATTAACTAGATTCTATTATTAAATATCTTAATTTTAGGATATAAAATTTAATGATTTTTTACACCGCTAAATTAATCTTATATTATTATATATCCTCCTCTTTTTTAAAAGTATTTTTTATTATAATAATTGATTCAATTAAGAATTAGGTGAGGTGACTGGCGGGGTTTCCAACTGCAAGTAAAGTTAATGTTCTTTTTAAGCATATATCCAATTCCATTACTGAATCAGTCGATTTGTCATAGGTTTTTATTTCTTATATTATTATATATTCGTCCTATTTTTAATCTAAGATATATTTAATTAATTTAATTAGATTAAATAAATTAATTATATTAATTAATATAAATTATTTTCTATAAAATATTATAATCATCTTCCTTAAACTCTCTTCCTATGCTCTTACTTAATTATTATTGAAAGAATATTAATAGGAGTAATTAAAAAAATTAATAAATATAAAAAATATATCTTATATTTAAAATTTAGATTAAATCTATAATTATTTTATACATTAAGGATTGGAGGATTAGATTAATTTCACTCTTCTATTCATCAGTTGCTTACTCCTTTTGCTCTCGTTTTTATCGTTATTGCATATCTGCTCAGTGCACCCAACGGTCTTATAACAAAGAATTTAAAAATGGTATCGTTTTGTTTATCTCTTAATCCTAATTTGGTAGCCTAATAAGCTATAGGTATATTATTGTTTGATGGTTCCGTTTGTTCGCTTCTATTATTATTTTGTAAAACAAAGAACATTTTCAAATAACCTTATTATTCCTTATTACATTTCATAAAAATTAAATATAGAACAGTATTTTGTTGTAGATGAAGAGTATACAGTATACTTTGTCTGAAAGGAAAAAGAAAAAGTTGAGAGATTTCATGAAAAATGGGATGATACCTTACAATTTGGAGTAAGGTGTTCACAAATAAGTTTTTTTTTTATACAAAAATTTTAAACAAAAGGTTGGACTCACCTACGATCTAAAGGTAGGGCGAAATCTTCTTTCCTTATAGATAATACTAATATTGAGCAGGACGAGCCGTCTATTACTCTTAAGCATAAATCTAAACCCCTAAGAGTTAGGATATCTCTCTATGTGCCACGATTGGAACTACAACAAAGTGATACTTTCTAAGAATCGAATACGCTACAAATAATCACATGTCTTACCTTTTTATCAGTTAAACTTACGAATTGGTGTTCACAAATCAAAGTTGAGGTAATATAACCTATATCTTAACTTATTTTAGGGATGATGACTAGCTTTTTTGACCTGTTAGCCCTATAAATCATCAAGTATTAGGAATTTGGATTCAACTCGATCGAATAAAGTCTAATAAATTTTAGGGTTAGGCTTATTGAAAAGGATAATATTGATCTGTTTTAGGTCAACTTGAATAAGCCATTTTAATTTATTCTTTGAACATTCATTTTTATAATTGAGATGAAGGAGTAAATATGATTTGGTACTTTAGTGAAACGAGTTAACTTATCTCCAGTTACTTACTGCTTAGTTATTCTTTACTACTTTATTTGTATTTGTACCATTTTTTTTTATAAAAAAAAATTTATATTAGTTTGATATCGGTCCCCACTAAAGCTAAGTCACTGCTTTAGGACTCAGAGAGCACTTATAAGGGACTTACAAGATCGTCTATCAAATGAGCCTTCACAACGATATATAGAATTAAACTTACGTCCTTATAAGATATAAGATTATTCTTTATCAACTTTTATTAGTATTTGTATTTGTACTTAAAAAAACATCTTATTTTGATAAAAATTAAAAGATAAAACAATTATGCTTAATAGGTCTGCTCATTAACCCGAATAATTAGGGTTTAGCCTAAGGTGTTAGGGCCTTTAGCCATATCTAAGTTTATTTGGGTTGGCAAATAAGTTTAACAAGCTAACGAGAATTAAGTTTAACAAAAAAAATTAATCTCTTATAATATAATAAATTAAGATTTAAATTCTTAATAAGAGAGGTACCTATATTTAGTACTTGACAATGCTTCGAATATGATTACTTCTAATAAGAGGATATATATACTTAATTAAAATAAAAATTAAACAAATCTAAATTTTCAACTTTACCTCTAATTTTATTTGACAAATTATGTGCCATAATATTTCTACATTAAATTAGTGGTTTCAACATGATCCTCATTTTTATGTTTATACTATATGGGCATAATGCATATACAATCCAAGCCAAGGGGTCACATAAGACGCAGCCAAAATTTGGCTAATTATACACGCAAGCATCATAATCTCTCCAACCAAAACACAGCTCTTTATTTGCCTCTCTTTTAAAAAAAAAACGAAAGTCTTAATCGCTAAGGTTGGTTTTATATATATAAAAATATATTATTTATTCTAGTGTGGTATCGTCCGAACTAAGGAATTTCACATTTGACAATGCCTATGCCGTTGGGTTTCAACAAAAAATCCCTTGTTGTCTAGTTTGATTTGCCCACGTGGCCATTGTATTTGACTCTTTTAATTAATTATGTTATAGGGATAGTTTTATAAGTGGATCAATTAACTTTTCAACCGCCACCTTTGAAATATACTTAAGGTTAAATAAAAGGATCTTATTAATAAAAAAAATTCAGTTAATAAAAAATTGACTTATTATTCATAAAAATATAAGTTTAAATCCGGTTATCAATGATAGATTGTCTGTAAAAATATCTATAAATAATTTTTAAATTTAGAAGTATGAATCAATTCTGATGAGTTCAGTGAGTCAATTTGGGTTTATATGACAGACATCTTTAGAAGAAACTCCTTAAGCTGGTAATGCTAGAAGCCTTGAATTGTATCTTATAGTGTATTTTTTGAAAAAAAAAAAAAAGCAAAGAAATAATTCATGGCGAACCCGCGGAAAGAATAATTGATTAAGCTTGGGAAGATTCTACAATAAGATTGATTGTGGGGTTAATTAATTACTTAGAAATAGCAGGATATTATTTGAAGTCTCCAGGCGATATGGCCCAAGTGTTCACGACTCAAAAATAGACACGTTATTGTCAAACTAAATAATTTCCAATGACTTATTCGCCGGAGTTTAGTTAATAAATAAGTAAGACATACTTCATTTAGATATTTGATTCTTAAAAAATATTATTTTATTATGAGTCTAATCATAATATTTATAAAGATATCATAACTCCTGAATATTTAAATTTATATTTGAGAATAATTGACAGTTCACCTTACATAATATTAATATTATCCAAAAAATAAAGATTAATTTTATATGCTTTCATCCTTTTGTTATCTTCAATTCAAGGATTTTCTTGCATATGACGTGAACTTTGAAATTAATAGTTTATTAGATTGAAAATCTCAAGAGAAAACCAAGAGTATATACTCTTTTAAAAGTATATAAAAGTTAAATAAATAATTTATTTTAATTTTAAATATAACATTTTAAACCATTTTATCTCAAAAAATTATAGTTTATCTCTCAAAATATTTCTATATAATTATACATACTAAAGTGGTTTCTATCAAATTTAGTTCAAATTAGGGGTGTGCATAGTTAGGGTTGGGCAGGGCACCCTCTTGCCCGTTGTCCTGCTCCAAAAAAAAATATGGCTTGCATTTTACAACTCGATGCTCAACTCTACCCGGTAAAAACCCTAACAATTTTGGGTTAGGTATAGGCAGATTTGCATGCCCAAGTCGTAATGCCCTACTCATATTGTGAAAAAAATATATAATTATAAGCTTCTAAAATAACATCATATTCATATGTCTTTAAGAGTTAAATAATATTCATAATCTACTAAGAATAAAGCAACAAAAATATAGTAATTAAAACTTTGAAATCCATTGTATAAAAAAAAAAACTTAAAGTCTAAATAGTTTGCAATTACAACTTTGTATAAATCTCCCCAAAATTGATAAAGATAAAGTATCTGAAAAAAAAATATGACGGTTAGCAAAGTTTAAAAAAAATAAAAAAATAAATCAATTTAGTTATAAATTTTGAAGGATATAGTTATCTACTTAACTACTCATATTTGTAAAATTACTTTTTAATCACCAGTATCTATTATATTTGTTCTATGTGAAATACTGTAATCTACAAATTTTGATATGTAAAAATAGTAACTAACTGGTCAGGGCTAAATGGGCAGGACAGAAACCCCTGTTCGATGCTCGACCTTGCCCAAAATTATTTATTTTATATCAAGTCATTTTTTATTAGGTTAGACAGGATATTTTTTGTGCGGGTTTATCGAGCCATAGACTTCTTACACACCTTTAGTTTAAATACATAAAATATTTTAAAAAAAATTAACACATAATTATTATAATTAATTAATTTAATTAATTTTTTAATTTATATAAATTAATTAAATAGATATTATATTAACCGCGGATGAAATATATTTATATTTTTTTACAACATTTGTGATTCAATGCTGATGGGGGAAAATAGCGTAGGTGGCACAATCTGTAATAAATTTGACCCAAATGTTTGTCTTTTAGAAATATAATTTTTTATTTATAAAATCATGTTAAACGGGTCATTTTTTAAGAATAAAAAATTATATATCATCTTTCGTAATTTTAAATGAATATATAATCTAATTTTTAATAACAATATAATTAGCGTACAATTTTTCAAGATAAATCTATGTAGAACTGAGATTAATTGAAAATCATACATTTGTGATCATATTCTTGATCGAGAATATCTATAATTAACATTATAAAAATTATATAATTTTAAATTTAAATGGAAATACACTTTTTGGATTAATATATATATTATTTTTAAAAATGAACAAAATCCAGGGCATGATGATCTCCTTCAAGGGTAAAGGTAAAATGGTCATTTCAAAGGCCTAGGCGTCGTAATACTGTTGGATCAAAACAGAGTAGTAGCCTTATTGGTGCAGAAAAATACAGAGTAGTAGCCTCTCAGTCATGAATGAGTTGAAGAAAGCAATTTTTTGAAGTGAGACTATGAAACAAAAGGCGGTTTTCATTACTACGCTTCTTGTTATCATTGCGTTGTTCTCGATTATTCTTTTTTGTTATTCATTTCTGTTTAGTTCCCGTCGCTCTTCGCTCTTCCTCTTCTCCCTTGAATCCTTCATTACTGTTTCAGGGGGGTGAAAAATTGTTTTATCTTGATCCCTTCGTTTTCTTCGCTCTGATTACTTTCATTTCTTTTCATTCGGGAGATTTTCTACTAAATGAGTTTAATCAGCAGTATCTTGGGCATTCTCGGTTTCTCCATTGGAATTCCTCTCGGCCTCTTGCTGGGGTTTTTCTTCTTCCTTTACTCTGAACCCAAAGAAGTAAAGGTAATTTTGTTTTTTGGTGCATTTTCCATTGAAATATATCCTATTCCGACCCAATGTTGATTCAGTTCTCGTGATCAGTGAGACGGAAACTGAAGTTAGGTAAATTTAGAATTTTGTCTGTGTGCATGCCTGATTATATGAAATGCTTGATGTTACAGGAAACAGAGGTCGTTCCAATTGGCGATTTAGGCCCAAATGCTTCACAAGAACTTCTTTCCGAAATTCCGGCGTGGTTGAAGAGCCCCGATTATGAACGAGTTAGCATAGCCCTGCAATCTACGTAAATAAATTTTATTTTTGTTGTGAAGTTTTACATATAGACCTTATGATATTGTGCTTGATTACGCAGGTAGACTGGATGAACAAATTTTTATTATATATGTGGCCCTCACTTGATAAGGTACTTCGGTAATTTGTATGGGAAGATTTATCCTCTAATTATTATGTTCTTCACTGAGTTTTTTTTATTTGTTAATGTGTAGGCAATATGTCGTACGATTGAAAGCATGGCAAAACCAATATTTGCAGAATATATAGGGAAGTATCAGATTAAAAGTATTGAATTTGAGACTCTAAGCCTTGGTACTCTTCCTCCTACAATATGCGGTGAGTTAAGTTTCCTTGTTGTGCAAGATTTTCTAGCAACTGTTAAAGTTTGGTTTTTGGGTGCTATTTTTGTCCTGCTATTCAGTTCATACCTAAAAATTCTCGCAACGCTCATGTAATCTCATTTTTAGCATAAATCATCTGACACAAGAATTCTTCTTTGACCTTATTTACTTCCCACATTTTGACGCAAAATGGAGGACTACAAATGTTTGTGTTTGATTTGAATCCCTTATGGGATGATATAAATGCACGTAAGAGAGTAAGGAACACACAAAACTGCTTATGAAAAAACCAGTAGTTTGTACTATTATCTAATGAAATAGATTATTCACAGAAATTTAGCTTATCTTTTTTGCTGTCTACTTTGTGATTCTGCAGGTATTAAAGTCTTCGAGACAAATGAAAATGAATTGATTATGGAACCAATCATCAAATGGGCTGGCAATCAGAATATAGTGGTGGTTTTGAAGTTGTTGTCTCTACGGATCAAGGTTCAGGTAAGATCATCCTTCAGGCACAAATCTTAAATGGTAATGTTTTCTGTAGTTCCTACAAAATTAATGCTGTTCTTCCTGGAACTGACGATGCCTCTCCTCAGGTGGTAGACTTACAAGTATTTACAGCACCACGGATAACTTTAAAACCTTTAGTGCCTACATTTCCATGTTTTGCAAACATTGTCGTATCATTGTTGGAGAAGGTAAAGGAAACATTATGTTCAACAGTTCAAGCATAGTTTCATTTCTTGCTTCCACTAATATATGTGGTCAATGAGAAGCCCAATTTATCTATAAAAATTATTTTATTTAATATGCAGCCTCATGTAGACTTCGGGATGAAAATATTAGGAGGGGACATCATGTCAATTCCTGGTCTTTACAGATATGTTCAGGTGCTCCCCTGGTAATTATTTTTTCTGTAGGTTGTTTTTACACTGAATTGCTTACCGCAGACTTGCAGTTCTCTCTGGTTTTTTTCATTTCTCTCAAAATCTTTTACAATAATTGTAGTAGTATAATTTTCTTGTTAAGTGAATTAGAATTTCTTTTGGCCAAACAAACAAAAGAATTAGGAGTTCCTTTCTGTATTATGCCTCATACAATAATGAATCCATTTGATTACTCTAAATATAGATTATTTATAGGAATGTATTATGTGTAGGACAATCATGAATTCATTAAAGTATGCAAATTAATTCTAGGAATGTTGCGGATTTCTATGGTGCACTAAACGTGACATACAGGTTCTCTGCTTCTATGGTGGATTGTTTGATCATTTTGACCCCTTGCACGGATTACTAGAAGGGGTGAACCACTAATATTGAGTCGGTGTTCTTCATGTTACTCTCGGTCGCTTACTTTTATTTTGTTTTTGGTGCTTCCAGAGTTCTAGTTGCCATAAACAATGACATGATAGACTGACTACTATAGTTGTTTACAGGAAACAATCAAAAAACAAGTTGCAGCTCTCTATCTCTGGCCTCAAATTCTTGAGATTCCTATTCTCGACGAATCATCGTAAGTTTATGTGAAACTATAGAGTTTTATGTGCTTAAATTAGTAAAATTTTCTTCCTCATGCAAGTTCAGCAAATACATGAATAATGAGCCCTGCTTCATTTCTAAAGCCTAAGAAGTTGGTTTAGTTGATTCTTAGGCCGTCATTCTCTTTATTTGATAATGTTTTGCAGCTGTCAATGGCTGGAAGAAGTGTATTTAATTGCTTGTAGTATATATCTTTGCTAGAACAATGTTACATTATAAAATATGTTTCCAAGAATAGTAATATAGTAGTGTTTGTGGTTAAAATACCCCACACGGTGCTAAGGTTTTAATTTCTGAACTTTCTGTCACTCTTTGTAGGACTATATTAAGTTTTTTAAAAGTTCCTAATTCTTCTTCCATATACCTACAGGGTGGCAATAAAGAAGCCTGTAGGGATATTACATGTGAATGTGATTAGGGCTCTAAAGCTTTTGAAGATGGATTTGTTGGGAAGTTCTGATCCATATGTCAAACTCAGCCTATCTGGGGACAAGCTCCCAGCAAAGAAAACCACCATCAAGAGGAGGAATTTGAATCCTGAGTGGAATGAGAAGTTCAAGCTTGTTGTGAAGGACCCTGATTCTCAAGTTCTCCAATTGCAAGTCTTTGACTGGGATAAGGTTTTCCTGATCTTTAATCTACTTCATTAAATTTGATAGAAAAACTTATAATCACCTTTCTGTAATCTTATCTAAAGGAAACTTGGGAGTGAATTCAGCTTATCACTGGACATTTTTATTTATGCTTCGTCTTCTTTAATCTTCAATCATTCTTCTAGCAATCAAAAAGAACTGGATTTACTTTGTGCGTATAAACTATCACTTTCAGAGAATGTTCTTTGGCAATAAACTTTGTATTGGAATCTACATATTATCATGACGCATTTAGTATCTGATTGTTCATTGATGATACATAATCCACATGAAGTACTTTTCATTGAACTGTTAATTATAGGTTGGGGGACATGACAGGCTTGGGATGCAGTTAATCCCACTTAGGCTGCTGAAGCCTTATGAGAGCAAGGAATTTACACTTGATTTACTCAAGGACACAAACGTCACAGAGCCTCCAAATAAGAAGCCAAGAGGTCAAATTGTGGTGGATCTTACTTTTGTTCCATTCAGAGAAGAAAGTGGCAAATTTGGGGGGTATCTGGAAAATGGGAATGGTAAAGTATCTGATGATGACGATATCCAAGGGGCTGGTTTGCTTTCTGTTCTAATACAGCAGGCTGAGGAGGTTGAGGGTAAAAGCCACAACAATCCATACGCTCTGGTTTTCTTCAGAGGCGAAAGGAAGAAGACAAAGGTAATTTAGGGTATTTAAGATATGAACAGAAGCATAACATTTCACATACTACCAGAAAACTTTAAGATCTCACATTCTTTTAATGTTGCATCATACATGAAAATCTTAAATAATATAGTACCTTGCACAAAACGTAAGAGATATTAATGTTACTAAATGGTTCCATAGTGATGTATGATTGTGTATATGCTATGATAACATACTAGAGAACTTAGGGATATGGAGGAAATTTTACTTCTAGCATATCGACATGTTTGATAATATGACTGTTTTAGTCCATTTTTGAATTAAAAGAGTAGGCACTAATAGCTTAAAATTATAAGCGGGATCGAACCAGCAACCTCCCACTTATAAAGCTATTGGTGGTTGTTTTAGTCCATTTTTTAACATTGGTCTACTAATTTTTTTTTTTTGCAAAAAATTACCAAGTAATGAAATTTTGCAGATGATAAGGAAAACTCGTGACCCGAGGTGGAACGAAGAATTTGAATTTATGCTAGAGGAGGCTCCTCTAAATGAGAAGATACAAATTGAAGTAATGAGTAGGAGGACCTTTTTCAGTTTTCTATCTAAGGTATTCTCATTATTGATTATTAGAGTTATTATTATTACCTTCTCTTCTTAAGTAATCTTTTTTTTTTATTGGAAAAATTATTATGAGATCTCAAAGAATGAATATAACAACTAAAAAATCCCAGTAGTGATGGAACTGTTGTTATTTCCTATGTCAGAACTCATCATTGCATGTTACTCATTTATTGTAGAATTTTTTGGTAATTACCCTCCTTTCTTGAGACCTCATAGCAGTTTTCCCTTCTTTTTGTTTTTTAAATTTCTTGTAAAGTTTTGATATGATGTTGAATGAGGATTGTGGGTATTGAAATGCAGGAATCATTGGGGCATGTGGAGATAAACCTGCATGATGTAGTGCACAATGGTCGCATTAATGATAAATTCCATCTCATCAATTCAAGGAATGGAGTCATACATGTTGAGATAAGATGGAAGGTCATTTAAGTTAACCCAGAAAGAAACTCATCATCATGTAATTGCCTTTTAAGGTCTTTCATAGCTTTCACTGGTTTACTATGGAGCAAGTCTCAGTTTGTTGAATATAAGAGCAAAAAATTACATGGGGTCATATACAAAGCCTTTCTTCTTTTTTTCCCTTCTTAGGCATTTAATAGTTTTTTTTTAATTTCATTTTGTTTTTTTGCAGTTGTAAAAAGATTGTTGCAACTTAAAAAATGGTTCATAAATAGAAAAAAGTTGTTTGTATTTGATCAAAATGTGTTTAAAAGAAGCATTAAAACTAAGGGCTACTTTTACCAAAACATAGTTTCAAACTATTAAAAATAATTAGTATTATTCTCAAACTGTAAACAGAATATAAATGGAAATACAATTTGATGAACAGAAAGCATACCTTAAAAAACAAAATATCAAGATAAAAAAAACAACAAAATATCAAATACGTACCCTTTTTTTTTGTGGGGTCAAAAAAATTATCAACCGACCCCTTCCACATCATGATTAGGGGCCAAAAAACATCATACGCAACTAGAAAGAAGTTATTTAAATATCTATTTGGATGTTTATCATCAACCGCTTACATGGAATTATAAGAAATTTTATAAATAATTATTAATGTGAGGTTGAGTTGTAAACAAAAAAAAAATGTTCATACCTACTATTCAATCAGCAGCTCTGTTAGCCTGTGTAACTATGGAGAACCTTAACCACTCAAAATAATAATTTTTTTAATAAATTTAAATTTATTAAATTTAAGCCTTGAACTCACAGTACATGTTCTATAATTAATAAATTTAAAATAAAAAATTAATCATAGGCACCAGATCATAGAGAAGTCCCAAAAATTTCACATTTACAAGCCAAACTTGTGGAAAACTAAATTTCTTGGAACGTCTCTATATTTAATTTTCTTATTACGAACCTATGGGTAATTTTTCTTATTCATGGGAGTGGGATATTATGGGTAAATCATTCTCCAAGATTCATGAGAATTTTTTTTAAAAAAAAAACGTATTATTCGCTTAATAATACTGGTGACGTTTGTTAGGCCGGAAATTGAGCCGTTCATTTTGTTTCGTCACGAAACATTTGGCCCACATTTTCCCTCTCGGTTTTAGATTGTAGGCCCATAAGACTGAGATCCCAAATGTCAAATGGACCAAGGGACGGGCCCAATAGAATAAACAAACAAAAAAGCCCAGTTAGCTTTTTTTTTTGGTATATACTAGAGTATCCTCACTCGATAGGTGAAAGACTAATCTCCTGAATACTACAAAGGCCCAGTCATGGAGGCGCCCCTCCTAAACACGCCAACTTCATTCTCATTCTTCAGGGATCGAATCCAAGAGCAATAGTTAAGGGATATAGACCCTCGTCCATATGTGCCAACGTGCGTTGGTAGCCCAGTTAGCTTGTTACTGCACATGAAAGGATCTTTTTTAAAATGCTTTTGGTCCCATCGAGTTTTGCATAAATTGAAGTTGTGCCACCAATAGGGATTGGTCTGAGTGATAAGCGACTCAGTATCGCTTAAGCGAGGTCTCAAGTTTAAGCCTTGGCGTATGCAGAAAATCCAAGTTGAAATACTCACCCACCATAACCAGGTATATTATATAGGTCGAATCCGGATGTAGTCGGGATAAAACTCTGATGAACTGAGTGAAAAAAAAAACAAGAAGAGAGTTGCGCCCAGCTCAAATGTTTAGTCAAAACCATGTATAGGACTTAAATATGATTTTTTTTTCAAACAAACAAAAAAAACTGTACGGATATGTTGCTGAGTTGAAGTCATGCACAAAATCAAAACACCAACCAAATTGTATAAAAAAAAACACCGACCAAAATGTTTTAGAAGGTGACGGGGAATGCCACGTCACATGTCAAGTTAGTCTACAAGTAATCAGTTGAATTTGTACTACAACATTTTAACATGTTACTTCCCCCTCTAATCTTAATTATAAAAATTAGTTAACTTTTTTAATAAATTAAAAAAAACTAAATTAATTAATTAATTATAATAAAATTTAACCCCTTAAGATAAATTTATATTATATACTCTCTAATTTATATAAATTAGTCAATTAATTTTTATATTAGTTATAATTAACTAATTTATTTAATATTTTTAATCTATTCAAAAAAATTAACTATCTCTTATAATTATTATATGAGATAATATTTAGGAATCTATCGAGTCACGTATGTATGTTCGTTAAAACATAAAAATTGGCATGCTTATATTTATGAAAAATTAATGGACTAGTTAATACATGTTCAAAATTTCCTATAATGAATAAATTATTATTACATACAATATGATAAAAATATAAAAATTTGAATTCCAAATATTTTAAATTTTTAATAATTATCTAGATATGATATTATTTTTTTATATAATTACCATGAAGTTTGTATAGAAGAAGTTAGATTGTGGGTAAATTTTGATTTGATTTGGTTGTTGTGTGAAAAATTTAAAATTGAAAGGGGAAGTGTGGGGGTCATGGGGAGATGGGGAAGAAAGCAAAGGGGAGCTAGCTAGCACACACTAAGCAAGCAAAAAGTCACAAAACAAAACAATATACAAAAATAAAAAAGGAAAGGGAAAGAGGAAAAAGACATACATGAATGTGGACAATGATGGGGGAAGAGGTGGGCCCCACAGAATGTCTGGATTAGGTTTGACTTTCTTTCATTCTAATCCCTTTCTTTGCCTTTGCATCATAATCGCCCCCCGATCCTATTGCCTTCACATGCTTCTCCCCCCCTCTCCCTCTTCTACTATCATACTATCAAATCATATCCCCTAAGCATAATAATATTAATTATTATTATTACTACTACTATTATCTAATCCTACATTACATTACACTACAATTTGCTTTATTTCTATTGTTAAATAAATTAACCACTTGAAATTTCAAACTGTTCCATTTTACACAAACATTCCCATTCTTTTCTTAAGTTAAATATCATGCTTCTTTTTTTAAATGGAACTGAAAAATTCATTAATCACAAAACAAAAAAAAATTGCACCGTATTAGAACATTAACCAGTAAGCCTCCTTTTTATCTTCACATCTGAAGTCGAGGTTGATCAAAGATATAATATTATTATATATTTAGCTAATAAAGGTAAAAAATGTGAAATGCTAAAACTATTGCCTTTTAGGGAAATTTTAATATTAAAAATATATCATATATTTAATTAGGCTGATTCGCATGTTGTATGTATTTTATATGATTATATATAACCTTACCCTGTAAAATGCATGAGAATTAAGAAATGCTACTTCTTATATGTATTCTACTAATACATAATTATTAATTTAAATTCTTTTAAAATTCAAAATAATAGTTGAATTGTTTTATCTCAATAATTTGAGGTACTTGTGACATTATAGATCACAATCTTTTGTATTAAAAAGAAAATTCTCTTCTCCCCCCCCCCCCCAAAAATATTCTTTTAAGAATTTGGTGTTTTCTATATTGGAAAAACACAATGATATATCTCTTACAGTAATATATATACTAAAAATGTCTATCGTTAGTAAAGCGTGTCTTAAATTATTTAAGAAGTCCAAAATTAATATTTAATTTATACTTCCAAGCTCAGTGGCCTCCATGCTCTCCCTCGTTGAATGGGATGAGATTTGTTATTAATAGTTGACTAGATTCTTATTGAGCTGAATTATCATAAGCATATCGTTCCATTAAATTAAAAATACGGAGTATATGCCAAATATATTCAACCAAGGTGATCCCAGTTAATTAACTAATTAATCACTTGTATTTTACTAATAACGAAGAGAGAATAGTAGTAATCAATCTCCCGATGACTTTTGATTTGAGTTATAAACCCTAGAAATAAAAAAGCTGATGCCTTTTTAGGGTTGACTTACCCTAGAAAGTGTGGCCAAAAGGGAATCCTATCCCTTGATATCACAAGAGAGGGAAAGTTGCGAGTGTTCTGTGTGAATGGATCACCACTCGTAATTGCAAAGGAAGAAGCTTTCATGGCACGCAAACACACACACACACCCCACACAACATTTGTGTTGTGAGTGTAAGATCTCTTTCAAGTGTGAGAGTGGCATGTGTGCCCTCAGAAGGAGGAAGGGTGAATTGAAAAGTGGTCACCACCTTTGTTTCGTATTCATGGTCTCTTGTCGGGAGAGGAATATCTTTTTGCATGCTCCCAAACATAACCCACTATTACTCTTCTCATTTTTCTTTTTAAAAATATTGTCTTTTTGATAAAGTTATGTGGAATTTGCAAGGATTCTAGGTAAAAAGTTTATTTCTATTATTGATTATTATAATACTATCCATGCAATGCCACGCCCTCCATATTATAATTAATAAAAATATTTATATTATTTAATGATCTTAAATACCACAATTTACTTATCTGCCAGTCAGACTTGCTAGCTATACCATACTATCGTATTTTTATGAACTTTATTTATTAACTTAATAAAACAACTATTTTTTTTAATAAAGTTACGATCTTTGGCAATTTTGTAATTTAATAGTAATTTTTTTTATAAAATTCCAAGTTAAATTTGATGATAGTTTCAGTCTTTAATTATATGTGATTGATTTTTGAAGACTTCTAAACTGAATATTTTGATATATGCTTGAGCTTTTTATTAGAATAATTATAATGCTTCTTTATTAATTTTACCTCTACAATTCAAGCTTAAAATGGTTTATTATATTTTTCTATCTCATTTAAGACTTCATTTAATATAGGTAAAGTAAGAAAAATTTCAATTTAAAATATATTTAATAAGTTAACTACCTGATTTTATTCTATTAAATTAGATAATAATGTAACTTATATTGTAGATCAAAAAGAGTATTAATTACATTTTTTTCATCGTGGAGCCCATATAAAATCTCACTAATTGCAATTTTTGTGACTTTTTAGATATAATTTATTTGGTATTAAATATGTGTAAAATTCAAAAGAAAAAAATCATTTTTAAATAAAATTATTTATTTAACCACCTCTAATTAATTTTGATGAGATGTTTAAAGATGCTCTGTAATAAGGAAAAAAATTGCATTTTTTGGCAAAGAAATTAAAATGTTTTTAAGATAAAAAAAATGACATTTTCCACAAGGAATGGAATTAGAATATATGCATGAGAGATCATAATTTGGTGTTATTGTTTGGCGGTGCATATGTAGTGAGTAGTGACAGCTTGGAAATTATGCATTGATTGGGATTAGACTAACACATAGAGAGTGGGAAGTGAAGTTATGATCATGATTACCATGATTCCACATTAGTCCAATTACATATTCCTCAAAGAAAGAAGATTATTATTTTTTTATGGTTATTTAACTGGATTATGTTAAAGTATTGTCAGACTTAATTAAAAATAGTTATACTAAAAATATTTTATACATTTATACGAACTCAAATTCAATATCTCATGTTTAAACAGCTAAAGTTCATCCCATTAGGAGTAACGCCTACTAATGAAGATTATTTTTGTTATTTATAAGTCATACCATTAAATTTTTATACGCATATATAATTTTATTTTTTGTTTATTATACTCCATCTAGTCCTATTACAAGGCACCAATTAAATAGTATTTTTTGTGCTGATTTTAAGATATCAACAACCTCATTAATTATTTTTTTTACTTTATTCTTGTTATTAATTGATATTCAATATTTTTTGAATGAAGTTCCTTAAACTTTATGTTTTAAAGAGGAACAAAGCTAGAAAAATTATATAAATTTAATAATTCAACTCTTATTTTTTAGTATATTGAGAAATAGTTAGAAATAACATATGTTAAATAATAGAGGGAATGTGATTTGGACTTTAAACTTTTGAAGGTAGAGCGTATATATATTAAATAGAGGTGAAATTAAAAAATTATTAAAATAGAGTTAATAGAATTTATTTATTTTTTTAATTCTAATTATGCATATTGGTATATGATGATTAAGGAACCACTGATTGATTGACGATCCTCTTATCTCCAAAAAGCAATCACCCTTTAAAATTCAACAAAGCCACTCCACTCTCTTTCACACATTTCAAATAGGTGCTCATTTCTATTTGTGATGCTCTCCAGATTTTTGTCACAACAATATTCACCAACCAAACTTAGTTGTGAGTGTGGCTTTAATTTTTTTTTTTTTTAACGTAAGATTTTATACTTGAGCCTTACTGCTTAAAACAAAAATTACCTTCAAACGGCTCTCTCCTATTTAATGCTGATGGGAAAATCCTTAAAAAAGTCTCTGAAAATTAGTAAATATTAAATTTATACTCTAAATATTGAAAATTTTAGAAAAGTGTTATAATCTAAATTAGAATTTTATAGTTCATAATTAAATGACTAAAATACCATTAAATATTAAATATAGTTGATTTTTTTTAATAAAATAATAGGCATTTTGGTCATTTGACTATGAAGTCTAAAATCTCAATTTAGGTCTTAAAATTTCGCAGCCATTTGCAATATTTAAAGGTTAAGAAAGGATGTCTTTTTTAAGAATTTTCCCAAATTAGATAGTAAAATCTGATTTCTGTTGGCATAAACAGTAAACTTAATTATAGTTATTTTATTAAAAAAAAACTAATTTATAGACGTTCAATTAAATTATTCCAAAACAACACAGTATTTCAAACCACGGGTCTGATTCGTGGTTGTAATTATCTTGGACTTATTCTCTCCGTTCTTACAAATATTAAAAGCCTCCAAATCATGGACGATTCTAATGCATGAGTCAAGTAGGATTGGGACACGTGGCTATGAACTTTTCTTAGGGGAGATCTCTCTGGTAATGGAACTGCATAAATTACTAGTGCCGGGGGAAGTTTCTGCATAAAATTCTAAATGCCTTGTTTTATTGAATAATTCCATTCCCTAGAAATTCCACCATGCAATGCCCCCGGTGACGCTACCCGGTGATTGATGTGCATAGTTTACTTTTACATTTTGTGTATTTTTTAAATTATATAAAATATTTTATTATATTTATTCAATTCTTAATATAAGATATATTTAATTAATTTTATTATATTAAAAAAATTAATTAAGTATATCTTATACTAAAAATTAAATATATCATATTTTTTTAATGATATAATCATATTTCTCAACTCCCTCGTTTATTTTTTTATTTAATTATTGTTAGAAAAATATCAATAAAAATATTTATAAAAAAATATAAAAATATAAATTTAATTTAAGATAAAAATAAACTTTTCAATTAAATTATATATTAAATATCGGAGGAATATAAGATAATAATTGATTGGCAATAACAAGATATTAAAAAAAATCTATATACATGTGATATAATTAATTAATTAATATAATTTTTAAAAATAAAAAATTATTTTTTATCTATTTAAATTAACTAATAAACTTTTATATAAAAAATAAGGACACTTTTTTTTTTGCTGGGGATTACTTAACAGTTCATATGGTACTATTAAGGTTTGCAGAATTGCGAGTGGCATTGATTATTAATGAAGATTTGTACAACAGTCAAATACCTTGTCGTCAACTTGTTTTGAAAATTAATTTTATTATTGTTAGATAAATTCAAATGCCATCACTGTATGGAATAAATTTCAAAATAAAACGCCGAAGCATGAATTAAAAATGATTTTAGCCGTGGGGAAAGGTCTCTAGAAACAACATAATAATAGCGAGTTGAATAATCGATTGAGTCAAAAATCCGTAATCATGAATTAAGGAGCCAAATTAAAAATTAAAAAATGTTTAATTAACTAATCCAATAATTAAACAAAAAGAAAAAAAAGAAAAAAGAAAAGCCGAGACATGGGAAGAGATCCAGAAAGAAACGGGAATGAATGTCAACAGGGTTGACATGGGTAACCTCTGTGATGATGTGCACGTGCGGATAATTATCATCATCGCATGTGAGCCCCCATTAAAAAAATTAAAAATAAAATAAAAAAGTAAAATAATTTTGTAAAAAAGAATGATTAAGAAAATCCCACAATGTTGACTCATGCCCAATGATAGTTCATGATGATGCAACCCTCCTTTCATGGAACTCAGGCATACATACATATATATATATATATATATATATATATATATTTATGTAAGATTCCTCTCTCTAAGGAGAATTTCCCCCTTTTTCTATTATTACATATATATCCCACCTTTTTTCCCACAAGAGGGATTATGACATGTTTCCACTCACCTGTTTCTCATTTTTTTATCATCTTTAATCATTAATACCACTAATTACCTCCCATTTTTAATAAATAAATACCCGTATCTGCGAAAATTAGCCTTTTATCACTCTCTCTCTCTCTCTATATATATTTAACCTATTTTTTATTTTATAAGCTGTTTTTATTCTACCCTTTTCATATGCTATTTTTCTAGGAGTTCAAAAGTCAATTTCTTACAGCATGTCAAACATTTTCATTATTACCACGTAAGAGCAAGAAAGATATTAAGATAGACAATTCATCATTAAAATTAAAATTAAAGAAAAAAAAGAGATACTAAGTTATTCTTTATTTGCTCTCCTTAAGAATTTTTTTAACATTATCTGATTTCTTAATGCCGTTAGGAACTCCAACTATTTTGAGTTTTTTGGCCAGTCAACCATTCTAATTTTTTTAAGTAAACTAGTTTAGTTTTTTTTTCTAAATACTAATTTTTATTGGATCGGCTTAAATTATATGATTATGAAACAATTTTTTAATGATACTTAATCTCAAAACTTTACTTACCAAACATATGACATAAAATAAAATATTTTTATTTAAAATTTTTGAAAAAAATACCATCACATAAATTCTCCAGAAATAAAAAGCTAACACTGAAAATAAATAGAAAAAATTGTTCATAAATATATATTTAAAAGATTAATTATTTTGAATTCGGTACTTTTTATATATAAAATTTTTCATAATATTATTAGTACTGTTTGTGTATACATCATTAAGTAATTAATTTTTTAAATAGGTATTTATGAGTAATTTTTTTAAAGAAATATATTTAATATTTAATAAAAGCGAAGTTGAAAATGAGCAGTGAGAAAGGGTGAAAATAGGCGGGGGTAAAACGGGAAGAATGAATGATTGTAGGAAGAAGCAGAGGGCGATAAATAAAGTTTTCAACTTTCAGCTCGTTGAAGCAGAACGTGCTTTTTGTGAGAGAGCCTCCTTTTTCGCTCTCTTTTTTTTACCTACAAAACTCAACCAAAGGCAAAGCCACGCAACCCAACGCAGGTCAAAATCCTCAGCACACCACTCAACAACAACCGCCTCTGCTTACTTCTTCTTCTTTCATGGCTGCCTCTATTAATGTCTTCATATCTCTTCTTCTTCATTCTCATTCCTCCTTCACCAACCTCCCTTGTACCATCCCATTCTTCTGACCTTTCAATTCAAACCCACTTGCCTCTTTCCTCTCTTTCCCTTTCCCGCATTCAATAATCTCCCCCTCTCTCGGTTTTCGTGCTCCATTTTTAGCTTTTTTATAGATCCCCTTTCCCTTCTCTCCTCTCATTCTATTTCTTTGAGATCTGGGTTTAGCTCCGTTGAGCTTCGTTTTTTGGGACTAAAGTTGTGGGTTTCTTCAGATCTTGAGCTGAAATGGGGAGCAAATGGAAGAAGGCGAAGCTGGCTCTAGGTTTGAATCTGTGTGTATTCATTCCCAGAACTTCAGACGACTTGGATTCGCCTCCGGCTACGGATGTTTCCGAGAGGTTATCTGATGCTGCTCTGCTTTCGCCTGTTAATTGGGACATGGCTTCCTCACGATCGAGGTCTGCCGCGCCGCCGCCGGCTTCTTCTCACGCTGTAAAGCTGTCGAAAAGTGCGAGCAAATCTTCCAAGGTTGGTCTCCTTTCCTTCATCCCCGTCCATTTGTTTCCAACTGTTGCTCTGTTTTCCGAAAATTCAATGAATTTTGGTCGCCGATATTTCAAATTCCGTCGACTTATGTTGAATCAGATATGACATGACCTCTCAACGAACGCTTTTGAGGTACTGCACATGCTATTGATATCTTGTTCTATGTCTGTGTCACCATCCATGCGTTTTTTGTATTTTGATGAGCTTTTCTCCGTTTGGTTGCTGAGAAAATGGACTCAATCGAGGATGGGAAAATGGGACAAGAAGAATGGAAAGGAAAATTTACTGTGCTCAATTGGTTTCTGGCTAAACTTATTTTCTGATTTCATTAAAAAATGAGAAAAAGTTCAAATATACAAAAAAAAAAAACTCTTTCTCTAGTTGTGCTCATCCTATTTACCAGCAAATAGAGGTTAGGTAATGTGTTGTGGTGGGATTTATTGTCGTAATAAGTCGAATTACAATTCGAGAAATCTAAGCATAGTAGGCTTTTGCGGATTGCACGATTACTAGTTTATTATTGAAAAAAATCCTAGAATTTCATAATTTTTATTTTTCTGAAATATTATTATAAGTATTGTGCATAGATTTTTTTCTTTTTTTGTCTTTGTTTTATTTCTTATTTTCAACTTTGTTATGACATGGGTAGGTGATGATGGAGCTGTCAGTTTTCATGAATTGTTTTCAAACTTTCAACTTATTATGTGTGTGTTTGTGTGTGTGATTTGAAGTTCTTTTTTAATCAATAATGTTTTATATGCAATTGCGGGACCTCATCCTGATAATTGATAGCTGCTCGCTTCAACATCTTAGTCTGTGTTTTAGTGCTTGTGGATAAGATTTATTTCTTTTCCCTCCTCTAAGGGTAAAGATTTGCTTTTTAAGAAAAAAAAAGTATACGTGCATGACACCATAACCAGTTTGTTCATTTGTCAAATCAAATTTGGCTGAATATGAGAGCCAAGTATGAACGGTTCTCTGAGAATTTACTGTTCCTGGTGCAAAAAGCTGCTTTAGTCTCTTTCATGAGTGCTCATATTTGCCTAATTAAAGACTTGCCTGCTACAGAGAGTATGAAAATGAAAATCTGCGAGTTTGTAGGCCGTATCTTTTGATTGATATTTCATGATCTTCCTTTTGGGGGAAATATTAACATTGAAAAAGGAAGATGAGAAAGGGAAATTGATGTTATATCTTAGAAAGCAACTTAATATCTTCCCTTCACTAGATTCATGGACTTCGCCTTTTCTTTCCTTGTCCTGATAGCTTGGTTCAGCAGTATTAGTAGCTAGCTTCTTGATAACATTCAAAATGTAACATCTTCAAAACTTTTCATGTTAATGTCCTGTTATGTCTCTTTTCCTTCTGGGATGCAAAAAATTAAAACAAAGAAAATGAAGTGCTAATATAATTTAATATATCTCCTTTTAGAATATACAGTTTTGTAGTCAAAATCATATCCAATTTAGGCTTAAGGCCTCGTATTTGGTATCTCGCAAATTTTGGTTTATCTACATATGGGTTTTGTGTATGAATTTTCTTCTTGCATTTATTTGTAAAATTATTGAGATTCAAGTATCTATGCTTATTATCTTAACATGTTTTTTTTGTCCTGCTTATTCAGCAAACCTGCTCAATATGCTTAACCAAAATGAAACAAGGATGTGGGCATGCTTTGTTCACCGCAGAATGTTCGCATTCCTTCCATTTTCACTGCATCGCTTCGAATGTGAAACATGGAAACAAAATATGTCCGGTGTGCCGAGCGAAGTGGAAGGAAATACCCTTACTGGATCCCAGTTTGGATCCTCTTCCAGGCAGGGTTTCTCCGAATAATGCTTTCATGGCAGTTGTCCACAGCCTTCCTCGACCGCCCCCTCGACGAGATTTGAATAGGCGACATGTTGTTCCACTTTATCAGGCTCCGGAGCCAGGTGTTTATGATGATGATGAATCCTTAGATCTCCAACATGTATGTTCTGGTAAGAGTGTTGCCGATGCAGGTGCTGTTAAAACAATAGAGATTAAAACATACCCTGAAGTGTCGGTTGCTCCACAGTCCAACTCTTATAGTAACTTTAATGTCTTGGTCCATCTCAAGGCCACTGCTGTAGCAACAGCAACCAGAACACCCAACCTCAGTAGAAATCATGCTAGCTCGACGCAGGTTTCTCATACTCCGCGTGCCCCTGTTGACCTAGTGACGGTGCTTGATATTAGCGGTAGCATGGCTGGCACTAAGCTCGCACTACTAAAAAGAGCCATGGGATTTGTTATCCAGAATTTAGGTTCAAATGACCGGCTATCAGTTATTGCTTTCTCTTCTACAGCTCGCCGTCTGTTCCCTCTACGCAGAATGTCTGACTCTGGGCGGCAACAAGCACTGCAAGCTGTTAACTCTTTGGTTGCAAATGGGGGTACGAACATCGCCGAGGGCCTGAGAAAAGGCGCCAAGATAATGGAAGAACGAAGAGAGAAAAATCCTGTTGCCAGCATAATACTGTTATCTGATGGGCAAGATACTTACACTGTTGGCGGTTCTGGTACTAACCAACCGCAACCAAACTACCATTTGCTTCTGCCCATGTCTATCAGTAATCGTGGCACTTCAGCGTTCCAGATTCCTGTGCATGCTTTCGGATTTGGTGCGGATCATGATGCCTCATCAATGCACTCAATTTCAGAGAATTCTGGAGGGACCTTTTCCTTCATTGAGGCTGAATCTGTGATACAGGATGCATTTGCACAGTGCATCGGCGGACTTTTGAGCGTATTGGTTCAGGAGCTGCAAGTCGCAATCGAGTGCATAGATGCCAATCTCAACCTTGTCTCGCTTAAGGCTGGAAGTTATCCGAGCCGTGTGACGACTGGTGGACGCCAAGGATTTATTGATGTTGGAGATTTGTATGCTGATGAGGAGAGGGATTTCCTAGTCTCAGTCAACGTCCCAGCTGCTTCTGGCAGCGAAACATCGTTGATAAAAGTCAACTGTGTTTACAAGGATCCATTAACTCAGGAGACAACGATATCAGAAAGTGAAGAAGTAAAGCTTGAGAGGCCTGAAAAAGTTGGGCAAGTGATTAAGTCACTTGAAGTGGACAGACAGCACAACAGGCTTCAAGCAGCTGAAGCAATGGCCCAAGCACGAAGCGCAGCTGAACATGGAGATTTAACAGGTGCGGTATCAATCCTCGAAAACTGCAGGAAAACGCTCTGGGAGTCTATTTCGGCCAGATCTCAGGATCGCCTATGCCTCGCATTGGACGCTGAACTCAAGGAAATGCAAGAGAGGATGGTGAGTCGGCACGTGTATGAAGCATCGGGGAGAGCATACATTCTTTCTGGGCTGAGTTCCCACTCTTGGCAAAGAGCCACAGCAAGAGGCGATTCCACGGATAGTTCAAGTCTCGTACAGGCATATCAGACCCCATCGATGGCCGAGATGCTTACTCGATCTCAAGCCTCGTTTCTAGGTAGTCCATCAGGCCAGAGGCTTCTCCAGCCATTGTTGTCATACAGATCACAAACGAAGCCAAGGTAATGAATGCCACGGGAATTTCGTGGAAGAAAGAAATCATCATGTTCAAAGCAGCTTTCCCCCTTTTTGGCCGATAAGAAGTTTGGGGGGGGGGGGGGGGGGAGATGAACACAAGATTTATTTGTGCTGTGATTTTGTTGTTTAATATTAATGTATAAAAGAATAAAATTGGGAAAAGGGAAGGGGATAAAATGAAGAGTAGATAGGAATTCACTACATTATTATGTACCTTTATTTCTTTTTTGGGAGAGGGGGATGGAGGGTAGTTGGAGAAATTCTTACAGAAAAAATGCATCAGCAAGCTATATATACGACTGAACCACCACGGATGTTGGAATTTCTCAGGGTTAAGGTTTTTGTTGTCATTAATGAATGTTATTGTCTTTTTGGGGGGATTCTGTTGTACATACGGTGGAATGGTTTTTGCCCCGAGAACTGGGTATGTATTTGTGCAGATGGTTGGGATGAACGAACTGATGAGTAAAATATATAAATTTTTTAATCTTCTCTCACAACTTGTTTCTTCACTCCTCTAGTAGCTATCATCTCTCTCTCTCATGACAATTCGAAACTAATAAGTGATTACATCTTAAATGCGGATGGTTCTACTTGATTTTTCCTTCTAAATTCACGCAGCCGCTAGACAGGTCTCCGGTTCGTGCATTAAACAACTGTTTTAAATTTTACAGACGTTAGACTACACGTTTTAACTATTTGAGAGTTCGCATTTTGGAAGTTAATATATTATTCCTTCGAATCTATTTTGATATTAAATATAAGATCATAATATATTTTATCTCTTCAAATTATAATTTTTCCTTTAAAATATTCTTATATAATTGTATATACTAAAAAAATTTATATCAATGGTAGTTCAATTAGAAATGATTAAAAAGGATATTTTAAAAAAATTAATACATAACTATTATAAATAATTAATTTAACTATTTTTTTTAATTTATTTAATTTTTTTATTTTAAATAAATTAAAAAAATTAGTTAAATTAATTAAATAGATATTATAATATTTAGACTTAGGTTCATTATGTGACGAAAGTTCTCACTTCAAATCACATAATTACGATGTGAGAAATGACTTTTTTTTTTTTAAATTAGATAGTCAGAAGACATGAGATGACAAGTGAGATTGAATATGTGACTTTCTGTTGAAAAGGGATGTGTCATGAGACTACAAAACTATTAAGATTTAAGAAAAAAAATTATATGAAATATTTAATTAATATATCAATTAATGTCTTCAACATATCATCAACATATAATAAAATTTACAATAAATTCCATAGTTTATATGTTATAAATAGCATGACTTATTTTATTTTTAATTTTCTATAATTATAATAGATAGAAAAATGAGTTTGATGTAAGCTTGGATTTTATCTTCTATGTTCTGGGGTTATATTAATGGGTAATATAATGTTATTGTCAATTATATACTGTCATATGTCAACATAGCAACCAAACTAAACGACATGTAAGCTAAACTCTTTTGTCACAAAAATTTATAAAACTAAGTCTATTGTTTATAATATATGAATAATATAGTTTAGGGTTAAGGTGCGCTCAGTGATTTAGACAATTTTCTTTAACATTTTGGCCAAAAAAATAAAAGTAAAATATTCAAACTCATATGCTTATATCATATGTCAAGTCGAATTCTTTAATCAAACTCAAATTAACAGTCAAAATTAATGATTATGTTAATTTAGATGAGATTATACTATTTTAAATATTTTTATACAAATTATTTTAAAGTATTGAGCACAACTTAACCTTTTATTATAAATTTTATATTTTATAATAATTAAAAATAATATATCAGAAAGTATAGTTTTTAATTTGTTTTTGTAAGCCGTATGCCATAAATACATAATTTACCCATCTTTTTAAAGAAAAAACTCCACAAGGCAATAATTGGTTTTCTTTTTATTAAAACACATGTATTCTCCTATTAAAGAAAATTTTATTTAAGATATTATAAGGTATTAAATGTGAATATCTCTTTCAGTGAAAATTTAAATTTTAGTTCACCATATTATAAAAAATGTGAATATCTCTTTCAGTGAAAATTTAAATTTTAGTTCACTATATTATAAGAAACTAACTCTTTCCGCTAGACCTAACTCTTTTGCTAATAATTTGTGATTTAATTTATGGATTAACATGAATTATGAGGAAAGCGTTGAAAATGGCCCAGAATGGAAAAGGATAATTTGGAGCATAAATGGGCCTTTGGAATTGGGAACTAAACTAAAAATGTTTTGGGCTGGATAGTAGGCCCATATGGGTGAGACTCAGACTAGTAAGTATATAGACTTCGAGTCTTCTTCCTTCGTCAACTGCGGGGAACTAACCGAGAGCCAGCCATGGATGCTCTTCTACGAGCTCCATTTTTACACCTTGCTCTCTTCATCTCTCTTCTTCTATCAGTTCTTTCACAGGCTTCTTCTCAGGAACTTCAGATCGTCAATGCAGAACGCAGAGTACGCTTTCCAAGCTCACTTTTCCCTCCTTTTTACGTTTTATCAGAAATAATTTTATCTGGCCATCTTTATGCTGAATTTGTTCCTCAGGTATGTTTTCACATTTCCGTGAAAATTGAATGTTTTTATGCTTATTGGAGATGCTCGGAAGAGAAATTAACGTGTAGTTATTCTGATTGGAAGCCTGCGTTTTCTCAAATTCTGATTGTAACGTAATTTATCCGATGCCTCAATTTGTGTGTCGATATTTTCTTTTATGTCAATAAGAAATTAAGGAACGTTTTTCCGCTGAAGATCTGGGGAAAATATGGAAATGTTGTTCCTGATGCTAATTACTGGTAACGTTTCATGATAGCCGTCGCCCAAGATCTGAGGGAAATATGAAAATGTTGTTTAGGATGCTAATTAGGGGGAAAATGTTTTGAAGATATCCTAATGGAAAGCATAAATATAGTAAGTGAATTTGTGGTGCCATTCATGGACGTGCTGTGGAATTTGTCAAACCAATAATTAGTCAGAATAAATCCAATTTTAGCTGTTTCACGTTTTATTCCATCCATCGCTTCTCTAGGAAAACTTAGAGAAAATAAACTAGAAAGAAAAAATTGTCTCATTTTTGTTTATCTTTCAGTTCCACTGCATTTTTTCTTTCAATTCATGGAAGCATGAGAATGTACTCTTAAAAATAGAGGATTCGTTACTAACCTTAATGGTATATTTGGTACAATAGAAGTCACTTCTACTTTTAACATTTTAGGCTATTTCAGTTCTATTAAAAACGCTGAGAAATGAGATGATGGAAGTTGAAGTGAAATATTTTGAAACATTTTACCCCAAGTTATAAAATTTCTGGACAACTTTAACCTTTCTCAACAACAACAACAAAGCCTTTTCCCATTAAATGGGGTCGGCTACATGGATCATACGACGCCATTGTGCTCTGTCAAAAACTAAATCCTTAGATAGGTTATTGACCCGAAGATCCCGCTCAATGACCTCGTTAAGCGTTTTCTTTGGCCTTCCTCGACTCCTTTTAACCGGACTCCAATTCGTTTGATCCACCCTCCTCACCGGCGCATCCCTTGGCCTTCTTTGTACGTGTCCAAACCACCTAAGACGGTTCTCCACTATTTTCTCCTCAATAGGTGCCACTCCAACTCTTCCCCGTATTTGTTCATTGCGAATCTTATCTTTTCTTGTATGCCCACACATCCATCTCAACATCCTCATTTCGGCTACCCCAATTTTATGCTCTTGCTGTCCTTTTAAAGCCCAACATTCACTTCCATAAAACATTGCTGGTCTTATAGCAGTACGATAAAACTTTCCTTTTACTTTATATGGTACTTTCCGATCACATATAACCCCAGTAGCCTTTCTCCATTTAAACCACCCAGCCTGGATTCTATGATTAACATCCTCCAAAATTTCACTATCTTTCTGTATAATTGATCCCAAATATTTGAACTTATCTATTTGTGGAATAACTTGATCTCCTAATCTGACCTCCAAGTTACTTCTAACTTGCCTCTTAGAAAAATTACAATGCATGTATTCAGTCTTACTTCTACTCAGACGAAAACCCTTCGACTCTAAAGTACTTCTCCATAACTCAAGTTTAAAATTAATCTCTTCTCTTGACTCCGCCATAAGAACTATATCATCCGCAAAAAGCATGCACTTAGGGATTTCATCTTGAATAGGCTTAGTTAGAACATCCACTACCAGATTAAATAAATAAGGACTCAATGATGATCCCTGATGTAGACCAATCTTTATGGGAAAATCCTTTGTTTCGCCCCCAGACGTTCTTACAGTAGTAGTTACCCCTTCATACATATCTTTTATTGCTTTGATATATGCCATGCGCACACCTTTCTTTTCTAAAGCTCTCCAAAGCACCTCCCTTGGCACTCGATCATATGCTTTTTCTAAGTCAATGAAGACCAAATGCAAATCTCTTCTTTTGGTCCGGTACCTTTCCATTAACCCCCTTAATAAATAAATCTCCTCCATTGTAGACCTACCTGGCATGAAACCACACTGATTCTCCGTAATATCAGTCTCTAATCTCAACCTGTGTTCAATTACCTTTTCCCATAACTTCATAGTGTGACTCATAAGCTTTATCCCTCTATAATTTGCACAATTTTGAATATCTCCTTTATTTTTATAAGTAGGAACTAAAGTACTTTTCCTCCAATCATCGGACATTTTCTTAGAACTTAAGATCACATTAAATAGTTTAGCAAGCCACACCACCCCCGTTTCGCCTAAACACTTCCAAACTTCAATAGGAATACCGTCAGGTCCAACCGCTTTACTATTTTCCATTTTCTTAAACGCCTCTTTAACCTCGCCAACACGGATCCTACGGTAAAATGCCAAATTTGGTTCAACTTCTCGTGATAAATCTCCTATCTCATAACTCGACCCTCCTCCCTCGTCATTAAACAATTTGTAAAAATAGGTCTCCCACCGTTCTTTAATATCACCATCTGCAACCAAGACCTTGCCTTCTTCATCCTTAATACATCGTATTTGATCCAAATCCCTCGATTTCCTTTCCCTGTCTCTTGCAATCTTATAAATCTTTCGTTCTCCCGACTTTGTCCCTAATTCCTTATAAAATTCCTCAAAAGCTCTAGAACGAGCCGCACTCACCGCCTTCTTCGTTTCCTTCTTAGCTAAACGATATTTATCCCAATTTTCAGTATTATCACATAAGTGTATAGCCTTGAAACAGTCTCTCTTGTTCTTAACTTTCTCTTGCACGTCCTCGTTCCACCACCAAGTCTCCTTATCTCGTCGACCAAAACCTTTAGATTCTCCCAAAATTACTTTAGCAACTGTTTGGACTTTTTCAGCCATTTCCTTCCACATGATGTTAGCATTTTCCTGCATCTCCCAAACCCCTTCATTTAACATAGTTCTTTTAAAAGTTTTCCTCTTCTCCCCCTTTAACTGCCACCACTTAACTCTTGTGTTTAAAGCATGTTGGCGCTTCTCCTTGCTGCACTTAATACGTACGTCAAGGGCCATTAACCTGTGCTGGGTAGTCACTCCGTCCCCTGGAATCACTTTACAATTTGTACAAAGTCTTCTATCATAACTCCTTACCAAAAAGAAATCAATCTGTGACCTGTGAACCCCACTCTTGTAAGTGATCAAGTGCTCCTCCCGCTTTTTAAGGCATGTGTTGACAATTTTAAAATCGTAGGCTAAGGAAAACTCTAGGATAGATCGTCCTTCATTATTAATCTCTCCAAAACCAAAACCCCCATGCGCCCCCGCATAATCCCCTGTCTCCTTACCAACATGACCATTAAGGTCTCCACCAATAAAAATCTTCTCAGTATGTGGTATGCTTTGAATCAAACCCTCCAAATTTTCCCAAAACTTTTCCTTAAGATGTGCTTCTGTTCCCACTTGAGGTGCATAGGCACTAATAACGTTAATTGTATCCCTTCCAACAATTATTCTCAAAGATATAATTCTGTCCTCAATCCTTCTAACACCCACCACATTCTTCTTCCACTCTTTATCCACAATGATACCAACCCCATTCCTTGTACCTGTTTTACCTGTGTACCAAATTTTGAACTCATTGATTTCCCGAGATTTTTCTCCGACCCATTTAGTTTCTTGAAGGCACAAGATGTTAATCTTTCGCTTTACCATTACTCCCACCACCTCCCACGCCTTTCCGTTCATAGTTCCAACATTCCACGTGCCAAATCTGATCTTTCTCTCCTGAACTAGCTTCTTTAGCCGCCTCCGTTCGTAAGAGAGCGGTAGCCCTTGCTCATTTAACACTACATCCGGGCGACGATGCAGCGGCCCTTGCTCACTTCTCACTGTACTCGAGCCATACAGCGCGTTACTTACGGGCAACGACCTAGTAATAGCGCAATTTCTTCGTATGTCCATGTTCATAAGATTCGACAAGTTTTACGTTGGCTGTCGGGGCCTAACACAACCCTCCTTCTTTACCCGGGCTTGGGACCGGCTACATGCGTAGGCGGAGTTAACTTTAACTTTTCTCAAGTTATAAAAAAAATATTTTAGACCATTTTACCCTAAGTTATAAAAAAAAATATACATCAATTCCATACTCATTTCCATCATACCAAACGAACTTTTAAATCCAATTTTCAGCCTAATTTTATTTCTATTTTTACCAAAAACTCTTCCATCCTATCAAACGTTCCATAACTGACGTGTGCAGCCTCTGTCTAAAATGGATTACGATTCTTGGTAAGGTAAAGTAAAATGATAGTGTATTATTATTGTAGCATTATTTCTTCTTGTTAAATTTGGCTGATCTTTTTCTTTTGGAGGAAATATGTTGTATCTTCAACCTTTGGCATTGGCTCCCTTCAGAATTTCACATGCTCTTTTTGGTCTTAGATACATGTAATGACTAATATTTCAAGCATCCTTGCAGATTGACTTGGCTTCTCACATTATCAAGGTTTATTTGACATTGAAGGTAAACCTCCTCCCTTCAACACCCACCCATCCAAAAGTTTGACTGATTACGACTACTCTTTTGCTAATAAATTGATCATGAGCCTACCTTTGCATCTGTATAAATTGACTGACATAATTAAATTGAGTATAATCACAAGATCATCTCATCTGTTTCATGGTACGGTATCCCTAAAGCTACTGGCAGATAAAATCATGTTCCTTTTCATTCAATTTGCTCATTGAACCCAATATTATTTGAGAGACATTTTTCAAACATTTAAACCCTTTTTGGGATCATCAGTTAACAAGATTCGTTAATGCAATATTTTTTCTTTGTTTTGCCTAATTATGTTTATCCTTTACTAAATTAAACCTTATACTACCACTTTGAAGAACGTGTATTTCATAGAGCTTTTCTTTCAGGTTGAAAATGTCGGGGCATCTCCTGCTTCAGAAGTAAATCTTGCCTTTTCACCTTCAGAAGTTGAACATCTAGCAATAGTTAAAGCAGCTGCTGCTACTGGAAAAAAGAAGAAGAAAGCTCATGTTCCTCTGGATGTTAAATCTACTGAGCAACCTGCTGGACCAAATGGAACTAAATATTTTACTATAATATTGTTAAATCCACTTATTAAAGGTGAAACTGCAACACTAGAAGTGCTTTACATATTGACACGTTCCCTCGAACCTTTCCCAGTAGAAATAAGTCAATCAGAGTCGCAGTTGGTCTATTTCCGTGATAGCGCTATATTGTTGTCTCCTTATCATGTCAAGCAACAAACAACCTTTATCAAGACACCAAGCACACGGGTGGAAACATTCACAGTGGTGGAGCCTACTAAACGTGTCACTTCAGAGATCAAATATGGGCCATATGACAATCAACCCCCATATTCATATGCTCCTATACTTGTTCATTTTGAAAATAACAATCCATTTGCTGTTGTTGAGGAGCTAGAACGTGAAATTGAAATATCTCACTGGGGCAACCTCCAGGTTACAGAGCGATACACCCTGGTTCATGCAGGGGCCCGGCATAAAGGTGTTTTTTCAAGGTAAATTGCTACCCACCACTCACTCCTTTGTGAATGGATTTTAACTTAGTCTTTTCATGGTAAATGTGCAATCATGATGAAAGAAATTGGAAAAGTACCTATTTTTCAGAAGTACTCTTTTCAGTTCCTTAAAATAATTGTCATCTTGATATTTGATGTGACCCATCTGTGTGTATTTATTTAGGACGTAACTGATTTAAAGATACATGATGGATTCTGGATGTCAAGTTAATGAATTGGAAATTCTCACTTAACCTTGATGCTCTTAGTCCAATGTTTTTCCTATTCTTAAATGGCCACACAGTACTGAGAGGTGGTCAGTTACTTATGCACTATCTAAATGGTTTGATAGTTTGATAAGTATTGAAACTTATGTTTATTGCGTCATGTGTTTTATTGCTGCATTTAGCAGAAACATAAGTGAATAGAGGAAGTAATAGAAGAAAAGTGACATTATGAGGTATCCATCACGTGGAGATGAAACCATAAAAATTGTTGACATACTCTATCTTTACCATATGTCGATTATTCCATATCCCTTTGGCTCCAATGATGATTGGAACATTCCTACTCTCAAATTAGGGCTGCCAAAATCTGGAAATGATCTTATTTTTCATTTATCAGTTGTCGGGTGAATTAAAGCTTCTGATACATAAATGTCTTGTATCTGTTGTCTTTAGATTTCTTTTAGTGTGCAATTTGATGCTTTCTCCTTTTTGATCAATCCCCACACAATATGATCTGGTTCCTCTGTTAACAGGGTTGACTATCAAACTAAACCAGGTAATACTGGTGTGTCTTCATTCAAACATCTGCTTGCAAGACTACCTCCAAGGGTTCACTCAGTATACTACCGGGATGGAATTGGGAATATTTCATCTTCGCGTTTACGTACAGATTTTCTTAAGGTAAGATATGCCCTTGGGTTAACCCTTCTCTCTTTCCTCACCTCCTATTGGCATAGAGTAATCATATTCAAGTTGAGCGGCATCATTTGTCTTAATATGATCTGCAACTTTTGTTATTTTCCTCAAGCCTTTTCATTTCTTTTGGTTATCCATTATCCTTAACAATCGGGTTGAAGGAAGAACTATGAAGCAAGTCAAGCTGTTTCATCAAGTAACCAAATGGTTATATATTCTTCTCTGATGAGACTGAGATATTGTATTTTTTTTATATGTTAAAAAGCTATTCATGTCAGTAGCATCCTTGTTTGGTTTAAATTAATTTGTCTAGCTATTATTGATACCATATTGAGTTGAGGAAGACAGAACTGTAGAAGTCATGTCTTAATGTTTCTGAATGGCATTTTCCCATCAAAGAGAATAAGTATTTTCAGTCAAAAAGTTCTTACTGGCTATTGAGAAGTTGTTATTAAGGAGCTATTATTTGCTGCAGTCAGAGCTATTAATTGAACCTCGGTATCCTCTCTTTGGAGGCTGGAAAAGTACCTTTGTCATTGGTTATGGGGTACCAGTGGGGGATTTCCTTTTTGAGTCTCCAGATGAAGGCCGATACCTCAACTTCACTTTTGGTTGTCCGCTTGCTGATACAGTTGTTGACAAGTTGCTTGTCAAGGTGAGTGTGGATTTGTGTATTACTTTGTTCTTATAAACCCAATTCTGCTCTTTGCTTCAAGTGCTTATGCACATAATAATGGAGTTTAGGATGTCAAATTTAAGGTTGTGCTACCAGAGGGATCCAAAGATCCCAAAGCTGTGGTCTCATTTCCCGTGGAGCAACATCTTCAGGTAATTTTTTTTTTAATTAGGTATCAATTCCTATCAGTTGTGGAAAAATTTTCAGTAAGTGGCCAATATTTCCCTCTTTTTGGTAAAATTATCTATCAATCACCTACAGAAGAAAGAAGAATATGATATAAATAAATAGAGTCTGGCTGTTGCTCAGTATATGTGATTTGAGTGTCTGGTCATCCAAAGTCCAAACGACCCAAATGCTTAGGTTGGCATTGAAAATTTCCGTAAAAATATCTGACTACCAGAAAAATCTAGAAATAAAACCATAACAGGAATAAAGCATCTGCTGCTGGGGCTATCTACTTAAGATAAACAGCAGAGGTGCTGCTGTCAATTGTGTGTGTGTGTGCATCTTTGATTTCTCCAGATAAACCGTGAGTAATTCTGTTGTGGCAGATGTTGACTTTCAGTAATAAAGCATTTGATTAACTGTAGCTAACTGTCTTTTTGATTGAATATTTGCAGACCAAGTATTCATACCTTGACGTTGTCGGCAGGACTGTGGTGGTTTTAGAAAAAAGAAATGTAGTGCCCGAGCATAACATTCCTTTCCAGGTATTTCCGGACTCTTAAAAAATTAGTGTTTAAAACTTTTTGAAAATTTGGATGTTACATAAGGTCCAAAAACATGTAAATTTTCCTTCAAATGTGTGATATGCTGTTAATGAAAATGTTGATTTCATGAGACGACATCAATTGTGTGTAGTAACAGAAGGCCAGAATTTTTATGCTGGTGGTATACCAGATGGACTGATTCTGAACAATTACATGTATTGAACCAGACCTTTAAACCATCTTAGATTAATGCAGATAGATGGAAGTCTACTTGCGGCCCTATCTGGGAATGATGACCCTGTGTTCCCTAGTTTTATTTGAATGTTCTGTAGCAGTTATTGCTTTTTGACGATGACATATGAAATTTTGTATTCGCTAAAAGTTTCTTTAACAAGCATCTTTTGCTTTTCTTCGGGGTCTTCCAGAGGGGAACTCTTAAAAACCTTGACTAGCTTAGACTGTCAACTTCTGTAACCTTTCTCAAGTACCAAAAATAGAAAACAAATTACAGTTCTGTTTAACTCTTTCATTTAATAGTATACCCCCTCGGTGGTGTCTAACCATGTTGTCCATTATTTTTGTAGGTCCACTACAGTTTTAACCCTATATTCATGCTTGCTGAGCCATTGATGCTGGTATCTGCATTTTTCTTGTTCTTCGTGGCTGCTGTGTCATACCTTCACATGGATCTTTCTATACGTAAGTGATGAGCGCGTAACTTTTTTCAGAGAGGTATGCTAACCTCCTCTCCCTCTTTTCCCCTTCTTTTGAAATTTCTGTCATAAGTGTAACTGTGCCCAGTTGTGACCCACTGACTTGCGTAACATGCAGGGACTGAGCAGATCCGAAGTTTCTGGGAATCCTTTGATGTAAGGTGATTTAGGTCAAACAACTTTTTTTGTAGAAATTATACTAAATATATGGCAGCATTAAATTTTTATAATATTTAAGTTAGAGAATATCAGGAATTCAGGATTGTCTGCTTTTTATCTTAATTCCCAACCGATGAGAAGCAAATTTTGCCAATGGCATTTTATGTGACCAAACTATTTCAGCCATTCCGTTTACATAATTGAAATGCATAAAGGTTCATCTGGTTATCATATGAACCCAATACCCAGAGGGAGAAATCCTTTTCAGTGGCATGTTATGGAAAATATATTGAGAGAAGCCATCTTAGCTAAGTCTTACCTTCAAAATCAAATCGTTAGTTCATGATCATTGCCATGTACTTTTTTTCTTGGAATGTGTCTAATTGTGAAAAAATAGGATAATTTATCTTATTCTTTATTGGAATACAGGTTAATTATGAACGATGGGGTGGTCATAATAGAAAAATTGGTGAAAAGTTTATGTTCAAAAATTTTATTAATCAAAAGTATTTGAGTTCGAGTGTTAGTACTGTATATATATAATTTTTTTAAAATATCGATATTTTTTTAGTATAAAAGTATATCAGGTCTTTCTAATTAATAAAATTTTTAAACAGGATTTTTTTATCAATTTTCTATCATAATGAGACCTTTAATTGCTTCCCCAAGGGCTTATTTCAAAGTGTGTGTTGGGGATTTCTTTTAAGAATAGAACATTTGATAATTATTAAATAGGAAAAAAATAAGATAGTGATAAGTCTAAGGAAGGTGGGAAATGGAGAATGGAGTTACAGTTGGTGGCATTTTGGGTGGCTAAGATATGTTTAGTCAAATGATGGAATCTTCAAATTATAAAAGTATGATTGCTTCATCACTGGCTACATATGGGATTATTTGATTGATATTTTAAATTTAGGGTTTTGTCCGAATCAGTGTGAATCGAGTTGGCAAAAGAGAGAAAAGAATAAGTGTAAACTGGCTTTAGCAAACATTACATGTGATACCGATGCGGGGAACACATGAAATTGGACGTGTCGACTCAATTATCATAATTATGCATCCAAATCAGTTTTTGTCATCAACCCTAATTTCTCCCACTTCAATACATTCTTGGTGGAATTGAAGAAAGTATGTTAGAATTGATCTTAGGTACATCCATATGAATGAGATCCCTTTTACAATTGAAAATGTCGGTCAAATTATAATTAAACTTAGTATAGGCACTATAGTGTGCTAAAGCATCGGATTATAAATTCTAGGCAGTAGGCACAGATATGAAGCAGATGTCCCAAGTACGAAACTTTCAATGAAGACTAAACTTGACTGACTTTCATATCAATTAATCAAATGAATAAGATTAGTAGCATCGAATTCATTAATAAGCTTTCTTAAAACCTTTGGACAATAACCCATGAAGATTTCCCCAAATTTCAGCTTCCCAAGCATTGCAATGAGAGAAAGCATAGATAGAAGAGCCACCTGTACCAAGCTTAATCAACCATGAGAATGAAGGGAGCTAGTTAGTTTGCAACGAGTGTTTTTATTTTTTTTAAATGCATGTATTCTCTTATTAAAAATAATCATATTTAAAATATTGTCAGGCACTAAATATAACTCTTCCAATAGGAATCAAATATCGGTTCGGCGAGAGACTAGTCTCTTACGCTAGATTCAACCTATATTAATTCAATTTACAACAAATTCAAGATAGGACTTATTTTTAATAGAGGAAGTGGGTGATATAAATTAAGGGCTCGATTGCATGAATGCATGCTCTATTTTATTCTCTTTTTTTTATACATTTCATTTGTCTTAAACACGTTTTCTTATTCTTTCAATTTTTTCTTCTACATATTTCGGCGGAATTTGAGTGTTCCAAAAAATAGGTACAATCTTTCAGGGGGAAAAAAACAAAATCATTATCTTGTACGCTCAGAACAATGAGATCTAGTAGGGGGAAAAACAGCAGCAAACTGTCAATTTGACAATATTCCAGTTATACTTCGTTCATTGGCAGCATGATATTTTTCCCCTTGCGAAACATCCTATGATTATTCTTTTGGCAGAACAGAAATATATATATAGAGAGAGAGAGAGAGAGGGGGGGGGATAAAGTATAAAATTAGTCTTTAATTTTTTTATTAAATATTCATTTTAATTCTTTAAGTCTTAAATGTGTATTTCTAATTTTTTAAACTTAACTCCATTGATTTCATTAACGAAAATGACAACTTAACAAATTTAAAAGGATAGTTCAACAATTAAATGCTTATAAAGTATCTCTGAATTTTAATTATTTAACATAAAATATAACTCAATTTAAAAATATTAAAATATAAATATCTTTTGTTAATTTTTAATTGCATATTTATCACTTAAATTTGATGAGTTAACATTTTTTGTTAAAATATATTAACATTGTTAAATTTAAATGATTAAAAATATATTTTTTTAAAAGATTAAAATTAAATTTAATGTAAATATAAATAATTAAAATTATATTTATATATATATAAGAAGAATGTTATGTATAAGTGGCCCAATTTACAAGGCAAAAATAAAAAAGCACCTCCAATTTAAAAAGAACCATGTGTTTTCCTTTTTTAATTTTCCCTTTCTAGACTTTTTCTTTACTAGCAGCCCCTATGCTTTACCTCAAAATGACGAATATTTCTGTTAAATAAACTTTAAAAATTATAAGCAGAAATATATATATGAAATATATAATGTCTAGTAGTCATAAATTGAAGCTTTAATTTCACTTTTTTTTAATATATAAATATATATATGTATATATATAAGAGTGGAGATTTAACTCCCAATCACTTTTTTTTTTATCTACCCGGTTCACTGGAACTTTGCCCTGACTATATCCGGATCCAACCCGCGTCGCCCACCTGGCTATAGTGGGTGAGTCTCCCAACAGAAATTTTCTGCGTACGCCAAAGCTCGAACTTGAGACCTCACTTAAACGATACCGAACCGTTTATCACTCGAACTAACACTCGTTAGTTTCCAATCACTTATTTAAATAACAAGAGTTCATACCATACAGTCACTCACACCAACGTGAGTTGGTTAAAATTTGGTTTTATGAATAAAAAAATGCTTACAACTCACTAAAAAAGCAAAAATATCATAAATACTAATTGCTTGTTAAATAGATTCTCATTATGTAACTTTGGTTATAACAATATGGCATATGATAATATGCTGAAGGTACAAATATGTTGATCCTATACACAATTAAACATATATCCAACTATAATAAAAAAGGGTTAATCTTTAGTAAAAAAATTGGCTTATAATTTACAAAAATTATAAATTTAAATCTAACTACTGATATAATAATATTGTTAGTGAATAATCTGTAAATATATTTATACAAACTCTTTAACCTTGATCCTGATAAATTTTTAAGATCCAACTCATCTAAAATTCTTTTATCAAAAACACATTAAACGAATCAATTTTGTTAATTGTATCGGACTAAGTAATAACCTAAATCATTATTTTGTCTAACCTTGTTATTTTCTACATTTGGAACTGAATTCATTTGAATTTGACAAATACATAATTTTTTGGGCAAACAAGTTAATTAATATAAATGACTATATATAAAATATGCCAATAATATATATGTCTGTGTGTGTGTGTAAATGACAAAAACATCAACAACAATCACACAGTTCCATATTTTACATATGCACAGTATTTGGTTACATCAAGAAGGACCCTCCTGATGTGATTTCATTCTCATCTGCTTATTGTTACATTACATTACATGTGCTTTATTTATTATTTATTACTGATAACGATTCCCATCCTGCTATTCTTATTTTTGTTTGGTTCACATATTTTCCCCCATTAATGCTCTTTTTAAGGTTTTGTTATAACAAAAATATGAATATCAATCACTGGTAAAAAAAAATGAGTATGAATATCGATATTACTGTTGCCTCATGGCGGAAAATATAATAAAATTTCAAAATCTTATATTAATTCGTTATTCAATTCCTCAAATGATATTATGAAATTGCCTTTCTAATAAATTTTTTTTGGTACACAAATTTTTGAAAAATAATTGGGTTCAACCACGAAGGGCAGAGTAAAATTTTTCTTCTTCGTAGGTGATACTAATATCAGATAGGACGAACTGTTTATTATATTTATGATATAAACTAAGTACCTAAAATTAGGATATTTTTAATAAATATGTCGATAATTCCAACTATAATTTGGGCTTTTACCTTGTCAGATAAACGAAGTTCAGTGGACCTTGGGTTGGCCTCTCAAAAATTTTTATTAAAGAAAAACACTGTTTCATGCAATTACTTCGTGTCAAAGTTATCAAACCAAAAAACAAATGCCCAATTCAACAATAACAGAAAGTTGCCAAACAAACTTAGTTTTCTGGGGGAAAATCGAAATAAAAATCATACTTTGCTTCATGGACGACAAAAATGGGACTTTACTTGTACCGTTCTTACTGGATTTTATTTCCTAATAAAATTATGGAAGATGTAAAAATAATTTTAAAATTTGACCATGAAATATTGAAGTACAAAGGCATATATTTATTTGTAAAAATAAAATCTTCTAGGTCATTGTATATAACCACTTATACAATTTAAAATGAAAGAAGTGCCTGTTTAGAAAATTCTAAATTAAAATTTTAAAATAGTTTACAGTCTAAACTTTGATTTAAATTTTTTTTAAAATAAATAGTTATATTTGTCTAAATTTTTGGACTAAATTATGGTTTAAAACTAAAGTTTTAGATAATATATTGAAATTAGCTTCTAGAATAGTAAAAGAGCTTATGGACTATCCAATTACTATTTTACTCTTAATTTTTCTTACACACTGATCTTATCTCTCTTCTCTTTTATACATCCTCTCTCTTCCCTCTTCCCTAACCTCACTCTCTTTCTTCTCTATTTTATCTTTTCAACTATCTCTTCTCTTTCCTATTTTTAATAAAATTATATCATTTTTAGTAATTTTCTAATCACAAAAGTCCTTATAGTAATAACTATCCAAATATTCATTTATTCATAATCACTTTTTTTTTATAAACTCTTCTCCAAAAATTCTTTTTTAAAAACTGTCCAAAACTTTTTTTTTTCATAAATTTTTTTATAAACTCTTATCTAAACATGCCCGAAAGTAAGTAAGGTAGTTACATAGGCATGGTTTTATTTTATTTATACATATTTCAATAAAAATATTCTTTTTGCCACGAATACCAGTGCCATCCAGTTTTATTTTATTTTGTTGGCCTGAAATTCATCTCCATCCAATTTTATTTCTATTTCTAAAGTAAACAAACTTTTTTTTCCTTTAAAAAAAGAAAGAAAGATCCTCAGCTTTAGAATTAGAGGGCCTTTGCATGTGACTTGCCACCACCCAAAAATATTAATTTTCCCACAACGTACTTATATGTCTCATTGAATCAATTCTCATAAATTATCCCGTCCCAAAACTACCCTTGTTTAGCACCCATTCAATAAGTCATGCATAAGGGCAATAACGTCATTGTATGTAGCTCCCCACATGGCTTGGGGCTACTCTCTAGCATGATTTGTTTGTCTCCCTCCCCTACTAAACCAAACACTTGTTATTTTCAACCACAACTTTATATTTTTCATATATATATGTGCGTGTGAGCGTGTGTGTATTTTTTTTTTCTTTTGCTCAATTTTTAAAATACATACTGTTTCTACAATTATATGCGAGGACCTAAAAGCCAACAATAGGGCAAAAAACTATCTTATTATGTAAATATTTCTTCATGTCTTAAATACAAAAATATCTTGATCTTAAATATATATAAGAATATAATTTATCTCATAAACTTATAATATTATGTCCAAATTATCCCTACTAATTATACTTATTAAAAAAAATTATTAAGGGATAATTTCAATACAGATAATTAAAGATATATTTTATCAACTGACATTAGTTTAAGTAGAAGGGTGTTAACTACTTAAATATGAGATCTCTAATTTAAATATGTATAAATACATCAAACGCCTTTGGAAAGATTGTTTTTCAATTAAACCTAACAATACTCAAATCTAATTTAGTCCGATTATTATATAAAAAAATTATTTAAAAAACTAATATTTATTATTTATAAATAATTAATTTAATTAATTTTGTTAGTTTCTATAAATTAATTAATTAGCGTGAGATAAAACCGGAGGGAGTATCACTATTCTATTCAAATATGAGCATCATCGTGGAATAACAAAAGTTTTCCTATCCCGTGTGAATTTTCCAAGTTTTTGTTGTTGCGTATGTGTGTGTGTGTGTGTGTATATATATATATATATGGTCAGTCAACCAATTTTCCTTAGAAGAAAAGAAAATTACAAAACGAGAATTAAAAGTTTCACGAGTCACAACCTCGTAACTTCACATGTAAGGATGTAACCATTCGATTATACCAATCTCATTTTCATCAATCTCGGCGTTTAATTAGCTCCTGATCACGACACTCCCTTCCTTTTCACATCATTCTTATTAAAATTAAATTTATTATTAATTACACCCTTTGAACCTTCGTTTCTAACTTTCATCGCTCCCTCTCTCTTTTTACTCCTTCGCTGCTTCAGCTTCTTAGTTGCCCCTTCACTTTCCTTCCAAGTATCATTCATTATTAGGGGAACAAATAGATGATTAATTAGTTTAATTATATAATTACTCAGAATCGAGGGGCAATATAAAAAACAAAATAAAATACAAATCCACATGCGAGCATCACGTGCCACATTTATTCCTCATTGGGATTGGGATCCAGCAACGAAAGTATATGTGTCCTCATTTTAATATTCCTAAATAACCCTAATGGTCAGTCAAATGCATCCTGACAACAGGTTCGATCATTTTAAAAAAATAATTTAAAATATTAAAAAGCAAAACAAAATCTATATACATATATATTACAACGAATCACAAATGTGACCGTTGGCGAGTGTGGTGATTAATTATTAAATATATTTATTATTAATTTATTATGGCCCTTCTTTGATTTGCTTCTTTGCTCATCACATGGTTTGGCCTCAATTATTTCCTTTACCCTACATTTTTAAAAGAGGCCACTCAATTGCCCTTCCAATTATAAAATAAAAATTAAATTTACACAACCGATAAAATCAAGACATTGTACCAAATTATCAAATATTCATCAACTAAAAGTATGAAGTCTATAGAACAGTAGTTAGATCAAGTGAAAAAGATTAGTAATTTTAAAAGTTCACGAATTACACTGTAGTTCATGATATATTCATAAGCTATTTAAGATTAAAATATTAAAAATTAGATCGTTTATCAAATCTGGTAAAACAATTGTTCAATGGTCTAATAGAGAGAGTTATTAAGGAATAAATCTTACATGCTACTATTTTTACTCAAAACAACCCTGTATTGGGTTTACGAAGGAAGAGGGAAATATAAAAAAATTAATTTGGTCAAACTGTCTAGGAGACTTACCCTAGAAGCCTGAACCCTTAATGGTAGAAAACTGATCCATTCGGGCTTGATTTTAGGGTGTCAATAATGGAAAAAAGAGTCAGACATTGGAGACTTTGGGTGGGCAAAGTGGGAACGTGGGGAGAGGCAAGGCACCGACGGAGGGATAAAGGGATGCATGGGATTCAGGTCCAGTAACCTTCCGTAGCCGGTAATCCATTCCTGTCGGCACCGACACGCCAGATTCATTCCCGGTCATTCATTTTTTTCTCTTGGTGCCCCAATCACCTGTGCCCGATGACAAGTACTCTCTACTGCCTCCGACAGACACACTCCCCCATAAAAGCTGCCCAAATATACAAATATTAGTTCCATTTTTTGTTTGTTAAGAATTGTGAGAAAAATAAAGAAGGTTAATATTTTTTGAAATTATTTGGGGGAATGGTATATACCATTGGGGGGGGGGGAGTTTAAAGGGAGATGCCTTTATTCATTGTAGGACATGCGGGGTGTCCCTTTCCTTGTTATGGTTACTTACTTGGATACTGACCTTAAGAGGGGGGCGCTTCCTATTTCAAATTTTATTTTATTTTTTAATTTTAGGAGTAGCTAGTAGCAACCATTTCCATCTCATGTTGTGGAGATTCTAAATTCAAATTTAACATTGATTGACATGATAGTATGCGTGTATATTTATCTTATATGGTGTCCCATGATATATATATATCTCTAATTTCAATATCTGATTTAGAGTATATTAATATAGAGGCGGATGAGGTGACAAGTAATGATTGTGCAGAAGATGGAAGAGGGAAGTGAAGGGAGATGCAATTAGCAGTAAAATAGAGGAGAAGCATCGTCGCAGGTTCCGAATCTGAAGCAAAACAAAGCCAATCATTTAACATAAAAAATTACGACGTAGCCAGCAATACATACAAAACCCAAACAAATCTGCCACATCTCTCTCCCTCCCTCTCTCTTGTTCCGATTCCAATGTTCTCACTCCATGTTCCCACTCTGACCTGCGCCCTACTTTTTAACTGTCAACTAGTACTACTACACCGCCCAACATTCTCATCCTCCAGCTTCCTTATCCACTTTGGAAGTGTGCCTCATAAAATGTACAACTATGACTTAAAAGTTAGATTGAAGTTCTAAATGGTCAACCCAAAATATATTGAGATGTATACTCCTACTGTGAAAATGATTATTTGTCCTGTTATAATTGCCATTTTAAACTAATTATGGAATCAGTATGGAAACAATGGTATAGAAAGTCTAATCTTTTCCCATTATTATTGTTACCCAAAAGGGGTTTAACGTCAAATACTCGAAATCTCCATTTGCATCCATAATAATTGAAACAATCTCGAGGTGAGCAATTTAGCTGGAAGCAATTAATTATGAGTTGTGATCGATCCAGAATTAAGGATTTTGATTTGGGTGGGGACGATGCTTCGGTACGGCAGGGCACAGTTGAGGGGTGGGCCCATGATGCGGCAGAATATCTTAAAGGGAAGGGGCGGTGACGTGGAAGGAGGTGATAGGCAAAGGCAGAGTCACGTGAGGGGGTGGAGGGTGGGACCCACGGGACAGTTCGGGGGTTCAAAATGGGGCACGTTCAGGAACGTGTGGACCGACGCTTAGAACATGGGAAGTGGGACCCACATGGAACATGGTCCTAAGCTTCCTCCTTGCTCCCTCGCACGTCCCCACCCCTCTTCCGCCTCCGCTCATCTCGCCGTCTCATGCCACCTCATCGGCTCATCACTCACCGCCACCCCTCCCTTTCCGATTTTAATTTTATGTTTTTTTCCCAAATTAAGAAATTAATTTATTATTTCAAAATTGTCATTGGTTCAGTTCATGGGGAAGTCATCTGGCAATTTTCATGGCCAAATTATTAATACGACTAAAATAAGTGAGCATAAAACCATGAGAGAAAAAGAATACTAAAATATGATCAATTGTTTACTGTTATATTATTTAATTTATAAGTGTTTGATTTCTAATTTTATTAAATTAATTAACTTATAACTTACTCAGAGAAATATATATTTTGTATTTTCTAGTTAAATACTAGTACTTGATAATACATAATTAAAAAAATTTCATTACCAAAAAATTTCATAAACTGAGTGTGTGAATGAATATACAGTGGAGTCAATAATCTATGAAAAGATTGGTTTATCTCCCACATGCTTGTAAATAACCTTTTTTGGTTTTTTCTTTTTTAAATTCTTAAAATAAAACATGAATTACCCCTTGCTTATTGTATTTTGGTTGAATAATTTGAGCATTCTTTAAAAAAAATTATGAAAATAAATCAATTTTTGATAAATTTTATTTTAAAAATATTAATTATTTAATTCTTATAATTCAACCGAGTTTGATAACAAATTTACAATCTTAATTAACAAGATTCCAATGCTTATAAAAGAAGTTGGCAGGAAAAAAATCTTATAAAAGAAGGTAAAGCTTAAAATTATTAAGTGTGATTTAGACACACAAAAAGCACATAATTAATTTTCAAAATAAAATTAAACTGAAAATGATTTTTGTAGTTGTGTATTGAAACAAATAATAAGTATAAAGTCCTTTTCTAATGGGATTTGCCTCTAACAAAAGCTACAAGGACTTGTCATTAATTTGCAATAGTGATTTGTACTATATTATAATTTTGATAAGCAATCAATTTTTATTTTTTAAATAATATTTTAGCCCCACAATTATATAAAATTATGCATGCTCGGCACAACTACCCCATGTGCCATTTTCCCAACATACGTACAAATATGTTTCCTTCAACCGACACTTCCATGAATAAAAATATTGCCTTCTAACACAAATTTAAATTACTTCAATTATTAAAAAAAAAAGAAAAAAATCGATTTTAAGTTTAAAATTTTGAGAACAACAAAAAAAATCAAGGAATTGAGGATTTAAATTTGAAATTGATTGTATTTGTTTTGTTTGATGGAAAAAAAACAAATGCAGCTTACTGTACGTTAAAAACGACATGACACTATGCGCAACCACTTGTCGTTTTATTATTAATACTATTAATATTAATTCTAATATATTACTTTCACATTAGATGGAGAATTGACTACATTCCTGTCTTTGACAAAACTAAACCTCACGGGCATTCTTTCATTTGCCATTAATTACCAATTAGTGGCTTAAACGAGACCGTCGGTGTCCACTTTTTTATTTTATTTTTTTAATTTTCCCCTTGTTATATAAGACAATTTTGAATGCCAACGAGATATTATTTGATTTTTTTGGAGTAAATTAGGTAAGCGCTTGCCAGTGATAGACTAATTTGTTCTAAATAATTATTTCTCATTAATCCTTGAATTGATGATGTAATTTAATTTAACATTTTCTTAATATTACGATGTAAAATATATTTGAGTTAGTGTTCATCTTTGCTGTTACATTTCCCTCCAGCAAAATTAGAACGTTAGAATTCAGACTGGGATTGACATGTCAAACTAAAGTCCTTTCCATTCCATGGTCGTCTTAGGTAAAATAAGAAATATAAATAAATATCAAAATCATTTGTTATTTTTTAGGTTTTTTATTAATAGTATAATATTATTTTCATCTGATTTAAATTTAATTTTTTAACAAAATAAACACTTTTTTTTTAAAGAAGGACAAAAGGCTGAGAAGGTTGGCTGGGAATTGAACACTGAGTATGGCATGGCATGTGAAGTCAAAATAATACAGATACAGAACGATTGTATTTTCGGCGTAGAAGCGCGTTGAAAAAAATAATAATAAAAACAAAAACAAAACTTTGTATTGTTGCTCTGCCTGATTGTGGCTTGAATCCATTCATATTGCGTTTGAGTAGGGATAGTTTTTTTTAAGAAAATAATTAATAAATAAATATTGTGTTGTGTTTTGAGCAATGGAAAGCAGCCAAAAGAAGAAAACGTGAGAGGATGAAACGTCAAAACGTCAAAATCCCAAACACGTTTGGGGAAAAAAGCACTAAGAAAGTGTGATAGGCCATTATCATTCGCTGCCTTTAATTATACTCGTTTTTTTTTTCTCTCCTTCTTTTTCAATTCAATTATAAATTAGGCACATTATATTCTTCTCTCTACGACTTTATATATTTTTTTTTATTTTAACCTCTATTATTCAAATCATGTCAACACTTGCTGTTTTTCTATATTTTAATATATATATAATTTTGATATAGTCGTGTAAACATTAAATTAAAATATTTAAATTATATAAAAATTTTAAGGAAATATTACCGAAGAATCTCCCATCATAAAATTAATTGCCCAATAGTCAATTAAAGACCAAGCCACCAAGGTCCTTAAGCAAATGTAACCCTTATTTAACTGGATATAACTTTGCACATAGTTAAAGAGTTAAAAATGAGTTATGCTCGTTAAAAATATATTGCAATTGATAAGTATTTAAATAAATTTTAGATATTTTTAACTAATAAATTTTATAATAGGAGATATTTTAGCAGTTTTTTCAAATTTTAAACTAGGGTAACAAAACTAAAAAATGATTAGTAGAATTTTTAAGAAAAATGTATCTTTAAAATGGATTGAAATGGGGTAGGATTGAACCAATAAAGTTGCAATGATAACTTTTTAGTCAAAAATTAAACAAGAGGGGAAAATAGAGGCTTGTGTGTGACAATTAAAATGTGTAAAGCCTAACACTTGGACTCTTTGCAAAATGAGATGGTGTTTTAACTAATTATTATTACTCATATATTTCTCTTTTTTTTTTTATAATAATTTGGTTGAAGCAGCTGAACAACAATAAGTCTTTTACAATAAAGGGATTCAAAGAGTGCATCTCAAGTTTGTTAAAGAAAAATAAATAAAATAAAATAAAGATTTTCATAGTGCACTCCCACTCCTTTTTAGATAGATTTTTTTTTTTAATTTTCTAGAGAGAGATAGGGAGAGTGTTTTTTAAGTGATTGATTCAAAGAGTGCAACTCAAGTCAATTTCCCCCCTTTTTTTAACTAATTATTATTATAAAAAAATAAAATAAAAAAGGAGTAAAAGGGCATAGATATTGTGAGTGAGGACCATCATTTTTGTTAGGCCCCATTCCAAACACACTTCAGTTGTGCCGTCACTTTTGTGCTAACCTTTCCTTTTTAATTTTTGTCCCAGCCCCACCATAAAAAATAAATTTATATCATATAAATTTTATTTTTTATATTATTATTAAGATTTACGATATTATAAATTTTTTATAAATATTTTTTAAATCTTAAGACTTTGTCTTTATTTTATCGAAGGACTGGTGCTAAATTTATCTAAACTTTTTCTGTATAAAAAAAATATTTATCCCAACCCTTCTTTCTTCTTTATTAATAAATTAAATTAAATTAAAAGCCAGAAAAATCAAGATAAAAAATATCACTTAAAATGTGATGTATTAGTAAATAAAGTTTTGATTTTATGTGCTCAATGCATCTCAAATTCAATTAATATGGGACTTGAAGCTTGAATTGGAATTTAACCAAACAAAAATAGTAAAATTTCATGCCTAATGATGCTCCTTGACCAATTTCATTTACCATCCTTATCTTCAAACTCCATATCTAATTTAGCCATACATCAAGACTTAATGTTCTTTTTGTACATCCATTATTAATATTAATTTATATATACAAATACATCTCAAGCATTTATTATAACTATTGTGAGATTACACATGTAATTATTTTTCATGCATATATGTCAAACTTGTAATACAATAAATTCTTTGAAAGAATCATAATTCAGGACATTTTACTTGCTTCCATTTCTCCATAGCATTGAATAGATAACTTTGAAACATTATATATTCAATTTGGCATTTATTAAAATTAATTATATGATAAACAACCGGGCACACACAGAATGCCTCCTTAAATATTAAGTAAATAGAATAATATAGAAATTTATAAGGACGAAAACATGCACCCACCAGACATCATAACAAGTAGAAAAAATTTGCTGAAATTTGTTTCCAAAAAAAAATATCTAAAATAATTTATTTAAAGATCAACGGATGCAACTATTTTTTTTCATTGTATATAACATATATTTAGTTGTATACAAATATTTTCTTTTTTACTACTAAAATTGGATGCATGCAGTAATTTTCAACTGGCACCATTACTTTTTAGCGGTGTGCAGTATATTTTTAGCCATATGCAAAAAAATTTAAAATGAAAGACATTAAAATTTTTAAAATGAAAGATATTTGATGATAACTAAAGATATATTATATACAGTTAAAAAAGAGTTATCCTCGTTCAAAGACTAGTATTAACAAATTTTAGATTAATTTATAAAAAATTTAAATGAGAGATTTTCAGCAATTTTTCTTAAGAGTATCGCAATCTCATATTCGTATAAATAACATATTCTATAATTATAATTATAAACCCATATACATATATGTATATAGGCTAATTTTGGATAATTTACAATAGTCAAGGGAGAATCATACGGAGCAGTTGTTTTCGCGAGGTTGGTTATATATATATTTTTTTAATTATTGGAAAAAACCTCAACACACTTGGATTAGGTTGCATTCCAAATTGTGCTAATAATATCTGATTCTGATTTTATTCGTTTTTTAAAGATAACTTTGCAAATTTGCAACTTGAAATAATAGCCCCCATTTTCTCAACTTGGAATCCATATAATCCCAAGAAGATGTCTATAAAGTGCATGGTTCCAATAACGTGACACATTTTACCGATTACGTCCTATTTCTATATATACATATGTTGTCAATTTATTAAAAAAATATTAAAAATGCAGAGAGAGCCACGTGTGGAAGGGACGCGTCGATGTGTCGAAGGATGGGATAAAAATAGTAAGAAACGGTGGCGTATAAACAAAGAGCAGAGGAAACGAGGATGATGAGGGAAAATCCAATCTTATTTTGGGATTTGGTTAGAAATATATACTTACGGATGACATAAGAAAATAAAAAAGGTAAATAAAATAAAATATTATAGGAGAAATATTCGATTCCAATGTGCGTCGTAGAAGTGAGAGAGGGGTGTTTTTGTGGTGTTATGAGCTGTTTTTGTTAAGGCAAGCAACAGGGGAAAAAGCTGTAGACGCGTAGTAACGCTATCCAATCCAATACCGTGTGCATCACGCGCCTCCTTCTCCCTTTCCCCCAGTTTTGCTGCCCCAAATTCACTGCCTGCAAATTAACAGAAATCTTTGAACCCCTTCTCAACAAGAAGGAAAGAATGGGGAAAAAAAAAAATAGAGAATACACTCTTTGACTCTAAATATATGATATAAATTAATTCTATATCTTAAATTTATATTTTTTTTAATTATCAGTATCGATTGTATATTCATTTAATCCTATTTATGATACGTTTTCAACATATTTTATTGAGATTAAGGATGACAGTGCAACTCACTGAGTCTATCTAAAAATCTAAAAATTTAATAAGGTTATACTTTTATCTCCATTAAATATAAATAATTAGACCCTGTTAATAACATATAGTAATAATTTTTAATAATATTAACTAGATCATATTAATATGTATTCTAGTTTTAGGGTTTATGATTGTCCTTTCTAATATGAATATCTCTTTTAGGAATTAAATTCGAGACCTAGACCCTGGCAATAACACATGGTAATAATTTTTTAATAATATTAACTGGATTCTATTAATATGCATTTTAATTTTAAGATTTATGATTGTCTATTCTAATATAAGTCTCTCTTTTAAGTATCGAATTTAAAACTTAGAGAGATCTAACGGAGCTGTACATTGTTAGAATAACTCTATATTTATATAATATATACTAATATTTAATAGAGGGTAAATCGAAAAATTTACAAAAAAAAAACTTACAAGAAAAAAATCAATGACACACCTTATAGTTTTTAAAAAAATTACTATGCATTCTCACTTTTAATTATTAAAAAATCCATGTGTATTCAATATATATGTCTGGCATGTGGTCATTTAGATCTTGTTATTGTTATATTATTATTCACCTGTTGTGATATTTTAATAATTAAATTATTTATGTGACCGGCATAGTAGTCCTCCTAAAATATTCTCTCTCCCTTATTAAAAGAGGTCATTATTGATAGTATGTATTACGAACTTAATTAAGTTTTATAATATTTATAAATTAATTATTTAATTTTATATTTAAAGGTATGTAATATGGAGTTAATAGGATGAATGGAGTAAAAAGGTGAAATGTATTAGGAGTAATGAAAGAATCTAGAAACATAATATGGTAAAGTAAGTGAGGATTGAATGGGGAAGGGTGGTGCGGTGATAAGGCGTGAAAGGAGGGAGAGAGAGGGACCCCCGAGAGAGAGCCTTCAACATCACGACAGGGTACGCAATTACGCATAGTAAAAGACAGCTAGCATTGAAGAAGGAGCCTCACCTACCAGTGGCCTTCTCTCTCCTCTCTCTTTTAAATCCTTTCTCCCTCTCTTCTCTCCTTTCCCAAACCCCTCTCCCTCCTCTCTCTGCAACAAACCTCACTCACTCTCTCTCAGGTTCGTAATCCTTCATTCATATCATATATACTTCTGCATTTCACTGTTTCTCCCGTTCTCTCCATATAACTAACATTCATTTCTCTCATTACTTTCAGGATTCTCATTTCTTCATCCTTCTTTCTTTAACTTATTTGCACTTCTCATTCTGATTCTCCTCAACAATTCTACCCCAAGGTAGGTTTCCTCTCACTACCATGCGTCTTTGTGTCGGCTGGTTCATGTTTTCGATTTTTTATTTGGGGGTTTTCTATGAGCCATTTTCAAATTATGGATTCTTAAGCGGAAAATTTGAAAAAGAAATGGAATTTTTGAGAATGAGTTTTGTGGCGGAGGCTAAATTGCGCCACGCGGTTCGATGCGCTGGCTTTTCATCATTTTTTCGGACATGCTCTCCGATATGGGCGCCGTGTTGTAATGAACCATAATTAGAGAGAGCGAACGACACTTTTTCTCTTCGCTTTTCCCATCTTTTCTTTCCGTTTTCCTCTCTCTCTGATACTTTCTCTTTTCCGCAATTTTCTCTCACAGAGACCAGAGACCCTCACACAGCGACCATGATCGGACCCAATTTCATGGATGAGATAGACTGCGGCAGCTTCTTCGACCACATTGACGACCTCCTCGATTTCCCAGCCGAAGATGTCGACGCCGCCTCCTTGTCCTCCACCGCCGTCAATTGCAACTCCTTCCCCACCGTCTGGCCTGGCGAGTCCGACTCCTTGGCCGGCTCCGAGTCTCTCTTCTCCGCCAACAACGCCTCTGACCTCTCCGCCGAGCTCTCGGTTCCGGTGAGTTTATTATATTCATTCCATTTTCACTTTCAAAACGAGACCATATATAATAATAATAATAATAATATATTCGCTCAAATGAAAATTGTGCAATTGCAGTATGAAGACATTGTCCAGTTGGAATGGCTTTCGAACTTTGTGGAGGACTCGTTCACTGGTGGAAGCCTCACCATGAAGAAAGTGGAGCAATCTTGCATCACCAATAATAACGACTCGGCGCACAACCAATTCCACACTTCAAGCCCGGTCTCTGTCCTTGAGAGCAGCAGCTCCTGCACCGTGGAGAAGCCGGTGTCGGCGCCACCTCGATGCCCGCCGGAAATGGTCATCCCCGTGCCATGTGGTGGACGTGCACGCAGCAAGCGCCCACGTCCTGCCACATTCAAGCCTCGTCCAGCGATGCAGCTCATTTCCCCTGCATCCTCTGTCGGCGAAAACACACAGAGAAATTCAGATTGTGAGAATTTCGTGGAGTCTCATCCGGTGATCAAGATACCGAAGCAATCTTCAGGGGAGCACAAGAAGAAGAAGAAGATCAAATTCACTTGTCCATTAGGCCCTGCTGATATGAATCAGCAGAATAATAATGGTTCATCACAAGCAGTGAGGAAATGTATGCATTGTGAGATAACAAAAACCCCACAATGGAGGGCAGGTCCAATGGGGCCAAAAACACTATGCAATGCTTGTGGGGTTCGATACAAATCCGGGAGGCTATTCCCGGAATACAGACCGGCGGCTAGTCCGACATTTTGCCCATCGTTGCACTCAAATTCCCATAAGAAGGTGCTCGAAATGAGAAGCAAAGCACCAGAAGAAACTGATGATGCTTCAGCAGAGCTCATTCCAAACACTACCAGCAGCCTTACCCTGGAATACATGTGAAGTGAAGAAGAAGAAGAAGAAAGAAGGGAGGAATGATCCATTCCAAGTCCTATCTAGAGAGTTACATGAATCTGTTTTACTTATTGAAATTTCATTTCTTTGTTCATTGGGTTTTTGTACAGGGATGGAATGGGCGGTGAGAGATAGGATCCATAGAATGATGAAGAAGATGATCATATTTAGCTATTAGAGGAGGATTGTAATGAGAGCTGATAAAAAAGAAAGGGGTAGAGAGATATCAGATATGCTTGTCAAAAGGGTAGAGAGTTTTAGATCTGAGTTAATTTTAGGTGTTGAGTTCATTAGGAGTTGGAGTCGTCTTGTCTCTTTCTTTCTTTTTTCTGCATTCTTTTCATTTTTTTTTCCTTCTAAAACAAATCCTCTCTGGGAATTCTTTTTGCAGTTCATTTGTAGTAAAAACTTCTGAGTTGAGTAAGGAGCTTTTATATTTTGTTATTCCTCATTTCTTCTTCTTCTTGCTTACGTCCTTTTTGCTTGAACAAATCGTTGTTCAGTATCACTTGATGATGAAGTCAATCAGAAATATGATGAGTTCTTGATGACTTATGTATAACTAACCAAGAAGAATTTTACATTCTCTGCCAAAATTCCTTTTCCCGCGCAATCAAATGTACTGATTGATTGGCTATATTCAAAAGTCAATGAAACACTCATCACGGGGAGTGTTTTCATGTGACAGAGTCGTATATAACATTAAAATTAAACATTTCGTCTCGTCAATTTCTTGCTCTGATTTTTTGTTACCCCTTTTTGGGTATTGACTGATTTTTCTTATTAAACTGCTTCATTCATGAAATTTATATATTTACCAGAAGGTATTTTAAAAAAGGTGGAATTTTTATATATCTCACATCCTTGCTTTGTGAGGAGGAATAAATTGGTTTAGAAACAAAGAAATGGTTGACATGTGGACTAAAAAACAAAAAAAGTTGGAAGAAGGGAAGAGAGAGAGAGAGAGAGAACAATGATTATTGCTGGTAAAACTCATCTTCATGCCTCCAAAAGGTCAGAGCAATGCTTATATATGCACATCTAATCACGATTTGGTGGCTATTTCAAGAGGAATTTGGAGACATGTCATGATCTTCCACTCACCTTTATAACCAAACAATACAATTTTTTTCTTTAATTTAAAAAAAATCACGATTTTGCTGTTAAACATAAACCCAATGGATTGCATCAATGATTTCTGCTACTAATTTTAAAAAAAAAAATTTAAACCCTTCATTAGCACTCTGTCATGAGTAAAGAAGAAACAGAGACACAAATGAATGATACTTACAGGGTACCATTCATTCTTTGATGAAAACAGAGGCACCCAACATTGTCAATCTCAGGTAGACAAAAAGACGAAGACATAACCCATGTTTTAAGTAATGGTTTTGATCATTAACTGATATGATAAAGACATCAAAAGGAAACAGAAAGAGCTCCCCCCCCCCCTCTTATTCCCTCGAGTGAGCTTACTCAAAACAAGGCCATGTAGACCAAACAGGGCGGTGATCTGAATAGAAGAGACTTTGACTGCTTAAGCATAAGGTTAAGTTCGATTAATGTGAATGCAAAAAATATCGTTGGAAGAGTCACCCTAATTAGGCCGACAATACTCAATTCTGATCATATAAGAAAAAAACCAGGGCCATTTAGTTCTTGCTGTACGTGTAGGAATGGGGTCAGTTTCATCACCAACTTCGTAGGTCTAACTATCATCTTCATCTTTTTCTTTTTTCTGCTAATAGATGTGCCTTTAATGTAAGGTTTCTTTCAAACTAGGGTAGGTTTCTTACAACTGTTGAGAGAGCAACTTATTCCAACTCTTAATGCAAAAAATTCGTTGCACTCTAATAAAGTCTTCTTCCCTAATTTTAGCAACATGCTCTTCAATGCTTTTTCTCGAATCTTTTCCACTCTAATTAAGCTAGTTGGGCTCTATTGAAGCTACTAATTCTGACAGTTCCCTGCCCTTTAAACAAAAAAAAAAAGACCAAATCAAAAGATTTAAAAATGGATCAAAAAATTATTTGAACAAAGCCCAATTGATGATGAGGGCCCAAACATTAATAAATGAGGGCCATTTGGTTTGGACTTTGGACAAGAGCTTAGAATTTGGATTTTGATTGGTTCATAATTTTCTTTTTTATCAACGGGAGTTGATCCCGATATCGCTTAAGTGATATCTCGAATTTGAGTCTTGACGTATACAGAAAATTTTCTTTGGGAGACTCACCCACCATAGCCAGGTGTGCGGTGTGGGTCAGATCCGGATGTAGTCAGGGCAAAGCTCCAGTGAACTGGGTAGGCAACAATTTTCTCTCTCTTTTTGATCAATATTGGTTCATAATTGTCTAAAGTGAACATATAAAATAATTGATATCTCTACTAAGATTACCTTATGAAGATATATATGTTTATAAAAAAAGAAATGATTAATATTCCTCCAGTCTTAAATATATGAGCTAGTTGGGAGATCAATTTTAGTTATATATGTAAGACCTCAATTTACTTTATCTATCATATTTATTATTTGTCTGAAACTTGATTTACCTAATTTAGAAACCGATAAATAATCTAAAGTTACATAAAGGTATTTTAGAAAAATAAAGTCATAATTATTATAGTTAACTAATTTATCTAATTTTTTAATCTACCCAAATTAATTAAATAGGTTTTATATGAATAGAAAATTGTGATTTTGGTTGGTTCACAATTTTACAATTTTATAATGTGGGCATAGTTTTGAGGAAATGATTAATATAATTAGGGACAAGAGTTTACATTAAAATTTGGTTTGTGTTGTGGAGCTGGGAGAGCACTGAGAAGATACATGGTTGGGGGATGTGAAATATTAAAAACAAAACAAAAGTGTGAAGGAAGAAGTGGAAATAAATATTCTTGCTGTCTTTAATATATTATTTAATTATTAAATTAATTTTTATCTTATATTTTTTAAATTATTTTTATTGATATTTTATTAATAATAATTAAGTAAGAAAGATAAAGAGTGGGTTAAAAAAATGATTATAATATTTTAAAGAAAATATATCATATTAATTATTTTTTAATATAATTAAATTAATTAAATAAATAATTAAAGAAGTGAAGTAAGAAAAAAATGGAAAAAATAATGTAGAGAGACTGAGAGAAGCGAGAGCGAAGGGCCCGGCCCTGGGGTCGCCACCGGAGCTGCCTCCGCCAACGTATTCCCCACGTTCTGCATTTATCATAACTCTCCCTTCTCTCTTACTGTCTTCTTTTTTAAAATATAATTATTTTATTTTTTAATAATAAATAACTACATTGTGTTTATTTTAGATGAGATTCAGACCATTTACATTTAATGCTGACTGTCTCCATAATCAGTTTTTAATTTTTTTTTATGAAATAATAAGTTTTTAATTCTTGTTCTAAATTTTTTGAGGGATAACCGGATAACTTCATTTTCTTTCAAAAAAATAAATGGAAGAATTAAATAATTAATTTATTAAAATTTTAAATATAAAATTTTAATTTATTTTAATTTTCAAATTTATAAATTTTTTTTCAAGGGTTACCCTTTTCGATTGTATATATTAAAGCATGTACTCTTTAATTAGGATGATAGTTATAAAGGTATATTAAAACAATTAATATATATTTATTATAAATAACTAATTTAATTAATTTTTTAATATTTTTAAATTAATTATTTAATTTTTATATTTATAATAAAATATTAAAAAAATAAAATAAAATAAATTTTGGACCGTCACTTTTGATTTTAAATTTGGAGAAATTTTTTATAAAAATTTGGGACTCAAATCAACAAACACAGGTTCAGCTCTGCTTTCTCTTAAATTATTTTTGAATTAAATACTCTGTTTCCTAAAATGAAAGCAAGGAGTTTAATAATGTAATTAAAATATTACTTTGAATTTAATTTATACATATGACATTAACCTATAAAGTCCTCTTCATATTTTTCTTGATCAAGTAATCTTCATATTAATTAATGCATTGTATTACATGGTTTTAATTTTGATTATTTTATTTTAGTCAAGTTCTATTTCCTCCCTTTTGTAATCTTGCCTTCAACGTAAATTGTGTTTTGCGGAATGCAATTCAAGTTGATGATAGTTGAAGAATTCACCCACTTAACATTCTCTTAATATTATTTTTTTGGAAAATTTTAAATTGCTTATTACAGGTAATTTTATGTATAAAATGCACTCAAAATTATTTTCTCTAAATAAATATGGAATCAATTAAAAAATAATTATGTTTTAGATAAAATAACAGTGCGGATAGTTCAATTTCACATTTGGAAGTGGGGACAGAAGTCACGACAGAGATTCCCGTGGGACCCACCATTGTGGGTTCCACCAATGCCATCGCCGACTATATTCAACGGTTTGTGGGACCAACACGTACGGCTCAGATTCGCTTGCGTCGACGGTACCTCAGTCCTCTTCCTTTGCCAATTATTCTCCTTCTTTATTTATTTTGCACAACCATTCATTTTAAAATTGTTGGATTTAATATATTATAAAATATATAAAAAATAAATATGATTTGTAAACTGTAAAGACATAAAATACATATTTTTTTTGGCCAAAATACAAGGCAAAGATAGAGAAAATAATTACAAGGGCATTGATGAGGGACCCATATAATTATGTAAAATAAAGGTCAGGCAGGTGTATGGAACGTGGGTGTACCCTACGCGACACATAGATGGTAAGGCTATGGGTCCAAAATGATTAACTATCTAACTAATCAATTAAAATTACATTCACACACATGCACACACAGAGTTGTGGATTAAATGGTCGACATGATGAATGTGAAAGAGGGACATGACATTCGTGTCCCATTCATTTCCCCAAGTCGGCTTCCCCTTCAATATATTTTTTTAAAGGTCGAGGTTGTCACGTTGACCCACAAGTCTAAACATGATGGGTAGTTTGGGAAACAATAAGGACACGTCATGCTCATGGGGGAAACAAATAGGATTAATTTCACAATAATATTATTATTATTATTGAAAATGACAAGAAGAAAGGGTAGAGAAGCAAGGTGCCGTGTAATTTGGCTTTTGCGAGAGATGTTTATAGGTGTCACCTTACTTTTTGTTTACTCGTGCAGCCTTATGTACAAAATTTTACTCTGATTTTCTTTTTAATATATATAATCACCGTCCTTCCTTTTGTACCCTTTTCCCTCAACATTTATAAATATTTATTTACGACCGTGCATGACAAGAAGATAACGTTGTCCCCTCAAGAAATATATATATATATATATATATGTGCAGTCCCTCGAAGCACATATTAATCTCAAGAAATATATATATTTATAATGGTTAATTGTCCAAATTAGACTAAATCTCATACTAACTTTTAGGACTAATTAATCTGATCTGACTTGATACTTAATTATATTTATAAATATTTTTTTATATATATATTGTCATTTTTAATATCATATTTATATATATCTCTTTTTAAATATGTTGTTTTCTAATTTTTTTTGGGAGAAATTAACCAAAATAACATATCTCACTTGTCCAGAAACTCAATAGACTAAGTCTAACCTGGTGACTCCTCATATAAAAATTTTTAACTGGCCATTTTTAAATTAGATTTTAAATTGATACCTAACTTGATTTAACTTGATATTTGTACAGCCCTATTTAAAATATGTAAATTATTTATATCAATAAAATTGAGAGTTGTTATCAGTAGAATTTATATTTAGTGAAAAGAATTAATCTTTTATAACGTAATTATTTAATATTTAATTTTTTATTAGAAAAAATATCTATATTTAATATATATAGTAATATTTTAAATATAATTATATTTAATAGAAATTATTTATTCTTTAAAAAAAAATTGGGAGGCTTTCAATATCAATGTTGTGTGGATAATTTGATTATAGGAGCTAATCTCCTTTATGTCCGAGTGACATGGTCCTTCTCAAGGGGTGTGTTGGCCACAAAGTCCCAACCTTTAAAACACAGAGTATTAATTGAGAGAGAGAGAGAGACATTAAAGGGGAAGGGTGCTTAGGGCCGGAGAGTTAGTGGCTCGAACACCATCAACGTTGAGTCACTTTCCTCATCAGTTTTTGCCTCCTCATTGATTTCAGAGCTCATCAAACCCTAAGCCCCTTTCATTTCCCCCATTTAATTTTTCTCCTTAAATTAATATTTGCATTTTAATGGGGACAGAAATTCTTGGATGGTTCTGTTCTCTGAAACCTGTTAGAATATTCTAGTTTTCTTATTTTTCTTATTTTTTATTTTTGGGTTATTATTATTATTTTGTGGGTGTGCATGTGCCGTTGCCTCCCCCCACAATTTGATCACATCATAATAAAGCTAATCACACACGTTCAAGGGCCTCTCATCTTTCATTCATTTGTGTGTCTCCAATTAATTTGCAACCACAAAATAATGAGAAAACCCCTCGTCCTTAATTTCTTCCCACTCACCTCTGTCCCCACCTCTTCCTCTTCATCTTCCTAAAGGCTCTTGTCCCACCCTCACTTTCCTGGGATTCATGTGATGTTTTATTATTTCCTCCTTCCCATCTTGCCTCCTCCTCTTTTTCTCATTTCCAAGCACACACGCCAATATATATATATATATATATATATATATATATATATATCATCATATTAACACACAATCTGATCCATTGGATTATATTAGTAAATCGGTGAATTAGTTCCTTAACTGGTCGAATCAATAATCTTGAACAAATTGATTTAGCTAAATTTTATATTTTTTTTTTCTTTTTGTTAGACAGTCATTTTGAGAGAAAAAATAACAATTAATTATGTTTTATTAGATTATGTGTAGTTTATACAAGAATGTCCCATTTTAGTTGTATATTAATACCTCTTTATTTAAATATTATTCTTTCTTTCTAGAGTTATATATTAATATTTTTTAATTAAATTATATTATTTTAATTATGATTGAGTTTATCCTACTTCAATTATGATTGAACCATGAGAAATATTTATATACTTTAAGAGTGTCACGCCATGTGAACTATATCAAATCAAAACATAACAACCATGACTCATACAAAATTTATGATTTATTTTATTTTTTTAAAAAATAAATATTTTAATTTGAAAAAAAACTTGTTTGAACCAAATTAAAAGGTTTTTTTTTAAAAAAATAAAATAAAATATGATTTACTTTAGATAAATCATCAGTCAACTAAAATTAAAACATGTTAAGTTATTATATTTTAATTAGATAGAGTTTAGATGATATGATATTTTTAGAGTATATAGATATTTATTCTTGAACTACTAACAATTGCCTTGATCAATTTAATGTCTTAATCGATTTTGAGTAATTTAAAGAATTATCTTTATTATTAAGACAATTTTTTAATAGAAAATAGAATGATGTTCATTTCTTTGTCTACAATTAGGAATATTATTTCTCGTGGCAAAAAAAATTACATGATAACACATTCTGAATTAATTGATGATTGATAATATCAAACGCTTGACCCAATGACACATAACATATAGACAATTAGACAAGATATTTTTAAAATTAAAAAAAGTAAATAAGATAGAAATGAGCCTAGGAAGATATACCGACAAATGAATAACAGGAAAAAAAGGACGGTCTTTTTTTTCTTTTTAAAAAAAGAAAAAGAAAAATGGGCTCGACTCGAACTTGGTATTTGTCCTTCTCTGTCAATACCGTCCGCTTCCCATTGTGGTCGGCAACTTAAAGAACCTTAGACGCGGGCCTCAATCACTCGTGCCCCCTCCTCCTTCTCCTCTACTCTCTCTTGACTCCCTAACTCTCACTCAGCTCTCTCTCCTTTCATCTTGCATCTTCCTCTTCCTCTCTCAATCATCCCCTTTCTTCCTTCTCGAATCATCATCCCCGGCTCATAGTTCCCTTTCTGGGTTTCCAATTTCTATCTTTAGTCGTCAAATCTCTTGACTTTATATGTTATTTACTTCAATTCTTTTCTGGGTATTCTCGGATTTCAGTTTTTGTTGATTTTCCCTGTTGTGACTGCTTTCAATTGTGATACGGGGAAGAATTTTGTGTCTTTTTAAAGATGTTTCTGGTTATGGATGAGAGGGTTTCGTCAGAGAAGTGCTTGGATTCTCAACTATGGCACGCCTGTGCCGGTGCGATGGTTCAAATGCCGCTAATGAATTCGAAGGTCTTCTATTTTCCTCAGGGCCACGCGGAGCACGCTCAGGGGAAGGTAGATTTCGGGTCGTCGTCGACCCGAATTCCTCCTTTCATTCCTTGCAGGGTTTCTGGTATGAAATACATGGCAGACCCTGACACAGATGAGGTGTTTGTGAAAATGAGACTAACCCCTCTGAGAGATAATGAGATGGGCTTTGAAGATGATACTTTTCTGGGCAACCATGGAGTTGAGAATCAAGAAAAGCCAGCTTCTTTTGCAAAGACATTGACTCAATCTGATGCCAATAACGGTGGAGGTTTCTCTGTTCCTCGTTACTGTGCAGAGACCATCTTCCCCAGGTTGGATTATTCCGCAGAACCACCAGTTCAAACCATTATTGCCAAAGATGTTCACGGACAGAACTGGAAGTTTAGGCATATCTATAGAGGGACCCCTCGCCGGCACCTTTTAACAACCGGATGGAGCAATTTCGTGAACCAGAAGAGGCTTGTTGCTGGGGATTCTATTGTGTTCTTGAGGACTGAAAATGGAGATCTTTGCGTCGGAATAAGGAGGGCTAAGAAGGAGATTGGTGGTGGAATTGAGTATCCAACTGGTTGGAATCAGGCAGTTCCATCACTATTTGGTGGGAATTCGGGTTTCATGCGTGAAGATGAGAACTCATTGTTGTGGAGAAAATCTCATGAGGAGATGAAGGGAAGAGTTGCTGCTGAATCTGTTATTGAAGCTGTGACTTCTGCTGTCAATGGCAGGCCATTCGAGATCGTGTACTATCCACGAGCTAGCACGCCGGAGTTCTGTGTTAAAGCCTCGTCGGTGAGGGCTGCAATGCAAATACAGTGGTGTTCTGGGATGAGATTCAAAATGCCTTTTGAAACTGAAGATTCCTCCAGGATCAGCTGGTTCATGGGCACAATATCTTCTGTTCAAGTTGCTGATCGCATTCGTTGGCCTGATTCTCCGTGGCGTCTTCTCCAGGTAAACCATTTAGAATCTTGCAACTAAGTGGATTCTCTAAGAATATTCCGATCCCATTTCCTGGAGAGGCTGAATTGGTTCTAAGATGTTGGCTTCCATCTTGAATTGTTTGCTATAAAACTGTAACGAATCTATAATGAATGCTGGAAAAATATGGCAAGAGTTAAAAGTTCATCAGCTTGAGCCGATTTTTCTTGAGTTTTATATAGAATTTATGAGTTTTCACTCTAGACCAATAACACTTGTTACCTGTAGTAACTGTTATATTACCATCAAGTACTTAGATTGCTAATTAAGCACTGGTTACTTATTATTGCACATTACCTGTTTTGAAATATGCTTAATATGATTTTTTTTTTTGTGTTGTCATGTTTCAGGTAGCATGGGATGAACCAGATTTTCTTCAGAATGTTAAGAGTGTAAACCCTTGGTTGGTTGAACTAGTCTCGAATATGCCAACCTTCCATCTCTCTCCGTTCTCGCCACCGAGGAAGAAAACACGGTTTCTACAGCATCCGGAATTCCCTCTCCTCAATCAGCTTCCTATGCCACCGTTCTCAGCCGGAAACCTCCTCAATCAAACTAACAACTCCCCTTGTAACGTTCATGACAGTTATAGTACTGCAGGCATACAGGGAGCCAGGCATGCTCAATATGGTCTCTCTCCATGTGATTTCCCTTTCAACAAGCTGCAATCAGATATGCTTCTCGGCAAACTTCCAAGGCTCAACCACGCTGTCCAGCCTCCTAGACCTCCTCGTAGTGCCTACAATGGCGGCCTGAAGAACGACGCCGAGGTATCGTGCTTGTTGACCATAGGAAATCCCGGCCCGAGCTTGAAGGAACGGGTGGATGCCAAAACACCCCATATCTTGTTGTTTGGTCAACGCATTCACACTGAACAGCAGAGTTCAAACAGTAGCTCTGCTAGTACAACTGGGAATAGTTCGTCCGAAGGGACTTCCCAGAAGGCATCCAATGTTGTTTCCGACGGCTCAGGTTCTGCTCTGCACCAAAACAGTCCGACAGAGAATTCTTCCGAAGGAGGGTCTCCCTGGTACAAAGATCAGCACAGTTCTGATATCGGAACCGAAAACGTTAACCTCTTGTGTTTGGCTTTATAGTTCATTAAAAATTGTTTCAGTTGTCGTCGTCGCGGTGCCAGTGAGTTCTTGAAGGCAGCAAGGAGGCAAGCAATTCTTGCAGATTCCAAGCTGTCACTCATAGCATAAGAGTTTTCCTTTGTTGTATATTGCTGGATTTTGATTGTCATAAATCCTACTGAGGCCATAAGTTGCAAGTTAACGAAAATATTTCTCATTTGGTTCATAACCACCAACGAATGACCACTTTGATGAACCGTAGTGGTAATATTTTCGTTAACTTGCAATCAACAGAGGTTCTATTTTGATTTTTTTTTCTTTGTTTTAGAAGATGAGGGGAAAATCCCACTTCTTCCAATCAGGGGATGTTATTGTAACTCAGTATTGTTTAAGAATATGCTACATTTCCATTTCATTATGTGATGATCCTCTTGACCCTAAAAGTATTGTTCCTTCTTCCCCATCTACTTTTTTCTAGAGATCTTATTAAGATTAGAGTATATCATTAAATTTAAAGAGTATTTATAAAGTTATTTATATATCGTTTATTAATAAAATTTTTATATTGATAACGAGATTTGAACATGTTATCTTATGAGTTATAGGATATTTTTTATTAAATAGATTAATTTTTATTAGCCGTCTATTTAACTTATACAGAGTTGAGAAATAGCATCAAAAAGAGAAATTTTGACAAAAAGGAACAAGATAAATTCAAGGTATTGCGAAAAAGCTTTGGATTATAGTTATATTATGCAAAAGAATCTGCTTATTTGGTGTTGTTGCTCAAGGAAAGAGTCAACTAATGAGAAACTGCTGTCCCAAATAAAACAAAGATGCTGCTTAATTTCTGGTGTTTTCTTACAGATTATAAAAAATGTGAACACAGATTGAGTTAGGGTTAGGATTATTAGGGTTAACAATTATAATATCAAGTTGATAATCACAAGAGAGGCTATAAGTAGCCAACACCTGGTTGTAGACTCCGTTGTCTTTTATTATTATTGTTTTTTTTAATTTGATGTTATTTATATAAAACTCTACTTTTTGGACACTATGAAGGGATTCAAGCGTGTGCCTTTGGTTTAAGAGCATCAAGTCTAGCAAGATGCTACATAGCTTGCCTACTGAAACCTTTTGTCCCCATATACTAATAATCCCTTGTTCCACCATCTCTTGTTTTATCAAGGCATTGAAAAGCTCATAATGAATCTACATGATGCAGTGAAAATGCTTAAACAAACATGACATCTAGTCCACATAATTATAAAAAGTACTTTTACATTTTTTTATTTAGACTTAATAATATTTGAATATAACGTAATAAAATAAATATATTAAAAAAAGGATATATGAAGAATAAGAGAAGAGAAAGTTTACTACCTATATGATTTTTTTTTCACTTTTCTTTTCTTTTATTCTTCAAGTATTATACTATTTAAATCAATTTCTAACTATTTGAAATGGTTTATTTTTAAATTCTAATAGATTGATCATACTTTTATAGAATATCAGATGTATTATTGTTTGGTGTGCCATCATTTTAACTTGATTATTAGATGTTTTTTAAACATGGTATTTAATCATGGACATTTAATTTTTGACCAAGTTAGTAAGTTTTTACGCATTGTTGTATTTGTATTCAGGGTCAAAACTCAAAATATATACTTGATAAATGTTGGATATGTCTAAAGGGGGAATTACATACTTATTTTGGTGAATATCTTTGAGAGATCTATAATCTAATTCAATTATTAAACAATTTTTTAAGAAATAAGTGAGGAAATCATTTCTAATTTTAGCTTTCACACACTAAACTAACTAACTACTCATATTTCTTATTTCTTATATTAATTAAATTAGGTAAAATAATACCTAATATCCTGATCTTATTTTTCATATGTGATTAGTATCCTAATATTATTTGTGGTGCAACTTTACTCATAATCTTTGTATTTTAGTGTAAGTTCACTTATAATCTTTTTAATTTGGTGTAATTCTTGATATTTGAGAAATAAGATTACGGGCAAAATTATACTAAAATAAAAAAATTATGGATAAAATTATATCAAATTAAAAAGATTAAGATACTGGCTATATATAAGAAATAAGATCAAGATATTATAGGACAAGATTACTGATTAAGTTTGGATCCGCATAATGAGTTAATCCATGTGATATATATAATTAAACCGTAATTGTTTAACCTCATCTTCTCAAGTTTCAATTAAATGCAGCTTTTGAATTAATAGCTTCTGGCGGTGCATATCTCAGTTCAAAATCTCAATTAAAATAGATTAGTATAATTTGTGTACATGAACAGTGGGCTGTCTGGCCAATAATAACCTGATAAGTTTAATAATGGCTTAGACATTCTTATTGTGATTATTATATGATTAAAACTCTGCAATTGTGACGTTAACTTCTCCAAATAAATAAATAACGAAAAGGGCAAAAGGATAACTTTGTAATCCAACGGTTCAGTCCCTAAGAATGACGCAGTTACAGGGAGACAGTAAATGAATTATGCATTGGGATCTCGGTTTAATTCATAAATTAAGAAAATGTTTTTATAAATAGAATTAGGTTTCAGATTCTGACTTACTCAAAGCATCAAAGATATGCAATTTTTAAATAGAATAAAAAAAGCAAGTGGAGGAGGGTGTGTATGGCATTGACACCAAGAGACGCAAAAGTCCAGGAAGACAGCTAAGTGCAACAATCCCGTGCCCCAAACATCGCTACAAGGAGTGCGTTTGTGTTGGTCAAAGATTTAATGTTTCTTCATTTGTTTAATCCTAAGTTGTAGCTACCAAATTGCATGCCTTTCTTCCTTCATGTGATTCTCCAATCTTGCTGTCTCTGCCCCATTTCACATCTTCCCACTGTCTTCCTTTCCATCTATGTAATGTTCATGTCAAATTTTAATTCAAAAATTTTATAATATTCATCTTATTTTTAATATAAGATCTATTTAACTAATTTGATTGTATTAAATAAACTACTTAAATTAGTTATTATGACTTTTTTTTTTAAAAATTACTATAATCATCTTCCTTAACTCACTTCCTCTTCTTCTTACTTGATCATTGATAAGAGAATATCAATATGGATAATTTAAGAACAAATTGATAAATATAGGAAATAATTTTATATTTAGATCAATATCAACTTCCCAATTATGCCCCATATTAAAGACCGGGGGAATATTTAAGAGTTACTTGATTAATTTAGATAGATTAAGTTAGATAAATTATTTAATTATAATAAATATGACATGATCTCCCTAAAATATTCTTATATAATATTAAATTATTTATCAGTTTATAAGTTCAATAAACTAGTTTTAAAAAAAAATACTAGAGATAAAATAGATTGATATATTATATTTAGGATCAAGATCAATCTCTTAACTGACCGCTATATTTAGGACTAAAGGACTAAAAAATTCTATATGATAATAAATGCTGATATTTAAAAGGATAATAAGAGTATAAAATTATAACAGTAGAGATAAAGATGTTAAGATTAATGTGTAATCATACAATAAAATATAAGATTCGTAATTGATATATTTGATGAGTAATTGGCGTGACTCTATTGAAGAAAAAAATAGTAAAAACATCTTTTAAGGTAATTTGAACATAAAAATGAAGGCTATTGGAAACATTACTGAGAAAAATATATCAGTATGGAGTCTTCCGAAAATAGGCCGAGGAAGGTTGAAGAGAAAATTCATTAAAGTTATTGAATTGACCTTTTAGTTAATAATATATTTAAATATATTTTTTTTGTACACATTTTTTTAGAAAAGGGTTGGGCTTATCTGAGATCTAAGGGTAGGGCGAAATCTTTTTTCCTCATAGGTGATACCAATGTCGGGTAGGGCGAGCCTTCTATTATCCTCAGGTGTAAACTTAAGCACTTAAGAGTTAGGATGCTTCTCCAAGTGTCGCGACTGGAACCATAATAAAATGGTGCTTTCTAGAGTTCGAACAAGTAGCTTATTGAACCCAAGGATGATAAATAATATATTTAAATATTTAATTGTTAATATAACACATTAATAACATACAATTCATACGGCTGACTCTATCTAATAAAAAAATAAGTGTTGTTGTTGTTAAATTCAATCTAACGGTTTATTATTATAGTAGATCATCCACTTGGCAAAGAGAGAAAACCATCATCTTCAGATCTAGAGGGAGCCAATTCATTTCCCAAATGATGCATAAGTGTAATTAATTAAGAATAAATAAAGGGGGTTTAGCTGAGGATTAATATTTAATGGTGATAGTGAAGTCAACCCCAGAGAGACACCAGATTTGCCACATGGGGGTTGTCGAATGTCACGAGGGTTCAACTGGTTTGGTATTTGGGTCTGCAAGTTTTGATTTTTTTTTTAATGAAAGAGTATCAGAGATGGATTGGGAGAGAAGAGAAGAGAGATTGAACGTTCAAGTGAAGTTTCTGTCCATCTTGTCATTTATTAGGTTTTGTTTTTAAGTCAAAGATTTTTGCCCCTAAAACAAAGTCAGAGCAACAGTTCCCAATACACACAGATATGGCTCTTGGGCTTCTGTGTTAGACATTGGATCCTCTGAGCTGTTTCTCCATTGGACATTGCCAATACTTAATCTCACACATCAAGATTTAGAGTTGGGTCAAATCGAAGATGTTAGATTTTTAAGCAAAATGTGAATATATCCCTATTTAGTACTAAATTGTATCTTGATTGTTTCTAACAAAAAAAAAATATATATATATATATATACATTAAAAAAAATCGTTTTACTTATAATTCTACATCTTCAACTATATTTTATATGGGCAAAAGCATTATTCACTATACATGAAGGGGTTTTATATGTAAATTTCGTGTGAAAAAAAGAAGAAGCAACTTCGTCTGTAACTTGCAAAAAAAAACTATTTTTGGATCTTTAAATTATTGTGCCTGCTAATACATGGGGCATTGCTAGTTTTTCTTTCATTTAATAAATTAGGTGGCTATTAAAATGTATTAATTATATAATTAACTAAAATTTAATGATTCAATGGGCCATAAGTTGGCCACCTTATGGGCTGGATTCTTTATAGTTACACACTGGAGGCATGTGTGGCATAATATTGGTCAAATGGACGTAATAAAATTAAGTTGAAGAACTAACGGTAGTTAGTCTGAGTGGTAAGTAGCTCAGTATCATTTAAGTGAGATTTCGAGTTCGAGCCTTAGCGTATACAGAAAATTTCCATTGGAAGACTCACCCACCATAGCCAGGTGCGCGACGCGGATCAGATTCGAATGTAGTCGGGGCAAAACTTCGGTAAATCGGGTGGGCAACTAAAAAAAAATTGAGTGGAAGAGACTTTGATAACTTAAATGTGAGATCTCAAACTTGAGTTCGTATGTATGCACAAAAACCTTTGAGGGAGCTACTTCCAATTGAGTTTGACAATAGTCAAATCTGACATACTTAAGATAGCCATATCAAAAAAATGGACAGAAAAAAAGTATAACACATATTTTCTCTTTGGTAAATACTAACACATATTCTAATGATCGGAAATCACTCTAGCTTTTTGATATATGGACAAGCCTTGTACAAGATTTCATCGTCCAAAGTTAAAAAGTTGGTAATGTTCTACTGAGTGTACGTTAAACTCCATTTCATGATCTTTATTAATGATATTAGGAAGCTTGTTTTAAGCTGCGTCTTGTAAATTTGTTTATAGTTAAAATGTTGACTACTTATGTTTTGTTGTTCTTGTATTATTGGATAATTTGTATACATTCCTACAAAAAGAGAAGGGTATGTAAACTCTAGTGATAATATGAGCGGATTTAATTTTTAGAGAAAAAAAAGAAAAAATATATACTAGGTTAAACTTTGGTTCGACTTCAAGAAATAAACAAAGCTCAAAACTTGAACCTTTTTATTTGGCAACTAAATATGAATCTTTTGAGTGTCCCTAATCAGACATCATTCACTTATTTCTACCACTTAGGTCGTGTCTAGGGTGGCACCATGTTTTGCATTGCAAAACGCAGAAGCAATTTGTTAAGGCAAAACAAACGTCACACAAGGGCTTTTGGGTTTGCCACCCCAAACATTTAGACAGAAGGCCTTTATAGAACAAGACCGGATCACTTTCAATGTGATTGTATTGGCCACATTCTGTTTTTTGCTTCCAAAACAAGTGCTGCAAAAATCCTACTATTTAACAATAAACTATCTTCTACCAAAAAAAAGAAAGAAGCTATCTTAGGCTTAGTACAAGTAAAATATCTTGATCCTTGGACCAAGCAGACATGCAAAAACTAGATGGTCATATGATCATCTTCACGACAAACTTGAAGGTAGCACCAACAAGAGTTGGGTCTAACTAAATAGGCTAGCCCTCATAACATGAAGAATTGAGATTCAGATCCCTACTAAGAGAGGTGCCCACATATAATGTCTAGAACAGAATTGCCTCTAATAAGAGGATTCTGTGCGCTAGTAAAAAAACTTGAAGGTAGCCGAGCAACAGAATTTTTGAAAGATGAAATAATGCCAAACCTCAATACTGCATTAGATGATCATGTCTATTTTCATACAGAAGGTGACAACAACTATACAAGTTCAATCTAAGATTCTAAATGATACTTTGCATCTAATCATCCCTTTGTTTTACACCCAAGAAGCAGGAGTACCATGACACAACAAAATATGCAGCGCCCTAGTAAAATTTGAAGTGTCATAAAGTTTGAGTATCAGACACATCAAACATGTCACGGCTTTGTTTTTTCAGAGTACTAGTGCTTTGTAGGTTTTTCCATGCACAACTAAAATATATAGATATATAAATGTATACAACATTAATTCAAGTAATAGACAGAACCTTCCTAAAATTCCTTTTAAAAAAACCTATTTGACAGCATAAATATATAACCTGCGAGCCAAACAAGTATCTAAGAAGCAGTTGAATTACTGAGAAGCTTCATCATGAAAGTGAACTTAACATCTGGTGAGGTCTTCGGCCGGGGCCAGTTTGCGCCTTCGGGCACCTTAATACATCTGAAGCCTTGACCTTGGTATAGCTTTGTGGCTACAGTATTGTTCAAATCACAGTGCAATGCGATTGAGCGACATCCCCAAGTTCTGGCCTGAGATTCTGCTTTTTCTACTAGTTTTTTAGCAATACCCTTGCGTCTGAATTTTTCCCGAACTGCCACATTGGATATGTATGCAATTCCAGTCCTACAACATAGATAAATTTTTGGGAAAATTAATCTTTCAGCCCTTCAACTTTTAGCTCACTTATAATTCAGTCCCTCAATTATGACTCGGTCTAACTTAGTCCTTGAACTTTTGATTCGCTTATGACTCAATCCCTCATTTTTTTACTTTTTATATTACTGTCCTCATCATCTACTGAGTCATCCTATGTGGCAAAATTTTCCTCCAACTCAGCTCCACGTCATTTTTTTAATAAAATTTAAACAAAAGAAGGATGACCTGAAGCTCGAATGGACGAAAGGGAAAAAAGTTGCAGAGACGAACCCATCTCCTTCACAGGCTCTGTAAGGAGTGCTTCACATAAACCAGAAACAAATAGATGACACTATTAAAAATTTATTTCCAGAAAATAATGCATGATTATTCACTCTTTCCCCAAGAATATAACAAAAACTGAAATAGGTATTGCTGCTAGTGTCGAGCATATACATGTATTCCTGGTGTAAGCAGCTAGTTGGTGATAAGAAAAGCGCAACGCAGCATTTGGGGAGGCCTTGTTGATAAACTGAGACTTCGACTTGGGAGAAGAGAAAGTGAGCATTTGAAAAATCAGAAAAGGGAGAAGTATTATATCTCAGCAAAGGTTTCTTTGGTGAAGCAGCACTGGAGCAGATCCTATGATGAGAAGGTAAGCATTTGGAAAGATTAGAACTCATCGATTATCTTGAGTTGTGGCAGATCTCTGAGGAAGGTGGGAGCTTCTGCAACTTTTTCCCCTTTGGCCCGTCGTCACCTCTGACCTTCTTTCTTTTGTTTAAATTTTATAAAAAAATACCATGTGGAGCTGAGTTGAAGGCAAATTTTGCCACATAGGATGACTCAGTAGATGATAAGGACAATAATATAAAAAGTAAAAAAATAAGGTACTAAGACATAACCAAGTCAAAAGTTTAAGGATTGAGTTATAAGTGAGTTAAAAGTTGAAGAACTAAAAAATTAATTTTCCCTAAATTTTTTCTCCAGTTATCAGAAAAGATTCACAGGTAAAATATGTTCATAACATGTCAAAGTCCATAGAGTTTGCTACTTTTTGGCAGTCTTACAGTAATCTCTTGACATTGTCTTACAGTTAATCTTTATTTTTGAAGAATTGAGCATGTGAATACAAGCCTCACAATCAGTTTTTATCCTAAATTTCGACAAAATAAAATGCAAAGCCAAACTGCCAGGATACCATCATTAGAACATAAGTAAAATATGGAAGAACCTTTTTGATGGACAATGGAGGTTTTATAAGAAAAAAAGCATTTTGTGCATATCTTGTTTGAGAATGCAGGGTCAATATAATAAATCAGGTAAAAAGAATTTTGTGCATATCTTGTTTAAAGTCAATGCCCGTTTCATTATTACTGATCAATTTTAAGAGATCTGAAAAGTGATACTCATAGTCTTTTTGGCTGCAATATTTTGTAAAGTACTATATATAGATATGACCAAATGAAGGAACAATAATTATATATGAAGTTCAAGCATGATGCTTTAATCAAATATACAAAAGTAAACATAATCAAATTTGATGCAAGGTAATAACTTCATATACTAGAACTTAAGCTGATCCAAATGAATTCCTTTTTTGTCAGTATAAACCATGAGTTAGTTCATTAATTTCCATTCCTGAATTAGGATTTTGCAGGTAAAGTCATAAATTCTTTTTGCCAACATACCGCGTCCTCAAGGAAAATGGTAAATTCACAAATTGAAACTTGACAACATTTTATTGGCCTGATCTTAAGCATCACCAGTTCTAAAAGACTGATAAACCGCAGTACTTCAAAATCCAATGGAAATTTTTGCACTCACCTTCTCTGTCTCAGTGGTCCTTTTCGGGGGAGAAAGTCCGCGACAGTATCTACCGTTAATATACCGGCCACATATCCCTTGTTGATGCTGACTCTCCCATCAAGACCACTAATCTTGAAATCTTCACTCCGAATGAAGAGAGTTTCATTAAGTGAGCTGCCAATAACAGCAACCAAACATGTTCTTTTGCAACCATTTGGTAAAGAGAATCCTGCTAACATTGCCACCAGTCTGTCCATTCTCAGAACAAAGTCCAATGGGAATGAATATTCAGGGAAGAAGGAGCTGCAATGAGTCTCTGCTACTTCCCAACAGTCTTCTAACCTGGCCTCTCGAACGATGATTTCCGGAGACATAGTTGGGAATAGATCAACAACTTGACTAGCTCTGCAAAGTCCTACATCCCAACACCATAAATTTAACTACCCTGAAACTGAAAGTCAATATCTCTATTTAATAACTAGCAAACTCCCCCATCACCCCATGTAGACAGTCCATCATCCTTTAACTTTAAGTCCTTAATTTAGAGCCTACAGTAATTCATTTTGATGGGACATGTAGACTTACACAAGATGCTGCCCATTATATTGTAAACAATATTATGATGAATAAGATTAAATTCTCATATTACTGAAAAGGCATTAACTTGATTGCATATTTTATAGTTCATTTATCTGAGCATGCTTTTCCTTCAGCTCATTCACAATTTGCCCACTTTTTTTTTATATATTCTTCATTCATTGTTGCTATCCCCTTCCTAATCATGCATGCCAACATCACAAGTTGACCAAAAGCCTTCGAAGTTTCTCAGACCTATGCCCCATCCCAGAATTACAGGGTTGATCATAGACGTGCCAAAAACAACAGATTTAACTAACTATCAACAGCATTTCTTAACAAGAAAAAGGGATTATGCGAAGAAAGAAGCACCTGATTGGCAGAGGGAAAGGAAAGAGAATCCATTAGCAGAGGAGGAAGGAGAAACACTTGACGGGAAAGATCCTGGTTTTCTGAAATTAGCGAAATTGAGGGAAGACGAGGATTTGGAATTGTTGACAGGAGTTGGGGATGGTGAGATTCCCAAGGGAATAGTCCGCATTTCTCGAAGGGTGTATCTGATTTCTGGTGGACCTGCCTCACTCAAAAGATCTTCTCTGGATTCTCCCTCAGAAGGAAGTGTGAATCATGAGAAAGGACCCAGAGGGAGAGAGAGAGAGAAGGAGGGCGACGAATCTGAGCCGCTAAGCTCCCAAATTGGACTACCTTGTGGCCATTAGGCCGTGGCAAGTGGATACGAGAGGCTACGTTAGTTGCCACAACTGGACTAACGTCGCCTTGTTTTGTTTCTTTGTGTTAGGGCTCTACCACGGCCCTACCACAAACAGAGGATTGAGTTTTTCAGAAAAAAAGAAACGGGATTTAGCTCCTCCTCCGTGATCTTTAGTTTATTTATCCTATTTATTATTTTTTTAAAATTATTTCAATTAATATTTTTTTAATAATAATTAAATAAACGAGAGAGATGAGAGTTAAAAAAAATAATTATAATATTTTTTTAAAAAATATATTAAATAATTTAAGTAATCTTTTTATTTTAATTAAATTAATTAAATATATATATTATACACTGGAGAAGTAATAAACAATTGAAGTGTGATTGAACTAAAAATAACTGCCCTCGTTAAGATTTAGTTAAAGTAAAATCACCACAATATCTTAAATTCCATCCTCCTACTCTTTTCTTAGGTAATTGACATTCTATACAACAAAATTGGCTTTTCTACCAATGCCCTATAAACTGTAAAAAAAAAATTACTCAAATGCTATACGGTGGGAATTATTTCCCAAGAAGAACTTCATCTTGGGGTGAACAACTTCTAAAGTTCATCAACCCTTGAACAAGTTCTTTCATTTCTTTAGGCCCGAGTTCGAAGCTGTCACATCTGAAAAATGAAATTGTTCACCCATACACAATTTACTCCATAATAAAAAAAACTAGTTAACTCATTAAATTTATTTTAAATTAAATTTTTTTAATTTTATTTCTATTAAATAATATATGTTCTCTCTCATATCTTTTATCTCTTATAATTAAATAAGATGTAGAAGGGGCAAATAAATTTTAATTACTATTCAAAAGATTGGTGAGTAATTGTTGGTGGGATTGCTTCTTTGAAAAATAATACAAGAAGAATAGATGAAGAAGAAAATTGTAGGCAATATCTTTTTTACATAAGAAAAACCAACCTGACTCTTGAGAAAACATGCCTATGGCTTCATGGCGGTACAATGCTCCTCTGATGTTTTACCCTTTAGGTGAATGGTGATAAACCTTCTATTCATTCCCAAGTAATTTTCTAGCACACGACGAAAATCTTTAAAGTTAAGAACTAACAAGTTCTATTGATACCCGCAGAAGGAAAAAACAAAAGAAGGCTAACTTAACAGTTAAGTTGGCCAAAACGTGAGCTTTAAATCCATGAGTTGTTTCAAACTTTAAAATTTAATTGCTTTTTACTCAATCCAGAGAAAAAGTGACATTATAAATTAAGTTCCCATGACTACTAAAATGAAGATTCTGTTACAGTTTATGTTCGACCGTGAAGATAGTATGTCGACCAAATAAAGTCCTCTCTTCAATTTGGAGTAACTAACTCTATATTTAGATAGAAAGAAAATTAAAAAGAAAAAAATATTATAATGAAAAACTCTAAAAAATAGTAATTTCTTTTTATTTTTTTTAGAAATTTTCCTTCATAATATTCTCCCCTTTTATTTTTTCTCATTTCTCTCTACATCCGCCTACAAGTTAACAGGAAGGTCTCTGAAGAAGGCAAAGGTATGAGGAGAAGTAGACTTGCCAAACAAAGAACACCAAGAAGGAAGCTTCATCAGTATTCTCTCGGTTATGTCTGTCGTTTTATCCACATCTGTCCTTAGTTTCAGAAGTGGCCTCTGCTCTTTCTTAACCCCATCATCAAAAACATCCTTAGATGTTCTTCTCCAGTGCAGAGTCAGATCAAACAACGTTGGCGCATTCTTTCCTCCTGAAAACTGGATTATGTGCCAACCATCCACTCCGTCCTTTTCGCCCGCTGGGATCAAGTCTTCCGAGTTCTCAGTATCTGAGTATGAAAGTGGGAGACAGAGATTTGACATTCAATAAGGACACCAAACCAGGAACATGAAACACTAAAAGGACTTGAAGATAAAAACATGTATTCTTGAGTTGAGCTTTTCAAACCTTGGATTTTCCTAGTTAGTGTTACTGACTGTGAATGTCTGCTGCAACTTCCCCACATCCTCTTGTGAATGGGTCCATAATGATGGAATTTCTCTTTAATTTCAGTTTATTTTTTAGGGAAAATTAATCTTTTGGCCTCAGGTACTTATAGTTTTGATTCGATTGTAACTCAGTCCTTAAACTTTGACTCAGTGTAACTCAATCCCTATAGTTTTAACTCGGTTAAAACTTGATCCCTGAATTTTAACTCACTGCAATTCAGTCTCTAAAATTTTAACCATTTAAAACTTAAGTCTTTAAGATTAATGAAATACATAAATTTATTTTATAAAATGTAGGGGCTAATATTTTAAATGGTTAAACTAAAATGACTGAGATGTATTGAGTTAAAATTCAATGACCGTGTTACAACTATGTCAAAATTATAAGGATTGAATTACACGAAGTTAAAGTTTAAAGACTGAATTATAACCGAGTTAAAATTATAAGGGCAAAAATATTAATTCCCCCCCAAAGTGCAGCGTTTGAGAGGATGTAGAGGAAGTTGCAGTAGAGATTGAAAATCCATTTCTTTTCACCTAAAATGGATACCCATTTTATCTAACGGCTTAAAATCTCTTGACAAAGATAAAAATTCAAGCGTGGAAAGGCTCAACTTCTCATAAAAGCATGAATGTGAGGGTAATAAAGAAACATTAAGGAAAGAGTAGGCTTATGAATCAAAAAGCACCATACCTGTAAACTTGAAATCTTCTATTTCTTCCGTGTTGATTGCAAGAACCCAGCGGACAGAACCCTTGGTATCGATTGAAACTCGGGTAATCCTTTCATCGCCTTTAACATCACTATCGACATGGAGTTTAGGAATTTCTGACTCACTCCAGCCACTTTCAGTGTCCTTGTAAGTCCAACAGCCATATTTGACAGAGAAAGTCACAAAATCAACTTCTTTATCTCTCCCACACACAAAACCTTCTTGAATCTGTTCTACCTCCTTTATCAACTTTCCAGGAGTAGTAGAAAATAATGACAAATACGATATATTCTGTTTCCCTTCAGCAAAGTTTCCTGTTGCATCTACAACATGTACAACCTGAAATATATCCCCAAAACAAATGTGCAATGTGAAAAGCATAACATATGAGAGAATATTTGGTGTTTTACATATAAAATACTACCTAAAACAATCACCTGAATGTTAAAAACAATGAATAGCTTGTGTTAATTGTCTGTTTCACTAAAAACTTGAATATACTCAGAACATTCCGAGGCAAAGGTTAGGATTAATTCAATAATTTCAAGGGTTAAGTGACATCTAATACCTTAAAGTATTTTTTAGTAACACTCGGTATCCTAAGTTTAGGGTACTCATTACTGTTGAGAAAAATATTTCAAGACCAAAATTGCGTCAAAAATACTTTAGGATACTAGGTCTTACTGAAAAAAATAATTTGGGATGCTGGATGAAGCACAAATTAGTTTAGGATACTAAGTGATACTGGGAAAATACTTTAAGGTGCTAGATGCATCTTAACCCTAATTTCAATTTCAAAATTAGTGATAGCAGATAGGCATCATGGATAATGCAAGCCAGGACAGTTCCACATTAATTAGAATTGAGTGAGGTAACTGCTTGTAAATTTAGTAGCAAAAAACATAGAAGAATACAAGTGAGAATGGGCATTTACATTTACAGCTCTGGCAGTGTCTTCAGTAAATGGTTGGACAGCACCTGAAAATACAACTGCTAAAGATATGCTGAACAGCACCAGAGTTCCTAGGATGATTGACCTTTTTGCACCTGAACACGAATCGATAGGAAGATATGTAATAACAAGCATCATTAAACAAAGATTTTTCTTTTAAATATATACTGTTACATGAATGTAGTAGGAAAGAGAAAGAAAGTGAGAAAGAGAAAGATAAAAGACATACGAGAGAAACAGAGAGATGGATGAGAGAGAGAGAGAGAGAAATTGAATAGTGCTAATCCGCCATTAAGAGCCAAAACTGAATTATAACAGTCGTATTCTTAGTATTTATAGACTCCTGCTACGAACGATCACTAACGGCCTATTCTTGTCATATTAACACGACATCTTCCTTTTCAAGGAAAAGCACTTTATTCTACAACTCTTCCTTTACAAAATAAGTGGCAGAAGGTTTTGAAACATTATAATAATGATACTTCAAAGTTGAACACTTCAGGATCCCTGAATGATGCTTATTTAAGTCTTAGGCTCTTAGCACATCTAAATAATAGACTCTAGAAAGCGATTAATCTAATGGCAATGAATGCAGATGGTTATATGCCATCTATCGATGCCTTTTTATTACTTCATAGTCAGAAAGTTATTAAATTTTAAGACAAAATTAATGAGGTTTAACGTTTTTCTTGACTAGAATGAAACATGTTGGAAGTGCTTTATAAATATGACTAGAGGAGTGTGCTTTAGGAGCAATTTTTCAAAATTATAACTTTCAGTTCAACCAATAAATTAGATAACCCATTATCATGGAAAAATAAGACATGAACATTAATTGCAAAATATTTATGCAGTAAATCAAACCTGAAATATGAACATAGGCTAGGAGATACACTAGGGTCAAGGACAAGAGAGCGGCAATAAATCCGGCGATCATGAAATTCCCCAGCCATTCAGGAGTACCACCAGGATTCCTGCATCATAACATAACTGCCATTTATATTCTGAAAGTATTGAAAGTTTAGGAGTTACAAAACGGATGGTGAAAATATAATTGGTGATTATTAACGAAATGGGAACATTGTCGAAGGGTCCACGTTAAGTTGATGGTCGTGGTAGTCATAAGATTACTCCAAAATCCAAATGTAATACACATGAAATTTCCATTAAAAAAATGTGGCTCTTTCTATCTCTTTCCTTAATTTTCTCTGATGTTCTAATCTTTACCAGAAATTTGCTGTGACAGGCGGGCCATTAGAAACAAATGTAAAAACAAAATGCAGAGTCTGCAACAGTTCTAAGCAATAGAAACATCTCTCACGCAGATCAAATTTCTACATTGATCGGGAAAAAGATTAAGGCTTACCTATCAAGACGGACCATTCCGCCTATGACTATACCAGCCAGCCGGATAAATGTGCCAGCAGAAATTAAAACCGGAGCAGCTAACCCTAGAAGCAAGGTTACCAGTTTGAGGGGCTTTGGCAACCTCGCTGGGGTTAGAGTTGCTTCAAAAAAGCCATCTGAAAATTCAAAAAAAAAAATATAGTAAAAGGAACAAAACTTATGGTTCAATTCAAACAACGAGAAGAATGAAGCAGAGATGGTTACATGCGAATGCTGGTGAGACTAACCAAACAAGAGCCAAGTAAGAAGACCCTATTTTATAATAGCTCCCTAAAATAAGAAGAATAAGCCACTGTAAAGACCCAGCTTTGTAGATCCACCTTTCAGCCTCTAACTTGACGATTTCAACTTGAATAGCCAGGGACAGTTGCTTTCTCCTTGAGTGTACTCTCAAAAGATATTTTTGAAGTAGAAGATAACCCAAATGCTGACCCGTCAATGCTCCAAGAAAAGCTGGTGCGGCAAATAATCCGATCACCAACCATGGTGTTGAAACATATGGCACTGGTGACCAAGATATCAAGGGGAGAAGAAAGGCTGTCAAGAAACTGAAAGCTAAGGAAACCACCCACGTCAGGACAACACTCAAACACGACAGGGCCAATGAAGCAACAGCCGGAAAACCGCCCATAAACAACGATGTAGTCCAAATTAGCAGTGATTGCATTATTACTGAATTATGAAGCATTTTTGCGAAATTTTGACGGTAGACGACCATATATGTTCCCTGAAAGAGTAAGACAATTACCATAACGATATCAAGAAGAGCAGCAAGCTACTAGAGCTACCGCAGAAGAAACGATTTATAAATAATAAAGCCCATAATGGAGATGTAATTGGAATAATGAAGAAGATCGACAAAACTTTTGACGCAATGAAATACCAGGATGTCAAAATATATGGCATTGTTCTGACTTATTTCTTCCTCTGCTTCTGTTGTATTGCTTTGGGGAAACTGAGGAGAGGCAGCAATATGAAGCAGGAAAGCAAGCATATTTTCCCCTAAATGTTGAAGAGATCCTTTCTTTAAGAGCGCTAGTTTATCATTCTGCAAAGGAAAACATGTTATATTTTAACCATTAGATATGAAAACATTTGAACTCCACCCCCACCTGCTTTGTTTTAAATGAAGTAACATTACATTTAGAGACGATGAAAGGAAGAAAAGACTTCCACTCTAACTAAAAGATGTTGATCACAAACAATACGATAATCTTATTCTAATTAGATAGAACACAAGATAATCCTAACGTATTGAAACATTATCAAAAAATAACTACAAAAATAAGCCTTAATTAAATAAAACAAAGTGTATAAATAACTCAATAAATTAACATCAATATCCAACAGTTGCTTTAGCCAACTTTTCAGCCGGCGCATGATGATTTTCCATGAACATGTTTGGTGATAAAATACAAAACAGACACTGGTCCAAGCATTTTGTTAAAAAGTAAGGATAGAAAGACACCTTTGTATGATAAACTGCAGTGTTATCTACATATGCAAAATCAAGGCCAGAAAGGCCAGCAACTTCTTTGTACACTTGGAAATCTGTTGCAGATTTTATGGCTCCTGAAGAAAAAAGATCCTGCAGCATTAATGTTGAAGATAATTAAAAAGAATTCTAAAAGAATATTTAAGAAGTAAATCAATCAATGAAAAAAAGGGTAACATAACAGAAATCATTAGGAATTAGGAAATAACATAAAAACCTGTGCTATAGTCTGCCCAGATGGGTATTTTGCTACTGCAGCAAATCTCTCAATAGCCCATGGATGAGGACCAGCCTACTAAATGCGAGTCATTAGTAATAAATAATGAACTTGAAATTATCATTGGACTTATAAGAAACAAACAAGTGACAGGAAGAATGAGCAACATTTATTTCTGTAAAATACTTTATTTTGGACAGGTTGGGTGATTTAAAATACAAGTGTTTCATAATTCTTAATCACAAATAAATAAATTGTTAACGCAACCAAAATAACTTGTCCCTTTATTTTACTAGGAAAATCTATTGAAGAAGTGCAATTACAGACAAAATTCAAATCCAATGAGGAAGATGATGGATCCAGACAAAGCTACTAAAACATGTTTCCTTTTCTGTTGATATTTCATCAGTTGGAATCAACCATACATTGATACGTAGCCGTACGTTATGATAGTGCAAAATGAATGCTACAAGTAAATTGTGACTAATAAGTAATAAACAGACCTGGAATATACCAGATTTCCCTCCAATGCCCATGGCCTCCAGATCAATAGCCATACGAACAGTTTCACTCCAAGGATGCTGCATTCATAAATTTATTCTTACTGGTAAGATAACGATTACTTCTTAAAAAGATGTGATTCAAAATTAAAATACCAAAAAAGAAGCACTAATATACCCTAAATAATGGAAGAGCAACTCCTAGATCAAAACACAAGAGGAAAATGAAGAACTTGAAGTCAAGTTGGGGATAATGAACTTCTACTCTCCATTTTGAGGAGGAGTATTGGCTATTCTAGCTGTTAGGCTCATTCTCCTCGGGGATTTGTCTTTACGGCCTGATTCCATGGGACTAAGTCAACTTCATTTTCCATTTTGTTCATTGATTTTGTATGTTCAATAAATCTATATCGTTTATACTGTTTTTAAATGCTACCATCACTTTCATGTCATAGTAGAAGACTGTTAAAAGTCCAAACTGACGGAGAAGCAGATACACAAATAAATAAAGGTTGCAATAACAAATAATTCCAAACCTGGGTTACAAAGCTGTGAGCACCATTCAGACCCTCCTCCTCCCCAGTATTAAATAAAAATATTATAGATCTCTTGAATCCATGAGCCCATTGAGAAATCCCACGAGCAAGTTCCATCATAACAGCTATACAAGAACTGCAATCTCCAGCGCCTTCTCTGTTACAACCATGCCAAAACTTCAGAAGAAAGGAAAATCAAAACGCTCAAAACTTTCACACATTAAATGAAGGCCCATGAATAAATTATACGGTGATCTCTAGCATGTTTCAATAATAGGAAAACTTTAAAATTATAATGGTTGCATTTAACAGCATAATATATAAGATCAAATAGATGAAGAAAACATACGTTGAGAAGACAGTATCAATATGAGAAGAAACTAGAATAGATTGCTCTCTTGCTTCAGATACATATTTTGGCGAGATCCTCATTACAACATGTTTCAGATCTGAATAAACAAGTGTTCTCCCCATGAATAAACCACTGACCAAACGATTTGCACCAGACTTCGCATGGAAAAGATCCACTTCAACATCCACCTCCCAGTGGGCAGTTTTCTGAATGGTTTGACATGCTTCCAAAACATACTGAAGTTGGAAGAATGTTAATAAAAATTTAAAGTTAACAGAGCATGTTAATAAACGAAAGCCAACGAAAGCCACATTGGAAAAGCCTCCTCCCCTTACTTGGGGTCCAACCCAGTTCAAATTCAGATTAATCAATAGTACCAAATACTGAATGGTTTGTTACCAACCAAAAAAAAAAATCTCTGTTATCAAGTTTGAAAAGCTTTTCAACCCATATGTTTCTAAAATCTAAAATAAGAAAGATAACTAATCATGGAACCTGTGAATATATGGAAAAATAGTAAGATGATATGAAAAGAAAGGTATCAACTATAAATGACAAATCTGTGCCTTCAACTTGTCCAAGCTCAACTAAATAGTGAGATGAACTGAGAAAGAAGGTATCAATGTATGGCAAAATTATCTGGGTTGATGATTCAACCTGCAGTGCAGAATCCAGAGCCTCAGAAGCAACAGGATGCGGGCCCAATTCTGTCAAGGCCTTGACATGCTTCACGGCTTCAATCTCTGAGAAACCCCTCTTGCCTGCCTGCTCTGCAGTGAGAGGCACAGGCATGTTTTCAAACTGGTATCTATATATTGTTGAACAGCAATATGTGATCATCACGAACAATGTTAGCCACACATAAGAAGACCTCCTTGGGTTTCCAAGACGAAAATTGATTTGGGAATCTTCACCATCAGTAGACTTGCTACTTCCTTCTTTACTACTCGATGTTTGAACAGCTGTTGATGGAGTTTTACGCCTCCTTTGCATTTTGTGCAAATTCAACTGAGCAAGCAGCCTATAAAGAAAAAAATGACAGAAAATATTAATTCATCGACCACAGGAAAATATTTTCTAATGGAGATGAAAAAAATTAAGCCAAAATGCAGCAGGGGTAGTAAGCTTTCGTTAATCAAGCATCCAAAATCAATTGAGCAAGCCGTCTAAAAAGAGAAAAAGAAATTGAAGCCTACAATTATGAATTATCAACGTTATTGATCCAAAGCCACAAACAAAGAAAACTAGGAATAAGTAACTTTGTAGAACCCAGTATACTGTAGGCAAAACGTACGGGAAAAAACTTTTGCTCAATTGGGTTAATTCCAAGTTTAGAATAATGAACCGCAGACAAGAGAAAAAACATGAACTCAAAGATGCGTGATACAGCTGAAGAACGAAAGGTTATATAAGTTGAAAGAATACAAAAAGAGCACAAGTTTCTGCATCTCACCAGTAAATTGGAGGGAACGAAATTGAACGATATGGAGTAGAGAGAAGTGGGATTTGCTGTGTTCGGATTTGTTTGCCGTAAATTGCAAAGCTTTCAAATGGCGGAACTGTTTATCCCACATATTAGGAAGTTTGACCTCTACCAATCTCCAACTTCAACGCCAGCGTGCTGTGTAATGCTTATTATGTTATGTGTGAAATCGTACTTTTATTTATTTTCTGTTTTTTTGAGATAAATTGAGATCTTGACATGTACAAGAGTTGTTTTACGACGAAGGATTAAAAAAAATATAATATGCGATTGCGATAATGTTGGTCAATGTTCCAGAGAATTACTTATTAAGTCTTAAGAGATTTATAGATAAAAAATTTTAATTATGAAAAGATACTTTTATTTTTATTTGTATTGACAAATGGATAACTTAAAATAAAATATTTAATAAATAAAAATATATTAATTAATAATTTTTATTATTAATTAGAATATTTACTCGTCAATAAAAGCATCTCCTATTTATTAATAAAAATAAGAATAGTGATATCTTTTCAGAATCTCGTATATACATATTCTTTAGAATTTAACAATAATTTAAAGATTTTGTGGGACATATGAATACTAAATTATTTTATATAGGAATTGAGATTAATTCTACCTATATCTTTTTGGGTAAAAATTTGTTGGTCATATACTCATATTTGTCATGACAATGGATAAGAAAATAAAATAAATAATTGAGTTGATTATATATATTTATTTTATATAGTGATAATACTTAATCATCTGGTATTAATGTTTATTTTTTTAAATAAGGACATGAAAATTATTTTTTATCTAAATAATTAATTTTTATTCCCTTTTATTCTGAATACCTTAAAATATGTATATCAAACTTGACCCTGACTGAATTGTCATGATCAAGTCTTATATTTTTGAACCTAAACTTCAATTATTGATAATCAGATTTAACATTTATCCAATGAAGAACGAATATCATAATTATATGTAACCTTCATATTAGAATTAGATTATCTATATATGTTTCTTAATTTTAAATTTTTTTATTATGAAAGAATCATACAAAATAAAAACATTAAGTTATTTAGGTTAAATTTAAACAACTAAAAAATCTCTAAAGTAAGGCATTAAATAATCGGATTCATAAAAAAAATTACGAGTATATCAGTGAGAATATCTATCTCATAACAAAATCCTTTTCAATTATAATTATATCTAATCTCTCTATTTTTTCATTATAAAGATATTCAATCTCTAATGCGCAAAATTTTAATTTTATTACTGTTTTCTTGCACCTCAACATTATCATTTTACAATATCAATATCTTTTTTTTATTACAATATTTTTTTAAAAAAATTGAGTTCACCTATGATCTAAGGGCATAGCAAAATCTCTCAATATCTTAATCTCAAATCTCATAATTGCTTAAATAATGTCTTTTTGTGCATTTGGGCTGGCCTGAAAAGTCCGTTTATCACAAAAACTTTAAAAGCCCAGAATTAGATTTTTGTGGGCTTCTTTAGACTGACCATCTAGCTTCGCCCAAATTACCATTTTCCGGGTTGATTATGAATTAAATTCTTATTAATTAGAAAAATGATAGACTGATCTATCGTAATAGAAATTCCATAGGATTGTTTAGAACTTGTGCATTAGAAAGAAAAAAGAGAGAAAATTATTATAAAATTCTAAAAAAAATATTATAACTAAAAAATCTCATAATAAATTATGTATAATACTGAATTCTAACGTAAAAAATAATAATATAATCTATATATATTGCTTATTTATTATGTCATTTTTTTATAATTATATTATTTTTTAAAAAAAATTTAAGTTAAGGTCTATTTTTTATCAAGTCTTCTTTTAGAAGTTATGAATATTGGAGAAATTTTTGTTAGATAAATATCACTTAAAAATATTAAAAAAAATAATAAAATCTTTTTAACTATTAAAAAATTAACTTTGATGACTTAAAAATTAATATTAATTATTAATATTTTTAAAGGGTATATTGCACTTTCTTAAAAACTTTTAGAATGACATTAATCTAAAAAAAATTATATACCCACCAATTTCTATGAACAAACTTTTAGATCAAAATTGTGAGCTGGATCTTTACCTTGATCTTCCAAAAATAATTCTTATTGCCGTGGGGCGAACATAACTACAATGAAATAAATAATTTTATAAAAAATGAGATTATATTTTATAAAAATTTAAATTTAATTTTTGATGCTATTATGAGATAATTTTATAAGTCTTATATAAATATTCTTTAAATCTTAAAATTATATTTTAATTTTAATAAAGGATTAGTGTCACCTAAATTTTTTTTTGGCTGTAGTTATATTATATTAATATATTTGCTCTCTATTAAAAGACTGCTAATCTGGCCTTAAACACGGGCCGCCCCAAAAATTATACTGTTAATAAATAAATTGATTACCGAATTTCTGTGTTTCCCCAATTTTTGCCATTTTTGAAGCAGACTTCGTTAGCCCTCCACCAATGTTAGCCCATAGCTTCAGTAGTACTACTAGCCGTTCCTCTTTCTCTCTCTTCAGTAAACGCCAAAAGGAATCATTCTCTTCTGCATCCTCTCTCCTTTCACTATTCTTCTTCTTATATCGCCCGACAACAATTTTGATCCTTTTTTCCCCTTTTTTCTATGTTAGTCTGTGTCTTGCCTGAAGCTTCATCATGGCCATGGTTCACCCTTCAGTTCACCCAATTGAAGCCCCGCCGCTCACTGATAATGCTTTGCCTAGGGCAAGGATGAAAGATGTACAGGGCATGCCTGGCACATTGGGAGGCCTTGCCTTGCGCTTTCTTCAGTTCGTTTTCGCTTCCCTTGCTCTGGTTGTCATGGCCACCACCAGCGATTTCCCTTCTGTCACCGCTTTCCGGTATTCCGATGTTTTTTTAATCCTTCTTTTATGCTACTCTGCGCTTTACTTTCTGCGATTAGTGACTGTTTATTTGTTTCAGATACTTGGAATTTGCATAATTCATGGCAGCAAAAAGGATCACAGATAAAATTATTTGTAGTGAAATTCACCCTTGTGTGGTGTGTGATGAGTGGTTTGGGTGAATTGGCATAGTTTGAATCATGCATAGGAAGAGTGCCAACACGACATATGTCATGGTAGTAGAATTTAACACCATATTGACTGGATTTTAATGGCAGGGACAAAAAAAAAAAAACATTTTCAAAATTATAATAATATACTGGCTCAATCATAATCTACAAAATATTAATGTCAAATGTTGTTTACCAATTTCTGAAACACTTGATTCAGTGTTATTTACCAATTTTAAGTTTGCGAAAGATGATGACAAAAAGTCAGGTTTGAGAAGGACGTCTTGTTTCGGTTCATGGTGACAGTTGAAGTCGTCTTGTTTTGAATTTTTTTTCAGGATTATTAGTTGGGGGCAAAGGCCCATGTCTAATCTATGAACTTTATAAGGGCCAATGACCTAACTCTTTGTTTTAGCCTTTTGGAACCCTATTCCTCATTTGGATGTTGGAAAGGAACTTTATGGTTGTTCAAAATTGCTTTTTAAGTTTTAATTGCCAAATTATCTGAACAAAACAGAATTTAATGTAAGGAAAAGGCTTCAGGGGAGGGGCCAGGGGATAAGTTGTCCTATTAGTTGTACTGTTATCAAAGGTGAATTTTGGCCAGAAAAGGAGGTGATCCTGGGGATTTTTAATAGTCTTTATCTTATAAGACTTTATTTTTTTCTGCTTAGCATAACAGCTTTTGTGATATTTGCCATACCAGCTACCTGGTTGCTGCTGTCAGCCTGCAAATATCGTGGAGCCTCAGTCTAGCAATTGCTGATATATATGCCATTTTAGTGCACCGTAGCTTCCGAAATTCCAGAATTGTCAGCTTATTCTCTATTGGTGACGGAGTAAGAAAATATGCTGCTAAACTTAGTTAACTTGTGCACTTAAAGTTCTTGTAGAATTCGTATCTTTTGTTTCTCACTATTCTTGAGCATTGCTCCCATCTCTGGTTAATTTGTTATCCATGTAAGATGTCACTTCCGTAACACACAGCAAAGAGATAATGTATTAATACTCACACTTTCTCCGCTTGTTAGTTTGGTTGAAGAAAACCTGGGAGACTGTGGCGGAGAAAGAATGGACAGAATGAATTGAACAAGATAACTCCTCTGAGTTAGCAGAATAGACTCATCAATTTTTGCTTCTAAGGCATTTACATGATTTCCATTTAACCTTCTTTGCACTCAAGGCTAAACTAGTTGTAACCTCTATTAGTTACTTCCAAATAATGAACTGCACCTAATGCCATTTAATCCAACATTATAGCTTAACCCCTTTTTCTTTACTTTTGTCCCTCTCCCATCTTGTCAACTGTTTTACTGGTTTTTCTTGTATTGTATTCAAACTAGCGTTAGTTGAGGATTCTTTAGTTATTATTGCTGAGGTTTTATCAATTGTATGGAAATATTTCGGTGGGTAATAATTTATGAAAAATATAGGGCCTTAGGTTGCTAAAGGCCAGCATTAAAAAGATGGCTCTAATAGTGTGTTTTTGTAGTCTGGTCTAGTTCATGGCAATTAACTGGACTTTTGGGTTGAACATCCTCACTGGTGCTTCACTTCTTTTTCCCTGACGAGTCCTACCAAGGAGGAACTTATGGCAGGCTTCTCTGCCAACTTTAATTTTTTTGGCCAAAAACAAGTCAATTTTATTGATCACAAAAAAAAAAAAAAAAGATTACAAAGACCAATAGCCATAAGGCCAAACCAGACAAAAAAAGACTCAAGCCCAAGATACAAGCTATATGAAAGCAAAACATAAAAAATAAGCAGTAAACCACAAGAACATGTACCTGCAAAAACAACAATCTACCAATACACTAACCACCATCCTCTCTGAAGTGAATTTTACTGCAGGATCTGAACAACCTAGACACCTCGACCGATCTGAACATCCTCTCTGCCAACTTTAATTGAGAAGTCAATTATTGATAAATCAGTCGCTGTTCCCTCCTGTTAACAATTCCCAGGCAATCAATGTCAATCTAACATCAAGTTCTTTCTTGCCTTGTTTTGACTTTCCCTTTTGAACGCATACTAATACATGTGACCCTCTGATCATTTGGTGTACCATCCACATCAATAAATTATTTGCAGCAACACACTCGCCCTTTTAAATCACTGCCATCATATTAGGAGAGTCAATGCTTGTTAATTTTGTTGAGAATCCATGACCCTGTTGCGGATTGCCCATGAGATTCTTTCCTCTTGGTGTATCCATGGACGAACCTGTAACTTCACCATTGATGCTCACTCCTGTTTGCAAAACCTTTGCCAAGATCTTTGCTAACATATTTTACCCATTCTTGTCATCAAATTTTGGAGTTTTATAACATAAGTCTGAATTTGATATAGTTCTTCATCCAATTCTCTTTTTTCATTCCCTCTAAAGATCAATTCTTTGCTACCAAGTTCATACACGACAGAGAAAGAATGCACAGAATGGATTGCGCATGATAACTCCTGAGTTATCATTAACTCATTACTCATGATTCAGTTCTAAGATAATTACAGGTTCCCCATTAACCCTTTTATTTTATGTGATACTAGGTTAGCTGGTCATAGCCTCTATTTTGGTGCTAACAACCAAATAACTACACCTGATACTACTAGTCCAACTAGCAACCTAACTAATCAGTATTTACCCAAAACACACTTCCTTCTAAAAATAATAAAAAATGGCAATGACTTGTTCTTGATATCAGGCTGCTTCTGCGCTTTGATTTTGGCTCCTCAAGATTACTTGTATGCAAATATGCCTTGTCTAAATGCAAGCAAGCAGAAGTAGCTTAAAGTTAGTTATATCTGTAATCTGTGTAAAGCGGAAGTTAATTTGGAGACCCTTATTTTCTGTTAGATTGTTGAAGGGTTTGTGTTGGTAGACTCTAGAAGCCATGAAATAAATGTGGAAGAACTCATATATGTTGTTTTTCATAACCAAACAGAATTCATTTACACTTTCTAAGTGATGGTAAACTGAAGGATTTTGGAAAAATGAAAATTTACTGTGAAATCTGCATCACCTTGTTTGGGAAACAGAGGTGAATATGATGGAATAAAAATGAAGAGAATATGTAGCCTTAACAATTCTAAATGGAGAGAAATTGAGAGAATTAGGTATCTGGTGATGATTCTATTAAATTACGCATACCTTTATGCTGAACCTGAGAAATTTTCCTTTTTGATTTTTTTTCCTTGCAGATTACTTCAACACTCACTTTTGCTGCTTCATGTGCTTCTGCTGGTATTACAGTCCTTATTGGTAATGATCTGAATGATTGTGCACAGAATCACTGCAGCAGGTTTGAGATAGCAACAGCCATGGCATTTATGAGTTGGTTTGCTGCTTCCCCGTCCTTTCTTTTGAATTTCTGGATACTAGCTGCCAAGTAGCAGGTAGTTTTTTTTTCATGTATTTAGGGTATGAACTATGTGTGATGATTGGCCATATGTATAATTGACATTCCTGGTCCTCTTTAATCCCTTGACCTATAGCCTCTATTCGATTCAATACAATTTGAGCTTGAAAACCTTAGATGTGGAGATTCTTCTGAGTGAGTGCAGCGCCTGTGTGCATGGCTCCATCAAACTAGTCTGAGAAGAGATGCCGGGCCATCATATTTTGCGTAGTTAATATGCGAATGATGTAAATAAGACATTCCAAGAGTTGCTTCCAAAGGGTGCTCCAAGCTAGCTTATCGTCATCTCGTCCTTATCTGAGGCAAACTATAAGCATTTGAATTTTTTAGTTAGGTTACCACGTGGTAGAAGCCTTGTGTACTAAGTCGTCATTTTTATATTTTCTTAAAAGGACTGTCATGTGGTTTGTTTTGACAGAGCTGTAAATTGCCTTTTGTATCTGGAAGGGGGGGGGGTGTTATCTATCATTTATGTTTGTTCCTTGGAAGAGGAAGAAAAACTCTAATGGGACGTGTTTAAGAATTAAGAGAGATCCTCGAAACCTTTCATGGAGTCTCCTCCATGAGATAGAGATACGCAGAAAAAAGGGAGGGGGAATTACTAAAAAAAAAATGATGGGAAGCGATTGGAGGTGGGAAAAAGGAGGGCCTGGACTATGTGGGCTTGGGCCCAAAAGGCCTATTCTTCCAAATTTAATCGTTTTTGAAGCCCGCTCTTATGGATTGGGCTCAAGTATGGGCCTTCAAACCCTTGTTCTTTTAAAAAAAAATTAAGTTTCACATTATGGAATCATGCTAGTATGATCTAATGGTTATTTCACTTGGTTTTTTTAACTAAGTGGTAGGATTTTAAATCCCACATTTAGGCATAGAAAATATCTCATAGTTATCACTTTACATTTAAGTAGAGGTCTCGTGATGAGATGATTAGTCATTATTATTAGCGATAAATATTTTGATCTATGTAAAAAAAATTTCACATATCTAAGCTCTAAAAGTATAAATTAAAACGTTCTAAAGTTCAAAAAAAATAATACAAATCAAGTTTTAAAGTACATGCGCTAAATCTAAATTTCAATTCAAAAAGGGTGGCTTGATGTTGTGAGTTATGGGTGATTAGGTAAAAAAATGAAAACAAGAAACAGAAATTGGCTGTTAATTACACTTTACAAACCCAACCATTCTAGATTCGTCCCTGTTTTCCACTCTACGTGAAACAAGATCAGAGTCATGTTATTTGCTTTCAATTATTCAAGTTATATTTTTTTTACCAAATTATTCAAGTTATTTAAATTGCTTTTGTTAAGTTCATTATTTCAAATATTTTTAGGTAACATCATTATTTCACGTTTCATCATTTAACTTTAAAAGATTTTTTTTAGCTAATTTTCCGAGATAATGTCTTTATTGAAATTGTTTCTCTCCCAATTATAAAAACATTTTTCTCTTCTAGTAATAAATTTTCGGAAGAATGATAATTAGGTTCCAAAATATCAATTAAATGTAGTTAGATTTTTGAAAAACTTTTCTGAAAAATTATTTACAAATATATATATATAAATAGTTTGAAATAAAAATCTCAGAATTGAGTTATTTTAATTAAAGAGAAAAATTATATCATATTTCTTGCATCTATTTTATCAAATTTTTAATATTATTTTGCCCTATGTATTATTTTTTTAATATCTTCATTTAATTTAAATTCACATAAAAAAGTACACATGGCCATATATGATTGGAGAACTAATAGATAAAATAAACTTAATGTAAGTATGGTCCTTTAATTAATTTTATAAAAAATGTTAAGAATTAATTGTAGTTAAATTCATATTCTGAATCTAATTATCTGTTCTATTCTTAATTTTTGTAGTTTTTAATTTTTAATTTTTAATTTTGTGCTTTTTCATCTAATCTAATGCGACTGACTATGACTGACAATAACCAAAAACGATCCTTTACGAACATTCCGGGCACCATACTGAAGCCGCCGATACGCTCGTCAGTGATTTCAACCTTCGAGCATGCCCTTTTAATTTCTTCTGCTCTGCTTGTAGGCTCCATTTTTTGTTCACGAGAAGAACGAAAGAAAGATTTAGAAAGATCATAAACTTACTCTTTTTGGCGTTCTTTTTCCCCTTTCAATTTTTGTTTTAGGACTCGAATTCGACGCTCGCAAGCCATGTCAAATCTTTCCCGCACTTCGAGTGCTCCACCCAAGAACGGTCTTCCACCTCAGGAACTTCTCGACGATCTCTGCAGGTCTGTCATTGTAATTTCCTTTTTTTCTTTTTTTAAATTCTCCTTTTCGTTTTGTGGAAGATGCGCGCAAAATGTTATTGAACCTTGTGAGCTTTTCTTGGGTTTTCACCAATTTTTTTCCTTTACGTCAGTTTTATGCTTATTCTACTATTTGATCCCATCTGATTGATCTTCATGTATGCCCTTGATTGATAGCCTTGTGCGCAAAATACTGAGGATTTAAGTCGAATTTAGTATACATGTGCATAGGATGCATGGGTTTTTTTAATTTACGGCCTCATACAAACTAATCAAAGCTCTCAACTCTAGCCTACTCCCAGTGGCTTTCCTATCCACCTTCTGTTACTTGATATGCTTTCTTTTCCTGTAGATTGGTGAAATGGTGGTCACCTTCCATCTCCGTTATTGAACACCCACAAATTACTGTTGTCCCCCTTGTCAAATTTCTCAATGCTTGCCGTGGAACATTCATTATGTGCATAGCAGTTATAATTCCGTATCATTTGTATTCAGTTGCATTATCCTCCTTTCCCTGATTTGTGGGTGAAATTTTTCCTTCCATATCAGTTATTTTTTTTAACTGTTCTTTAAATGCCTGTTGTACGCTTTATTTGTTGCAGTCGATTTGTGTTAAATGTGCCAAAGGAAGATCTTCAATCATTTGAAAGGATCTTGTTTCTTGTGGAGTACGCGCATTGGTTTTATGAAGATAATTCTGTTGAAAATAATCCATCTCTGAAGTCATTCAACCTCAAGGAGTTCACTTCTTTATGTATCCTGTATAATTTCTCTTTGGGTTTTTTGCCCTTTCTGTCATTCTTATTACTATTTGATAACTCTACATTAAATTTATAAATTTCTCTTTCTGTCTAGTTTCTGGCCTGTGCACACCCATTTTGGCAAATGATCCTTTTGGTTTCAATTTGGCACTTAACTTGATTGAACCTGCAATACGTTGATAATTGCTTCCTTTTACAAAGAAGAGTTAAAAAAATTTGGATTAATTTTTCTAGGAGTTGGGTAGAATTTAATCTAACAACTTTGCTTTTGAGTAATCGTTTTCTTTCTTTTTTGTCAAAAAGAAAAATTCATTATTTATGGTATAGTGATTCTTGTTGATGCTAATAATTAATTTTAGATGAAGGAGGTGTTTCATGTGTTAGAGTTCAAGTGGGTTAATTGCCAAAAGCCCAAAATTTGAAACTACAATGATACATTTTCAAAGGGTTGTTGTCAAACCAGGTTGTTTGCAATTCAACTTTTTCTTTAAGCATCAAGAGTTGAAACTTCTTGTTAGCTTAAATTTAAATTATGTTTTTGGGCATTTGATTTTTAGGTCATAACATGATGTAGATAACCCTCCATTTATTAATGCAATTTTTTCACTAGAATGCAATGAACATGTTGATTTTTCTAATGATGAGGATTGAGCTTTTGTTCTGCCATACTGACCTGCTTGCATGTGAACACAAACATCTGCTGGAGATAGAAAGAAAAATTTTCTATATAATATTTGTTATATTGACAGGATACTGAGGCACAGTTGTCTGAGCATTTGATAAAAATTACCAGTCATCAAGACAGTATGGTTTTATACTTTTCCTTTACATTCAAATATCTGATAATTCTACCCTGGTTTCCTTAACAGATAATAGTGTTTAATAGTTGTGATGTTTTGAAGCCCTATGTGGCTCATATAGATGATATATTCAAGGACTTCACTTCTTACAAGGTTCGAGTTCCCGTTACTGGTGCAATAATTCTAGATGAAACCTATGAAAGGGTAAGCCGGTTTAGGACTACATGCTAGCAGCAATACTGGTTATTTGTTTTCTTTTGTAAGATAAGTTTATTTTCAAGCCTCCTTTTTTTCTTGGTAAATATTTTCAAGCCTCGTTCTTTACTTCAATGCCTTACCTATATTATGGCATGATGGATTGTTTTGCCACCTTCCAACAAGATTGTGCTACTTTGCTCCTGTGCATTTTCTAGTATTCATGATTGGTAACTATGGTTTCTGCATTGAGATTTTGCTTTAAAGAGTTCCAAATCAATTTTTTGTATCACTATTACCAATTAGGATGATCGAACTTGTAATATGCAGTTATGGCTATTTCAAAATTATTAGAGACTTAACTAGCATAGTGTCCCTGTGCTATTGTCTATAGTCAATCATAAAGGATGAGAAAATTAATCAGTCTTTCTGAAATTACAGGGTGTCAGAAGTGATTTAGGGCAATCCTTCACTGGGAAGATGGAATCTCTTTTCCTCCCTTCTCTTGTCTATGGAATCAATTCTTCACTTGTTTATCCTTGCTTTATCATCATGTGGAAGTGTGTTGCAGTGATTTCAGACATACATACTTTGTTCAGTTGCTGTACTTTTTTGAAAGAAACAGCATGCTTTGTTTTTGTTCCCTAAACATAAATATTTCTTGCCCAGAGCTATAATATTTCAAAATATAATTGAGTAAATTGCTTTACTACACATGTAGCTAGCACAAATGGCTAGATGTTATGGTGAGAACTGTAACTGGCTATCAATGATTGGGTCATTTCATTATGGTAGTACTGAAATCTGAAGGTCCGTTTCTAACAGAGTGCAAGAATAGTAGTTGGCTTGATGTCTATTGACAACAACGGAGAAAAAAAGGAACTGATTCCTGTAACTTTTAAGTCAGTTGGAAATAATAATAGATGATGACTGGATCAGTAGTTTTCCCATAACTTACACATGCAGCACCAAATGACTGTTCATCTCTAGATATTCATCTTTGAACAAAATTTTGTTAGATCATTTTATCCAACTGAGACTATGACTATTGGTGAAAGTTCCGAATCAAAATTATAAAATTGTTAACTATGGTGAAAATCATGTGTTGAAATTCCTTCATTTGATTTGCTCTCTGAAGGCACATTCACTAAATGTGCCCTTTGAAATTATGGCTATTTGATCATGTTGTAAACTTATTTAGAGAAGAGTAGAAGACACATTTGGGAAGTCTAATAGTTTCAGTATATCATGGTTTCTCACTTGCTCTTTTTTTGAGTTCTTTTGTGGATTTGTAGGAACTGCTAACGTTTTTTGTCATATTCATTTATTGCTCATTGAGTCAAATCTTTTACATGTCTGCTATCCGCAGTGCTTGCTAGTGAAAGGATGGAAAGGTTCAAGTTGGAGTTTTCCTCGTGGCAAAAAGAGCAAAGATGAAGAAGACCATGCATGTGCCATTAGAGAAGTAACCCCCTCCCCTTCCTCCTCCTCCTCCTCTATCTATCTATCTATCTATCCATGCATGCATGTATTGCCCTCTTTCCATGTACTCAATAGATTGGGCGTACCGTTTCTATGGATATAGGAATGACATTAACCCCGTATAACAGATTTAGCAGGTTTTATCTCATAAAAGCATATAAAACACTGTTATCCAAATTTGGTAGTCAAGATAACATGATATGTGACATGATAGCCAGGATCATAAAATGACTCCTAGTATAATTGAGGGAAACTACAAGCCAGATGAATTAACTACTTTGTGTCCAACCTGGAGTCTTGCCTCAGCTCTACACTACTTGTTTGTGGTGAATGCAGGTCATGGAAGAAACAGGTTTTAATGTTTCAAAACTTCTTAAAAAGGACGAGTACATTGAAGTTATTTTTGGACAACAAAGAGTGCGGCTTTACATCATTGCTGGCGTGAAGGATGATACACCTTTTGCTCCACTTACAAAAAAAGAGATCAGTGTATGTGATTCTTTTAGTAAATGGATTTATTTTAGAAGTTTCCATGTGCTTTACATTGAACTATTATTAATTTACAACACACAGTTCTAAATTTATGTTTCTAGAACTTTCTGATATATGTTGCTTATACTTCTTAGAATATGGTCCAGTTCAGTTTGGTTAACGTACTTCTTGAATTGGGAGCATATGTATATACGTCCGTATAAATTTTTGTGAAATTAAATTTATGATTCAGCATTATTCGGTTCTTGCCCTTCTTTTTAATTGGATATGTCCTGTGGCCACAAAAAGTTATAACATGATTGCTTTTCTCGGTTCGTGGTTCTAGAGTCATGATTTTTTCTTCATATGATTTATCTGAAAGAGATATGAAATCTTTTAGTAATCAAATGCTGAGAGAATTATTTATTATCTGAATGCAGGAAATTTCATGGCATCGGCTTGATGAACTTCAGCCAGCAAGTGATGAAGTGATTTCTCGTGGGGTCACTGGCCTCAAGCTTTACATGGTATCCCCTTTCCTTAGGTGAGTGCAACTAAATATAATTTTGATGATTTTGGTAATCACCCCTTGTTTTGTAAAAGTGAAAAAAAGATTCCGTTCTTATATGTGCAGATCATTGAACACTTGGATTTCAGAACATCCACCTCCAATAGCGCCAAGGCCTGATTTGCCTCTTAAAGGTAAGTCTATGTTCTCGCAAATGTTTGATAGGTTGTATCAGGTATCTTGTTGGTGACAGCATACGTCTGCTAGTGAGCATGAAATTCTCAATATCTCAAATGTCTGTCTAGTTATTGAAACCCTTTGATATCACTGGACTGGACTACTAGTTCTCATCAACGGGATCAATGATGTGCTGTGCAAATTTATGTGCGTCAAAGTTTCATCCATCTCATCTTAGGTATAGGTATGATATTCGCAGGTTGATGTGCAATCATAAACTTCAGTATTGCACATGTCTAAGAAAAGATTGTGATGTTACCTTTTCTAAATTAAGTGCTGTTAATGATTTTCCTATTTGTAGAGCACAATGGTTTCATGCCATTTCCCCACTTAGTAGAATAAGGCTGCTTGTTGTAATGATTGTTGTTTGTATACTAGTCATATGATTACTAAAAGCTTCGGCTTTTTGTGAAGGAATTTGTATTTGGAAAGCGAAGAACAGTTCTACAGGAAGTAGCTCAATGACAATAGAGAGCCAAGCAGTAATAGCTGAGTCTGATTCTCATTCTCTTGACACGGGTCCCGGCAAGAGCTTTAGGAACTTCAGATTTGAAACCGGTCCAATCCTACAAGCAATGGAAGCCGGCTTTTCTTCCTGAAGGTCGAGACCATAAACCTAACTGCAAAGTTGACATAACTGATTGATTTTTCACCATTTGACTTGTATGATGTCAGGTTGATATTAATCAATGACTCTTGATCCATCCAGATTTAGGTAGCTGTACATGATGTATTCTCAACTTGTTTGGTCGGAGTAATATGTACATTATGTACAGGAAGCCTTGCTGTAAGTAGTTTGTGCTGTTAATTTGCAATTATCTGTAGAACTAGTAAAGCTGTGCAAGTTAGACATGAGGAGGCCACGTAAACTCGAGAAATAACGGACGTGCTTTTTTCTTTTTTGTAATTTTTATTACGCTTTTTGCAATATTTTGCTAGTTTACTACTATCTACTGCACATCATCTATGATTGGTTCGTTGATATGACCCACAACTAGTTTATGATCACTATTGTTTCATCAGATGGTTCTGCCCATTCACCCTAAAATTTACTCTATAGTTTATATAAATACTAATCCAGTAATTAACAATTTGGTTCTTAAATTGTTAAGCTCCTTTAGTTGTAGTCCTTGAAATTAATAAACTTAATGCATATTAATTCTTTTATCAACTAATCTGAGGATGTCCGAATTTTAGATGGGAATGTTTTTGATATGGCTATCTTAGATTTGAGTATTGTCGGGTTTAATTAAAGTATTTTTTAAATGCATTTTTTATATTCATATAAACTTAAATTTAAAATTTTGTATTTAAATAGTTAATGTCTCTTCTATTTGGACTAATGTTTGGGGGCGAATGTTTTTGCCTTTAAATGTCTGTATGTGTTACTGTGTGTAGCCTGCCCATGCACAGGGCATGCCGCCCATGGCCCTCCCGATTTACCAGCCCAACCCAGCCCCGCCCCATGTAATATATGCCGAGTAGAACCTGGCCTACATAGGTAATTTAAGATTTTTGCCAACTTTTACGTTGGCATGATTTGTGCTAATGAGCTTTCCATGATTCAGGGATTGTTCAATGCCCAAATTGTTGTGTAAGATGAATCAATCACATGGTCAATATTAGTTATATGAACTGTGCTTACGTTTTTATATATTACTCCAAAAATTTTCTGGTAAATTATATCACTCCAGTTTGCTTTAATCAGTACAGTAGCCTGTTACTCTTATTTGCCTGTTAGGATTAGCTTTACAAAAAATATTTTTACAATGAGAAATTTTGTTTTATAAAGCACAAAAATGAATATTTTAAAAGGTCCCAAACACCCTATAGGTAGCATCTGCCGTATGGAAATGATATTTGGAGGTTGACACCATAAGCAGTAAATTTGAGGGTAGCAAAAGTCAAGATTTCACGCCACTTCTGTCATGTAGCATTCACTTTTGTATGTAACATGCAGCCTACCTTTTAGACACTATTCATTTCTTTGTTTATTTTTGTGGGGTGGGGGACCAACTACACTATTTATATTTATCTTGTTAATTTATGTGAGAATGTCTGTGGGGGTGGGCTCAAAATTGCAACCCAAATTAAAATAGATTTATTTAGCCTGGCCCACTTTAAGTCTACATGAAAATTTATGAGAAAATCATATCTCAACAACAACAATACATCATCTACCAACGGGAGTTAGTCCAAATGGTAAGCGGCTTGATATCACTTAAATGAGGTCTCGAGTTCGAGCCTTGGCGTATGCAAAAAAATTCCGTTGGAAGACTCACCTACCATAGCCAGATGCGCGACGCGGGTCAGATCCGGATGTAGTCGGGGCAAAGTTCTGATGAACAGGGTAGGCAACAAAAAAAACTGGCAAAAGTGTAAGACATGCGACTATTTGGAGCATATTCAATCCCTGGGGAGTACCACTTTGTTGTAGTTCCAGTCGCGACGCTTGGGGAGACATCCTAGCTCTTGGGTACTTAAGTTTACGTCTAAGGGTAATAGACTGCTCGTCTTGCTTTTAGATCGTGGGTGAGCCCAACCCTTTTTCAAAAAAAATTGTATTAAAAAAAAAAAGTTTTCGCCATGATATAGATGGTCGCATCATCAATTATTCAATGTATTATTTGTGATTGAAGTGCTGCATTATCATATAAAAAGAAAATAATAAAAATATTGACAAAAGAAATGGCTAGAGCAGCAATTTTCTAAAATTATTATCCTATCTACTTTGAATATTTAATTAAAGCAATGAAGAATGTATAATTATATTGAACTTTGATAGAAACAGGTGTAAACTAACTTTGCAAGCTAAGAATTAAAAATATTCTTACGATGGAGGTGACTCATTTGCCCCACTCCAAATTTTTTTTTCCCAGATTAGTACATTCCATAATGAGAACAAAATAATAATTATAACTAAATTAATCAAATAATTAAAAGAAACGCCTAGCAAAATATGATGAAACTTTTTCTAAGTTCTGGAGGGATAGGAGGATGGATTGCATGAGTTGTTGTTTTTTTGTATATAATTACCTGCCCGTGTTATATTCAAGCATTGTTACGCTTTATTGAAAGAGTAGTTTTTTAAAAGCATTAAAATATTATTCAAATGCTAACTTTATTAAAAAATATTAATTAATTTTTGTTGGCTAAGGTTTAAAATTGCTATGTATGCTAGCTGACCACCAAAGCAATAAGGATTTATATATATTTGTGTGGGATGTTGATATACATTTTGTTCAATTAAAGAAAGTCTTTTTAATTAAATTTTCTAATTCGTGGTGTTAAGTGAAAGGCTATAAATCATGGAATGTGACTTTGGACGGCTTATCATTAATATTTTTTATAAATAGGGGAGGCTATGTCGTCCTCTAATTCATTACCAATTCAAAAATCCAACTACTCTTCTTTCCATAGTACTTCCCAATTATTATTGAGCGCCATTAATTAATTAATTGATTGATTGTCATCTTATTAATTTAAAAAGCATTAAAATGTGAGGCCCAGATTCCTCAGTCTTCTTTAAAGTCTAGGCAATTATATAATAATAATATCAGTTATAATATCTAACAAAATTGACACGTATAATAAAAAATAAATTTATATTTCATAAATACATAAATTTTATTATTATTATTGTCATAAAAAAAATTTAATATACGATATCATTAGTTCTTTATAAACATTTTTTAAATTTTAGGGTTATACCTTAATCTTAGTAGGAGAACAATATCAGATGTAACTAAACTTTTTTATATAAAAAAAACGTTAGTCATAATGAGTTAATCATGATAAACAAATTTAAAGTGATAATGAATCTATGAGATTAATCAAAAAGCATAGTCTATTTTCCATTTGATTAATATACTAAATAGTAGCATGCATTACTCACTGATCAAATAATATTTAATAGCATTTATTTTTAAAATGTTGGAATGATTTTATAAAATTATTAATATGGGAATTGCATTAAATAATTGTTTAGTACACTATTTAATTAAAAAAATTGGTTTAGTATATTAAATATGAAGCCTAAATTAATCGTTATTACAAAATTAAGAAAGAGTTAATATAACGATATAAAGTCTCGTTATAATTTTTTAAATTTTAAATTCGCCTCTCATATATGACAACTATATTGAGAATGGTAATCACAAAATTGAAACTAGATAATTAGTTATTCAATTAGTTGATAATATGATTAAGAAAAAAAAATTAAATACTAGTTCATAGCATAAAAAAATTGGTGTTACAGACAGATTTAGCAAGAATTATTGTCGCCAAGTCCGGTTTCTTTCTTCTTCTTCTTTTCCGCAACAATCTAGAGCATGTTCGTAGATATGTGTTGGTAAAAAAAATGGTTAAAGATACAAACAAAAAACTTGTTACATTTTCTTTCTTTTTTTTAAGGTGGAATGAACTCTTGTTATCCAAAGAGGTTTACTAACATCTAGAGACTTGTCAAGGAATTGCTACGAAATAAAACTATTTGCCCAAGACTAAGATACTTCCTTTTAATAACTGTATGGAGCACCTATTATCTAGTATTTTTTAAATTATATTATCAAGTATTTAAATTATTTGATTTTTATAAATTGAAACTTTATGACTAAGATATCTCTACCCATGAATCTTTTTTAACAAGGTAAATCTAGTTGGTCTATCATGAGTAAGTACGTTTAGTAGACTTAAGGTCCACCATATTCTTTTTCTATCAACTTTGCCAAAATAAATAAAAAAGAGTTAATATAATATTTAGTTTTTTAAATTTATTTTTTGTCCTTCAAGTTTCAAACGATAAGATTTAGTTCCTCAAGATCTAAATTTTTATAAAATTATAGAGACTAATATTTTAGATTAAAAAAAATTTAAGGGACTAAAATTTGTAGTTTAAAATTTAAAAAATTAAAACTAAAATAAAAATAAATTTAAGATACTAAAGGTTATGTTAACCCAATTGAAAAAAAAAAGAAATGAAACAAGTCAAAAAGTAATACTTAAAGCATGATGGCTTATCCAAAACATGGTTCTTTGGTCATGATGACCAGCCTTCACTCCAAAGAATTCGGTTGCAAAACCTTAATTAATTAATTTAGGGCACTAAAAGGTTTTAAGTGCAAGAATAGTCACTCCATATATCATCACAGAAAAGTTGATTTCTTGTGACAAAATAAGGCATTGATTCTGCCCAATCAATACCATATAATATAAGTGGAAATCAAGACACACATCTATATATTCTGACTAATTAAGTCATTTATATAATACTTAAAAACATAATTAAGTCTGCCTTAGTATATTAGCAAAATATTTAATGATAATAATACTCATCTGGTCTTTAATAAAATATATAATTAGATAATTAATTTTTATCTTAAATATAAGACTTATCCTAAATAGAGTTAAAAAAATGTAAATTATTCGTATTGATATCTCTTTAACAATGACTAAGTAAGAGATAGAGGTTAGGAAAGGAGTAAAAGAAAGATAGTTACGATATTTAAAAAAAATATAATAAATTAATTAATTTAATTAATTTATATAATTTAATAATTAAATAGATCTATATATTAAAAGTAGGAGGACTACTTCATATTAAGCATTGATATTGATAGCATAACTTGTTTCAAACGTTGTTTGATGAATTATACTATTTAATAGTAATTCCACGTTATCTTATATATTACATGGATTGTAAGAAATGAATTACATCGCTGATATGAAAAGGTGAAAAATATAGCTTGTTGATTTTTTATACAACATATAAAATTTTTAATTAATATTGATATGGATAATAGTTCAATATATATGGTACCACAAGATTTGTCTTTGATTCTTTGGGCCTGTTTGGTAAGGCCTTAAACCGCGGTTTTAAAAGGGCTTTTGGCCCAAATCTCGGTTTGAGGAAATTTTAAAACAAACAGGCTTATTTGTCCATAAGTGCTTTTGGACAAAACCATGGTTTAAAACCATGGTTTTGAATAAGCTATTTAAAATAGTTTTTTCAACAGTAAAAGCACTTATGGACTATCCAATTACTATCTTACCCCTACTTTTTCTTACAGCCTCTCTCCTCTCTCCTACTTTTTCTTACACCCTATCTCCTTTCTCCTCTCTTCCCTCTCTCCTCTCTCTTCTCTTTTCTCTAACTCCCTCCTCTCTCTTACTTTAAATCAAATCATACCCTTTTTAGTAATTTACCACCATAAAAAGTCATTCTAAAAATAACTATCCAAACACCTATTTATTCAAAACCACTTTTTTCCCATAAACTCTTCTCCAAAAGTCCTTTTCTATAAATTGTCCGTAAGTCTTTTTTTAAAATCCTATCCAAACAGGCGCTTTGACAGATATATCCAGTGGGTTAGAAGCAAGGTGTTGACTACGTACACCTTCACTAGCCACGTGGCGTCGGCGTCTATTTATCCCATATTAACCATGTGCTAGTTACTCTTACGTGATATTATAGGTTTATTTGTATAAATTTTTAAAAAATAATATAAAAAAAAATTGGACAATTTTTAAAAAAAATTATTGAAAAAAAATTTATAAAAAAAATTATTCTAAATAAATAAATATTTAGGTAATTATTACTAGAATAATTTTTATAATTAATAAATTATTAAAATAAGGATAAGATAGACAAAAATAATTATCCATCAATTCATGTTATCAACTATGTCACATCATTGTTCATTATACTATTCATCACACTGTTCACCTCATATGTTATTCTTCCATCTTCTTTCTCATTGAACACATATTGCCAATGAGACAACGACGAAGAATAAGCAAAAGCACTATTAGTAATGAGGAGGGAGGACTAGTGGATAGAAGGGAGAAGCAACGATAGTGGAGACAATCAGAGGAACAACAATAGTGGAGACGATCACAGGAGCGACGACAAATACTGACGGAGAAAAAGAGGAGCAACAGAGAAAAAAGATAAGAAGGAAAAGACAATAGAGAGTGTTATAAAAAATATGAATAAAATAATAATTAAATAATCTATAATTTTTTTTATTATTCTATAAATTATTTCTATAAGTTTATTTAAAACTATGATTTGGTCTATAAATTTTTTTAAATAAATATAGCTGTTTATTTTAAAATTTTTATAAATTAAAATTTAAGCTAAATTTTTTTTAAAAAATTTAGATTTAGAGTTTACTCAATTAGGCATTATGATATTGTTACAATATATATATATATATATATATATATATATATATATATATATGCGCGCGCGCGCGCGCGTAGTTTGTTTTGTATCCATACATAAAAAGCGGTTTGAAATGTGAAGAAATAAAAGTGGTTGGTGAACAAAATAAAAATTATACCTTTTATAAACTACAAATACTTAAATAGCATCATGTGGTTTTAATCAATTCTATATAATGAATCATACTTTATGAATTATATAGATATATGGAGTTAAAGGGACAAGACAAGACCTTAGGAACAACAGAGAATCACATCCCATGCTCCTCAATAGTGCTAGCCTCTTTAACAAACTGAATCGTTTATATATATTTTTTTGGTAATAACTAAATCGTTTTAAATTTATCAACAATAATATCAAATATTATCTAAAAAATTATTTTTTCCACTCCTAAATATAAAAATAGAGAGTCTATACTTTAATTATAAATATAATACTCTAATCTATTTTATCTTCTAAAATTATAATTTTTCCCTCAAAATATCATGATTATATATATTAAGGGGTTTCTATTAGGGATAGTTCAAATACACATGAGTAAAAAGAATATTTTAGGAAAACTAACACATAATTATTATAAATTACTAATTTAACTAATTTTTTTATTCTACCCCAAATTAATTAAGTAAATCTTATATATTAAGGACCAAAATTAATATTATTTAATAATTATAAATTAATAACGTTAAATTTGAAGTATGAACTATTAAATTGAGTTTAAGGTACAAAGGTTTTTTTTTTTGTATCAAGGTATCCTTAAGTCTATAGTTAAAGACAAATCCCTTTCTAATAGGAAATATTATAAGTGGGTTTTATTTCTTACAAGCACGTCTTAGTCAAAAATCAAACTCTTAATAACATGTTTAGATAAAAAAAATCAACTATCTCACATTATTAATTTGAACGAAAAGTTTTATGACTAATTAAATATGAGTAGCAAATAAACCTAAGAGCATAAGGAAGCGGTTTCGATGACTGATGAGCATTGAAATCTAAATTATCCATATCTAAACATGGTCTATACAAAATATCATATGAGCTTTAAAATTTGCAAAAGGCTATACGAATAAATAAAATAATAAATTAGTCACAAATTGAGATATGGGATTTAAATATTTATAAAAAAATAAAACTAACCGTAATTTTATCAAATAAATTAATCAATGTCATTATTAAAATAATTAAAATTATTATATATATTATTAATTTTAATTATTAATATAATAGATGTCTATATCTCAGGATAGTTATATCATTTCCTTTTGACTAATATATTATTTATATATTTGTATGCGGTTTATATTTTATATGGATTATCCCTTGAAAAATTTAAACCTAGATTATTAAAACTGTATCACAGCTCAGAGTTGTTCTTCAGATCACTACCACGTTGCTCATTATTGGTACTAGTACTCTGAAACTAGTCAGAGTGGAGAAGGCAATGTTGGAGAAATTAGTAGGGGAGGTGGCAACAGGTGAGTAGGCGGCAAGCTGCCACGTGAGTGAGTTGACTGAAATGTTTAATTGTTGACCAAACTGTCTTGTTCGTTCTGAATTCTGATTAATATTTCAGAAGTTCAGATTCGTCGGCAGCTCCAGATTCTTCAGCCCACCCTCTTAGTTTCCCATATCCATCCATCATTATCAGTCAAAACATCCAATGTCACCATTATCTTCCCAAGTAAAGATAATTCTTTTAAATATGTTTTCTAGATTTACATATACTTAAATTTAAAATATCGGGTATTAAAATCTCTTCTATGTTGGTCAAAGGCACCATTATTGATACTTTTCACAAAGCTCTGCACTCTCCTCTCTTTATTGTTACACTCTCCTTTACAGTCAAGCCTCAACTGTCTTCCACCACAAATTACAAAAGCATTTCCCTCATCCTTTGCCTCGTGACCATTTCTCTTTTGATTACTTCACTTCTCCTTCAAATGAATACGATTCATGTTTCTCATGAAATGGGATTTTATTCTGCACGTAACATTCACGACTTCAAAAAAAAACTACCCCCTTCTATCTAATTTTTAATATAAAATATATTTAATTAATTTAATCAAATTAAAAAAGTAATTAAATTAATTAATATATCATATTTTTTTAAAAATATCCTAATCATATTTTTTAACTCCCTCCCTCTCTTACTTACCTGATTATTATTGAGAAAGTATAAATAATAATAAATTAAAAAAATTGATAAATATAAAAAATATATATTATATTCAGGACTAAGATTAACTATCTAATTAAATTCTATATTAAAAATTAAAAGAGTAATTTAATACATTTGTCAAGTGGTGTATTTGATAAATTACGCGTGTGTTCTTTTACAACAGATGTGAAAATTAAAATGTTTTGTTGCTGCTATTTCTACTATATATACCCCATATGTAGTCGTAAAGATACATTTTTAACAGACACCAAATACGATATTTTGTAATAGTGAAACTTAATTCAATATTATCAAGTTACGCTGTCTGTCTCATACTATTTGTCACATAAATGTTTTTTTTTATGTTTCATAATAGTTGCCAATTTTGTATTCTAATAATGTATTGAATTAGAATTAGTAGTACTTATTATTTAAAGAAGACTAAGCACATTTTAAGAGAGTAAGTTGTAGATTGATGATTTTACAAAAAAATATAATATTATTATTCATTGATTTTCTTGAGTTCCATATAAACAATTTTTTTTTTTTTGACAAAAAACATGAAACAGAAAGAATATTTGTTTGTGTGGCGTTGATTGATATATTGTTGGCCAAAAAATAGGTGAGTGGATTGAGCTGGCCAAGAAGTGCAGAGATCATTATTTCTTCCTAACTTCAAATAAAAATAAATGTCCCTTTTTATTAAATTTTTCTACCTAACCCACCAATCACAGGCTTTCTTTCCATTTTTAGTAGCTACTCTTTATATACATTTCTCATGAAACAAGTACTACGTACGTAGCATAACCTCTGCAAATCTACAGGTGTATGTGCCTGTTTCATTTCTCTACAGAGGGAAAAAGTAACATTTTTTTTATTTAGTTTCTAATTAATATAGATTTAAATATAAGATATATAGATAGACACTAGCTTTTATAGAGAAGTCGGGCTACCAAAAATTAGATCTATTTTCTATTTTCTCGTGAGTTGTACTGAGTTTGGAATGCGTCGTATATTATCAATCTATATAAAAATTAAATGAGTTGTGACCTCATTACTTTTGAATATTGATCGTATAAATAATTTTTTTTAAAAAAATAAGAATATATACGAGCAATAGTTTGATAGTATCATATATGGGGGGGTTTTCTGCAGTTTTACAAATGTTCCATGGACCTCACGAAACAGAATAAATAAATTAAAGCACCCCCAAAATAATGACAAAAGAAAAGGCAAGAAACAAAGCATCAAATTATATATTAATAATCACAACTTGGAAAGAACCAGAGAGAGAGAGAGAGATTTCTTCCAACAATTTTAACAGTAGGAGTATGAATTAATGGGTTGATGATGATCAGAACAAGGACAGAAGAAGCAAGAGGATTCCAAAACCTTCAAAACAAACAAACAAGGAAGTTATATATATATATATATATAAATATATATATTTGTTGTTGGCACATCGTTGTCTTGGAATAACGAGGTTGTGCATTGAATAAAACACATTTTTTGCTGTTATATATTCTTTGTTTCAGATATATATAAAGTTATTTAGCAAAAGTATATATATATATATATGTCAAGAAGAGAATCATGATGTCTCATGTTTTACGTAATTATATGTACAAGGGCATTAATTCCCTATCATTCCAGAAACTTCACGAAGGACCCTTCCACACACACACACACACAATTTCTTAAGCAAAAAACATCAATTTATTGCCTGTTTGATAGGATTTTTAAAAAGGATTTATGAAAAGAAGGGCTTATGTACAGCTTATGGAAAAGTGTTTTTACATAAGAGTTTATGGGGGAAAAAATAATTTTGAATAAATAAGTGTTTGGATAGTTATTTTTAGAATAACTTTTTATATTAGTAAATTACCAAAAAGGGTATGATTTGATTAAAAGTAAGAGAGAGGTAGAGAAAATATAAGAGAGAGGAGAGAGGGTAAATGAGAGAGTAGAGATGGTAGAAAAGAAATAGGAGAGAGGAGAGTGGTAGAGATGAGAGAGGAGAGATAGTGTAAGAAAAGTAGGGGTAAGATAGTAATTGGATAGTTCATAAGCTCTTTTACTATTTCAAAAGTTAGTTTTAATAGCTTATTCAAAACCATAATTTTGCCCAAAAGTACTTATGGACAAATATGACTGTTTGTTTTAAAATTTTTTTAAACCAAAATTTTGTCAAAAAGAGCTTATAAAACTAAAGTTTAGAGTCCATACAAACACAAACAGGCTCTTAATTAGTTACTACCCCGTTCAATTGATTATTAAAGTTAAAACCTTTAGCAACCTAGCTTCACGTGTCTTGTGGAAATTACTAGCTCGTGACCATTATTATATATAAGGGCACAGAGAGGGAGACTGACCATGACCCCCGGTTTTCATTCTTTTAGGAGAATTTCTATCCGGTATCACATGAGCAATTTTATTATTAAACTAATTTAAAATAAATGAGTAATATACCACTATTGTCGTATTTTGCATCAGATACTGTCGTTATATATTGCACATTTATTATTTTAGGACTTTTTATATTATTAAAAAATATTAACGGCAATTTCATGAGCACAATAAATCTTGTTGTAGTCAAAAGTAAGACTTTTAAATACGATCTTTATTAAAAAAATGCCGTGAAAAATCCACCTAAAACATAATAGTAATGGCAGGGTAATTTTTCATGGCGTTTATATTAAAAAAAGTCATAAAAAGACAAATTTTTAACAATGATATTTTAAAAATCACTGTTAAAAAATATTGTTTTTTAATATTTCTCTTTATTCTCGTATTATTTTACCTTGTTTTCAAAGAAAGGCAAACAACCCAATTTTCGGCCAGCAAACTATGTACTAATCTAATTCCCAAAATTATGCGCTAGGTATAGCTAGGTTAACAAAAAGGCGTAAGAAAAGGAGCGTTTCGTGGAGATTCATGAAGTTTCTGAGAAATTCACAGGGGGAAGATTTGAGAAGACAACGAGTAAGAGATTATCACGTGATTGTTGGTGTTTGTACAGTTGTCAACACCGCCCTTAGCCCCACATCGCCCACAATGCAGGCCCTCTAGTCTCATCCCTGTTTATCTAACGGCTACCTATTACTCTTTTTTGTTTGGTACCCTAAACCCTCTAACACTTACTCTGTTCTTTTAGTGTTTTTATATTGCATTCTTGTCCATTATCCAATTTTTCATTTAAAATTTCGCCCATTAATATTTTCTATTCTTACACCCAAGTCCCACCCAATTTCTTCTATATGCCTCTATCACAGTTATTCAATTTTCACACATTATTATAATTCATCCATGCTCATATAAATTTAAAGAATAATTACTATCAAATTATTGGTTGAGATGATAAACGGTTATGCTCTTTAATAAAGAGAATACATGTCTTAATACAGAAAAATACACTTATTAAAAAAGATAAAAATTACTTACACTCTAAGTGATATTAAAAGGGATTAATTTTATGCTTAAAATAGTTTAAGGATACCTTCAATTAAATAAAAAAAATTGAATAATGATTGGATTGCCTTCCAATTAAAATAATATATATTTTTTCCTAAATATTAGTTCAACAATTAACATTACTTTCATTAATATCTATGTCAATATATGAAATCAAAGGCGAGCCCTTATATAGGAAGAAATGAAGAAATCTCATCACTAGCCAAAAAAAAAACAAAGGTATATGAATGTCGGATTCACTTAGCAATCGTATTTTTTAACATAAAAATTAATTACTTTTTTTATAAGATTAAAGAAAATAAATAAATCAGTTAATTATAACTAAATCTAACCACTCAACACAAATTCATATTATATATAAATTAGTCAACTAACTCTTATATTAGTTATAATTAATTAATTTATTTGATTTTATTAATTTAAAAAAAATAATTAGCTTTTATATTAAGGATATGAAGAGTATAATATTTATAACAAACCACAATAAATTCATAAGTTATAAATTGTATAATTCATGTTTTTCTTGAAAAAAATCATCTAATGCAATCCCAAGTAACTATATACGAATTACAATAACTACGTACCTTGTAAAGACAGGGGGACCTAGGTATTTTTATTTTTTGGGGTCAAAAAAGAAAGTATCTGAATTCTTTATTTTGTAAAATAATTTATATGATTAAAATAAGATATTGGCGCATGCATGTGTATTTTATTTTTTGTTGTCCACCCGGTTTGTCGGAGCTTTGCCCCGACTACATCCGGATCCGACCCGCGTCGCGTACCTGTCTATGGTAGGTGAGTCTCCCAACGAGAATTTTTTTCATTCGCTAAGACTCGAACTCGAGACCTCGTTTAAACGATATTTTTTACATGCATGTGTATTTTGAATAAGTGTTTGTGTGATGATAAATTTGATGGCAGTAGTTATCTTTGCAGATGTAATCATAAGAATATTTCATTATAGCATCCACCCACAACAAAAGAAGTTCGTGATGATCATCTTAATGGCCGTTATTTTCTTCCTTTTTTTTCAATTCTTCTCTAAAGAAGTCGACTTTTTGTCCATAATTTGCAAAACAACAAACCTTGCTTAGTCGGTACTACTCATCCATCTAATTCAACCTTCCAATAATTATTAGATTTTTTTAAAATAAAAAAATATGAATAAGAAATAACATAAATATATTTAATATAATAATTTAGTTTTGTATTATTATAGGAGAATTATTTAACTTATTATATTTTGTAAGTATCGCACAAAAAGACACCCAATCATGCATTATATTTTTACTAATAAAATTAGAGGAAAATGCTAAAAAATTTCTTATTACAAAATTAATTGCTCAAATATACCTAAAAATTTATATCTTTAAATAAGTACAACTTATCTTTAATAGGTGTAATTCTGTTTCAATCATAAACAACATATTTTTAGCAACATATAAATATTTTTATATTTTATATATAATTAAAAATATATTATATATAACTAAAAAAGAGTAAATAGCCATGCATATATTGCTTATACATATCCCTAAACAAATTTTAAATGCATTTGTGCAATGAATTTTTGTAATGAGGGGATTGTTAGTAATTTCTCTAATTCAAATCAAATAAAATATAATAAGCTTCCCCTTTTTGTATATTCTATCTATTAAAATATTTGTTATATGTTCCAATTGTTTTTATTGGATAAAATATGAATGGCAGCACCAAAACAGTTTACTAATAAAAAAATGATGATGATAATATTATAATAATTAATGTTTCCTTTTTGAGAGGCCATATCATCGTTTTGGACCGTTAGGAGCAATGGGATAAGCGTGACTGTGCAGCGGCGGATTCCACACGGCAACGGGACCCACAAGACGGACCGCCAAGTCCTCTCAGGCCACAACTTTTCCATGCTTCCCCAAAACAAAAGCGTCGAAACACGTGTTGTGGCTGAGAACTCCCCACGTGTTGATAATCTAATGGGTCCGCTTCTCACTAGCGATTTGGCTATCCTCATCCACCAATCACATGAAGACACGTATGTACGGCGCCAGAAGGAAGCGAAATTGGATTAGCCGCGTGCCACACGTTTGTATTCAGGGGATGAACCCACAAAGACTTTTTTGACCCATAAAAAAAAAAAGGGATAATAAGGACCAATAAATTATGGATTATATCAATCCTGAAAATATATAATTAATTTAAAATGTTAAATAATAAGGGCATCATATGTTAATAATTATATTACGTCAATGTCTAGTTCTAATAATTGGAAAGACCCAGGTCTAATCTAGGAAACCAATAAATGACCCTCGTAACGCTACAATTACTTAGCATTAAAAAGAGCCACCACTCGTCATAACTTTTAATTTCTCATCTTCATGTTTTGGTCATCTAAATGAGAATTCCAAGGCAAAATTTGAATGCAGCATGGCACCCCCTGATTTTGATCGGGCAAAGTACAAGAACCCATGTACGTAATCCAGAAGCATTATATATATATAGACACACACACACACAGATCAGATTCTCGAGTTTCGAGGCCAAGGTTCATTTATTATCGGGCCTATTTGGATTGAATTTTAAAAAAGGGTTTATAAAAAAAAGATTTATAGACAGCTTATAGAAAAAGGCTTTTAGAGAAGAGTTTATGAAAAAAAAATGGTTTTGAATAAATAAATTTTTAAATAGTTATTTTTAGAATGACTTTTTATATTGATAAATTACCAAAAAAGGTATGATTTGATTAAAAGTAAGAGAGAGGAGAAAGGTAGAGACAAGAGAAGAGAGAGGAGAGAGGGTGTAAGAAAAAGTAAGAGAGAGGAGAGAAAGTGTAAGAAAAAATAGGGGTGAGATAGTAATTGGATAGTCCATAAGCTCTTTTACTGTTGAAAAAGCTGATTTTAATAGCTTATTCAAAACTATGATTTTAAACCATGGTTTTATCCAAAAGCACTTATGAACAAATATGGCTATTTGTTTTAAAATTTTCCTAAACCAAAATTTAGGCTAAAAGCCCTTTTAAAACCATGGTTTAAATACTTACCAACCAGGCCCATCATCTTCGTCTGCAACGATAATATTTATCCATTTGCATGTTTAAACTTTTTATATTTGAAATATTCAGTATATACTAATATTTAGTTATCATGATTTAAATAATAAAATATTTTAAGTGTAATTCGTTAATCAGTCTTACTAAGTTTGAGTTTATATTTTTATTTAATATTATTTAATTAATAATTTTGACAGTGTATTAATAGTTACTTATGACCTTATATTATAGTAATATATATATTTTTTTTATAAATAAGAGGTCACAAGTTTAATCATATTTATAATATGAAGCAATTAATATATTAATGCATGTTCTTTTAATTTAAAAAATAAAAATCATTCTTTTACTGTTTAGACTTGTAGTTTTTACATCTTGATAAGTGTAGGTTTGTTAAATATATTTTTGTACCTATCGTTCGTAGGTTTAACTAGTGAAAAGATAATATATGTGACTATTTAGAGCGTATGTGATCCCTGAGAAATACTATTTTCTTGTAGTGCTAGTCGCGGCCCTTATGAGACATTATAGCTCTTGGGTGCCTAAGTTTACACCTGAGAGTAATAGACGACTCGTCCTATTTGATATTGGTATCACTTAGGAAGAAATGAGACTTAATCATATTCTTAAATTATAGGTGAGCCCAACTCCTTTTTAAAAATTTTTATAAAAAAAAAAATGTGTCTTTGTAATCTTCAATGATTTTTTAGTCCATTGAACTTAATTGGACGCGGTAGCATGTTAATTCATGCTTAAAGGAATATACAGCTCGCATGCTAATTAAAGTGATATGATTGCTATAAATTAATTTTTTTAATTAAGAGTGACTTTCTGATTTAAGACTAAGTAAACTAAATTAAAAAAAAAACTTGGGATACGTTATTACCCATGAAACGAATAATAGTTTGAAGTAGAGTCCATGAATACTGCAGATTTGATTTTGAATGTAACTGTCATATATCATCAATCACCATCATCAACCTTATCTCACGACAAAAAAATATTCGTAAATCTGAGAAACATTTCGTATCTTTTAATATATGCTTAACATGTCTTCACTTTTCTTTCTTCTTAAATCTTTTTCCCTCACGTTACTTAATACGAAAGTTACTTAATTAATTTAAATAAATTAAAAAAATAAAATAAATTAATTTAAATTAATGTGATATAATATTTTTAAAATATCTTTTATAATATTATATTATACATCACTTTATAAATTAGATAAATTAATTTAAAAAAATATGATACATTTAGGATAATCTAATTCTGTAACTAATATTTATATTAAAAATGAGAGGAAATACATTAGATCAAGCGTGAGTATTTGTCTTAGGAAAATTAAGAAAAATCCCCAATTAAAAATTGTTACTCATAAGGACCTAATAAAATTATGAAATCTTTTTTACTAATAAAATTTTGAACGGTGGGTTTTTTCCAACTTTTTATCTAACACGTGTGTGGAAATTATATGGCGTGTAAATTGTGGTTAATTAGCTGAGAAGTCAAAGTCAAAGTGACGGTAAAATCATGTCAAAAATTAAATGATGAGGTGTCCATTTTCTTTTGATCCAAGCCCTTCAATTCCTTTCCCTTTAAACACGTTGAGAAGCAAAAGCGACAATTTTATTGTTACCTATATATTTTACTTAATATCAACAACTGTACATGTTAATTATACTATTTCAATATTTTTCATTTTTCAGCAAAGTATTATTATTTAAAAAAATTAGAGAAAGAAAGAAATAAATGGAAGATTTTTATATATGATAATATGATATGGTATTCTTTTTAAAGAGTGAATAATATTATACTTTGAATAAAAAAAGTTGTGTCAATATTCTAATTAATTTGGTGTATGGAGCAAGTAAGAAATATTCCAATTGCATTAATTGAAAATTGGATTCTTGCAAATTAAAACAATTCTCAAAAGTCGTAGAAGTTTGAAGAAGGGAATGGAGTTTAGCCTATCTAACTCTAACTTTTTTATTTATTATATTTTTCTTACCAACTATCTAACGGTAATGTTAGAGTTAATTTTGACACGAGGAGAAATAATTACATATAATAAAATTTCATCAGAAGGCCCACATTTTTAAAAAATTAAGTTCAAAATCTTGAAATTTTGAAGTATTCTAATATATTAAAATCAATATATCAATACTTCATCTATTCATGTAACATTATTAAATCATAAGTAGAATTTGGCAAAAGGTTATTAATGGTATAATTTATTTATCAATCTTATGCAATGCACAACAAAATCATTTTGATTAAATTTGTTGAGACATGTTACAAAGTTGCTACTACCTTCACTTAAAAATATATGTGATTTAATAATAAATTATTAATTGAAGTTATAAGTGGTTTCATCTAAAAATATAATTTTAAATCCTAAGTAACAACTTGTTAAAAAATATAAAAATATTTTACGTCTAAATTTTGAAATAGATTATATCTCTGATTAAATAAAAAAATATGTGATTTTAAAATTTAAATAATAAAAGTGATTATGTAGAGTATTAGAAATAAGAATATTTTAGGTAAATACTGTAAGATTTTGCTGCAACATAAATTAGAACAAATTGCTAAAAAAATTTATAGTAAAATTTATTATTCAAATATACTTAAAAACTCAAGTCTTTAAGCATTCAACTCAGCTTAAATAGGTGTAAGTGTAATTATGCTTTAAGCATATGTAAATATATTTTATTTTGTACATAGTTAGATATAAGTTACATATGATTAAAGAATAGTTATACTTATTAAAATTATGTTGAACTTGAGTTTTTAAATAAATTTTAAATAATTTTATATAAGAAATTTTACAATAGGGAATTTTTTTCTTATAAATTATTCAATAATATATTTTAAAGAGAGGGAAAGAATAAAGTTTTGCTGAAAATATGGGCTTCAACGTGTAATTTTAGTGAAAACAGAAGAAGATGAAGAGAAGACAGAAGAGATTGGAAGGAGGTGGTAATAAAGTCTAGGGTGAAAGTGGAGGTCGGTGATTGTGAAAGTGAAACCAACCCCATTGGTTCATCACTTCCATTTTCCACTAAATTTCAAATAATTTTCTGATTTTCTCTCCTCCTCCTTACACAGTAACTCAAAGACAGACACAACCCTCAAGTCCCTCCATATATACCCCTCCATCCTCTCCCATTTCTGCAACTCGTCTACGTTCTCTCTCAAAGTCTCTAGCTTTCTATCTCCTTCTCTCGCAAATTTCCTCTCTTTCTTCCTGATTCCTGCTGGGGTTTCGATTTTTCATCTGTTATTATGGCTAAGGACGTTGAGGTTGCAGAGCGTGGGTCGTACTCCGCCAAGGATTACCATGACCCACCTCCAGCGCCGCTCGTTGACGCAGAGGAGCTTGGCAAGTGGTCTTTTTACAGGGCTTTGATTGCTGAGTTCATAGCCACCATGCTTTTCCTTTACATTACCGTCCTTACTGTGATTGGCTACAAGCACCAGTCCGATACCCAAGCCAACGGCGATATCTGTGGTGGCGTCGGCATTCTCGGCATTGCCTGGGCCTTCGGTGGCATGATCTTCATTCTTGTTTACTGCACCGCCGGAATCTCAGGTGGGTTTTGAAGTGTATATGGCTTATTCTCAACTTACTTTTTCTTCTTAAGTTTACTGTTTTTGATTTCTCTTCAAACTTAGCTTGGTTTTCTTAACTTCACCTATACTTTCAATTTCTGGGCCCCAAAAACAGAGATTTCTCTGTTTATACCATGTTTTATAGTTCCCTTTGAGCTCAAGGTAGAAAAATTTTCAGTTCTGAAAACTCCGGTTGTATTCATCCAATATACCTTACTGAGATCTCATCTTTCTCTTAAAATGTTTTGTGATAATCCTCAAAGGTCTGTTTTTTTTGTTTAAAACTTGTACTTCCAAATTCTTGAGCTCCAAAAGGAAGATCCTCTGTTTCTGAATCATAAGAAAACACCCTCTAAACCTAGAACTAGGCTTAATTACCATTTTTGTAACTTGTGAGTTTATTCAAGTTCTGACAATGAATGCAGGAGGTCACATTAACCCAGCAGTGACATTTGGGCTGTTCTTGGCTCGCAAGGTGTCACTGATCAGAGCCATCTTGTACATGGTGGCTCAGTGCTTGGGAGCTATCTGTGGAGTTGGATTAGTGAAGGCCTTCCAAAAGGCTTACTACGCCAAGTACGGTGGTGGGGCCAATACTCTGAGCGATGGCTACAGCACCGGCACCGGTTTAGGTGCTGAGATCATCGGAACCTTTGTTTTGGTATACACTGTGTTCTCTGCTACTGATCCCAAGAGGAACGCTAGAGACTCGCATGTGCCTGTAAGTATATTTCTACTTAGTATTTTAATCTGATACTGTTATTACAGGGATCAGTTCTTTTTTGTGCTTGTGTGAATTTTTTAATTGATTTGAAGAATTACTGTTTGAACTTTGTATTGTAGAACAAAAGCTAGGGCTGCCTGAAAAGGCGTGCTGAAACATTGGTTAAAGGGAAGAAAGAATATATGCTAAGTTGGATGATAAATATTTTTAACCACAGAAGTAACTTTTGGGAATTTACAACTTCAATTTGATTGTGGATTCTGGTATCTAGAAAGCTCTAAAGTCTCTGTCTTTATATAGTCTTTAATATCTGGGGTAAACATTGATCCGCTTCTAGTTACTGCAGATTAGTGGAATCTAGTAGAAACAGATACAGAAAAGAGAAAACAGTTTATGTTCTTTATAAAAGTCATAAATTGGTAGAATATCATTATAGCTGAAAGTCCTTGTTGAAATCTGAAAATAGTATCACTTTCACTATCTAGTTCAATTTCTTTAATAATGAGTTTTCCAAACTGTCAAATGAAATGAGTGATCATATATTTTTGGGGAATTACTACGGGTAGTCCAAAAGAAGGGACTCGTAGCATAAACTTATTATCAATTTTTATATTATAACTTATCATTGTTAGTTAATTGAAATTTTGATAATTCAGTCCCTGTTCAGGAACTTATTGTAATTCCCCTATATTTTTATGGTCTTGGTTAATCTCTTTTGTGGATGAGTATTGGATTCACTTGGGGATGTTTCTGCTATCACTTTCCTACACAAATTATGAGGAGCATGATAGTAAATAGCACCATGCGCTTGATAAACATGGGGCCATAGGCTTATGTGAACTTGTGGTGGTTTTTGGATGTTATCATGGCTGGCACATGAATAAAGAAGATTATCTAATGTCTTTTCATGTTATGGGGAATAATGGATTCTACTTTAATTATCGTCTTTCATACTTTTTTCCTTTATACCTTGAAAGCAAAGTTGTGAAGTTTTTGAGGTCCTCCAAAAGTAAAGTGGTCATAATTCTGTCCGTAATATATAGCTTCTGTCATTTTCTCTAAACCTTGCAGTATCAACTTCTTTTTTGTCAATATCAGCTTGGTGTTCTGTATTCACCTTCAATTACTTTCTCAGATTCTTTTAAATAATAATAATAATAAAAGAAGTTTGAATCATGGGCCTCACATGTATCCATGCCCCACACTTTGCTTGTGAACCCCTCCCACTTGTTCATTGTTTTTCACTTTAGTCTTTTAACTACTATTGGCTGGCGGTTGTTTAACTAACACTTCCTTCCTTCCTTCTCTTATAAATATAAAAGCTAATTAATGGATTATTTTAATTTTAAATATAAAATTTTTAAAGTGGGCTTTTATCAATTGAGGTAGTGATTAAATAGGGTAATTTAAAAAAATTAACACGTTTATTATAAATAACTAATTTAATTAATTATTTTGATATCTATAAATTAGTTATTTAGTCACTTATTAATCTTTGTTGTGTGCTTTAAGGTTTTGGCTCCACTTCCCATTGGGTTTGCTGTGTTCATGGTTCACTTGGCCACCATCCCAGTCACCGGTACCGGAATCAACCCGGCAAGGAGTCTTGGAGCTGCCGTTATCTACAACCAACAGAAAGCCTGGGATGACCATGTGAGTATTTTGTGATATCCTAGAATTTTTTTTCCTTAAAAAACTTTATTTCATACAAGTAAAGTAGAAAAAGATTACAACTTTATCTAAACCTTTTGTTAATTGTGTGTTGGTGCAGTGGCTCTTCTGGGTGGGACCATTCATTGGGGCAGCCATTGCAGCATTCTACCACCAGTTCATCTTAAGGGCAGGAGCAGCTAAGGCTCTTGGATCATTCAGGAGCAACCCCTCTGTTTAAAAAAATCTGTTAATTATTAATTAATGTTTCAAAAAATTCAAATGGGAACAAAATGCTTGAAGAGATGAGTCTGTTCATGTGACATAGGGAGCCTTTTGTAATCCCCTCCCCTCGTCTTTTGAAGCATTTTCCTTTTGAATCTTCTTCTTCTTTTGCAGTGTGCTTTCTTTTCTTTTTCAAGTCATTCTCTGTTTCTCTGGTCTTGTCTGTACTCAATATATGATTTATGGGGGGAAAAATTAATTATGTCTTATTTGGATATTTGCCCTTGTTTCTCTTTTAAGTTAGTGCTCAATACTCCATATTATCTTTAACTTTCTATTGTTAGGCCTCATCTTATCTCAATATCACTTGTTCAGCCAAAAAAAAAATTCTCTAACACTTGATTTGGTATCAAAGTAATTGAATAATTATACTCATGCTTCCTTATTTTGTCTACTTAAGCCATATTTTCCCAACACCGATTAGAATTAAGTTACAAATTAGTCGCTTCCATTTTTATTTTAAGACATTTTTAACTACCTCACTTAAATTAATGAGATGTTAAGTCGTTAAGTTGGTCTAAAAATAGAATAAATATTTTAGTTTACTCATATTTAGATGAACATTTTTCATATTTGTAATTTTATTACACATTCTCTCCCATAGTTAATGATTGTCAACAAAAGTGTTGAAAAATTTAACTAATACCCTTAATAAAGACTATCTACCTTTTCTAAAAGATACTCCCCCTAGTCTTTTTTTATAAATAAATATTCTCTTATATAGTAGTGATCCTCCATAATTTATATTTATCTAAAAAGTTGATATTTTTTTTATTTTTAACTACAATTAATTATTTGTCTTTCTCATCTCTTTTTCTAATTATTCTTTTCATGTATTATCCTTATAAATAAAAACATCACATTCATTATTTTTAACTAATTTTTATCAGTATTTTGATTTGCATGATTTAGATAGTATGAAAAGAAATGGGGGAATACCTTACAATAAGAATGGAACATAGATCTAAATTTGATTATGAAACAATAAGAAAACTTCTCAATTGCCAAGTGGCAAACCTCTTTCCCGCCATAAAATTTAGACTGCATTGTTTAAACCAAGAGGAACAATAGTTCCACAACAGAGCTTTAGAGAGAATGAATGGATCTGTGGAGCACGTGGTTTGTTTTAACACTAATTACCATAAATTAAGATCGCGCTTTGGCCAAATTTTGTACTTGTCTATGTTCATCATAGTAATAATTTATTCCATTAAAAATTATAGGATCATGGACTTGTGTGGCTCTTTCCTTTCAATCCCATCTTTTGCGGGTGTCTTCACCAAAGTTACCTAACCCCTTTATTATTATTTTTATTATTATTTTTAAATAAAGGGAACATTTTTGTGTTTGTTTGTGGCATTATTTTCTTGGGAAATGGTAGATTCTGCTTCGCTTTCAAAGCATGCCGTTTTCACAAGTCTAAGTTGTTTGGACCATTTCATTATTTAAATAGAATAATATAATAGGGGCATAGCGTAGGTAAAGCTTTGATGCCATGTTTACAAGGAAGGTTATGTTTCATTGTCTCTTTAGTAAAATCCATTGGACATCTGATCTTACAAGGCCATTTATTTTAGCACTCTCGTGAGGCAGACTTACTTTCTAACTCATGATTTTTCCCAGCAATAATGGCTTCATATAGCTATAAGCTTCTCATATTAGACTTGATAATATTTAAATTTAATTAATCATATAACCATATAGAAAAAACTAAAAGTGGCTTTAGGTAATTCTAAAAAAATATTTTTAAGAGTATAAATTATGATTTTAAAATATGGTAGTCAGACAATCTAAAATTTTCGAAAAATACTTTGTGATGAAAAATCCTCATTTTAAAACTAGTTTTCAAGAAGCAGTTTCATAAGATATTTTTCACTAAAATCACATTTTTAATTTTTGTTCAAAAACTATTCTCTAAAAATTAATCTATACACTTAAGATGTATATACTGTATTAAAGAATTAGCACAAGAAAAAACAAAACAAATGAGGGGTGTAAATATGTAGATATAATGCACTCATCTGTTATTCCACTTATGATCTCTTTTTTTCATTTACCATCTCTGTTAATAACTCCCTTCAGTCCTGAATGTAGGGAATAATTAAGAAATTTATTTTGATATTAAATATAAGGCTTCCTTTATTTTATCTCTTAAATTTATAATTTTTCTCCAAACTATTCTTACTGTTTGCTCATAGTAAAAAAGATTTCTATCAATGTGATATTTTCCAATGTAGATGATTAAAGATAATATTTTAAGAAAATTAACATATATTTTTTATAAAATAATTAATTTAACTAATTTTTTTAATCTCTATAAATTAGTTATCTAACTCTTGTGAGTATTTTCTAAAGGGGTTTTCTATTCTTGTTTATAAGTCATCTTGTAAAATACTGTATTCGATCCTTAATATAGGAACTAGTTGGAGGATTATATATATTCTTAAATATAAGACATTAATATATTTAATATTTAATATTTATTATTTTTTAAATTAATTTATCTAATTTATAAACTGATATATAATCTCATTATAAATGAATACTTTGAAAAGATAATGTCATATTTGTTATAATTAAATAATTTATTTAATCTATCTAAATTAGTTAACTAGATATTATATTAAGTAATAGAAGGAATATATAAAGTAATTAATATTTTTTAGTATGAGTACTATTTAGTAATTATGATGGTAGAGAGATAGATGAAAAGAAATTTTTTTATTGTACAAGCAGCCGCCCGAAACAAAGAAAACTATTTTAGAAAGGGATTATATCCCAAACGCTTTAGTAAGAACAAGAGATTTCAAATGTGAATGATAGAAATATAGGGCATGTTTGGATAGGATTTTGAAAAAGGGCTTATGGAAAAAAAGGGCTTATGGACAACTTATGGAAAAGGACTTTTGGATAAGAGTTTATGGAAAAAAAATGGTTTTGAGTAAATAGGTGTTTAGATAGTTATTTTTAGAATGACTTTTTATGGTGGTAAATTATTAAAAAAGGTATGATTTGATTTAAAGTAAGAGAGAGGAGGGAGTTAGAGAAAAGAGAAGAGAGAGGAGAGAGGGAAGAGAGGAGAGAGGGTGTAAGAAAAAGTAGGAGAGAGGAGAGAGGGTGTAAGAAAAAGTAGGGGTAAGATAGTAATTAGATAGTCCATAAGTGCTTTTACTGTTGAAAAAGCTATTTTAAATAGCTTATTCAAAACCATGGTTTTAAACCATGGTTTTGTCCAAAAGCACTTATGGATAAATAAGTCTGTTTGTTTTAAAATTTTCCCAAACCGAGGTTTGGGTCAAAAGCCCTTTTAAAACCATGGTTTGCAACGTTTCCAAACACACCCATAATGTTCTTGTAGTAGGCAAATTATACTTAATTAGAGTATCTGCAAGTTTATTTTAATCTTTAGAGATATATTGGAGTTTCAGGTCTCATAATAACTATAGACGGCTCTGTATTCTGTGAAACTAACAAACTGTATCTATTAATATTTAGATTATTCACATTGTAGATGAACAGGGTTGATTGTGCACATGATATCCTTAGTCTTTTGTCAATTTAATTTTTGGGCTCACAACAAATTATAAAGTTTGGACTTCGGAGTTTCAATTTGCTAATAAATTAATAACCAATCCTAAGTGGGCTGGAAATTTGGAAAAGTCACTGCAGATTTGTTCCCTTTCTGAGTTTATAAATGGGCTTATTTTAGCCCATGAGGTACTTAATTTCCAATTCACAAAGATGGGCCTCTTTGAATCCTAACTATATAAAACCCAATAAAATCTTATTTATTCAACAATGAAACTTAGCATTGTTAGTATTTAGTTAAATTTTTTAAACATCTAGTTAGATGTTTAATTCCTAGTGACATGTATGGAGAGGTTCTCATGACTAGCATTAAAAATACCTTAGGCTTACTTTAAAAAAAAATCTTATTTATTCTTTTAGAACTAAATGTTTATCAATTTAATCATTTAATATTTTTTTTAGAATTTCCTAAAAAATTGTGTTTATATTCTCAATTCAATCCCTTAAAACTGTTGCAAATATACCTTTATCAATTTATTATTAATCTTATTTACATTAAGTTGATAAAGAAACAAGACTATTAAAAGTATTTCTATTTATAAAAGAAGCTAAGTGAATCAGTTAATTATGACTAAATCTAATACTACTAAGAAATATAGCTTTTATGACACCACTTTTCAAAAATTAAATGAAAAACATTGGAAAAAAATGCGGTTACATTTTTGTAATTAAGTTGCTAAAAGTTTACTTTTAACAATGATTTTATAAGTAAGAGCTGTTAAAAATTCTTTTAACCGTCGTTAAAATATCTTTTTACGGCATTTTTTTTATAAAACCACTGTAAAAGTTTTTGAAATTTTATACTTTTATCGCGACAAATAATTTCACAATTTCATAGTCGTTTAACCCTGCCCACTCAAGACCTTAACAACAACCAAAGATAGGTACTTTCTCCAATTTTCAGCGTCACCACCTACTCTGTCATCATAGTACTCGACGTCGCCATTTTTAAGTTTTCTTTTCTCTTCACGTCTTTAACTCTGTACTCCTTTAAATCTCTTCGCTATCTTATCAGGAGGTGCTTGAAAAACTTCAATGACAGAAGTTTTTGGATTTTCAAATTCGCTTTTTGACTTATTTTTTAGATCTAGTCTGATGGTGAGGGTGGCCATGGTGGCTAACGGTGGATGGTGGTAGATGAACCTTATCGGAAGGAATTCGAAGAGTTTTAATGGCAGAAGCTTCTGGACCTTTAACTTCTTCACCAGATCTTCGACTTATTTTATAGATCTAATTTGATACTCTTGACAAGAGTGGCCGTAGTGGTTGGTTGGCATGGTGACATTTCATGACGGTTAATAGTAAAATTGTCGTAGAAAGTGACTTTCCATGGTAATTACAAAATCGCTGTGAAATCTTTCAATTTATTATGGTGCTAGTATTGACGCTATTCATAAAACACGTGTGAAAAGTTTTTTTTAACCACCGTAAAAAGTCTTTTCTACTGTAGTGTAAACTCTCAATACTATGGCAAAAAAAAAAATTAAAGACAAATTCATATTATATACTTCTTAATCTATTTAAATTAGTTAACTAGCACTTGTAAAAAGAGTACTTAAACTAAACTTAAATCCCTACCACAATTCATGGTGGATGAAACTATTGATAACAAAAAATTAGTTCAATTGAGCAATGAAATGACTCATGCCTTATAAGTGTGTTTATTTGCATTTAGCTACAAATATAAGGAACTTATTAATAAATAATTCATAAATATTTGTGAACATTTTTTAAGTTATGCATGGATCTTATTTTGATTTTAATGAGTCTTGAAACTCAAATTACCTCTTTTTACATTATAAAAAAATTTGCAGTTTTTGTTTGTTAGGCAATAAATACCAAAGAGAAGATTATTAATATTTTGTTGTACCAAAACCTTGTAGATCAAATTTATATATGATGGAGTCTCATTTAATTATTTTATAGAATATTTTAATCATAACCTTAAATTAAATACATTCACCTATGAAGTTGAGATTCAGTACCAAACTACTTATCAAACTTTAATCCCTACATGACGAATGCCACGTTCCATGATAGGGTGAGCCAATCAAAGCTAGTAAAGCTATGTGTAACCAAAAATTGGTTTAGTTAACACTGATACAACTCATATTTTATAAGAACATACCTTTGAATCTCATTAAGAATATAAGGTCAATATTATAAATATTTTTCGTAAACACTCTTTAAACATCAGGTCCGTCCTTATCTGAGTGCTCAAGACCCATGTTAGCTAAAGTTTTTTCACAAAAAATGGAAAATCAATGAAAATTTATTGATTAAAAGGATATGAAATGTTTTCATATATATAAAATACTGATACTCTAAAATTCATACATATATAGTATTAATACTTGAACCCAGATTCTTTTCACTAATAAAATTTTAAATGTGAACTTTTTTTTTTTTTAAAAGAGGGTGCTTTTGTTTGGGGAAAATCCCTAAAACTACATATGAATTCTGAAATTCTAAAAAAGGCATGCTAATATATAAGAGGATAGATTGGTTACAAGTATCAATATGAGATTTTAATATTTATAGAAACAGACGGAGCTGCCCGCCCTTGAGTTGTGGGCATCCATTACATTAGTAATAAAATTAACAATACATGTAATGATTTTAACTATTTTGATAACGATATTGACTAATCTATTTTTTTTACAAAAATTAAAATTCTAAATTGATATTGTGACCAACCTAGACTTCATAATTCAAATGATATTTTTTTTTGGATTTTTCCTTTTGTTTGTTAGGCAATAAATACCAAACAGTGAAGTTTCTTCTCTTTGTGGGATGTGATTTCATCGTAATGGTTGCCACTTTAACAAGCAAGGAGGATGCATGAGAGTTGCACTCCTCATCAAGCATCTTCTTTTGCTGATTTTCCCTTTGGACAGACTCTCATTTTTGTCCATAAAATCACATGTGTTTGCGTCACCATCTTATTTACACACTTTGCAACTTCTCAGGAAACTTCCCTCTTGTTTGATACAGCCAAACACAAAAGCTTATTGCATCTTTTTAAACTTTCCCCTTTATCGTTTTACCAATTACTCGTGACTAGGACTTGGAACAACAGTGACGAACATCAATTATTATGCTTCTGGGTAAAGTCACAATCGATTGGTTATGTATTTAGTGTGTGGATCAGCATGGAGTTAATAAGAAGTATCAACAAGCTATAACACAGAAAAGATGGATCCATAATTTGCTTAAAACCGTCATTAATAAAAGTTTTGGGGTGTGTATATGTCATAATTTCCCTACTTTTTTCCCCCAACTATTTGTGATTGTTCAAAGAAGTGTGCAATATATATATATAGCTTTAACTTCCAATTTTACCCCAAAAATACTAAAAATAATATTACCTCAAAAGTTTTTTTAGACTTAATGTTACCCTAAAAATATTAAAAAAATAAACAATATCACCCTTAACCATTAAAAATATTAACAAACAACATTAATTTTTTAAATAGTTAATATAATTTTTTAATAGTTATGATAATTTTACTCATTTTGTTAACACTTTTAAAGTAATATTAAATTTAAAAAAAAATAGACAATATTACTCCTACGTCAGAATTTCAAGTAAAATTTAACCTAACCCTATATCTATCTATCTATCTATCTATCTATCTATCTATATATATATATATTGAGAGTTTGGAAGTGAAACTGGTGGGATGAGATTGAAGAGAGAGAATGGCACCAATCACCACTTACTTGTTCATCTTCTTGTGCCTCATCTCCAACACTTTCTTGGAAGCCCACTATGTCTACGACGATATAAATCGTCGTAGCTTCTTGTATACAACTGGTTATGGCTTGATGCACCCAGATATTCCACCCTTTCTCTGATTCTATCATCTCCAGAATTTGCCTGAATCCTCCATTGATTGCTCTTAATTCACTGTGCAGATCATATATATATATATATATATATAGATATATATTAGCTCCATAGCTCTCTGATTCAGTTCATCATCAATCACAGCTCACAGCTTCACTTGCCTTAAACCATTTGACCAAAACTGGTTCACTTTGGCTATCGATCACCATCTAGTTCATCATGAAGAATTACAAGCTTCACTGCTTCTTATTCATTATTAAGGCTCATCAATTCAGACTTCTGTAAATTAAAGTGACAAGGGTCTTGGTTTGTTCTCTGTTATTCCATCCTCTCTTGTTCACTTTCTTTTGTATTACTTTTATATATTATTGTAGTTCTAAATAAGTCATTTTTTTTAATGCTTTTGGTATCTCTATGTGGAGAATCCCCACCTCATGTATTTCTTTTGTTAAATTTAAGGATTAAACTGCCTCTATATTATTATATTTTTAACGAGTTTTAATTTTAATTTTTATATTTTTTATTATTTTTTGTTCTTTAAGGATATAGATTTGAGCATAGTAGTATTAATTTTGTTGATGCCACACTATTAAGTAGGTCACTGACTCCTGATTATGACTGATGTGACTTACATGTAGGAATTAAAACTAAAATTTATTAAAAATATAAGAATTAAAATTATAAGGATTAAAATTAAAGCTTATTAAAAGTATAAAATGTGTTTAACTTTTAATTTAAATATTTGGGTTTAGGTAAAGAAAGAAAGAAAGACTTTGTAGTTATAACTAAATGGTGGGATTTGGAATTTGGAGGTGAGATTTTTTTTATATAAAAATTTTAGAAAAGGGGTTGAATTCACTTACGATCTAAGGGTAGGGCGAAATCCCTTTTCTTCCTAGACGATATCAATGTCAGGTAAAACGAGCTGTCAATTATCCTTAGGTGTAAACTTAGGTATCCAGGAGTTAGGATACTTCCTCAAACGCCACGACTAGAACTACAATAAAGTGGTATCTCCCAAGAATTAAACACGCTCTAAATGATCACATGTCTTATCTTTTTACTAGCTGAATCCACACACGATAGGTGATATTTGTTTAACGATGCAATGTATATCAATTGGGCTGAATTGAATTCATGGGCTTGTCAATTTCTATCATTATAAATTAATATAAAAAATAAAAAAATAAGAAAAAAAATCGAATATCTATACATTATGAACAATATGACTTTTTATTTTAAAAAAATTAGAAATGCAGTAACTAACAACATAAAATTATAAGTAGAACTGAACTCATAACTTTTAACTGATAAGGAATTTTTATGTTATAAGGCTACAAAATTATTTTCAGGGTGATTGATGTTAAACTCTATATAAATATAGAAAGCTAGCTTTAGTTTTAGTTTTTTTAAACAGGGTCTCTCTAAGCCTTTGTCCAATTATAAAAAAAAGGTTAATTTAATTAATCAATATAATATTGATTCCTACCATGTCCATTGGTCATATTTTTAAATTTAATTAACAAGGAGAGACAGCCTTAATCTAAGTTAAAAAGTCAGCTTGTTATTCTTTTATTATTTGTTATCTGTTTGTTAATTTCCAAATCGTATTCTCTTCAATATTTTTTATTAATTAAAAATATCACAACTTACACCACGTAATGTTGAGTGGAAAAAAATATCTAGTATATAAATTGAAACAAAATGAGCTTGAGAGTAAGATATTGTCGAGTGAGAATGGCCCCAATCAGCACATGGTTGTTCACCATCATCTCCTTAATATTTCTGAGCCTTTCTGTGACTATGACGCCCTTCAACTGTTCGACGATATGTCTCCTCCAAATCATCTTCCTCCTCCTCTCGGTTATGCCTTCATCCACCCCGACCTCCCAACCTTTCTCTGATTCTGATTATCGTATTCATGCCACTGCGCTACCAGCAGGCCACCTTCGTAAATACTCATCTGTTTCCTCTTTCATTTAATTTGCATCTCTCGCTTCTCTTGTCAACTTCTTGTTTTGTTCTCTTTTGTGTGTGCATATATATTCAGCTGTTTTGAGTTTGAAATTTTACTTTGAAAATGCTGCAAGAGCTGAATTAAGCTTGCCAATGAAGAAGGAGCATTGATGATGCTGTGAATATATGATAGAGATTTAGATGAGTTTAAATTCAAATAATATATTCTATCTCATCGATTATAACGGAGATAGTATGATAAATCAACTCACGGATAGAGTCAGGATCTTATTGGTCTTATATCTATAACTTGTGCTTTGGGTGAAGTTTAACTCTTCAATCTTCATGGCTTATGATAAGAGTTTTCTTTTTGGTGGGGTAGGGCAACAAGATTTGCTATTAGTATTGATTAAGAGACTTTGTTTGTTATCGCAAATATCTTTTTAAACAATTATATTTAAGATATTATTAAATACTAAATATAAATATCTCTTTAAATGAATACTCAAATCTTTATTTGACATGTTACGAGGATTAACCCCTTCCCATTCAACTACATGGGTTGAATATAAATTCTTTTCTAATATATAGAAAATAAATAGATTCCTTTCTTTGTGCAATATATAGAAATTGTTTTAATGATGAAAAGTGACGCATTTGTTTTATACAATTTTTTTTTAAAAAAGTTGGGTTTATCCCGAGGGTAAAATTTTCTTTTCTCCTAATATCAATATTAAGCAAGGCGAGTCATAAATTATCTTCAGTATAAACTTAGACACTCAGAAACTAGGAAGTTTTCCCAATATCATAACTAAAACTACAATAAAACTATACTCTTCAAAGATTAAATATATTTTAAATAGCCACGCATTTTTTTTGTTGCCCACCCGGTTCACCGGAGCTTTGCCCCTACTATATCCGGATCCGACTCGCATCGCGCACCTGGCTATGGTGGGTGAGTCTCCTAACGTGGATTTTCTGCGTACGCTAAAGCTCGAACTCGAGATCTCATTTAAGCGATACCGAACTGCTTACCACTTAGAGTAACCCCGTTGGTAATAGCCAGGCACTTACTCGTCCTTTTATCCGTTAAACTTGATAGAGCGGGGCATTTTTGGTTGGATAGAGTTGGGGCCTGGATAAAATCAATAAAATGGAGACGTAAGGTCTAAATATACAATGGCTGATACTTTTTCTCAATAATTGAACTGTTGGCTGTTATCAAAGCTTCCTCTACCAGTATGGGCCAACCACTTCAATAAATGCATGATAGATAAGTTTTTATTATATATACATATAATATCTCATTAAGGAGATTTTTCTTCTCATTTTGAAAATTAACCAAGCTACTAGATAGTTTTTATTATAAACTATGATTTTTGGTCAAGAATCAAGATAAAGGATTTAGGGATGAGCATCAGATTAGTTATGGTGGAGGAATGATAAAAAGGTAAATGGTTTCTGCGATAAATTCTCCCTGTTAGTTAGAATATAAATAAAAAAATACTTCGTTGATTAAGTAAAGAGATGATTAAAAGTATATAATATAAAAAAATTATTAAAAATAATTTAAGTCATTATGATAAGAAAATAACTCTAATATATACTAAAAATAAATCTCAAAATTTAATTAATACTCCCCATTCACAGCAGGGAACACCATAATGAAGGGACATATACTTGCGTTCTCTTGCCCATTCAAAGGTGGTGAATGGTGAAATAATAAAGTAACTTTCCTGTTCCTTCTTTTTGTACAATTTGGAGTCTCTCACAAGAAAAGGTGATACTGGCGTGGTTCAACAACTTCCCGTGCGCATTTAAACATTTCATCTACCCTTCACCTTCCTAATTAATCTATTGTTATGTCCCCATCCCTTCTCCCTCCCTCCCTCCCTCCCTCTACCTACTTAATTAATTATTTCCATCACAATTCATATCTTAAAAAATCGGTTAGAGCTCACTGTTTGAAAATTTATTGGTTCATATGCAGAAAAATTTATTAGTGGAGATAATAAATAGTCTCATATTATAAAAAAAATATAAATTCGAATTATAAAAATATACTTATTGAAAAAATAATTCTAAATCTTAAAATAATAAAGATATCTTTAACTAAATAAAAAATTAAACCCTAAACTCTAAATATAAATTCGAATTATAAAAAATATAGTTATTGAAAAAATTAAAAAAAATTATATTCTAATCTTAAAATAATAAAGATATCTTTAGCTAAATAAAAACTTAAAGAAAGACTCTTAACCAATTTTTGATTTTCCGTTGTTATTTTTCTAATTTAAAAATATCTACTATAAATAGTAATGATTAATTTTTTTATACTAAAAATCGAACTTGATAGTTAACAAATTTAACTAAATATCAACTGTTGTAAATCTCATAGTTGTATTATTATTTTTAACCAAAATAATTAGTACTACTAGTCTAATGTTGTAAACTAATTAAGGGTGTGTTTAGAAACGTTGCAAACCATAGTTTTAGAAGCCCTTTTAGGTAAAATCTTAGTTTAGAGAAATTTTAAAACAAACAGCCATATTTATCCATAAATGCTTTTGGGCAAAACCATGGTTTAAAATCTGGTTTTGCATAAACTATTAAAACTAACTTTTCAACAGTAAAAGAGCTTATGAACTATCCAATTATTATTTTACCCATACTTTTTCTTACACCCTCTCTCCTCTCTCCTACTTTTTCTTACACCCTCTCTCCTTTATCCTCTCTACCCTCTCTCCTCTCTCTTCTCTTTTCTCTACCTCTCTCTTCTCTCTTACTTTAAATCAAATCATACCCTCTTTAGTAATTTACCAATATAAAAAGTCATTCTAAAAATAACTATCCAAACACTTATTTATTCAAAACCACTTTTTTTCCATAAACTCTTCTCTAAAAGCCCTTTTTCATAAGCTGTCCATAAACTTTTTTTTTCATAAGTCATTTTTTAAAATCCTATCCAAACAGGCCCTAAATCTATAACCTCTTATTTATAAAAAAAAAAGAAAAAGAAAAACTTATGTGCGAATAAGCCACAAGATGGGACATCAACCCTTATTTGATCTTCTCTCCTTTACTTGCCTTTTCCAGTTATAAGTACTATCATTCTTTAAGCTAAGTTTACATTGTACTCCAATCAAAATATAATTTCAAATTGAGATAAGGTAAAGAGAAGCGAAGCAAACGATGATATATAGAAGCAGTAGATGGGGCAGCATGGGAAAACCTTAATTCCCACGGTTTCGCTTCAGAACGGTGCATTTTAGCGACAATGGTGCACCCCATGGCGGAGGCCAACGAGAAGAGCCCATTCGGCTCTATCTCTGCCGACGAATTCTACGCTCGTCACTCGGTGAGTCACGGCTCCGAGTTCATCACTGACTCTCGAGGTCTCAAACTCTTCACGCAGTGGTGGAGCCCGCTCCCTCCCACCCCCGTCATCGGGATCGTCGCCCTCGTCCACGGTTTTACCGGCGAATCCAGCTGGTTCGTCCAGCTCACCGCCGTTCACTTCACCAAGGCCGGATTTGCCACTTGCGCCATCGATCACCAAGGCCACGGCTTCTCTGACGGCCTCTTCGCTCACATCCCCGACATCAACCCAGTCGTCGACGACTGCATTTCTTTCTTCGACTCCTTCCGTTCCCGCTACGACCCTTCTCTCCCTTCCTTCCTCTACTCCGAGTCTCTCGGCGGCGCTATCGCACTCCTTATCACTCTCCGCCGTCCCGATTCGCCCGCCGGAGAATCCAGGCCATGGGATGGGCTTATCCTAAATGGCGCCATGTGCGGGATTAGTGCAAAGTTCAAGCCACCGTGGCCACTGGAGCACTTCCTTTCACTCGTGGCGGCAGTAGTTCCGACGTGGCACGTGGTTCCTACTCGCGGCTCGATCCCGGATGTGTCGTTCAAGGTGGAGTGGAAGAGGAAGCTGGCGTTGGCGAGCCCGAATAGGAAGGTGGCCAGGCCACGCGCGGCGACGGCGCTTGAGTTGCTGAGGATTTGCAGAGAGTTGCAGGGCAGGTACGAAGAGGTGGAGGTACCGTTCCTGATTGTGCACGGCGGCGATGACGTAGTATGCGACCCGGCTTGTGTGAAGGAGTTGTACGCACGCGCCGCCAGTAAGGATAAGACGCTGAAGATATATGAGGGGATGTGGCATCAGTTGATAGGCGAACCCGATGAGAACGTGGAACTGGTATTTGGGGATATGGTCGAGTGGCTTCGCAGCCGCGCATCCGGTGGGAAAGCTAAACACCGCGCCGCCGTTGAGGGGAGCGAGTAACTTCGCGCGTGCTCATTACTACTATAGGTAGAGAGCTGGGAACTTAATAAAAAACAACCAATAGCAAAACGCCATGTCATCTGTAGAACCCAATCTAAATACGTGTGTATTCACTATTGGGTAAAAGTAGATGTACCTGCAATGTCGGAGTGAAGCTATAAAATGCTGATATTTTCGCTTGATGGCGTGACTGAGCAACTCGTGAAGGGTTAAAATGCTCGCAGTTTTCTGGATAGCTTCTTTTCTTTATATATTGTCAACCGCTTTTTGTAAATACCATTATCAGATAAACAACCCACTCAATTTTAGGATTCATGTTATCTTTCATAATATGAATATCTCATTTAAAATTTCAACTTTAAGAGAGATTTAACAGAAATTTATACCGTTAGAAACTCTCGTTTTTGTCTCAACCATCTCAATCCTTCTCTCAAGTTTCGCAAGTTGATCACTAGTTGTTAATTGTTCAGATTGAGATTATAATGTTTTGAATATTATCCTTATTTCTGAATTCCGGGGACTTCAGCAACGACAGATATTTCCCTCGCTTCTGTTTTAGGCCATTTCACCACATACAATTGAATTGATTACATTTATATCTCCTCGAGAGTATGTTGTTCAGAGAATGAGAGTTGAATATACAAGGTGAAGGAATTTACAAATGCAGAGCTTGGGTATCTTGTAGGATTTGATCCATCACAATGCCACAAGCAAATAAACCAACCATAATAAGAGCTGGCCAAGCACCTGATAATAATGACTTTTCCCCACCACAACACTCGTATTCCTCCCTCTTCTGCATTCTCCATGCCATTGCTGGTGGAAGAACTCCATACAGCACTGTCATGCAGTATCCCCCCTGGTTCACCATCATCAGGTATCAGTGACCAACCATAAAAAAGGACTGAAACTTTTTTATATGTAATGTGACAAACATTTGACTACAATACTATTTCTGTTATAATTCTGCTCTCAAAACTCATAGAATGAGTGAAATGACCTGTTAATGGATTTCTGCAATAGGTAAATGCTCATTTGGAGTTATTTTTCAATCAAAATAATCAATGTATCCACATATATAATAAACTTTGTAGCAATCCATAATATTCAAAAGCCATGAAAAGTACGACTCATTCTTAAACTTCGTGCAATGCATGAGGAAACACATCTAGCTAATTATAAATCACATTTTGTGGTGCTTAATGATATGGCATTTTTTAGCACTTAAATATCTGAAATCTAGGTAAGTTTCTGGGTGAAAATAATTCTCCAAGTGCACTTAAGGATTATGCATTATCACTAATTGTGCATATGATCACTTAAAGAAGTGAAATGTTAATACAAGGATTGAATTGATTGAAGTTATTTTCCATCTAAGGACTGGTTTAGATTCTTTTTTCTGTGGACGACCAAATTGAAAAGGGTCCCTCATACAGGAACATATGTACACTTCAAAAGAATAAATCATGTGTGTTCAAAAAGTGCCAGATAAGATTTAACTTTTCAAATCAATAACAACACCTTATATTTCATATTTGTGTCATCTGTGCTTAATTTAGTGTACATGCATGCTTCTTAGTTTCAGAGCAATCTCATTTCAAGCAAATTTTGATGATTGATTCCCAAAGGAATACCATCTTCCCCAACTTACAGCAATATCTGTAGCAGCAGAGAATGCATCTGGAAAAGTTGTTGAGACAAAAAGAGAAGGAGCAACTGCAATTGTCATGGCCATGATGTTCATTTTATTCCTTCCCCACCAACCACCCTGTCTCCAAACAGCTTTAATCATTTAGTAATCGTATGAGATTATCTAATTAAGTTACTAAAGGTATGAAATTTACTTTTAATTTCTGGGTTGGAGGAGAAAACCAGACTAGATTTTTAAGTTGCTCCTTGAAGAACTCTGAGAAACCGAGGAGGATACCAATAAGTGAAGTCCCAACTGCTAGAAGTGAGAAGGCCCCAACCAAAAGTGAAAAACCACTCCATTCCACCCTAAATCATTCACACTTACCAGTTTTAATTTTACATTTTTCAATTCAATAAATAACAGGAGAATAAAAGCCAGAAGAGTGTGAAGGGAAAAAACTCCGTGCTTTGATTAATTAGGGAGTTTTGCACCATCCTTTCATATCCTTCAAAGATTTGTTTGTATTATAATAATACTCTTAAGTATAATCCTTTTTCAATTTCATTCTCACAGAGGTATTAAATTGATGCCATACAAACTTTTTAAAATGATATGTGATGTCAGTTTTTGAGGACCAACTTGTGGTTTTAACCATTGCTTGTAACTAATATCATTAACTGAAGTCTTCCAAAATGATTCTGCAAAGGATGAAATACCTGCATAACAGCTCAATAGGATCAACTATTTGTTCTACATCTGCTGCCAAACCAAGGGCAATTGCATCCCAAACAAGCAATGCTATCAGTGGCACAAGACTACCCAAAAATACTGAAGCTCTAATACGATCCAAATCACCTTCCAAATATGCACAAAGAACTGCAAGGACATATATAAGTATGGATTTCAGGCCATGAAACATGGGTACTTCAAAAACAAAGTCATATTGTTCTTGAAATTCATATTAGACACAACATGAGACTTCAAACTGCACTTGAACACTCAGTATTTTTGTCATGTGACTATGTCCATATTAGATTTCAAACTAAAAGTTTTCATCTTTTACCAGGTGCTATATCATGATACACTAGGGAAAAGATAATGACTGGCATCGCTGCTGGTATCTTTGCCCAGTCACTGCCTCCTCCTATTCCAGACCATCCCCCAAATGCAAATGCTAGTCCTTCAATAGCCAATAAGAGACCTGTTTACAAGATTCCAAATGTTACTAGTAACAACTTTTTACTTACCACACTCAATGATGAATGAAGTAATCAAACTAATCAGAGGATATTCTTATATATGGGCATGTAGGGTGCAGTGCAGGAGTTCAACATAATTAAAACCTCCAAACAAGTAAAAATACTATAAGATACCCAAGTTATCAAAACAGCTGATGAAGAAATAAGAAAGTACCAGCATTAATATGTTACTTTAACATGTTGAGAAGATGCTGCTGTGAAAATCAACTTCTTGTCTTGTCGGTTCTTTTTTTTTTGTGTGTGAAAATGGGGCCAGAGCCCAAACTCTTTATTAAATCAAATAAAGAACGGGGGATTGAAACACCCATTTGTGTCCCTATACAAATGTTTTTTCAGACCCTGAGGAGGATCCCTAAACCTGACTACTCCAAAATCCTGTACAATATTATAATGGGGGAATTACTATGAGGTCTCAAACAAAGGATTTAATTACCCAAAAGCCCTAATGACAACTGAGGAGTTAACAATGATAAGTTCCAGTATAGGAATTGACAAGTTTATGCTATTTGGGACTTTTCGGTAATTAGATCTCGTCCCTGGACCTCATAGTAATTCTCCCCATTATAATTGGCAAGCCAATCTGCACAGATATCAACCTCATGATAAATGCGTTGCACTTGCACTTGACTTCACCCAAATTCTCTTTCAACATACTTACAAAGCTATTTCCAGATGTTGAGTTTTTTACCCATGAATTTTCACTTTTATCTTGAGATGTGTTACTTTATCTGAAAAATGAATATCAGTAGATTAAAATGATAATCTAAGGGGGTGGAGATATTATTATGTATCTTCTCATATTACACAAACAGTTCTATTATGAATTTACCAATCATGGAAGCTGTAAGCCATTGGTTAACTAGATCAGTTGCTTGGGTTCCCCCAAAGGAGATAAGCATTGCCAAGAGAGCAGTGAATAGACAGCCTGAGACTGGTGCTGGAAGATTGATCCATTGAAAAAGGAGATCTCCAGATTTGGAACTGTAAGCAGCCATGCAACTATATCCCAATAAGACATAAGTGACAGAGGCCAAAGTGCCACCCCATTCCCCAAGTGTTTCTTGGGCCATTGTTCTAATAGAAATGACCTCCAATTCACCATCTCTCTTCCTCTTCCTCAGAAGAGCCACATTGATTTCAACAAGTAAAAGTGCTTCAATGAGGAGAAAAGCCCAACATACTATTACTGATACTGAACTTGGAACAAATCCCTGCTTTTATTATACATTAAACACCCCAATATTCGATAACTGATATCAGAAGGGCAAAAAGAAAATCTTCAGAAGACATAGTATAAAAACACATAAAAAAGGTCAAATTAATAATAAAAGTAAATTTTACTGGAAAATGAAGTGCCTATGGTTGATTTGACGTGGGTGTGTTTTCTTAAAAGCTTTTGGCACAAATAATTGCTCTTTTGTAGCTCAAGTGAAGTACGGAGAAGAAAGAAGTGTGTACAGCTGGGGAAGCTTTCTGGGGAAGTGCGAGGATTCCAGTACCGATACTGGTCCCGATTACAAGAGCGATAGCTCCAATAACGCTACCCTTCTTCTTCTTCTTGTCATCTGCTTCAATTGGATTTTTAACCAATTGATGATAACCCCATTTCTTCGTCTTTCCACCAAAAGGCTCCTTCCTGAACAATGACTTTGGCTTCTTCTGGTGGTGATAACATAAACAAGTGAAGTAGCTACTGATAGGAGGAGGAATTGAAGGAACTCATCAAATGAAAAATGAATCAGGTAAAGGAAAAATTAAAGCTTAGACGACAAAAAATAAGAGAAGGAAGAACAATAGTAAGGGGTCGAACTTGCTTATTCTGAAGCCACTTGGTGTGATCCTCAGTGGGTTCAGCAGAGCCGGAGGTGAATTTGCATTTGCATGTGTAAGGATTCTAAGATGCGGAGAGGAAGACGAAGAAGAGAATGGCATGCTATAATGTGAATCCATGAGGAAAGAGAGGAAAGGAAATCAAAATTGTATTATAACACTAATGTAAAATAACGTGACCCCAAATATTTTGGAAATGGTCCCCTACCATACGGTACTTTGTCAAAAGTCATGTCAACGGAAAAAGAAGAGATTGTCCCAACAAGGTAAAAAGAATCTTTATATTTTCTTTTTTATTTTATTTTATTTTTGATGAATTTGATACCACATATTTTTAGTACTTGTTTGGATCACGATTATACACCCTAAAAATATTTATTTATAGAATTCTAAATAATTTTTTTCTCCCATACTTACTCCATACAATCTAGAAGGAAAACTAAAGAATAAAAAATTAAGACAATATAGCATAATAATATTCTGTATATCTATTTTAATGAAAATAAATTTGAGACCGTACATATAGAAATATTTTATTAAAAAAAACAAAATAGATTTAAATAATATTTATGTTTTGTGATGATTATTTTTTAAATTATCGATTGGATTGGAGCTTGGGAGCCTGATTTTTACCAAAAGTAAATTCCCCCGTGAAAAGGGTTGTAAATGCTAAATAGATCCTAAAAGAGTCTAATGGATTTCTGTAAAGAAGCCCATTTGAAGTGGGTCAGACACTCACAACTACATATTTGGGCTAAACTAACATTGGGCTTTCCATCATTAAGCAGTATCCACAATTGTAGGCTTTTGGGCCATTATCAACAAGATAAAACCTTTTTGGGCTAAGCCCAATTAATAAACGACATCAATAGTGGGGAGTAAAAGATCTTGAGCAATGAGGTCACTAATAAAAAACAATATGCTTCAACTTCGGGTACCGTATAAGAAAAAAAGAGATTTTATACTGTTTTTAGATCATGATGAGCCCACCTCCTTTTTAAAAATTTTTTGTACAAAAAAAAATATATATGCTTCAACTTTAAGGCATCGTTAGCCCCTTTCTTGCGGTCCTCGCTCCTCTTTTCATTTGTTTTTTTATTTTGACCACCAAATGTTCATTTTAATTTAACCCCATTTACAATATCTAACAATACAAACTATTATCAGATTGGATTATCGTCTGTAAAACTAAAGTTTTCACACACTATAGATGTTTGTAAACTCCATTTTAGGCAAAAGTCAGTTAATGTAAAATAGTTTATTTTTGGATAAAAAAGACTTAAATGGTTATTGGCTAGGCAGAAGTTGTTTCTCACTCTAATATAGGTTAGGGGCCATTTGGATAGGCTTCTAGAAAAGAATTTATGAAAAGAAAAAAAAAATTTTTAAACAGCTTTTGTATAGAAAATAGCTTATGAAAAAAAATTATGAATAAATGAGTATTTAATTTGTATCGTTATTACTAGAAAGACTTTTGTGATTGGTAAATTATCTTAAAGGGTATAAGATAAAAAAATAATAATTATACATCAGCTCACATCCCATCAGCCTCACAGCCACTGTTCGACTTCATCTTCTTCTTTCCTTTTCTTCTTCATTGAACTGTCGACAAATGGAGATGATGAGGACCACCAGACTGATGACATTTAAGAAGACGGAAGAGCTGAACACAGGCAAACAGTTGACGGAGGCGAGGACGACGGATGTAGGAGAGAACCAAAACAATGACCTCCACATCTTCCACCGTCTCCACCATCTCCTGACGACAACCACGACCTCCCACCAATAATGACTACTACAGAGGATCCTCCTCCCTCCTAACGACTGCAATAACAGAAATGGCGGTGGAGAGAAGGCAATGGAGCAAAGAGAAAGGAAAGAGGGAAGAGATGAGATGAAAGAGGGTGTTTGAAAAAGTAGGGGTAAAATAGTAATTGAGTAGTCCATAAGCTCTTTTACTGTTCCAGAAGTTATTCTCATGAGCTTATTCAAAACTATAGTTTTAAACCATAGTTTGGTCTATAAGCTCTTTTGAACAAATATGGTTGTTTATTTTAAAAATTCTCCAAATCAAGATTTGAGCTAGAAACCCTTTTAAAATTTTAGTTTAAATATTACCCAAATAGGCACTAGGTCTTAAAGTGTGGTTGGCTATAAAACTCACCCAAATGGAAAAAAATCATTAAAATCATCTTAATTTTTATATTATATATAGATGGGAATGAGCAGGTGTTTAATACTATTGATGCAAAGTGCATGTTTGGGGTTCGCTTTTTATAATTTTTTTAATGCACCATTTTGTGAGAAGCAACTAGTCATGAAAATAGGCTAGGCTTTGGCCTGAATAGACTAGACCTATTAAATGAATAATATGACCTGAACTTGGCTTATAACTTGTTATATGCTTTTTTTTTTTACCTAAACTTAACATGTACAAATGTCTGGCTTAACCTGAAGTCTGTTAAGAAAGCTTGATTGTTTTAATTTTACAGAAGTGGGTTTAAATTTATAACATAAAAATAAAATTAACAATAAGATACGTTGGTTCAATGGCATTATTCTTGTATTGTGTTCAATTGATAGTAACTTTGACACTCACTTATTATACTTTTATATTGACTATATTTTGATAACAAGCCCAAACCTCATGACAGGCCTAACATGCTTATTAAAGAGTATGAGTTTGGCCTCTTAAAAAAAAGAGACTTTCATACATACTTGAGTTTGTGTATTTTCTTAAACAGGATAAGCTAAATTAGGCCGAATGCAGGTTAGGCTGTAGGCAAGCAAGGAAACACTGGATTTTAACTATGAGCCTATTATTCCTCTTGACTCATTTACCAGTCCAAAGTCACAACACAAGCTATTGTACTCTTTAATCTTTATTTTAAAAGTTATTTAACTAATTTAAATAGATTAAGAAAATTAAATAAATTATTTAATAATAACAAATATTATTTTATCTCTCTAAAATATACATATGTAACATTAAATTATATATTATTTATAAGTTAGATAAATTAATTTAGAAAAAAATGATAAATATTAAAAATATAACTTATTGAGATTTTATATTTAAAATAAAGACTAACCCATGTAAATATAGAAAATATATTTAAAAGAGTTATTATTAATTAGGTTTAATGATATTTAAATTTAATCTAATCAGATAATTATATAAAAAATAAAGATTAACTTTAATTTAATTAGTTTATATATTTATGATAAGAAAGTATATGTTCTTGGACTCCTACAATCTTAATCAATGTGGCCATGTGGGACTCTTTCTTTTCACACACACATACTCAAACTACAGCATCCCTTGCATGAGCCGTATATGTTTTTTCTTCCCCATAAATCCTAACCCCTTTGTCACTATTGATGCTGCTACTTCCTCCATTCCTTATATTACAAAGTCCCTTAATACCTTCAACCACCATCCCTCTATCCATTATTACGTCTTTTTAATGTCTCTCCACGTCTCTTTTATTTATTTATTTTTTCCTTACAAAAATTCTTTATATTATTCTTCATACAAAGTTGCCTAAATAATTTAATAAAGAAAAAGACATCATGTTCATCACTAAAGGTTATAAATAATACTAATATGACATATATCCACATCTGTGTACTTGATCCTTGTTATCTTATTCTCTCCGAGTTGCTTTGAATCTCAAGAGCCAATTCACATTTTGCATCACAAACATGATTTTTAAAAAAAAAATGGATACTATGATGTCATGAGATGGAAAAAATCAAACAAAGATTGATAACTTGTTGCTTTTGCAGGCACGCATGGACCAAAAGAAATGCAAGACGTGACAAGAAGAATCGCACAAATCCAAACGAAAAGGACTTCCTCCCTTTGGAGAATCATGAGCATCTTGATTTTACTCCCCAAAGAGTATATCTAGTATTTTCACTATCTTAAATATATTTTATTTTTTAAATTTATAATTTTTTTTCTTAAATTCTTCCTACCAACGGCATATGTTAAAATATTTCTTCTGCCATGTTTGCTACTGGTTCGAGATGAAGATAACTCTTCATTGATTCTTTGTTTAGAGCTTTTCTTGGAACATCTAGAGACGTTTGAACCATTACTAGGCTCTCTTGGGAGTCGGCCTTTTAAACCTCTTTGAATTTTCAGTACCTTTTGTTTAGTTTTCCATTTGTTTTAATTCTATTTTGTTCATGTTCTATGTTTTTTTTTTTTTTTGTCGTTAGAACCTTCTCTTCTCTCTATAAGAGATGAGCTTGAATATGTATAATCATTTTACTTTTTAATTTCTGTAAATTAATTATATATTCCTATACTAATATCTCGTTTTAGACTTGCTAATCCATGAGCTCATAAGCACAAAAGAAAATTCCACATCAACTAGTCCTTCATACGTATCTTTCAATCTCATTCTCAATTTGCCTCTCTCCAAAATGTTCTACATATTCACTTTGACTAGTTCCACTAACCACTACTTCAACACGCCTTCTTAATCACTTAATCCAAGTAATCATCTCTTTTTCTAACACTAATTGTGTTTGTGGACGATGATTACGTTTGCCACTATTGACTTGTGCGGGAAGTTGATTTGAGTGTTCCCATGATTCTTAAGTCAAATTTCAGGTAATTAATCCCCATTAACATTATACATTAATAAGTCATAAACTCATCATACTCATTGATTTTATGCACTAGGATTTAGGACAATAAACACTTCTATTTCAAGTTTAGTTTCTCGTATTCATTTCAATATGTACAAATTTTTAGCATATGATCTTAGTCATTTACAAAATGAATGTAGAGGGTGTAATTAGAAAGATAATGATATAAGGGAACATAATATTAAAACTCAAGTTAACCGGTCATATCAAATGAGATTGGTTTAATAAGAGTTTTAGATGAATCGATTATGTTAAATTTTATATTTTTTCCTCACATTACTTAGTTTAAAATAACGTCATTTTAAATTGAAAAATAATAGCCCCTCAAATTTATACTTTAGTAACATTGATTTGTTAAATTATGTATAATTTATATATAAGTGTTCTATTTGCTAGTGAATTAATATATGTTTTATTTAAAAATTGCTTTTTTTCAAGTTTATATATGATTTTTTTGTATATTTTAATTAAATTATATTCCTCATGTCCTTAATATAATATATAATTAGAGAGTTGATATTAATCCTAAATATAAAATATATTTTTTATATTTATCTCTCATATTCCCCTATTGATACTCCCAACAAAATAAGTAAGAGAGAGAGAGAAAATGAGAGAATTAAGGAAGATAATTAAGTTATTTTAGAAAATATATGTCATATTAATTTATTTATTTAATCTAATTAAATTAGTTAAATATGTAATATATTAAAGACTGAAAGGGTATTATTTTAATCATGATTAAGTTAACCTTATACTAGATGTATGGGATATTATATTTGCTAGTCAATTGATCAATCACTCATGGGATATATATATATATATATATATATATATATATATATATGGATTGGGCGTGTAGAGAGGTTATCTTTTCACCTAGAGGGAGATTAACATTAATCCTCCCTTGTGTAGTCCCCAAGAAGTTTTTGTGTTGGTTCATCCTTAAAGGGTTCTATTGGCTATGATTTGTTCATTAATCAAAGTCTTATTTTCATTATCTCTTTTCTTTCTCATATTTTTTACACATCCTTAAATTATTATTTTAACCTTGCGATATTCACTCCATGCGAGAAAATATAGTTATGTATGAAAATCATGGCCATTCATGATTACATATAAAATCCTTTAGTTTTTTTTCTCTCTTATATCTCTATCAGCATGCCCCATTTATAATGAATGTACACGATTTATCATCACAATCTTTTTGCCAGAGGTATTTTAGCATACGTTTATTTTATAATTGATCATATTTTAAAGAATTCCTTTATTTTTATATTGGTTTTATTAATTCTCTTTTATAACAGAACCTCTTTTATTTGTAAAGCTGTTTCTAACTGAAATTTTATCTCATTTTTCACATTCTAAAAGTATATAATCTCCTACTCTTATTATTATTATTATTATTATTATTTGGAAATCATATAGGGCCCGTTTGGTTTAGTATATGGAGAATAAATTATAGATAATAGATTCTAGATAATCATATTTAAAATATATTATAGAGAATAGTTTTTAAAAGAAAAGTGATCTGATTCTGAAGAAATAAATGTTTGGATAGTTATTATTAGAATAATTTTTTTGATAAGCAAATTATTAAAAAGGGCATGGGGTAAAATAATAGAGAAAAAAGGTAGGCACAAAATAGTCATTACATACAAAAAATATTTTTTTCTATTTAGAAACTAATCCCATAAATTTATCTAAAATTATATTTTTAAATTCCTAAAACTATAATTTAAAAAATATTTTTAAATATTAGTTGTTTGTTTAATTTTTAGTTTGAACTACAGTTTAAATTAAAAGATTTTTAAAATTATAATTTTTATACAAACCAAACCGGTATAGAGTACAAAGTCGACTTATTTTACCTCATCATTGGTTTGTAGGCTTTGTAGGCTTTTAATTTATAAAAAAAATACGCAAAATATTCTCAGCCAATAACTCATGTATAGAATGACAAGTACAATAGTAAGCGGCTAGAATATCCCATGAGAATCATAGACCATAGGTAAAACTTGGTCAAATTTAATTTATTCTTGAGTCAAACAATCATCGGATAATCAAATCTTGGATTACTAATCAGTGTTTGGCATGGCATTTGCAATGTTAAAGTTGACTTTTTTTTCTCAATTAAAACAGTCACTTTAAGTTTAAAATGATGTTTGGATTATTTTGGGGGAAATAATTTTGTTTACAGAAGTAACTCTAAAATTAAAGTAACTTTTTATAACTTTTAATTTTTATTTTTATTTTCAGATTTCAACCTATTGAAACTATTTTTTTATTTTTTTAATATATTATTTAAATAAATTTCAGTCAAAGTAAATTTTATATAGAAATATATCTAAACATAAATTATATTATATTAATTAATTTTTATCTTAATTTCAGTTTATAAAAATTAATTGAGATAAAAAGTACTTTTACAAACCTTAATTCAAATATAATCAATAAATTGAGTGTGTATAAAGGATAAATAATGAAGAGAAAGGGGGAATAATTACAGTGAGGCTGGGTAGGTAGATCCTCCAAGGGTCTATAACTCACACATGCCAAACAAATGATCCTGCTTCAATTTATCTATATGTTTAGTTTGATCTCAAGCTAAGATTTAAAAAAAAAAATTAGTTTAAATTTTAGTTTAATTTTTTTTTAAAACAAACAGTCATATTTGTTCAAAAAGATTTATAGACCAAACTATAGTTTTAGATAAACTATTGGGAATAGTTTATTGAACAATAAAAGAGTTTATGGACTACCTAATTACTATTTTATCCATATTTTTTTCACTCTCTCTCCTCCCTCTGCTTGTCGATGCTTCAGGTTATGGAATAGTTTCAGCTCCGCTGTCGCTGTTTGGGAGTCGTCATGCTGCTTGAGCGCTGTCGTAGATCTGGTCACAGTCACTGCTCGGGAATTGTCGTCTCTCAGTCCTCGCCTTTGTCCTCACCCCCATCCTTCGTTGCCCTCGCCTTCGTTCATCGTCATCACATCGGCGTCAGCCTCCATCTATCGTCAGATAAAGAAGATGAATGAGGATGAACAGTGACAGTGAGATGTGAGGTTGCGATATTTTTTTTTTATTTTTATCTCATACCCTTTTTAATAATTTATTAATTATAAAAGTCCTTCTACTAATAACTATCCAAACACTCATTTTTTCAGAACCATTTTTTTTATAAGCTCTTCTCAATAAGCCATTTCCTAAAAACTGTTCAAAAATCTTTTTTAATAAGCCATTTTTTAAAAGCCTATATAAATATTTCCTATAATTCAATCCTTCCTCTTTCTTTTCCCAAATTTTAGGATCTCAATGCTTATTATTTAGTAAATTAATTTATGGCCTCAAGATCTTTTCTTTTTTAAAAAAAATTTAAAAATTATTTAAAATAAATTCTAACGATTGAATTGACATAAATGGTTCGATATTGTACATGATATTTTTTTATTTTCTTAATAATATAGAAATATAAATCGTGAATCCTGACTGAACAACGAAAATTAACGTATAGTATAAAATCTATAAAACCCATTCTTTTCCAATTCCATGCGATATGCATTCAATTTATTTGAAACAAGTCATTTTCTTACCTTTTAAGTTATATCAAGATAATCAAACTTTTTTAAAAAAATAGAGAGAGAGAAACCAGAGTTAAATATAAGGCTTGTGTGGAAAAATTTTAAAAATAATTTAAAAATGATGTCTACATTGTGATTTTTCTATCATACTTTTTTCTTAAATATATTTTACATTACAATATTTAGTGAAACACCTCTTGAATGTAGTTTTGTTTTATAAACTCATAAAGAAGTACATAAATATTGTACAAATGAAAAGGTGTCAATTTTTTTAGAGTTCTTGGCCACTAATCTTTCCTACACTCTGGAATCCATTATGATTTACATCGTGCATATTTAGTATACTTTTTCAATCAAATTAACATTAGTCTTTTTTTGTAAAAAAAACAGATAAATTAAATTTCAGGATTTTCACGAGTCCAAGACATGTCTCAAAACTCAGAAAGCATCTATCTAAATACTTGTAGATTGTTTATAAGGTCATCAAATTAATAAAAATTAGTTCATTTGATAAAAAATTAACTTATAATCTATAATATTATTAGTTTAAATCTTACTTTCGATATGAGAACTTTATTAATAGGTAATATGTAAGTATCTTATAAATGCTCTTTAAATTTAAAGGTATATCCTAACCATAATGTGCTTTTGAAACCTAATTCACTTAATTTTTTTTTTTGTATAAAAAAAATTACTTTGAACCAACAACTTTATATATTATATGCCAACTCCCTATTAATGGAATAAACATTTATTAGTTAAAATAAGTGAAGTTTTATTAATCATCTTGTAACTTACTTTTTAAAAAAAAATAGTTCGAATTTATTTTTTATCATAATTCACACCCCCATCATACTTTTATAGAGAAATCGAACCCACAATCTAATATAATGCTTAAGAAAACCTTAAATCTCAAGGTTGATGCGATTTGGGCTACAAGGAACCGATAGGATTAGTTGAAATTTTAATCTTAGGGAACTGTTGATTGCAAATAATGTAAATAAGAATTAATTCTTGTGGGAAAAAAATAAAATTTATCCACTTAGTAATGGTAAAGGAAATTGAACTATTCACTAAATAATCTTTTGAAATGCCTTTGGCAAAAGAATTCTTTCAAATGCCATTCACGTTTAATATTTTTATTAAATGTTTGGATTTTACGATAAAAATTGTTCAACATCATAATAAAAACATTTATAAATACTCATTTAATAATATTGGTAAAACATAAATATCTCATTCAATTCAATGGTTTAAATTGTTAAGGCTAAAATACACAAAACACTTCAAATTTTAGGTTAGTTGCATATAATTTACATAATATTTAAAAATTTAAATTAAAGACCTTAATATTTTATATTTTGATTAAAATTGCCGTTTAAGTTAACAATTTTTATCATATCATAATTTTTATATTTTTATTATATATCATATATTTAAAAAATAATATTTAATACTTCACATCTAATTTTAAATTTTTTTAAATAGTTAAAATAAAATACTTATAAAATATAAAATATTTAAGAAAAAAACTTAACACTTTACATATAATTTAAGGTAATTTTTAAATACTTAAAAAATATAAAATACTTTAAAAAGTATTTAAAGTATTTATTTAATCTTGTTTAAATAAAAAATATAAATGACTTAAAACTATATGTAAATTGTCAAAGTACTATTTTTTTAAAATAACATGGTATATATTAAAAAAATATAAAAATTATAAGATGCCAAAAATTGTTAACTTTAATAGTAATTTTAATTGTAAGAGTTTAATAATTAAAACATAAAATATTAGGGTTATTAATTTAAATTTTTAAAGGTTAAAGATATTATGAGCAACTGAGTCAAAATTTAGGAGGGTTTTTGTGGATTTTAACTAATTTTTAAAACTTTAAATACCAACTGTCATAACATTTTAAAAATATCATAGAATTGTTATACGCAGATGGAGTCAATTTAGTTGGGAGTGATTTATCCTATATAATTCAAGCAAAATTAGTATTTATTGTCATATGCTTTATGATGATAGATTTTTTTAGTTGAATTAGTTGTCATACAAATCTAAAATGACTAAATATAGTTTCAACTTTCAAGGTTTGATAATATTTTAATTCGTGTCACACCCAGAAAAACATTTACAATAATAATAAGTATATCTTCCATAACGGTTCGATGGCGAAAAAGAAGAAAAAAAAGTCCCATTTTCTTTAAATAGTAATTAAGAATTATTTCCATTTTCTTGGATACTTCAATCCGCAAATTCTTTGCCCCAAAAACCCCGCAAATCCGAGGGGGCCCCATTAAAAGGGTAAATGCGTCATTCTACTGATTAAACTAATTATATAGATTCTATATTAAAATATTATTTTAAATCTTCAAATAGATATTTGTTTTTTTTAATTTTATTTTATGTGCTCTCTGGTGGAGAATTGGAACGCCGATCACGGAGTGATAGTTTCACCACAACGTGAGCCGTCGGATCCAATTCCCCCGACACAACCGTCGGTGACCGATTCGTGATAGTGAAATTGTAAAACGTTCCTTTGGTGGGACCCACTCCGTCGACGAGGAGACCACACCCACACATATACATATAATACATTACAGTTACAAATTTCCTTCCTTCCTTCAATTTATATCTTTCATTTAATTAATTTATTCATTACTTTAATTCTCTATTCATTTTTTTTTTGTGATTCACAAATTAATAACAGAATGAATTAGGAATTCAATTCAATTCAATTATTTTATATCCTTTTCTTTTTTGCTTCGGGCCACAGGAATTCAATTCATTTTGCTGCAAGATTTTCTTGCAGTATTTAGAAGACATGACCCAGTGTAGTTATTTCAAGCTTCCAACTAAAAATCGATTAAAAGTACAAGAAATACAGTATTATCTTAACAATAATACATTAAATTTATTTTTTTTATAAAAAATCTACTTAAATTTTAAAATCTCAAATAAAAAATTCTTAAAAAAATGTGTTATTTATTTATCAAATATAGTAAATAACTATTAAAATGTGGTAAACTTTTCAGCGATAAGTAAAGTTTAGGAGACAAAACTAATTTATGATTTTAAAATTTATATAGTATTTTTGTGGAATTTTCTCTTAAATTTATACTAAATTTTTAATTAAATAATAAATCTTATCATATTATATTAAAATTTGCTTTTAGTATATTACCATTATTGTGATAATAAGGATATGGCATTTTATTCATGCAATAAAAAATGACGTGTCTGATAATAATATCGATCAACTTGACTATTTCTAATTATAATGTCGATTGCTCTATGATATGCATTGAATTAAATGTTAGTTTTAAAAATCTAATAATAAATGAATCTAAATACTCTGGAAGGAAGAAAATGCACTCGTACCCCTAACCCATCCTTTCGAACTTTTTGATTGTATATAAAAGATAATAAAACCCATTTATAAATTTAACTTATAAAGTAGTGAGACATATGACTATTTAAAACGTATTTAATTTATAAAGAGTATTATTTTATTGTAATTTTAGTCGTGGTATTTTGAGAGACATCCTAACTCTTTAGTGTCTAGATTTATGTTTTAGAGATTACGGTTCGTCCTGCTCGATATCATTATCACCTAAAAAGAAAAAAGACTTTTCTCTACTCTTAAATTGTACGAAAGCCTAATTGCTTTTAAAAAATTTTTGTAATAAAAACGAATTATTTATTTCTTGATGTTAACATAATATTATAATTATAATATTTAGAATAAGAAGTGAACAATTAATACAGGAGGAGAGGATTAACAATACATCACATCTTCATTTTTCAAATTATTTTTCCCGGACATTATATTCACAATAAAAGAAATAACATAGAAAAACAGTGGAAATTGCTAAAAAATTTCTCCATCTCAAAATTTATTGGCTTAAGATACTTAATGACCTAGATCTTTAAACAGGGCACACCTCTTGTTTAACTACATTTAAACATTTTTTTTACATATAATTGTAGATAGGTTATATATAATTTAAAAACGAGTTACATCTTATAAAAATAAGTTGCACCTAATTTTTTAAATAATATTTTTATTTAATTAAGAGTATCTCAATTTACTATAGACTTAAGATCATTCTCTTTTAAAATTTTGAATGAAAAGAATTTTTATTTATTTTAATAAGTATATTTTTAATACTTGAACTTAAGTGTTCTTTTCTTTAAAAAGGTGAAACCGTTTACTCTCTTAATTAATAGTTTGTTTGTCAGTGTTATTAAACAAATTTAAGATATATTTTGGATAACAAATTTGTGTAAGGGTGAATTTTTCAGATTTAGAAAAAAGAAATAATATTCAAGGAAAATTGATTCATTTCCAAAGAAAAAATATAATTTTGGGACGGGCACCGGGTTTTATATATACACACATAAACATAAATATATAGAGAGAGACAGAGAGGTGGGCGATTGACTCAGCATCTGCGCACCTCTAGTGATTTGGCATTTTCTGGTTTTGTTTTTGGTGCTAATTGGTTGGTTGGTTTGTTGCCTATTTTTGCCTTTCATCTTCTTCTCTGTTTTTTTTTTTTTAATTTTACATTTATGTGTCTCTGTGCATTTAGAAGAGCCTTCTCATTTCATTTCTCAGCTATTTAGCTTTAGCGTGCTCTGCTAAAGAATCACACTACCCCCAATCAGCACAGGCACCACCAACGATATCACACAGAGATAGAGAGAGAGAGGAAGAGAGAGAGAGAGGAGGGCCATTCTGTTTTTTGACTGACCTTTCTTGCTCTGTTTCTTTTTGTTCTTGTGGAGAAAGAGAATGGAATGATTGACACAGCAGCTAAAACTGGGCTGAAAGCGAGTGTTTGGGAGCTGCAAGAGAGAATAATATTATATTTTTCTCAGCAAACAGGAGGCCCTTTTGCTGTTTTGGAAAAAGGAATTGATTATGAAAGCTAGCGAAATGAGACTACTTTGAAGGTATATCTTGGTTGGTTGAGCATTGTTGTCAAATGAGGTAATGTGGTTTGGAATGGTCTGATTCCGAATCACCAGTTTTATGTTTTGAGTTTCACAAGTTCTAGTTCAAGTTCAACACGTCCCAACGGGAAAATTAATTTATCCTCTGAGAAATTTTTTCTACGCGTCACTCCCGAGGCGTGTGATCTTTGGAATTCCCTTCATGCAATATTTCACACCAAGACTTGGCCTAATAAACACAGCAACGCCTTCCACATGCGCAATCCTACGCCAGGGAATTGTTGGTTTTATTTGATTTCTAGGGTCTGATCAGAAAAAAAAAGCTCTTATTATAGAAACTTTCAGAGGATTGTTTTGGTTTTTTGGAGGAGAAAATGGCTTCTAATGCGGTGGAAATGCAAGAACCGAGCATTGACACCGATAAGCTTAGCTATGAAATCTTCTCTATCCTTGAAAGCAAGTTTCTCTTCGGCTACGATGACCAGAAGGTTTGGCTTCCGAAGCAAATATCTGCGACAATTGAATCAAAACCTGAAGTTCAGTCTATCGCTGCCGCCGTCGATGGCGTCTCCTCCATCAAGAATCAAAGAGGCAAAATATGTATACTCAGCATAGATGGCGGCGGCATGCGAGGGATTCTTCCCGGTAAAGCTCTGGCCTATTTGGAAAATGCATTGAAGAAGAAATCAGGAAATCCAGACGCTAGAATCGCCGATTACTTTGACGTAGCAGCCGGCGCCGGTGTCGGAGGCATTTTCACGGCGATGCTTTTCGCCACAAAGGATCACCGACGCCCTATTTTCGAAGCAGAAAACACATGGCAATTTTTAGCCGATCACGGCCAAAAGTTCTACCATCCTGGGTCCAGCGCCGGGAGCAGCCGCAGCTTCTTTCGTCGATTATTTACCAGCCGCTACGCCTCTGGTTCCGTCGGCTCCGCCGCCGCCGGACTGGAGAAAGCCATGAAGGAAGCATTCGCTGTGAACGGCAAAAGCTTAACGCTCAAAGACACTCTAAAGCCCGTCCTCATCCCCTGCTACGACCTATCCAGCACGGCGCCGTTTTTGTTCTCCCGAGCAGATGCGCTCGAGACCGATAGCTTCGACTTCCGGCTATGGGAGGTCTGTCGTGCCACGTCGGCCGAACCGGGCCGGTTCGGGCCGGTTCAGATGCGGTCCGTGGATGGTCAGACGGGATGCCTGGCCGTCGACGGCGGATTGGCGATGAGCAACCCGACCGATGCAGCCATAACGCACGTGCTTCACAACAAGCAGGAATTCCCGTTCGTGCGAGGCGTGGAGGATTTGTTGGTGCTATCGCTGGGAACGGGTCAGCTATTGGAGGCGAGGTATGAATATGACCAGGTCAAGCGTTGGAAGGCGAAGGAATGGGCTCGACCCATGGCTCGGATTTCTGGGGACGGATCGGCCGATTTGGTGGACCAGTCTGTGGCCAAAGCCTTTGGTCATAACCGCCCCTCCAATTACGTTCGCATTCAGGTATGCGTTCCCGAAATTTCCTCTGCTTCGATTAGAAAACTAATTTGTTTTGTTTTTTTGTCTTTTTATTTGGTTCAAAGCTATCCATTACTCTGGCTTCTTCGACATGGTCCAATCCATGAAAACTGCTAGTCAATGACTGTAAAACACCCAAAACTTGAAAATCAGACGGTGTTAGATATTTGCATAATCGATATATTCCACCCAGTTCTAATCATCGTTGCATATTTTGAACCCACTTATGATTTAACGCTGCGAGGAATAAAAAGCGATTTAAAATTAGTGATTTATATACAAATTTTGTAGGTTTACATAATAAATTCCTTGTTAAACATATTGCAAAGTGGGAGAGAAACGGGTGGTTTTAGGATTGTAGCAGAGAAAAAGGGTGATTGTAGGATTTTATTTTAATTGTTTTTTGGTGAAGGGCGACACGTGATGGTGTGGGTGGTATTGGGGATTGTTTCTATTGGGACCCACTAAAGGCTTTTTTGGTTGGCTCAAGGGTTGAGGAGTTTTTTGAGTTTCCCATCAAACGGTGGGTTGTTTTGTTATGGAACTGTGGTGCAGGTGATGAGTATGGGTCAAATTTGTTCTTGTTCGGAATGTCTATTAAAAGGCGCGCGCGCACACAAAGCCAAGAAACTAGTCTTACCCTGAAGTTATGGTATGGAATAGCCGGGTGAGTTTGAAGTCGTCCAGATGAAGGAAAAGCCATCTAAATTTAGACCCAGAAACGTTAAGGGTATTCAATTATGAGTCAATTTCAAACCAGCAAGGAGTGGGGTTTGTGTAGGGGGAGGGATATTTCACCTTGTCTCCACGTAGCAACTTGATAGGCATGGAGGTAGATAGCTAGATTTGGACTTGTTGGGAGTTAGGAATTAATGTGCCTGGATCAGTAGCTAAAAGGCCTTGGCTCTCCATAATTTCCCTTTGTTGTTAAGCTGATTATGTGATGGGAACACTTGGTGTGCCGTCTCTGCCAGAGGAGTTGAACAGCCACATGGATGGTTATTTTCTCACTCTAGGACAAAATTGTCTCATTGCCTATTGCAGGGCATTGAGCTTCATTTATCCAGTTCAGGTCCTCTCCTTATTTGAGCCGTTTATGGTAATACACTTTTCTGAGTAAAACTGGTCAAGTCTATTTCAAATTGGTTTTGACTTTTGAGCCAACTATAATAGACATTTGCTGCCCAACAAAGAAAGAGAACTATAGGAGAAATCTGTTGGTACATCAAGCTAATCATACTCATAAATTTGCATATGTGGGACCCAACTAAAATGTGTGTTTGATCCTAGTTACTTTCCTGTAGAGACTGGATCATTGCTAACAGTATCTCATTATTGTCCTCTCAGTTGTATTTCTGGAGGATTATTATGCTGCAGACGACTTGAAATAATCTTGAAATGGTACTATTCATGAAGCAGTAAATGTCAAATGAATTGAGGGCTAATTCTGAATGCTTGTGAAATGGCAGGCAAATGGGTCAAGTATGGGGCGATGTGGACCCAGTGTGGATACGGATTCAAGTGCTAGCAATGTAAAGATGCTGATAGGGATAGCAGATGAGATGTTGAAGCAGAAGAATGTAGAATCAGTGCTGTTTGAGGGGAAGAGAATTGGAGATCAGAGTAACTTTGAGAAGCTTGACTGGTTTGCTGGAGAACTTGTGCTGGAGCATCAGAGGAGGAGTTGCAGAATAGCCCCCACTGTTGCTTTGAAGCAAGCTACCCAAAAAGCGACCTAAGTAAGGGAACAGGTAAGCCGTCTCTATTGTTTTGTTTTGGGTTACCTCAATCATTTTTATGCATCCTTTCAAATAAAGCGTTTAGTGGACCCCTTGATTCGATATGATCAATTGATCAGGCAGAAAAGGCATCTTATTTACTATTATATATGTGTATTAAAAAAAACAATGGAATTGCTTTCAACAATTTCTGAAACGCAACCAAACATTTCCCATTGAACCTTTTCATTAATACATAACAAGACATACCCTCTAGTAGTATTTGGTGTTCCTCTTTTTAATCTCATTGTTCTTTTCATAGGCATGGTAAGAGATTATAATGGAATTGTTCATAAACTTTCAATTTTATGGTTTTTTTAGATGACATGTGATCAAATCCGTCATAACTAAGGTTTAAGTAATTAAATCCTTGTGGTTTCCCATTATCTTATTATATTTAAATTATGCACTTATGCATCATGTTGTCTAATTTTACGAGGTAGTTCAGCCATTTCATCAGTTACTTGCAAATCGTGTGAACCTACTGAACCTAGCTAAGCCCTTCTAGTTTGTCTATTCATTTACCTTGCTATTTAGGTAAAAGTGACCAACCTATTTTACCCAACAAAAAAGAAATACCATATCTGAGCTGATTGGTACATAATGTAATGAAATAAAAAATAATTAAAATTTTAAAATAATTATTATAAAATTGGTCAAACTACGTCAAAATTAGACAAAATTGGTGGGAGAGTGTTGAACTGGTCAAACTACGTCAAAATTGGTCTCCTTAGCCACTGTGTGATTGGCCCCTTAAAAATTCATTATTCTGAATAAAAATTTATTGACTAGTAAAGAACATTATCAGGAACAGTTGTTAATTTTGTTATTTTCTGTGTGCTTGAGGGCACCGTCTTGTCCGTTTCTTCTTGTTCAGTAGAACAAACCTTACAAGACAGCAGAAGGGTTCCTGTTATTGTTGCTATATGTCGAAAATATAGCACAAGAGATGAATTGGTTTGTTGACCCACCGACACTCTCACTCTTAGTAAGGGGAGGGCCATCCTGGTAATTTAGTTTACGAGGAAAGGATTAGACTGTAGTAAAAGTTACTATACTCTTATAAAATCTTGTTCTGTAGGAATTATTGAGGGCAACATCCTCTAAACATACATTATTTGTGTCCTGAAAGGTGCTTTGTAATAACTAGATCTAGAATGCAATTTAATAAAGAAATAAGACCACGAAAAGAAAAATAATGTCTGGTGCTAGCTAACCAATTAAAATTTTAAATTAAAACACTACTTATTTCGAATACTAGTACACATGTAAAATTATCTTGAATTTATAACAAAGACAAAAAGATGATAGATAATCATGTAAATATCTAGTCCGGTGCAGCCAGAAAATATATTTTTGTCTGTACAATCAACATAAGTTTGACACATAATCCGTTGGCGCACCTTCAATGCATTGTCCTGATAATTTTTATTGTTAGATATAAAAATAAAAAGATATGAATATAAATGAATGTCGAAATTTTTATTAATAAAAAACAATGAAATAAAATTAACCTATGGACTATTGCATAAATTACATTATCACATTTATAACTTTCCCCTTTCTTTCAATGGATACCAGTTGTAACTTTGACTGAAATCATTCATCTCTAGTCTGGGTCCCACTGCCACCTAAGCTCATTGTGGATATGGCTCAATCCCTCTCTCCCTCACACAGAATACAAATGTCAAATCCTTAGGTTCTTTGAAAGAATCCTAAACCTTCAAGAATTTGTGAACTGTTATATACCGCGCGCTTTTTCTTCCGTAAGTCACATACAGAATTGACTAATCTCCATAATTTAATAAGTTGAGCATCTCTTAAAGTATATGTTGTTTCCTTGGTCTTTTTTGGTGTGCTCCATATGAGAAACTTCTTAATTTCATAATTTTTCTTGGGGTAAATAAAGAATATATACGTAGATTCCTTAAAAAGGTATCAGACATATGGAACTTTAGCTAGAATTTAGTGAGTGAACAATGAAAGTAGAACCGAGCATCACAAGCCATAGGACATGATTCTTTTAAAATATATAAATTTAGAAAAAAAGCTAGAAAAAGATTAGATTGAAGAAGATCTTTTGTTACTGTAATGAGGAGGTGAGAATGAAAAGGGACACTCAGGTTTCGAAAAAGAAGAGAAAGTTGATCACGAGCCCATATTCCACAGATTCCCACACCTGCTCCTTGACTTCCTTCTGGTTCCTGTTTAGCAAGCTTTTGAATCGCCTTTAATGTCTTCTTGTATTGTCCCTGCTCTTGATGGATAAATGCATCACATCGAATTGAATTGTTTTTACTCATGCTCATGCATTCAAACAAAGGAAAATTTCACAACAATCACACTTGAATTTTAAAATTATAAATTAATTTTATTTTTTATATTTTAATAACTATTAACTACAAATGTTAAGTAAATAACAACATATTTTTATAAGAATTTTTTATTTGAGATTTTGAAAATCAAATAGTATTTTCTAAAAAAATTCCTTCAAACAAAAGAACATAAACGTGCGCACACTACTTAACATATTCAAACATTGTTCTTCAGAATGCATGTATGATTGGGATTATATTGAATTGATTGTGACTATTTATCAATGGCCTAATGTTAGGGTCTTGTATACTTGCGGTGTTTTATGATGGTTGGCCGTTATATTGAATTGAATGTGACAACTTTTTGATATTAGAGTCCACTTTTTTTTGCAGGTATAAACAGATATATTATTAGGAAGGAAAAAAAAGTAGTAGGTGAAAAAAGGACGGAAAAAGAAGAGAGGAAGTAAGTAGTACAGTAGCTTTTACTTTTGCAAGTGAAAATAGAGGAAGAAGGTTAGGGAGGTGAGTGAAAAGGACAAGTAGTAATATCAAAATGGATTGGATAACCCTTTGGTGGGATGACTTTGCTCCCCAGACAACAAACACTGTGGTGTCCACTCTCGTACCTTTTCTACAGTGCTAAACACTAAAAATGATCTACAAAAGAAAACGCAATTGTCATTTGTAGCCTTTTTAGGGTCAAACACGCCCTCAGCTTTGAAATTTCAATTTCAATACCAGACTTTATTAGCCTTCAAACGTCCACTGCATTCTTCCCTATCCATTTCTTTCTTTCATTTTTTTTATTTTGTTATTGGATATTTTTGTAAATCTGTCATTTCAATATATCTATACACACACATATACTGTGCGTTTCATCTTTGCTTCAAAGGGAGTTTTAGTTACTTGTGCTGGGTGGTGATGGGCTTATGTTGATGTGTATGAAACTTTAGAAATGGTAGTCAAAGTTCATTCTGACTTTTCATGCACTTTATAGTGTTTCTTCAACACACATATGGTATATTTGGTTGGAGCGGAGTAGAAGCGGAGAAATGGGAGTGGGAGTTGAAGTAGAAATAAAATTTTCTATTTTATTTTTTCCGTTTTGTACGATGGAAGAAGCTTATATTTTTTTTAGTTATTTTAGTTCTATCAAAAAAATTAGGAATTAAGATGATAGAAGTAGAAATAAATTTTTTACACCATTTTATCTCTAATTATAAATTTTTTTGACAATTTTAACTTTTCTTAAGTTATAAAAAATTATTTTAAACCATTTTACTGTAAGTTATAAAAAAAATATACATTAATTCTATACTCACTTCTATTCTATCAAATAAATTTTTAAAATTTATTTTTAATTTAATTCTATTTTTATTTTAACTTCTATAAAAAAAATTTCTATCTTACTAAACGTACTAATAATTACATAATGGTGAAAAGATTTATGAGCGATCTTTTCTTAATCTGGTGGGGACACATGGATGGGCCATCACAGGCACTTGCCCTTGGTTCCATACTAATTTAAACTGAAACCAACGGGAGTTGGTCCAAGTGATAAACGATTTAGTATCGCTTAAACGAGGTCTCGAATTCGAACCTTGGCGTACGCAGAAAATTTTCGTTGGGAGACCCACCCACCATAGCCAGGTGCGTGACGCGAGTCAGATTCGGATATAGTCGGGGCAAAGCTCCGGTGAATCGGGTGGACAAAAAAAAAATTTAACTGTGCAATACCACCATATCCTATATACAAGACATTTGTATCTTATTTTTCATGCTAAAAAATGTATTAAATTAATAAAAAATTTTATATTTGCCTTTATTAAAAAAAATATTAAAAATAATTTATTAATTATCTTACAAGTGGCTTATATTTAATAGGAATATAATGAAAAAAATTAATTATCTTATAAGTTATTTATAAATATTTAGAATTAAACTTTGTAGCATAATCATAATATCTGACCCAACATTACTTACCACTTATGTATATGAATTTAAATTAGTTTTATTCCCTACACTTTAATAACTATGGACTATATTTGATAAATAAATAATAACAAGTTATTATAAGAATTTTTTATTTAGAATTTTAAAATTCAAATAATATTTTTATAGGATTTTCTTTATTAGGAATTAATTTGCAGATAAGAAAAAATGTATAGCACATAAGGGAAGTTAATCAATTGCACACAAGGAAAAATGTACTGCACATAGGGAAGGTGGACCGCAGATAAAGGAAGATGTGTATTGCACAAGGGGTGGATTCCATGGGCGGTGTGGTCATTTCATATGTTTATTTATTTCTCCTTAAGTAAATAAGTTTTCAACTGGGGATTTTCCCCCAATTTTCCCTTAAGATATTGGTGTTTAAAGTAAATAACAAAAACAGCAAAAAAAAAAAAACAGAGAGAGAGAGAAGGATGGGGGAGTAATGAAAGAAGAGTGGAGAGAGGGTAGTTGTGTCCCCCCATCCCTCCATAATCAAAGGAAACGTGTGGGCGTGGACTTCTCTATGTCAATGCATTGCTTTGCTTTATAATGGGATTGGACCCCAAAATGTGAAATCTCAATTCTCTTCCAAAGTTTGCACAAAACGGCTACTACATTATTCAAATTTCTGCATGTTTGGTTGGTTGCTATTAAAAGTTAAAACCCATTCCACTTTACATGCTATATGCTTCCCATTCCTTCAAACATTCAAAGCAATAGAATGAAATTACAATATCACCCTTTCATTCACATCTCAAGTCCCATTTGGAATTATGTTAAAAATAATTCCTTTCAATTGAACCCAACAATACCCAGTAAGATATACACACATAATGATCGATCATCTCATACTTATTGGTATATGAATAAACCGAAATAAACTCCAATAATCTGAAAGTTAAGAAATATTCCTAAGCCATTTGTCATTGTTCAATTGAAACTGGAATGAATAATAGACCATTAATAATGACCCTACCAAGTGTTCACATGCAAGAAGAAAGGAATTCTTAAGTGAAAATATTGTAACAAAGGTTTGAATTTGATGTGAAGTGTCCCCTTGCTTTATCAGTTTTCAGGTAGCTGGCGAATGGGTGATGCATATGATTATTTGTAATCTATTTGATCTTTAGAGAGTATCATTTTATTGTAGTTTCAGTCACGATACTTAAGAAGACATCCTAACTCCTAGGTGTCTAGGTTTGCGACTGAAAGTAATTGACGGCTCGTCCTGTCTAATATTAGTATCGCCTTGGAGGAAAGGAGATTTTGTCCTGCCCTTAGATCTTGGGTGAGCCCAATCTCTTTCTAAAAAATATCATATAAAAAAAACTTTTGAGTTATAAACATATAAAATAAACACAAACCCATATACCCTCTAATCTCATCTTTTTATCAGTCTTAATCTCACAACAGAAAAAAAGCTACTTTTTATTTTTATTTTTGTCCTGATCTCGTCATTTATTAATTAATCATTCCTTAATTTGCTCTCTATCTCTACTAATAATCAGACGCACTCATAATTATTGAAGATTTATTCATGCATATTCCTTTCCTCCCCAATTTTCTGGATTTTTCTTCACATATTTTTTCCTCCTTAATTAATTTTCATCCCGTTTGGCAGCTTGCAATTATTATTCGTACTTAAATTAATTTATCAACGTTTTTAGAAAGAAAATATTTTGTTGGTGAGAAAGCGTAGTGAGGGAGAGATTCCCTTCTTATAAATTAATTAGTAGTTAAGATGTATACGTGTGTTCATTAATTAGTGTTTTTGGTTGCTAGATCATTAATTAGGGTTTGCTCAAAGTCTCTGAATTTCTGGTGCTAAGTCTTTGTTTATTGACAAAATAATAGAGGGCGTGCTTCATTTTTGTCCTCTTTTCTGTACCCACTTACTTGCTAACCAACATAGATATCTTCAAGACTCCTTTTTTTTAAGGAAAAAAATTATTTATAATTAAATTCATGAGTTTATATTTTATAAATTATTTAGGACTAAACCCTAGCTTAATTACTCCAATAAATTCATTTGGTCGAATCACTTTAGATCTTGTCGAGTTGAGTCAAACCTATTAAACCAAACAAGCATCAAGAAATTAATTAAATAGCAAGTCATATACATTATTTGAAATTTGAGATAAGTCACATTATTCACAACTTATGAATAATGTAATTTATTGTAGATTTTATATGACATATTGATATTGATATATTGATTGTTGTAATTTTTAATAAGTGGAAATATACTTTTGACATATGGTTCTATATATATATATGACTATTTTGTGACATAGACCATCTCTTATAATTTTAAATTTACTTGTGATATTGTTTTCTTTTACTTTTAAATTTGAAATAATGTGTGCATTTTCAAATTGAGCACACATTTTTCCTATTATATAGTACGTAGCATGGGTTATGGTCAAATATATGAGATATATATATATATATATATATATGTGACTGATCCAATAATTACTGGCTTTCATTAATTTAGCTTAATTAATAACACTTGATACTGAATTATTCAAGGAAAAAAAATCACAAAGAATAAAACACATATCATGTATGTGGATCGTGATAGAAAAAAATCAAAAATTAAAAAAACCAAACATATTCCTTGAGAATTTTTTAGATATTTAAAAAAAAACGCCAAAAAAAAGAAAAAGAGGCTCCATATGTGATGATATTAAAATGGTGTTGCTTTGTTTGATAGGTGTCACAACCTTCATAATGCCTAATTGTCTTAATTTGACTTATATCCTTGTCATTTCCAACTTCACTACCTATTATTATGTTATATTATAAACTTTTATAATTATTGGAATCTCCTTTATAACCTTTTTTTTTGTATATATTTTCCTTTTTTTTTAATAATTTGCCATTCCTTGCCTTATATTCTTGTCTTTTGGGATATCCCTTTCTCTATTATCACCGTTCTTTGTAGGATTAGGACATTTATAGGGCCCCAAACACGACTTTGCTATTATTAATTAATAGTAATTTACAATGATAATGACTAATTTGCTCTCCAAGGCTTTTTAATAATCCTCAAACTAACTCTCTTTAATGATTTGATTTTGATGCTGAGAATGATATGACAAGCCTTCAATTATATGGTTGTTCATAGCTCATGGATTAGCTTTAGCTAATCCCCTCATGATATATTTGTCTAAACAAAAATTAAATTTTATTTTCTTATGAATGTCAGCCACAAAAATATGACAAAGCATGTTATCTAGTGTGTATAAATTAAATATATTATGATGAATGAAGAAAAAGTTCTTAGCTCTCAATAAATAGTAACATCCATATTAATATATCAATATATAATACTTTACCCGATTTTAAATATAACAGTTAGTAGATGGATTTACTCTAATTTTAAATATATAATTTTTTTAAATTCTTTATATTGATTGCATGTGTTAAGGGAGATTTTATCAAGTAAATAGTTTTCAATGTAAATAATTAAAAAAAATATTTCAAAAAAGTTAAAAATATTTTTACAAATAATTAACTCAACTAAATTTTTTTAATATATGTAAATTAGTTATGTAGCTTCTATATTTAGGATTGGATGAAGTATAATTTTTTTTTAAAAAAAATATTTAAGAACAAAATTCAGAATTTATTTATTTCTAAGGACCTCTAATGATAAATACTTATAATGGCACTTGTAAATTTGTGTTGAGTGGTAAATAGTGATAACTACCATCGATTTGTAAATTTGTGCTCTTTTAGTAGTAAATACTTGTAGTTTGATTAGTATATAATTTCGTGATTTATATGTGGTAAATTTGAGATCCTCAAGAATAAATAGAATCTATATTTAGTTTTATTTTAAATAAGATAGTGAATTTTCATTGGTAAGTGATGTCATAATCCTTTAATATTATGTATCAATATCTGTCATTATTAGTACCTTGATATATGTTACTTATTTTTATAAAGCAACCATCCACTGATGAATTTAAATATTTTTTTCTATGAAGATTCTAAACTTATAATAAGGTACTCAAAACATTTTTTTTTAAGAAAATGGAATGGTTTATTACTAAAATTGTCTCTTAACAAAAAATTGACATTAGGCTTTTAAAGTTATTAAGAAATAAAATTTAGCAACAACAGCATCAATACAAAAATTCTTATCTTATTAAGTGAAGTCGAGTACATGAATCAATTGAGATGTATGTGTGTGTGATTATAATTATAATACATAGAGGGATTGTTAATTAATTATGAGGACAAAGAGGAATGACAATGAATGGGTACGTGGGGTTGAGCGATTCCGTGCCGTGCTTGTAATATCTTCTTGTTGGGTTTGGTGTCACATACTTGAATTTTGAATTGTTATGACTTAATTGGAATTATTATTATTATTAGTATAACCACCACTAATAATTCCTAATCTTTTGTACGTACGTCTGAATAGTCCAAGGGTGCACTCTCTGTTGTTTACAATAATAATACTTTCACCAAACTCATAGGCTTTTTATTTATTAAGGTTGGTGATATTTTCGTCCTCATGTCTGGTGACTTTTAAAGCAATTCATATAGCAATATTTATTTACATTGCTCAACATTTCGCAAGAGATTTCTTTTAATAAAAATTTCAGGTGAGTTAGAGTATTAATATTCCAACACAAACATATATATTTATAAAAATATTTATAAATTATTTATTAACTGGATTATCGTATTAATAATAAAATTTAAACTCAGTATTTATTGGAAGTATAAGTTGCCTTCTAATCAATAAACACTCGTGCTCTTGTACTCGGCTCTGACGGAGCTTTTGCCAATAGCTCCTCACATATGTATGATAATGATACTCATAAGGCTCTAAGTTCATTAGCAGCCATTTAGAGGTCTATATTGAAGTATTGCTCCCTACTAAATTTTGGTATTGAAATGACAACATGCTTTTTTTTTTAAAAAAAAAGTTATTATTAATATTACGAAAATAAATGTCATAAATAGCATCATAATCCTCCTAAAATTGGATCATATGTTGAACTTAGAAATTATCTGATATATAAATCGAAGAAGAATAAACTATCAATACAAATAACAATGCAATGTGTGATTAAGATCATGATTTAGTCAAATTATTAGAATTTTCCAAGTGTCTCTATTAAGTTCAGAGGCCATGAAAAGCAAGTGATTTTTTTTATACTGGCATCTATTATTTTTTTTAAATTTTATTATTAAGTATCTAACTAACTTACTAATTTAATTCTGAAGTTCGTAATTATCCTTTAAGTCCATATGTTTTTTATAGGACTCGAACTCAAAATTTAGAAAGATCTATCATATTTTTATATCGTTAGGTAGGTAGTGATTCTTTATCATGGGGGGTTTGTGAATATTGAACAATGTTAAAAGATTTGTGTGAATTAAAATAAAAGAGGGTTGTTGATGATAATAAGAATAAAGATTGCCATGACGAGAAGAAATGTGTACGTATATGCCGCATGAAATTATTTGTCGCAATACGACATCACAAATAGTACAAAGGTTGTCGTCTGAGGTTCTGGATTTAATTTAGTCAGTTTGGATGATATGTATGTATAAGCCTCCAAAGCTAAAAAGGTAAAATGCATCAATATATATATATATATATATATATATATATATGTATATATTTAATGTTGTTCGTTACCAAAAAGTACAGTTTCTTCAGTAAATTTCTTTTTCTTTTTCCTTTACTGAATTTGTTTTTTTTAAGGAAAATACATTAATGATATTAAAAACGAAAGCTATTATAGAATACAATAAGAAGTTGGACAAAGGTTAAATCGAAGCATAATATGGATATCATGATATCATTAGAGATACGAGCAATGCTTTGAATGTTGTTTATGCTCATCTTGTTAATGCAAATGATGTCTAGTGGCCTCTAATATGAAATCAATAATAAATCATAACACTAATGAACCTAATTAAGACCTCCTCAAAGGCAGCGGAACTAAACCTGCAAATGAGAATATGGCATATAGAAGATCTTCTTCTTAAGGTAAATTTCTCCAAGGGAAGGATGATAAGAGATTCATATTATCGGCAAAATTAGAGTTTTTTTTAAGAGAATCCATTATTCATAATTTAAGATTTAAGAATAGGATATTTTAATATAGATTTATATTTAATATTAATGTTGAAATAGTCCCATTCTTTGTGTTGTTTAGGAAAGGGTAGATCCGATGGGTCTTGCTCATACTGGACTCAAAGTTTGTTTGTTTAAAAAACAAAAAACAAAAAATCAGACACCTTGTAGTTATAAATATAATTAAACAAATAAATAAAAATTAACACATATGGTAAAAAATAAGTTTATATCTTATAAGGACACGAGTTCGATTCTTGTTGCCGTTATGATGACTTATTTAATAGGCGATCTCATAAGTTTCTTGTAAGTACTGTGTCTTATCTTTGGTGTGAAATTGGTGTCAAATATTCCTAAACTTTTATATATAAAAAAAAAGCATTAGACAATTTGTAAATTGAGTTGATTGTTGATTAGCAATTGTTTAACTTTTAGTGTCCCAACATTACCAAAAAAAAAACTAATACAAAACTTAGATTAATGTTACCTTAAAGCTTGGTGGAACTTGGTTATTTTATAAGTGGCTATTTGGTTAGAGGGAAAAAAGTGCTTTTTGATAAAAAAAAAAAGTGGTTTAGGCCCAGCACTCAAATAATATTTTTAAAGTTAGAAGTATTTATAGTTGAAATTATAATTATGAATTGTCTAAACTATAATTTTAAATAAGTAATTTAAATTAGTTTCTACTTTAGATATTTTAGATAGTGTAATAACCATTATGTGATTGTTAGGGGTATCTAAAGTTATCCCGTCCCGGGTGTCCTGACCCTATCCCGGTAATTTTAGGACGGGTCCGTCCCGTCCTGAAAGGGACCGGGCCGGAACACTCCCGGGACGGGACAAAAGGAAGAACGGGACGGGACGGGTTTCGGCCCGTCCCTCGGGAATCCCGTCCCTTCCCGAAATATTTTTTTTAAAAAAATATTACATTATCCTATTTTTCTCACTCTTATATAGATATTTTTATTCTTATACATATATTTTTATATTGATATTTTTATTCTTTCTTATACATTATAATATTTTTTTAAAAAAAAAATAAATCAGGAATTCCCGTCCCGTCCCGAACCTATCCCGATCCCATCGGGACCGGGACAAATTCGGGACGGGACGGGACACGGGACGTATTTTGTATCCCGTGTACTATATCGAGATAAGACACGGGACGAGGTTGTCCCAGTCCTGAACTGTCCCGTGAACAGCCCCAGTGATTGTCTTTTCTGTTTTGCTTCTCTCTCCCCAACTTCACTTACTCTCTATTATCCGTCGACCTTCTCTTTTGGAGAGAGAGCCATGGGCACTGACCCTTTTGGTCCGTACTTCTCTCGGTCTGCCTCTTTTCTTCTTCCCTGGCATCATCATGTTTCCCAGCATACCTCCTGTTGCTGCCGTCTTCAGCGGAGGAGCACTCCCTTGAGTCGCTAGAGCCAGCGTAGGCGTTGTCGATCTGCTAGTGGTTGCTGGGTTCTCGATCCTAGGAGCTACATGGTAATCTGACGAATCATCTGATCCAACCACCGTGACTACACTGCTAATTCCATCAATGACTTCCATATTTAAAAGCTTAACAACTCATGAATAAACAACGCACCAGCACTCCATTTCTCCTCCAAAACTCCACTAAACCAAAATTTAACACTAATTTCTGCAGATTTTTTTCCTTACACAAATGATATAGCAACGCAAAAATCAAGATATGTCAGAAATTAAAAAGCTAAGAAGTTGGGCATGAACCCAGGAGCAGAAAGTCTTTTAACTTTGAAATATTTGCGTATTTTTTGTCATTAAAAAAATTGCAGAGCTCGATAAAACAGAGAATAGATGAATATGATCTGGAAAATTTCTGGTGAAAATAATATTCGAGTTTTGAGAAAATATTTTAAGAAAAATGGGAAGAAAGACGGAAAATTTTGCTTGTGTGATATTTGAATTTTGAGATTTGGATGGAAAAATGGTTCTGATAAAATGAATCCTTGTTTTTGGGAAGTAATTGAGTTCCTAACTTTTATAAGACTGTCCAAATTGAGATTAAAAATTATTTATTATTAATTATCAAATAAATCATATATATATTATTTATTAAAAAATAATTTTAATAATAACTGTATAAATATTTATTTTCTTAAAATAACTTTTTTTATAAAAATTATTCTCTAGAATTACTGTAATTTTTTTTTAAAAATTAAATCAAAGGAGCTCTTACTCTTCGATTGAGAATTATACTTTATTTAAATAAAATTATAATTTATGATTTTAGCCCAAAACTGCCTTTTAGCAAATAAATAAATAAATAAATATGTCATATAGCGCCATATTTACGCGGTGCCTTTATTAGTAAACCAACGGTCATATCAAAATAAATATATCTAGCGTAACATTAACGCCATGCTGTTCTTATGAAACCCTAAACCAATTGTCATATTGAAATAAATCTATCATGTAGCGCCAAATTAACGCGGTGCCCTTTTTATGAAACCCTAACCCAACGGTTATATCAAAGCGCCGACTTTCGTGTACACGGGCCCAAGACAAATGGTTGCTTGACTTACAGAGAGTGGATCAAACGGCTAAAACACAGTTCTCTTGCCTCCCGGCCTTTCGCGCCTTTGTATGATGGATCCCTATCTTCCGAGGATAAAAGAGAGTCGCGCTGGCCAGTTCAATCTATCACATAGCGTCATAGTTATCCCGATCTAACAAAATTCTTTAAATCGATGGCGCCTTTTATGTGCATTCTGAACTTCTGGAATCTAAACCCTAGCCGCCGCATTTGTGGTTCTGTGGGGTGTTTTGCAATGGAGCTGTGCGACGAAGCAAACGATGACGGTGAAACACTGGGTGGGTGACCCTTCGAAATCAACGGTAAACTTTTTTTTGCATTTGATATGAGGATTCCTTTTTGATGTAAAAAAACGCGTTTTTTTTCCGGTCCTTGATCCCTGCGAAATAAATTTTCTAAGGTTACATATATCATGGTTTGTGTACTCAGACATGTGAACCTGTGTAAATTCATCATTCATTTGATTTTGGAAACCTCCTCTGACACATACACATTTATTCCAGTGATTCTAATCTCCCTTTCTGGCATATGACTCAACTCAATGTGCTTTTATATGACTGTTCTACAATAACTAGCATACATCCCTCTAGTCAGCTCAGAAAAGTTCTTTCCCTACGATAATGTTGCTTTAATGGATCTTAGGAGGTATCTGAAATCAAAGGCTTGCTGCATGTGCTTAAGAACACATGTAGCATAGAACCTTGATGCATGTCAGTGTTGAATTTGAGTTTGCATGCTCTTCATATTGACTATTAAAACTTGAATGTTATTACAGATTAAAAGAAAAATATCCATTATGAAAATTGTCAGACATCCCAATATAGCAAGGTTGCATGAGGGGCATGTATGGGCACATTGTGATATATGCATAAGCTATTCCCTTTATCCTAATCTTAAAGTGCATAAATATCATTTGATGCCTATTTACGAATTTAGAAAAATTGATATTGATGCCTATTTAAGAACGTAAGAAAAATGAGATTGATGCCTATTTATGAATGTGTGGAAAAATTGAGATTGATGCCTATTTATAAATGTGGGAAAATTGAGATTGATGCCTATCTACAAATATGGAAAAATTGAGATTGATGCCTATCCAAATATGGGAAAATTGAGATTGGTGCCTATTTACAATTTTGGAAAAATTGAGATTGATGCCTATTTATAGTTGTGGGAAAATTGAGATTGATGGCTATCCAAATGTGGAAAAATTGAGATTGATGCCTACTTACGATTGTGGGAAAATTGAGATTGATGCCTACTTACGATTGTGGGAAAATTGACATTGATGCCTATTTACAGTTGTGGAAAAATTGACATTGATACCTATTTATAATTGTGGTAAAATTGAGATTGATATGCCTATTTACGAATGTGGGAAAATTTAGATTGATACCTATTTATAAATGTGGGAAAATTGATATTGATGCCTATTCGCAAATTTGAGAAAATTCAGATTTGTGCCCTTTTACAAATGTGGAAAAATATAGATTGATGCTTACTTAATAATGTGGAAAAATTTGAGATTCATTCAAAAGCTTAATCTTGACATGTAAAGCTGCCTTGATTATTCTTGCGTGCTTTATGATCCTTCAAAATTGCATTTTGAGAATTGACACATTTTTCTTATAAAAAGATGTACTTGCTATTTAATTCGAGCTTGTATATTTAATGTACTCCTATGAGGCTCATTGACATTTATATCATTTGATGCCTAATCTTAAAGTGCGTAAATTTAAATGTAGGGGTCTACTTTTGCTCTTCAGCTTAGACTATCCGTGTCTTTGCTGCTTTATAGCCCCCTTACATATATTTTGGCAAAGTTTTTATGTATGCGCATTTGCAAAGATTCAAGATCAATGCATGATTTGATGCCTACTGGGAAAATTGAGATTGATGCCTATTTACAAATGTGGGAAAATTGAGATTGATGCCTATTTACAAATGTGGGAAAATTGATATTGATGCCTATCCAAATGTGGAAAAATTGATATTGGTGCCTATTTACAATTGTGGGAAAATTGAGATTGATGCCTATTTATAGTTGTGGGAAAATTGAGATTGGTACCAATTTACAATTGTGAAAAACTTGAGATTGGTATTCCTAGTTACAAATGTGGGAAAATTGGGATTGATGCCTATCTACAAATGTGGAAAAATTGATATTGGTGCCTATTTACGATTGTGAAAAAAATGAGATTGATGCCTATTTACAAGTGTGGGAAAATTGATATTGGTGCCTATTTATGAATGTGGAAAAATACAAATTGATACCTATTTACGAATGTGAGAAAATTGAGATTGGTGCCTTTTTATAAATGTGGGAAAATTGAGATTGAATGCTTGATGCCTATTTATGAATGTGGGAAAGTCTAGATTGATGTCTACTTACTAATGTATTTGTTATTTTGTGACCATTTTGACCTAATTCATAGGGAAACATGTTAATGCCAGTAATCCCATTGGGAGATTTGCTCCCAACAGTTCACAAAAGATTGTTGGGGATGCTTGATATTTGTGGCTTTCAACTATAATGCAATCATAGAAAATTGTAATGGTCTTGCAACTTTAAATTTTTCAAGACCTATTATTTGGCATACTCTGTCATTCCTCACAAAGATGCGCATCACCTTAATAATAGGTAAATATATTCTCCTTAACTGTGATGTTGAACTCCATTGACTACTTTATATGGTCGAATATAAGGTAGCTCATTCTGCTTGAACACTACGTATTATTTTTTTGATAAATGAACACTGGAGGTATTAATTCATGTCAGCAGTGATATACTGATATATGCTTTGTATTGCTTGTTTGGAGATGTTTGTCAGGCCTTTGAAACATTTAGCTATTTTTTAGATTATTCTGTAAAATGAGGTGGTGTTATTCATGTCAGTAACTGTCATCTATCACATGGAGATCTGGCGAGGGTGGCGGCAAAGAAGCAATGGTGAGGAAGACTAAGGTAATGGGACCTGGGTCTTGAATTCTTAATCATATGTTCTGTTCAATGGAGATCTTTTTTTCGCCAAGGATGTGTTCCTTATCTCTCTATTCTCTCTGGAAGATGATCAGGAACAAAGGATGAAGATGGATATGAACGGTGATGGATAGAGGAAAGCGGACGGACATCCTCCTCACCATACTGTTTTGTTATCTATTCATCCTCTTCATTTTGTTCCTCATTCTTTTTGAATTTTCCCCAAAAATGCGTTGCATCCATTCATGTTCCTTTGAATGGTAGATACACAAACTTCACGAGGTCCTGTCGTCTATGAGATGATAACAGACGTTTACAGACATCGCAGCATATACAAGGTTACTGTTATATACATTTTCCATTGGTCCATATTTACATTGCTATTATGAGGTTAGTTTTTCATTTAAAGTGGTTTTTATGCATAGAAGACTGAAAAACAGAATAGGAAGTGCAAGCAGGTTTGACCTGAGGGTGATTAAATTTGACTCATTTTACAGTTTTTGTTATTTACTATGCAGAACACACATTGATTCACATGAATAGGAGGTAAAAGACACATCACTACTGTGTGGAGTAATAAGATAGGCCAACATTTCTCAACCTCAAACTATTCTGTTGAACTTTGAGGCACCTCCTGCCCTAGACAGAGAGGTCAAGATTCACGATTTCCTGTACAAGAAGACACTCCGCTGTTCACATAGTTTCCACTTTAACAAAAACACACTCACTATGGAAGTCACAGATATTGATTCAGATGGGAAAACAAGGATAGAGCACTACTGTGTAGAGATGTGGAAAGGTGAGCATTTCTCAAAATCAAACTATTATGGAAGACTGAAATAACACTATTCTTTCTAAACTATTCTGGGGTGTAGAGTAGTCGAAAGGTGAATATAACTAGCTCACTACCCTACCATGTATGCCTATAATTTCTTCTTGATGTCACAAACACATGCATCATTGCTTAGTAATGTTAGAATGCTATATGCCCTTTTAATTGAGCCACTTTTAACTGTTACTTTTGTTATAAACATTAACACGATGTGGGAGAAGATTATATCAACCCTAAGAGTAGAAGGACATTGATGCAAAAGGTAAGCTTTTACAGTTTTTCAGCTCACTTCTATTGGTGTTATTTTTCTAAATACTTTTGAATTTAGCTCTTTCATATTCACTGGTATAGGTAGACCATGTGTGGTTGTTGTGAAATATCATGTATAATATTCTGGATAAATCATTCATTATTCAATAGATCTTTGAAGGGAAACATTCCCTTACATGATTGATATATTTTCCATTAAATTGAAAGAGGAGTTTGAAATCTTAATCTTAGAAATTTGCAATTATTATTTGTTATAACAGATACCTTAGATTAATTTTCGGCCCATGAGCCTTAGATTAATTTTCGGCCCTTGATTACCTTAGATTAATTTTTGGCCCATGATTATACTCCGCCTATGCATGTAGCCGGTCCCAAGCCCGGGTAAAGGAGGAGGGTTGTGTTAGGCCCCGACAGCCAACGTAAAAACTTGTCGAATCTTATGAACATGGACATACGAAGATATTGCTCTAATACTAGGTCGTTGCCCGTAAGTAAAGCGTTGTATGGCTCGAGTACAGTGAGAAGTGAGCAAGGGCCGCTGCATCGTCGCCCGGATATAGTGTTAAATGAGCAAGGGCTACCGCTCTCTTACGGACGGAGGCGGCTAAAGAAGTTAGTTCAGGAGAGAAAGATTAGATTTGGCACTTGGAATATTGGGACTATGACTGAAAAAACGTGGGAGGTGGTGGGTCTAATGGTAAAGCGAAAGATTAACATCTTGTGCCTTCAGGAAACTAAATGGGTTGGAGAAAAATCTCGGGAAATCAATGAGTTCAAATTTTGGTACACATGTAAAACAAGTACGAGGAATGGTGTTGGTATCATTGTGGATAAAGAGTGGAAGACGAATGTGGTAGATGTGAAAAGGATTGATGACCGAATTATATCTTTAAGAATAATTATTGGAAGGAATACAATCAATTTTTATTAGTGCTTATGCACCTCAAGTGGGAACAGAAGCATACCTTAAGGTAAAGTTTTGGGAAGATTTGGAGGGGTTGATTCAGAGTATACCACTTACTGAGAAGATTTTTATTGGTGGAGACCTTAATGATCATGTTGGTAAGGAGGCAGGGCAATATGCAGGGGCTCATGGTGGTTTTAGTTTTGGAGAGATTAATAATGAAGGACAATCTATTCTTGAGTTTTCCTTAGCTTACAATCTTAAGATTGTCAACACGTGCTTTAAGAAGCGGGAGGAACACTTGGTCACATACAAGAGTGGGGTCCACAGGTCACAGATTGATTTCTTTTTGGTAACGAGTCATGACAGAAGACTTTGTACAAATTGTAAAGTGATTCCATGGGACGGGGTGACAACCCAGCATAGGTTAATGGTCCTTGACGTGCGTAAGTGTAGGAAGAAAAAACGCCAACATGTTTTAAACACAAGAGTCAAGTGGTGGCAGTTAAAGTGGGAGAAGAGGGAAACTTTTAAAAGAACTATGTTAAATGAAAGGGTTTGGGAGGCGCAGGAAAATGCTAATATCATGTGGAAGAAAATGGCTGAGAAGGTCCAAACGGTTGCTAAAGTAATTTTGGGAGAATCTAAAGGTTTTGATCGACGAGATAAGGAGAGTTGGTGGTGGAATGAGGACGTACAAGAGAAAGTTAAGAACAAGAGAGACTGTTTCAAAGCTATACACTTATGTAATAATACTGAAAATTGGAAAAGTATCGTTTAGCTAAGAAGGAAACTAAGAAGGCGGTGAGTGCAGCTCGTTTTAAAGCTTTGAGGAATTTTATAAGGAGCTAGGGACAAAGTCGGGAGAACGAAAGATTTATAAGATTGCAAGAGATAGGGAAAGGAAATCGAGGGATTTGGATCAAGTACGATGTATTAAGGATAAAGAAGGCAAGGTTTTAGTTGCAGATGGTGATATTAAAGAACGGTGGGAGACCTATTTTTACAAATTGTTTAATGACGAGAGAGGAGGGTCGAGTTATGAGCTCGGGGATTTAACACGAGAAGTTGAACCAAATTTGGCATTTTACCATAGGATCCGTGTTGACGAGGTTAAAGAGGCGCTTAAGAAAATGAAAAATAGTAAAGCTGCCGAACCTGACGGTATTCCTATTGAAGTTTGGAAGTGTTTAGGCGAAGTGGGGGTGGTATGGCTTGCTAAACTATTTAATGTGATCTTAAGTTCTAAGAAAATACCTGATGACTGGAGGAAAAGTAATTTAGTTCCTATTTACAAAAATAAAGGGGATATTCAAAATTGTGCAAATTACAGAGGGATAAAGCTTATGAGTCACACTATGAAGTTGTGGGAAAAGGTAATTGGACACAGGTTGAGATTAGAGACTGATATTTCTGAGAATCAGTGTGGTTTTATGCCGGGTAGGTTTACAATAGAGGCGATTCATTTATTAAGGGGGTTAATGGAAAGGTACCGGACCAAAAGAAGAGACTTGCATATGGTCTTCATTGACTTAGAAAAAGCGTATGATCGAGTACTAAAGGAGGTGCTTTGGAAAGCTTTGGAAAAGAAAGGTGTGCGCATGGCATATATCAAGGCAATAAAAGATATGTATGAGGGGGTAACAACTACTGTAAGAACGTCTGGGGGCGAAACAAAGGATTTTCCCATAAGGATTGGTCTTCATCAGGGATCCTCCTTGAGTCCTTATTTATTTAATCTAGTAGTGGATATTCTAACCAAGCCTATTCAAGAAGAAATCCCTAAGTGCATGCTTTTTGCAGACGATATAGTTCTTGTGACAGAGTTAAGAGAAGAGATTAATTTTAAACTTGAGTTATGGAGAAGTACTTTAGAGTCGAAGGGTTTTCGTCTGAATAGAAGACTGAATATATGCATTGTAATTTTGATAAGAGGCAAGTTAGAAATAATTTGGAGGTCAAATTGGGAGATCAAGTTATTTCACAAATAGATACAACAACAACAACAAAGCCTTATCCCATTAAATGGGGTCGGCTACATGAATCATACGACGCCATTGTGCTCTATCAAAAACTAAATTCTTGGTTAAGTTATTGACCAGGAGATCCCGCTCAATGACCTCGTTGAGCATTCTCTTTGGCCTTCCTTTATTCCTTTTAACCGGGCTCCATACGATTTAATTCACCCTCCTCACTGGCGCATCCCTTGGCCTTCTTTGTACGTGTCCAAACCACCTAAGACGGTTCTCTACCATTTTCTCCTCAGTAGATGCCACTCCAACTGTTCCCTGTATTTGTTCATTACGAATCTTATCTTTTCTTGTATGCCCACACATCCATCTCAATATCCTCATCTCAGCTACCCCGACTTAATGCTCTTGCTGTCCTTTTAAAGCCCAACATTCATTCCCATAAAGCATTGCTGGTCTTATAGCAGTGCGATAAAATTTTCCTTTTAATTTATCTGGTACTTTCCGATCACATATAACCCCAGTAGCCTTTCTCCATTTAAACCACCCAGCTTGAATTCTATGATTAACATCCTCCAAAATTTCACCATCCTTCTGTATAATTGATCCCAAATATTTGAACTTATCTATTTGTGGAATAACTTGATCTCCTAATTTGACCTCCAAGTTATTTCTAACTTGCCTCTTATCAAAATTACAATGCATATATTCAGTCTTGCTTCTACTCAGACGAAAACCCTTCGACTCTAAAGTACTTCTCCATAACTCAAGTTTAAAATTAATCTCTTCTCTTGACTCTGTCACAAGAACTATATCGTCTGCAAAAAGTATGCACTTAGGGATTTCTTCTTGAATAAGTTTGGTTAGAACATCCACTACTAGATTAAATAAATAAGGACTCAAGGAGGATCCCTGATGAAGACCAATCCTTATGGGAAAATCCTTTGTTTCGCCCCCAGACGTTCTTACAGTAGTTGTTACCCCCTCATACATATCTTTTATTGCCTTGATATATGCCATGCGCACACCTTTCTTTTCCAAAGCTTTCCAAAGCACCTCCCTTGGTACTCGATCATACGCGTTTTCTAAGTCAATGAAGACCATATGCAAGTCTTTTCTTTTGGTCCGGTACCTTTCCATTAACCCCCTTAATAAATGAATCGCCTCTATTGTAGACCTACCCGGCATAAAACCACACTGATTCTCAGAAATATCAGTCTCTAATCTCAACCTGTGTCCAATTACCTTTTCCCACAACTTCATAGTGTGACTCATAAGCTTTATCCCTCTGTAATTTGCACAATTTTGAATATCCCCTTTATTTTTGTAAATAGGAACTAAATTACTTTTCCTCCAGTTATCAGGTATTTTCTTAGAACTTAAGATCACATTAAATAGTTTAGCAAGCCACACCACCCCCACTTCGCCTAAACACTTCCAAATTTCAATAGGAATACCGTCAGGTCCGACAGCTTTACTATTTTTCATTTTCTTAAGCGCCTCTTTAATCTCGTCAACACGGATCCTATGGTAAAATGCCAAATTTGGTTCAACTTCTCGTGTTAAATCCCCGAGCTCATAACTCGACCCTCCTCTCTCGTCATTAAACAATTTGTAAAAATAGGTCTCCCACCGTTCTTTAATATCACCATCTGCAACTAAAACCTTGCCTTCTTCATCCTTAATACATCGTACTTGATCCAAATCTCTCGATTTCCTTTCCCTATCTCTTGCAATCTTATAAATCTTTCGTTCTCCCGACTTTGTCCCTAGCTCCTTATAAAATTTCTCAAAAGCTTTAAAACGAGCTGCACTCATCGCCTTCTTAGTTTTCTTCTTAGTTAAACGATACTTTTCCCAATTTTCAGTATTATTACATAAGTGTATAACTTTGAAACAGTCTCTCTTGTTCTTAACTTTCTTTTGTACGTCCTCATTCCACCACCAAGTCTCCTTATCTCGTCGACCAAAACTTTTAGATTCTCCCAAAATTACTTTAGCAACCGTTTGGACCTTCTCAGCCATTTCCTTCCACATGATTTAAAAGTTTCCCTCTTCTCCCCTTTTAACTGCCACCACTTGACTCTTGTGTTTAAAACATGTTGGCGTTTTTTCTTTCTACACTTAATACGCACGTCAAGGACCATTAACCTATGCTGGGTTGTCACCCCGTCCCATGGAATCACTTTACAATTTGTACAAAGTCTTCTGTCATGACTCCTTACCAAAAAGAAATCAATCTGTGACCTGTGGATCCCACTCTTGTATGTGACCAAGTGCTCCTCCCGCTTCTTAAAGCACGTGTTGACAATCTTAAGATTGCAATCTAAGAAAAACTCAAGAATAGATTGTCCTTCATTATTAATCTCTCCAAAACCAAAACCACCATGAGCTCCTGCATATTGCCTTGCCTCCTTACCAACATGACCATTAAGGTTTCCACCAATAAAAATCTTCTCAGTAAGTGGTATGATCTGAATCAACCCCTCCAAATCTTCCAAAAACTTTTCCTTAAGGTGTGCTTCTGTTCCCACTTGAGGTGCATAAACATTAATAACGTTGATTGTATCCCTTCCAATAATTATTCTTAAAGATATAATTCTGTCATCAATCCTTTTCACATCCACCACATTCGTCTTCCACTCTTTATCCACAATGATACCAACACCATTCCTCGTCCCTGTTTTACCTGTGTACCAAAATTTGAACTCATTGATTTCCCGAGATTTTTCTCCAACCCATTTAGTTTCCTGAAGGCACAAGATGTTAATCTTTCGCTTTACCATTTGGCCCACCACTTCCTACGCTTTTCTAGTCATAGTCCCAATATTCCAAGTGCCAAATCTAATCTTTCTCTCCTGAACTAGTTTCTTTAGCCGCCTCCGTCCATAAGAGAGCGGTAGCCCTTGCTCAGGGATCATGGATTCGGGGCATATCTGAGGCAAGCATTTCTACACTAATCAGAAGTGAGCGAGCTGTATTTTTCCTATATTTAAGCATGTGCATGATTTCTTTTTGACTTGGCTGCGGTTGACTTTCCTTCATTTCAAAAAGCCTGTAAATATTTTATTTGACTAATAATTAGATGTTTCTATATGAAAGAACTGCTATCCTAGATAAGCTTAGTTTTCGTCATTACTACTTTACACTCTGTGTGCGCGTGACTCGGGTGAAGACTCGGATGTGTATTTTTATTTTCATGTTGCTGCTCACTTTCTTCTGTTGCCATTGCTTTTTCTCTTTGTTGTTACAGGTCATTTGGACAATATACATACGTTTTGCTTTATTGCTTCTTGCTCAAGTTTTGGTATCCTAGTGCTCACAGGTTTCTATTTTAGTTGGTAACCCTCCCAGGCCCACCTGTTTTTCTTAAACTGATATCAACTTAAGGCCAGGCTATTCCAGGCTATGCAGAAGTGGTGGAGAGTACCAACCTTTTGATAATGTTATGCGGGTTTTTTCTCATTTATCTTTTATTTTTGTAATTTTTATTGGGATCGTCACATTAAAATTATGATTTTTTTTTGGGTAAATTGGTTGATTGTTTAATTTTTATTTTTTTTTGCTTAAAATGTTGCTTACAGGGTGAACTTTTTGGATTATATTCTTTTATCATCTGCCAAAGATTTCATGTCAAATATGGAAAAGAGTGATAATTATATGCTGAAAATTGATCAAGAGCATGAGCTATTTTGTCTCCATTGAAGGGTTGTTGCAGCAAGTTCCTTTTTCATTGATTGAGCACCAAAAACTTCATGTTATTCTGTTTCTTTTATTTAAGAGTTATTTCTTATAGTTTTTGTTAAGAAGTGTTTTTTTTTTGTTTTAATGCTGGAAATTTTAGGGGGTCTGTATTTGCCCTTCAGCTTAGACTCCCTATGTCTTTGTAGATGAAACAGCGGTGAAACAGCGTATGGGTGACTCTACTGAGCACACGGTGGACAATGGCACTAAAGTTGATGAGCTCAAATCTTTGAAATCAAAGGTAAACTGTTTCTTTTCCATTTGATGTCTTCTTTGCCACTATTTTGTTCAACTTTTCCTGATATATATATGTGTGTGTGTATATTCCTGTGGTAATGATTTATAAGAGCCAAATGATATTTTTCAAACCAAAAACCATATCAAATATAATTTAGTGTAAATGGAATGTTTATTTATTGTCTACTTGTTAATTTATAATCGCTTTCGGTCTTTTTAATAATAATATCACTTTTATTGAAAGAAGATTTACCATTATGTTATAAAAAATGTTTTATGATACTTTATTTTTACAAAAAGGATTCTAATTTAGTTTTCATTAGAACAGTAATTTTCATTTATATTTAATTAATCCTATTTGTAACAATAAAGTAAAATAATATATATATTTTTTCAAAACATATCATGAGTTGTAAAGTTCTTAAATAAATAAATGATAATAATATAATGGTTATAAAAATAAAATTAATTAAAATTTTAATTTTTCATATTTAATTTAAACATATTTTAAAAGGATGGGTTTAATTGCAAAAGAGGCCTTTCTTTTCTTTTTATTGAGAATTATAATTATAATTAAATTTTATTTATAATATATTACAATCTGTAGATTTTTGCCTCGAACCGCCATTCGGCCAATAAAAACAAAGAGCCGCCCTATTAGCGTGCTAACAGCTCCAACAAGAAAACCCTAATTCCAACGGTCGATTTGAGGCGCCGACCTTTGCGGGCGTGGGGTAAATTTATTTGTTTCTTGACTTATCGAATATCGAACGGCTATATCACAGTTCTCTTCCCTCGTGGCTTTTCGCACCAGGCTGTAACTTCTTTCCCCTACTCTTCACCCGCAAAGCGATCATGGGTTTCTTCTGGTGGGTCAGTATAATGATCATCTACCATTCTTTTACTGCGACACTCATCTCCATTTTGCCAAGAAGCATGACGTTTTTGATTGAATGGTCAAAATCGGAAGGAAGATTCATGAGAATCCTGAATTGGATCGTGAGGAATTTCACACCAGTGAACTGATCAGACGAGAACTTTATCGAAATCGGAAGGAAGATTCACGAGAATCCTGAATTGGATCGTGAGGAATTTCATAGTGAACTGATTAGACGAGAACTTGATATGTTGGGCATATCATATAAATACCCAGTTGCAGTCACTGGTGTTCTTGGCTATATAGGCCCCGGATGACCTTCCTTTGTTGCTTTAAGAGCTGATATGGATGCTCTTCCTATTCAGGTATTTTAACCCTTCATAATAAATTCTCTTCTATTGTTATGTTCCAATATATAATGATCATTCGCTTTTGAGATGAATACACCAATGAACTTAATCCCTGGGAAATAAACTTTCTATGGTTACGTATATCATGGTGTGTGTGTACTCAGATATTTTTGTGGATATAAGTGAACCTGTGAAAATTTATCATTCATTTGATTTTGGATACCTCCCCTGACACTTACACATTTATTCCAGTGATTCTAATCTCCCTTTCTGGCATATGGATACGTACATTAATTTTCTTGTCTCAGCTAAAGGTGCTTTTATGACTGTTCTACAATAATTAGCATACGTCCCTCCAGTCAGCTCAGAAAAATTCTTTCCCTATGATAATGTTGCTTTTAATGGATCTTAGGAGGTATCTGCAATCAAAGGCTTGCTGCATGTGCTTAACAACACATGTAATATAGAAATAGAACGTTGATGCATGTCAGTATTGAATTTGAGTTTGCTCTTCATATTAACCATTAAAATTGAATGCTATAACATATTAAAAGAGAAATATGCATTATGAAAATTGTTAGGCATCCTAATATAGTAAGGTTGCATGAGGTATGTATACACATTGTGATATATGTATAAACTATTCCCTTTGCCCTACTCTTAAAGTGCATGATGCCTGATTTTGATCCTTATTTACGAATTTGGAAAAATTGAGATCGATGCCTATTTAAGAATGTGAGAAAAATGAGATTGATGCCTATTTATGAATGTGGGAAAATTGAGGTTGATGCCTATTTATGAATGTGGAAAAATTGAGGTTGATGCCTATCTACAAATGTAGAAAAATTGAGATTGATGCCTATTTATGAATGTGGGAAAATCTAGATTGATGCCTACTAATGTTGGAAAATTGAGATTGATGCCTATTTGAGATTGTGAGAAAATTGAGATTGATGCCTATTTATTATTGTAGGAAAATTGAAATTGATACCTATTTACGATATTGTGGGAAAATTGAGATTGATGGCTATTTATAGTTATGGGAAAATTGCTATTGATACCTACTTACAATATTGTGGGAAAATTGATATGCTTATTTACGAATGTGGGAAAGTATAGTTGACACCTATTTATGAATGTGGGAAAATTGATATTGATACCTATTCACAGATTTAGGAAAATTGAGATTAATACCTATTTACAATTGTGGGAAAATTGAGATTGATGCCTATTTACAGTTGTGGCAAAATTGAGATTAATACCTATTTACAATTGTGGGAAAATTGAGATTGGTATGCTTATGTATGAATGTGGGAAAGTATAGATTGATACCTATTTATGAATGTGGAAAAATTGATATTTATGCCTATTCACAGATGTGGGAAAGTTGAGATTGGTGCCTTTTTACGAATGTGGGAAAATATAGGTTGATGCCTACTTAATAATGTAGGAGAATTGAGATTCATTTAGAAGCTTGAACTTAGTATGTAAAAGCTGCCTTGATTATTCTTGCATGCTTTATGATCCTTCAAAATTGCACATATGACTTATTTGCAAATGGACACTTTTTTTATGTAAAAAGATGTACTCACGTTTTTATTTGAGCTTGTATATTTAATGCACTCCTACAAGGCTCATTGACATTTATATCATTTGATGCCTAATCTTAAAGTGCATAAATTTAAATATAGGGGTCTATTTTTGCTCTTCAGCTTAGAATCTCCATATCTTTGCTACTCTAAAGCCCCCTTATATATATCTTGTCAAATTTCCGATGTATTCGCACTTCCAAAGATTCATGATCAATGCATCATTTGATGTCTATTTACGAATGTGAGAAAATTGTTCTTGATGCCTATTTACAAATGTGGGAAAATTGAGATTAATGCCTATCTACAAATGTGGGAAAATTGAGATTGGTGCTAATTGGCAAATTTATGATGTACGCGCACTTGAAAACATTGATTATCGATGGTGGTTTTATGCTTGATTTCACTGCCTGTTTACATGGGAAAATTGAGATTGATGCCTAATTATGAGATAAAGAATTAGAAATAGCAACTGTCCAGTTGTCACATGTTGTCGTTTCTTTCATCCATAGTAGTGCCTATGTTGGATCTGTTTTGATCAGCACATGAGGTCATGCCGGATATATTTGATGCAGATGGAAGCAAGCTGCACCTCTTGTGTATTTATTTAGGAGACAAAAAGAATTGGCAAAAAAAATGAGTAAATATAATATAACTCTTGGTGAGGATGATATATATTGCCATTGTTGAGGAGGTAGCTCTCGCTGGAAACCTTGATAGCAAAGCTTCCATCCTATAGTGAGAAAAAATCAAATGCGGATGAAAAATAAAATTGAAACAGAAAAGTAGAGAAACAGACTTTTAGAGGAATTTATAAACCTACAAATTCATAATTTCAATATTTTGTTTGGGCTATTTTATATATAGTTACAGTCTATGTTTAGATGTTTATTGGCTTGGTATTATAACACTGTTGGTTCTTTTTCAAATTTTTAACTTCAATACCAATGATGTTGAACTCCATTAACTATTTTATATGATGGAACATATGGTAGCTCATCCTGCTTATACGGGATTGGTATTGCTTGTTTAGAGATCTTCGTCATACCTTTGAAACATTTTGCTTTTCTTTAGATTATTCTGTAAAATGAAGTAGTGTTAGTGTCAGTGCTAATGCTACACCACCCAAGTGCAGATATGCAAGTTTTTTCTGCAACAACGATGTTGGTTTGGTACTAACTGTTGTCTATGATCTATCACATGGTAAGCGCAGTTCTTGAACAAATAAACACAGACATATTTTTCCCTGGTCCCTATATTCTATGGGCATTTGAACTTGTAATTTACGAGAAACAAGAAGGAGAAGGTAATTTACGAGGCTGCTATGAGAAAGTTAATTGAAAGCTTTAGCAGAGGCGGAAGCAGCCCTTGTCTCTGCCTCAAATGCAGTTGTTAGCAAAGAAAAAGAGAAGAGAAGAGGTGGCGGAGGATATCATCCTGTTGGATGGGAGAAATTAATGAGGCCGAAGGATTATGGTTGGTCTTGGCTTTAGGAAGTTGCAAATGGTAAATAATAGAGCATGTGGTGCTGAACTTGCTTGGAAACTTGTCACAGGAACTAAGGGTCTATGGGCAGATGTGCTGCAGTGTATGTTTAAACAAGAAGAAAATCTTCTAACGGCAACTGCAGGAGCCTCACAGTCATGGCATTTTATCTGTAACAGCAGGATATTATTGAAGAGGGAATAAGGTGGTGGATAAGGGATGGCAGGTGTGTAAAGTCTTTGACGATTACTGGTTGGATAACAATAACAGAATAAAATATCTTTGCTTAAGGCCTCCTAAAAGTACAGAGGAGTCCTCTATGGTTGCTGATTGGGTGAGCAATGGGACATGGGACTTCGCTAGACTTAATGGCTTGGTACAAGATGAGATAATTCAATCACTTCTTGCTTTCATACCTCCGATGCCTAATGGTGAATTTTCCATTAAAAGTGCCTACTATATCCTTAAACAGAATCTTGACTCTTATTATAAGTCCACTCATAAACTCATATGGAAGTGGAAGAGAGAAGAAAGAATTAGATATTTCATATGGTTGATCTTCCAAAATAAATTAGCTACTAATTTGTGGAGGATTAAGTGATCTCAGTGCTCTTCGTTATGTGATTGGTGCCAAAAGGATGTTGAAGATACTCTTTACATTTTGCGGGACTGTCCCTATGCAAAGAGGTTATGGTTGCTGCTTATAAAGCCGCCTTCTGCTCATCAGATATTTTTCTTAGCATCTCTTATAAATTGGGTAGATATGAATCTGAAAAGATACCTTGGTGAAGGATTGAGACGAGGTTGGAATCTTACTTGGGGCTTAGCAATATGGAAATTATGGCAATGGAGGAAGGTTGCATGAGGTATGTATGGGTACGCTGTGATATCTGTATAAGCTATTCCCTTTATACCCTAGCCTTAAAATGCATGTGAGAAAATTGACATTGATGCCTCTTTATATTGTGGGAAAATTGAGATTAATACATATTTACGAATGTGAGAAGATCTAGATTGATGCCTACTTACTAACGTTGGAAAATTGAGATTAATTTAGAGGCTTGACCTTGGCATGTGAATCTGCCTTAATTATTCTTGCATGCCTTATCATCCTTCAAAATTGTATAGTTGGCTTGTTTGTAAATAGATGTACTTGCTTTTTGTATTTGAGCTTGTAAATTTAACACACTCTTACGGGACTTATTGACATTTATATCATTTAGTGCTTAATATTAAACTGCAGAATTTAAATATAGGGGTCTACTTTTGCATTTCAGCTTAGACTCTTCTTGTCTTTGTTGCTTATATCCCCCTTGCATATATTTTGTCAAATTTCCGATGTATATGCACTTGCAAAGATTGACGATCAATATATCATTTGATGCTTAATTTTGATGCCTATTTTCTAATGTAAGAATATTGAGATTGGTGCCTATTTGCATATGTGTGAAAATTGAGATTGGTGCCTATTTGCATATGTGTGAAAATTGAGATTGGTGCCTATTTGCTGATGCTAGAAAATTTACATTGAAGCCTATTTATGAATGGAAAAGTTGAGATTGTTGCCTAATGCCTACAGATTGCTTCTTATATACGAATATGAGAAAATTTAGATTGATGCCTACTTACTAATGTAAGAAAATTGAGATTAATTCAGAGACTTGAACTTGGCATGTAAAGCTGCCTTAGAAATTGCATAGGTGGCTTATTTGCAAAATGATACATTTTTTTATGTAAATAGATGTGCTTGCTTTTGTGTTTGAGCTTGTAAATCTAATACACTCCTACCAATAGATGTGCTTGCTTTTGTGTTTGAGCTTGTAAATCTAATACACTCCTACCAGGCTTATTGACATTTATATCATTTAATGTCTAATCTTAAAGTGTATAAATTTAAATATAGGAGTCTACTTTTGCACTTCAGCTTAGATTCTTTATGTCTTTGCTACTTATATCCCTCTTAGATATATTTTGGCACATTTCCTTTGTATGCGCTATTGCAAAGATTGACGAGTGATGCATTATTTGATGCCTATTTACGATTGTGAGAAAATTGAGATTGGTACGTATTTACAAATGTAGAAAAATTAAGATTGGTGCCTATTTAAAAACATGGTAGAATTGTGATTGGTATCTATTGACGAATGTAGGAAAATCGAGATTGGTGTCTATTTCTGAATGTGAAAAAATATGGATTGATGCTATTTACGAATGTGGGAAAATCAAGATAAATGCCTATTTAAGAATGTGAGCAAATGGAGATTGATGCCTCTTTACGAATGTTGGAAAATTGATATTAGTGCCTATTTATGAATTTGGGAAAATTTAGATTGATGCCTATTTTCAAATGCAGGAAAATTGAGATTGATGCCTATTTACAACTGTGGGCAACTCGAGATTGATGCCTTTTTACGAATGTTGAAAAATTGAGATTTGTGCCTATTTATGCATGGGAAAAAATTTAGATTGATGCCTAATTTCAAATGCGGAAAAATTGAGATTGATGTCTATTTATAATTGTAAGAAAATTAAGATTGGTGCCTATTTACGAATGTGAGAAAATCTGGATCAAAGTCTACTTACTAATGTTGAAAAATTGAGATTAATTCATAGACTTAAACTTGGCATGTAAGGTTGCCTTAATTTTTCTTACATGCCTTATGATCCTCCGGAATTGCATAGGTGGTTTATTTGCGAAATGACTCTTTTCTTTATCTAAGTAGATGTACTTGCTTTTGTATTTGAGCTTATAAATGTAATGCACTTTACGAGGCTCATTGACATCTATATCATTTAATGTCTAATCTTAAAGTTTATAAAAGTTGTGCTGTACTTTTCCTCTTTAGCCTAGACTCTCTTAGTCTTTGTTACTTTATAGCCCCCATACATATGCTTTGGCAAATTTATGATGTACGCGCACTTGCATATATTGATGATCAATGCTGTTTTGATTCTTGATTTCGATGCCTGTTTACGTAGAAAAATTGAGATTAATGCCTAATTATAAGATAAAGAATTTGAAATAGCAACACTCCAGTTATCACATGTTGTTCTTTCTTTCACCATAGCAGTGTCTATGTTGGATCTGTTTTGATCAGCACATGAGGCCATGCAGGATAGATTTGATACAAATGGAAGAAAGCTGGACATCTTGTGCATTTATTTAGAAGACAAAAAGAATTGGCCAAAAAAATGAGTAAATGTAATATAACTCTTGGTAAGTATGATATATATTGCCATTGTTGAGGAGGGAGCTTTCACGGGAAACATTGATCGCAAAGCTTCCATATGCTGATGAAAAATAAAATTGAAACAGAAAAGTGGAGTAACAGATGGCATATTCATAATTTCAATATTTTGTTTGGGCTATTTATTTATAGTTACAGTCTGTAGCTTGGTGCAATGACATTGTTGGTTCTTTCTCAAAATGTTAACTTCAATAACCATTAACTACTTAATATGATGGAACATATGGTAGCTCATCCTGCTTGAACACTATGTATTAATTTATGTCTGTAGTGATATATGATTTGTATTGCTTATTTGGAGATCTTCTGTGATACCTTTTGAAACATTTAGTTATTCTTCAGATTAATCTGTAAAATGAAGTGGTGTTACTCATGTCACCCAAGTGCAGATGTGCAAGTTTTTTCTACAACAACGATGTTGGTTTGGCACTAACTGTTGTCTATGATCAATCACATGGTAAACTGCGGTTATTGAATAAATAAAATAACTTGGTCACACAGACAGATATTTTTCCCTGGTCCCTGTATTCTATGTGATTTACCAGAAACAAGAAATGTGAATAGAAACAAGAAAGAGAAGAGGTGGCAGAGGATATCATCCTGTGTTGGATGGGAGAAATTAATGAGGCCGAAAGATTATGGTGGTCTTGGCTTTAAGAAGTCGCAATCAGTAAATGATAGAGCATGTGGTGCTAAACTTGCTTGCAAGCTTGTCACAGGGACTAAGGGTCTATGGGCAGATGTGCGGCAGTATATAAGTACATGTTTAAACAAGAAGAAAATCTTCTAACAGCTATGGCAGGGCAGTTATGGAATTTTATGTCAACAGAAGGATATTATTGAAGAGGGAACAAGGTGGAGGATAAGGGATGGCAGGTGTATAAAATTCTTAGCTTAGGGCCTCTTACAAGTACAGAGGAGTCTTCTATGGTTGCTGATTGGGTGAGCAATTGGACATGGGACTTCGCTAGACTTAATGCCTTGGTACAAGATGAGAGAATTTAATCTCTTGTTGCTATCATACCTCCGATGCCACAAAGGCGTAATGACATTATTACTTGGCGATCATCACCTAATGGTGTATAGGAAAGTACTAAAGTTAAAAGAAAATTCTATCAGCACTACTAGAAGACTAAAAATATTTTATAGTAGTAAATGTTAGGCTTTAAAAAGGGATAAAGGAATACCAAAGAGAACACTCAACGATATTGTTGAGCAGTATCTATTGGTTAACAACTTATCTTAGGATTTAGATTTTGATAAAGTATAATAACATCGTGTGATCCATGAAACTGATTTCATCTAGTAAGATCTTATTGTTGTTAATGTTGGTGGTGGTGCTGGTAGATTTTCCATTAAACTTGCCTACCATATCCTTGAACAGAAGCTCGACTCATGTCCACTTATAAACTCATATGGAGGTGGAAAGGGGTAGAAAGAATTAGATATTTCATATGGTTGGTCTTGCAAAATAAATTAGCTACTAACTCGTGGAGGAGTAAGTGGTCTCAGTGCTCTTCGTTATGTGGCTGGTCCAATGCGAAGAGGTTATGGTTGCTGCTTATAAAGCCGCCTTCTGCTCATCAGATATTTTTCTTAGCATCTCTTATAAATTGGGTAGATATGAATCTGAAAAGAATCCTTGGGGAAGGATTGAGTCAATGTTGGAGTCTTACTTGGGGCTTAGCAATATGGAAATTATGGCAATGGAGGAATGATTTTGTTATTCTTAATATTCGCCACAATTTTTATATTCAAAAGAGATCAAGTTACAGCGACCCAGCTAATGACAAGTCTATGGTTCGACAAAAACCACTTAATATTTTTTTATACTATTAAAGGAATCATATTACCAAGTATCTATTTTTAAGTTTGTAATTACCCCTCTTAATATAGGTATCTCCTCTAAAAATTGAACTAAAGACTCAGAATGATATAGTAGAGTTTTATACCATTAGACTAATTTTATGTTAGCCCCTCATAATATTTTCAAGTTGAATGTAGATAGTGTAAAATCAGTGTCCTCTCACTGTATGCAGCCTGTGATGGAGTTGTGTGTGATAATGGTGGGAACTGGATTGTTGGTTTTTCTCGCTATATAGGCATTTGCAGTAGAATGCCCTAGAATCTGAGAATAAAATACTAGTTAATTCTTTATCAGATGCTGTTGGTATTAAGGCTATATGCTCTACCACACTACTAGAGATCAAGAGAGTTTTAGCATTTAGGTAGAAGGTTATAATAAAGTTTAGACGAAGAGAATGCAATGGTCTGGCTGATGCATTAGCAAAGCAATCCCCTTTGATTTAGTCATTTATTTGTCTTAAGGCTTTTGCCTTTTTACCAAGAAAAAAAAACAATAGTATATAAAAAAAAAGACACAGAAGAGGTGGCTTAAGTTTTAGGATGCAAGAGAAATGTGTGATAATTTATAAGGGCCATTTGATATTTTTTAAACAAAAAGCCACATCTGATATACTTTAGTATAAATAGTATATTTTATTTATTATCTAATTGTTAATTTATAATCACTTTTGGGCACGTAATAATAATATCAATTGTATTGAAAGATGATTTACTATGATGTTATAAAACATATTTTATGTTAGGTTTGAGTTGCGCCTAATGCTCTAAAGTATTTTCTCATGTGAGTCCAGTGTTATAAAATAATTTATAGTACACCTAGTGTCTTAAAGTATTTTATCATATGTACTTAGTGTCCTAAAGTAATTTATGGTGCGCTCAGTGTCCAGTGTCCTAAATTATTTTTTCAAGTGCTCTTAATGTCCTAAAATAATTTAAGGTGCTTCTAATACCCTAAAGTATTTTCTTAGGTTTACCCAATGTCTTAAGATATATAATACTTTCTTCCTTGTTTGTTTTCCTAGATTCTTCAATGTCTATATATGAGTAAAATAATTCGTGGCATTTTTTTCACTTGTTCGAGCTTTCTTTTTTCTTCTTCCTTGCACATTTCTAACAAGCAAGTAAAATAATTCATAACTTTTTTTTCATATTGTTCAAAATTCTAGAACAGAAATTAAAATTTCTCTTTATTTCATATTGTTCATCGATATCTGATAAATAACATTGACAGTATGAAAGAAGGGAGAAGGAAAGAAATAACGAGTGAAAGGAAAGAAAGGATAAAGTTTGAGATGGAACGAAGGGGTGAAGGAGAGAGAAAGAGAAAAAAGAAAACATTGACACTAAAGGAATTCATGAGATTTAAATCATCTTGCTAAATCAACTTTTTTAGGGTTAAAATAGAGCTGAATCATCATTGACAGTCAAAATTAACGTTTTGTTAAGGTGGATGAGATTATATTATTTTAAATGATTTGAGGAGGAAATTGCACTATAAATTACTTTAGGACACTAGATGTATCTGAAAAAATACTTTAAGGTAATAAGAACACATGAGAAAATATTTCAAGACACAGGGTACACCATAAATGACTTTAAAACACTAAACATACCTAAGAAAATATTTTAGGGTACTAAACACACTATAAATTACTTTATGACACTAGAAGCATATGAGAAAACTATTTTATTTCTTCGAAATCACTTTTTATACAAAATCTATTCTCTAGAACCTAAACCAAACACACCCTAACTAATGGGCCCCAGCATTCATTGGGCCTCACTATTGAATCAGGAATTCCAGTACTCTTCTGAAGAACCACGACTGGAACTATTTTGTTGTGGTTCTAGTCGCGGCACTTGGGGAAGAATCCTAGTTCCTGGGTGCCTAAATTTATGCCTGAGGATAATAGATGACTCACCCTGCCTGACATTAGTATCACTTAAGAGAAAAAAAGATTTCACCCTGCCCTTAGATCGTGAGTGAATTCAACCCCTTTCTAAAAATTTTTATAACAAAAAAAAAACAGAGATTGGTTGATTTTTTTGGGTAAAAAATTTAACTTGTTTAAACTAATCTTATACTAAATAAATAAATAATCATATAAACTACACATTTGAGCAAATTCCATTGCTTCCTCTTGCTTGTACTGTATTTAGTATAAGATAAATTACGAACTCGAACAAACACAAAATTTAAAAACCTTTGCAATACCATAATCCGATTACAAACACACGGGAATTACAAGCTCCTTGACACATTTTGCAACCATGTTAATCTAGTCGTTTATTAATATATTGAGAACACGAATGACATATAGCACGACCAAAATTAAACCTGTCCCTAATGCAAAAAAAAAAAAAAAGTAGAACCTTTAAGAGAGAGAGAAATTCCGAGAACTTGGCAAGTCTCCCTGAAAGAACTATTTCTTTCACAACTAAATACTACTGACCATAACTGAAAATTTATGATACACTTTCCCCCTCTTTCAAAAAGATAATTCGGCTGGCTCTGGCTCCAACACGGGCAATAAGGGTTCTTGCAAGTCAGGGTTGACAGGAAACAGATTACATTGTGCATATTGTGCCATCAATTGATCCACAAGAACCAAAGCTACCACGGCTTCTACCATGGGTACAGCTGCATTAACAGTCCATTAAACAATGTATCAGAAAGTGCATTTTCTCTGATAAAAAAAGGTGAAAGTATGCCATGTTACAAATCCAAAACTCTGATCCTAAACATAAGATCTAGACAAGAGGTATACTTTAGTCCTAAATATAATATTTCAATCCACTTTGTCTCCCAAATTTATAATTTTTTCCTCAAAACATCCCTATTGATTATACATAGTAAAAGATTTTTTTTATCAAGGGATGGTTACAATGTACCCGATTAGAAATGGTATTATATGAAAACTAATACATTTGTTACAAATAACTTAACTAACTTTTTTAATATCCACAAATTAGTTATCTAACTCTTAGGGACTGAAGAGCATATTATTTCACCAGCATAACAAATTTATTTGCCTTTTCAGATCAAGTGATAACTCAACTTTCAGCAATCCTGGGCTGTCTTAGCAGCTTTAATAACTTATTTTTGTTATATAAAGAAAACATAAAAAAATAAAAAAATAAAAGTGTAGAAAGATTAATCCGACTGGAAGGATGAAACAAGACACTTATTTACCTCTTGGGACAACACAAGGATCATGGCGACCACGGGCTATTAGCTCTGTTTCTTTCTTATCTCTGGTCACTGTATGCTGTTTTTTCTGCACAAGTGTCAAAAGGTGTCACATTTCCTATCACATGTTTAGGACAGTACAAAATGATATATAGAAGAAACCACCCAATCAGCTAAAAAATTGGGAAGGAAGAAGGGTTAGAAATGGCTTCTTTTGTTTCCATTTTATTGCCTATAGGCTGTTGCCACTTTATTTAATAGAAGTTATAACTGAAAATTGGAATATCTAAAGTGAATGTTTAAATAAAAATTTAAACACAGAAGATAATTGGTAAGATCATTTATGGAATGGTCCCATAACTAGTGAGATAAAATAATACTAATGCATTGCTCAAAACAGATCTTCAATCCCAGTGGGAAAGACGGGACAGTATTGAGTAAGTCAATTATGGCATAAATGAATTGATAAAGAAAACTACAAACTCTTCTAATGTGGCATTTCGCCTATGCAAGTCAAAAGCATGGTTGGAAATTTCTATCAAGCTAAATCCTTGCTAGACCCAGACCCATTTCTACTAACTCTCCTAATAGCCCTGTGCACATTTATCTTTACGAGTATGAATTTGTACCCCAATGTGAGGTGAGGCGAGTGAGATAAGATTCACAAGTACAGAAAAAACAAATAGTTGGCTTACTCCAATGGTAGATGTTGGCTTGAAAGCTATTCTCATATTTATAATCTCCCCGTTGGAAATTCCACCCTAATTGTCAATACAGATAATATATTAGCAAGGCATATATTATTACATGACCATCATATTGCACACAGAAACAACACAAAAGAAATTATAAAACATAAGACATACCTGAATCCCACCAGAGCGGTTTGTTCTTGTTCTCATCTTTCCATGTTGATCTATAAAGAACTCATCATTGTGTTCACTTCCAGTCAAAAAAGTACCTGTAATGGTTTCATTAAGCCATCAGAATGCCTCTGATACAAGTACAGAAGGAAATTACTGAACTAGAGTCTATTCGTTCAGATAAGCCAGTAAACTTAAAAGGACAAAGGAAATAAGAGCGAAATATAAGAAAGTTGTGCAACCTGCAAACCCACTGCCGAACTGGAAGCCCTTTGTAGCAGGCAATGACATGACAGCTTTACCCAGTTCAGCTTCAAGTTTGTCAAAAACAGGTGAACCAAGCCCCTGATAAATAGTAATGTCAGTTCTTCTCCATATGGAAAAATAGAAGATAAATTTAATTACATGACACAACATTTGAAACAAAGATAAGCTTGAAAGGATAATTCTTATAAGGTGTCAGCCATGCAAGAAAACATATACATTAAGGCAAATTTTATTTTAAGGCACTAAAGACACTGTCCATTTCTTTTATTATGTTTCAAATAAAAACATGTGACAGGGACATTCCTGAATCATGCAAGTTATCAAAATACCAAATATTAGGGCCAGAAGACGTCAAAGGACCTGGGAATCATAACTTATTTTCTATTAGGGGTAATAAAACATGCCACAAATGGAAGGAAAGCTCTTAAGTTCTGCTGGATGGCAAAGGGCATAGCAAGTCCAGGTCCAATTTAGGCCCAAAGTCCACTTTATTCCAGACTTTTCAAAGGTTTTTAGTCACATGCCTGTAATTTATGAATTTCCGAATCAATTATTAAGCAAGACTATAGGGGTTTTCAATCTAAATCAATATGTCAATTATTTTCCATTTATGCTATAATTATATTTGTATTTAAACAATGTAGGCACACAACATCAGCTCAACAAAAAATTCCTAAATTTTCTTTAAGATATTTGTTCTTTTTATCACTTTTAAAAGTTTAAAACATGCTTGAAAACTCATTAGCTTGCTCTGACATTTCCCCTTGATACAAAAGATGAAGAGAGACTTACACGTGGACAATTCCTCACGATGCATGTAACAACTCCACCAACAGAATCACCTTTCACCCTGACAGCATCAATAGCAGCTATCATCTTCTCTGCATATTCTGGGTCTGGGCATCGGACAATGTTACTTTCCATCTGGAACAATCTCGAATAAGTGACAAACAATTTCACAATTAAAATAAATAGCAAATAACTAATAAGATATCTATATAATTTCATTATTGAGATGATCAGCCAATTATCTTCCAGGAAAAAAAAAATATTTGTTGATTTCAGCATACAAATGCAAATGCTGAAATTAGGTGCTTGAAAGACAAAATTAAATTACGATGAAAATTTGAAATTTCTACGAAGTCAATGATGTAGGATGGCAACCCATATGCTTTGAAATGTACTGATGCTAGATAAGCACAAATTGCAAAATACATTCCAGCAAAGACTGCATGTTGGAAAGCTCCTTTCTAAATTAATAAAATAGGTGAGGGTGGACTTCTTCACAAGGTTTGGTAAATCACTAAGGTAAATCACTAACATTGAAAAATCCACACCATTTTTTTGGGAAAGGGGGGAGCATATACATGTTTTAAAACACAATCTACTTCAAATAGTACAATAAGGAATCACTAATCAGGATATTACACGTATATTAACTTTGATACCTGTTCAAGTGTCAGAGTGTCATGATCAATAAGGTCCTCAGGAAGAACAACCTTGTGAACTTGAGAGACATAGGCAAGAACCTGAGTCATAAAAATACCTTTAGCCAAGGATCTTGTTTAAGAAATTGCTAATTAGAAAGAATAAAAAGGAGAAAAGCACATAAATCTAGCAGTGACAGGCTTGCTTTGATGGAATAGCGTCAGTGATAGGCATAATGTTAAAAATTAAATTAATAAAGATGAAATATCATAAGAGACATAGCAAAATTAAGGCTCAAGCAAATTTTGATGTAATCTTTAGAAAATTATATTATCAACGAGTGGAAGTACATAAGGGAAGTAAGAAACAACAAAAGAGGAAGAAATATTAATATAAAGAAAAATACCAGCAATAAAAGAAGATTAAGAACAATGAAATTAGTAGCCGAGTCATAAAACATCGATTCCCAACCACTAGCAACAGATGTGTGTGTCATTATGAGAGGAAATCATACTTTAATGTTATTAAACTCGACTGAAGGCATGCACATAATGAATAACACATCTGATAAGGTTGGGAGAGAAAAAGAGAAGGAAAGAGTGGTAAAGGGAAGAAGAACAGAGAGATAGAGAAGGGAGAAAAGAGAGAGAACACGGTCAATCAATCTGAATAGTTCAACTTCATCAGGGAAATCAGATTCGGTTTAGGTACAATACACTTCTATTTATAAGTGCTCCCTTCTATGAGATACTAATGGCTATAAACGAATCCTAATTAACACTTAAATCTTCACTAACAGTAGCAGTAACTAATTCCTTTCTTATTTGTAATTACATAACATCAGGAATCCTAATTAACACTTAAATCTTAAGTAACAGTAGCAGTAACTAATTCCTTTCTTATTTGTAATTACATAACATCAGTATAGCAATTGTGCATAGCATAGCAAAGGAAACTTAATATATATGCCTCAATAGGAGGCTAAGGGGTCTTCCCAAACTCCATGATTGAACCTCTTTAAAGTCCGTATCTTAAATATCAGTAATAGAATAAGATTAGTCCTAGATCATTCGTGGTGTTTGCAATGAATGTTCCTAAAGGAATTACTAGAGTCCTTATTTTTGTCCTAAATTCATTAAGTAGAATGCCTGACTCCATTTACTGTCTTCTGAATTACAAAACAAAAGTAAAACAATTTGCATATGTAGCCAACTTAGAAGATGAAAAAAACAGAAAATTGGAAAGCACACACATGCCTAAATATATCTATCCAATGCACGTCATGATAAAAAAACCAGCTTAACATTAGAAATCTTACTCAATTACATATGCAAGCAACGCACCTCAGTTCCAGAAAACTCCTTAAGGATTTTCTTAGCAACAGCACCAGAAGCAACTCTTCCAATGGTTTCCCTTGCAGAAGATCTACCACCTCCCTTAAATGCGAGGAGTTCATAAAGATGATCTTAATGAAAATTTCATGGAATAAAACATTTCATCCATCACTAAATTGACATAAGATGCCACTGCTGCCATGACATCACATAGCAAGACTTAGTACCTGCACTGATCTGACACCGTACTTCATATCATAGGTTGCATCTGCATGTGACGGTCTATAAGCTAATGACATCTCACTATAATCCTGACAATGAGATGATACAATGGGGAAAAAACTTTAAGCAAGGCAAAATACATTGAATATTACTCTGTGTAAACTTCTGCGTAATAATAATAGAACATCATTGCTACTGTGTTATGAAAAATATCATAAATACAAAAGTTAGTTACTGTCTGTTAGTTCTGTTAGTTAGTTACTGAGTCTAACCATTGGGGGTTAAGTAGGAATATTAGACTATAAATAAAACCCCAAAGCCTTTGTATGGGGGGGTCTTGATTTGTTAATGGACAGTTAGAAGTATATTCAGTTTTTCTCTCCTCTCCTCTCTGTTTTCCTTTCTTTTTTGAATTCCCTCTATGTTTCCCTTCCCTTTCCCTCTTTCTCTTCATTTTCAATCCGTTTACGCATCAGTGGTATCAGAGCCATCTTTCTTCTGACCTGTGCATTGATGGTCAAAACCCGGCTGCAAGAAAACACCAGAAAAATGGAGGCTAGGATACAGAACGTCGAGCGACGATGGCAGAGCTTGGATAATTTGCAAGAAACTGTCCTGAGCGTCCGAGACGAGATGCAAGTGATGGGGCGCACCTTCAGTCAAGAAATGCAGGCAATGATGATGGAGATACGAAGCATCGCCCACGGCCCACCCTCTGAGAAGACGATGACAAAGCTGACTCGCCTCCGACAGTCAGGGACTCTGGCCTAGTTCAATGTACGGTTTGACGCCATCTCAGCCAAAGTGGATTTACCCGAGGCATATCTGGTGGATATTTATGTGGGGGCGTTGAAGGAGGAGATTGCTGATTCTGTGCAAATGTTCGATCCCCAGACGCTAGCGGAAGCGAGGCGACTCGCCAGGATACAAGAAATTGCGATTAGCCATCACCAGAACAAGGGTACCAAAGAACGGAGTGGGCGGCAAGGGGTGGGGCCATCAGCGCCAACAGGCCACTCTTACAAGAACGCTCTGATAGGAAGTAGGACCCCCCAACGCAGCAATACCTCACAGTCAGCGTCTCAAGACGTGGGTAACAGTTTTAAGAACCCAGCAAGATACGTTAGGCCTCTTAAAATGCTGACTGCCGAGGAAGAAGCAGAGCACTGTGAGGGCGTTCGTGCGATGGCTACAACGACGCAGAATGTAGCAAGAAGGTTGGAAGAGACACACCTTCGACAAAGAGAGTCACTTTCTCTATTCAGTGTGGAGTTCGATCAGATTTCATCAAGGCTGGACTTTCCGTAAACAAGGCAGAATTCAAGAAATGCAGTCGATAAATTTCAGGGGTACGTGCCGACGTCAACGCTGGTGGTCGCAATACCCCTTGTTCCGTTGAGTTCTTTCTCTTCACTGCTATCTCTGTTTCAGTCACTTGATCAGAGGGCTTTGCAAAGTAAAGATAATACGCGAACTACAGAAAACACGGGACAACTTGCAGAATGTGTTCAGGAGCTTACGTGGTTGCAAAAATCTACATTTGAAAAGTCAGACTTACAGCTGGCTAGCATTTCTTTTAAGCTTCAACTGTTTTCGAGGCTACACTGGAACTTGCAATACCCAATGGGCTTCTGGAATTGGTTGTGGTAGTGAAGAGGATAGCCCAATGCCATTACAATTGTGTTTCATAATTCCTTTGGGTGTCATTAAGTATGGGTTATTTCAGACGTGGGCCTCATTTCTAAACTTCTCTCCAACAAGAATTTTAGTGTTAGAATGGTTTAAGGGAGAATTGATTACAATGCTTTTTGGAAGGATATGCACTTTAAGTAGGAAGGAAAAGAAGGAAGTGAAATATGCAATGCATCAAGATGAAATCAAATTGAAGGAATCAGATCCTGGATTCAAAACCACAGAGATTTATTCATTGATAAGCAGAAAATTTGTCTATGATATAAGAGCTTACATTTTGTAATTTGATCTTAATTGATCCTTGGGGGCAAGGATCTCTTTGGGAAGGGGGTATTGTTATGAAAAATATCATAAATACAAAAGTTAGTTACTGTCTATTAGTTCTGTTAGTTAGTTACTAAGTCTAACCATTGGGAGTTAAGTAGGAATATTAGACTATAAATAAAACCCCAAAGCCTTTGTATGGGGGGGGGGGTTCTTGATATGTTAATGGACAGTTAGAAGTATATTCAGTTTTTCTCTCCTCTCCTCTCCTCTCTGTTTTCCTTTCTTTTCTGAATTCCCTTTATGTTTCCCTTCCCTTTCCCTCTTTCTCTTCATTTTCAATCCGTTTACGCATCATACTGTTACAAGTAAAAATAATTTATGAGGAATACAAAAATTTGATTGTCATAATTTAAAAAAAAAAACTCAAATGATTTTGCTTAGTCACCTGCGGACAAGTGAATACCTGGGAATTTTGAAGGAGCAAAATTCATTAATATGTTCTTCCATTTAAAAAAAAAATATTCTCTACAAGCTCTCAAACATTTCAATGATTGTACATCAAAAGTATATAGAAGAGTTTTCATATAACAGAAACTTTTCTATATGTTCATCCACACAAGTTCCCACCCACCCAAAGTTTCTTTTATAAATTGAAATGCCGTTAGTTATAAAAGGCCATTCACAGTGCATATTTTGAACATTCCCTCAGCCCTTTTCTTCCTTTCATAAATACTTCTCACAAATATAAAATTAGCCTCAGCATTAGATACTCACGTGTCCTCTCTGATCAGTGTTGGGAACAAATACATGAATTGGCGTTCCAGTAGTAATACCTACAATGCACACATTATCTTTCAGATAATTTACATGTATCATGAAACGTCTCAGTTAATAATGATTGGAATGAAGATTGACCTTCAGAAACTCCTGAAAATATTTTACACGTATCAGTCTCTTTTCTTGGAGTAGTAATTCGGCTCTGACCTGGCCTCCTATACAAAAAAACTTTGTAAATTTATTATTTAAAGACATTTTGAACCATAACCAACAATTACTCATTAGTGCTAAATTCCCTATATAGGAGAAGTATTAATCAAAAACTTCCATTGGCAAGTACCTCCTATCAAGATCCACTTGCATGTCCTCTTCGGATAGTGGCAAACGAGGAGGGCATCCATCAATAACGCAACCAACACCTCCTCCATGAGATTCTCCATATGTTGTCACACGAAAATAATTTCCATAGGTACTACCTGCCGCCCGTATCTCTGTAATTAATCAGGACATCAGCACAAAATATTGCCGGAATGAGTGTAAAATATTTTATCTGATTAATCGAGTTTAGCATTTAAGAATTCCACAAGTTCTGAAATTCTCATTTCCAGTGAATATGGAAGAAATTAAGACAGGCGGTATTCCTAGTAAAATATGTAAATCCTTAAATGAATTTGCATTCTAAATGATCATACGTGAAACTCAAATTCATATAAACATATATAATCACCATTTTTAACTTTTATGTAAAGTTTATAAAGCAATCACACACTAAAAAAATGTCACTAATGACAAAGAAACAGGCAAATAAACCCAAACTATCCTCATTTCAACTACTTCCACTTTCAAATACTGCGACGGGAATAAACAGATTCGTAAAATAAAATCGAAATTCAAGACGCAGAAGAGAGGAAGAGAGAGAACTCACGCAGTCTCTTGGAAGCGCCTCGACGAAAAGAGATTTGAACGACGGCGGAGGAAAGATAACGGCCATCCGAATTGAAGGAAGAAACAGCACCTGATAAGAATGGCTTGGAAGAAATGGAGGAAGCCATTAGATTGCAGAGTGGATCGAGGAAGAGGAAGGAATAGAGAGAAGCGAAGGTTGTTGAGAGGTTGAAGGGCAAAAGCTGTAATTATAGAAAAATCGGTTCTCACCTACCTACCCTCACCCGATCATCTCGGTTCTGCTCCGGTGTCTCGTATGTCTTATACTTCCATTTCATCACAAAATTTTGTTTTTCAAAAATTTATAATTACTAGTTCAATTTACAGTCTTGTTAAATTAATTTTCTTAAATAGATAAAATTAAAATATTGTTAGCTAATTATTTATGCATTTGCATTTATTAAAAAATAGTTTTCTTTAAAAAAATTATTTTTATCTGTCAATTTATTCCATTCACCAAACCGTAAAATCATTGCCCAAAAGAAAAGGTCGGTTGACGTTATTATAATTTATATACGTATTATTTATATAATATACATAATTGCTGGTCAAAGTTGTGGTTCTGCTTGGTTAAGTTTTGGGGGTAGGTGAGGAGCTGCTATAACCTTGCATACACCACTTGGTTTGGTGGTGCCCCTAATTGCTTTTTAGAGCATTTGGTACGCATGAATATGGTGGTGGATGGCTAAATTATAAATTATTTTAAATTATAAGTAATCAATATTTTATTTTATTTATATTAGAATATCTTGCATTACAAGGGCCAACGGAAATATTACTCAAGATTAGGTTCTTCTTAAACTTCATTTGTCAGTCATCTAATTTACACAATCAAGGTCAGATTACTCTGTTTTTGTGTGTATCCATGATGCATCATTCACTACATTCTTGATTTATGTCCTTGTGTTTTATGCCATGTTTGATTCAATTTCATGCATCAAGATTACCATGCATTCTGCTGATTCAAAGTGTTTGGTTGGAACAATAAAATAATCCAACGTAATCCAAATTACATCATATTAATCACATTACATAGCTTAAAGTTATGTAATCTAAACATATAGACATCTATAACTTCCATGAATCAATATTTAAGCATTTATACCCTCTATATTTTATATTGGTAGAGTTTTTTTTTTTTTAATTAGAGAGACAGACACTAGCAGTCTAAGATTATAAATAAGATTGATCCCGTGACTTCCTACTTATAGGAGAGCTTTCATGCTACTTACAGATAGAGTTAAAATATAAATTTCATTATGTGATTCCTTGATGACATACTAAACAGATACTCTAAAATTATCATTCCTTTACATTATATTCTCTATAATTACATTCCCATTACATACTTTAAACCAAAGGGGCACGCACTTACTTTCTATGTGGTTCGTTTTCTTCTGCTGTCAAATGGTGTTAGTGTATCATGTCTCTTTTATAAGACACACCGTGTGCCCCGTAGCATAATGAGCTTCAAAATGACAATGGTTCATTTATTTGGCAGACACATTCATCAGACGGAATGTATCAACACGTTGAACTAAAACTTCATTAGTGTCATGGAAAATTTCTGAGCTGATAAAAAAAAACAAGTTCAGGATTCAAGTTATAACTGGACTTGTTAGTTTTAACTGACTAAATTAAATGCTAATAGTGGGTACAATGGAGAATTTTATTTGGAGGGCCTTGCTTCATGTTGATTCAAAGTAGCCCTCAGGGAGGCTCTAACACAGGATTCAGAGGTTCTTGCAGCTCTGGATAGATGGGAAACAGACTGCATTGTGCATTTGTGCCATCAAATGGTCCCCAGCGCTACCATCGCTTCTACAATACGCGCAGCTACAACAAACAATACATATATATTAGAGGGAAATTTCATCATCTCCTAATGAAAATACAAGCAAACTGTTGCCAGGACAGTTTATAAACCCCACTTCTCATGAGCTCCTTGAGTCCTTGGTGTAGGACTGATAACAATACCCCATTCGAGAACCTAAATCCCCGACCTTCACCCAACCTCTTGTTGGTCAAACTCAGCCATGGGTAGCCCTCTCTGTGAACATCGGCCTCTCAATGAAAGCACCGATAACACCAATACAAGTTTAAAGAGAGAGCTCAATCCTAATAAACTAGCTTATTGGGTAGAAGAGTTCTTTAAACTTATAAACTTTACTTCTCTTGTAAAGCTCCTGATATGAGACTCATGACACAGACAAAGATGAACATTGAAGGGAAAATATTGTAAGAAATAAAAAAAAAAGGTTGATAACATGAATAAATAGAAAGGATGAGCATAAACTGAGGTGTTGCTGACATAAAGAAGACTATTATTTACCTCTTGGGACAACGCAAGGTTCATGGTGACCACGAACTATGAGATCTGTCCCTTTCTTGTCTCTAGTCACTGTATGCTGCCTTTTCTGCTTATCAAAAACATTCATGACAGAGCATACAAGAAACAGACATCTTCTTTTGGAGCAAACTAGATTTGTACCATGGCAAGGTTTTAATGAATATTGTTTTTTGGCCAAAGTTTTAATGACTATTCATGATCCTCATTTTATATGATAGTATTATAAACTTCTTAATAAGGTGTACAATTTTTACTGAATGCTTAAGTTTAACACACTTATCCACCAACTTTTAAGGGCTTGTTTGGCATCACGTTTCAGTGATACCAAGCTGACTTCTGACGTCCAAATGCTCATTCAAGTCCTTTGCTCATGTTTGGATTGGCGCTTTCCACAAATGACCTTTGGCTCCTAACTAACTTAAAATTCAAAGCAACTTTTTGTTGCTTTCACCGTGCAGTGCGTTGATTCTAGAGAAGGAAGAAAGAAATGGGTAAAAAGTAGTCCCACCTTACTTTTTAACCAAAGAAAAGATAAAATTAATCTACCGATATTAAATTGACTTTTTTGCAAAAACCTATATAAACATAAATTACATTATATTATTTGTCTTTTATCCCAACTTCAGTTTGTAAAAATCAGTTTAGATAAAAGTCACTTTTACCGATGATAATCCAAACAAGCCCTAAAACTTACTCTAATGGTAGGTGTTGGCTTGAAAGCGATTCTTGTGTTTTAGATCTCTCCATTGGAAATTCCACCCTGATTGTCAATACATAAAGATATTAGTAAAGCATATATTATATTACCACTAGCTAATCCAGAAACACCTCAAGAAATTATAAGACAACAAAAAAAAATACCTGAATCCCACCAGAGCGATTTGTCTTTGTCCTCATCTTTTCATATCTATCTATATAAAATTCATCATTGTGCTCACTTCCAGTCAAAAAAGTACCTATAATGGTCTCATTAACTAATCCATAAGAACACCTTTCTGTTTCTTTCTTGTTACTGTCATATTTTGTTTTGACTGTGTTTGCTACAATGTATTAGAATTTCTTTGTTATGATATTTTGGTGGAGGTTCTATCAGAAACTAACCTTTTCTTTTCAGATTAATCAATAAACTTGAAAGGACAACGAAAATGAGATTAAAATATTATCAGAATGCACAACCTGCAAAGCCACTACCAAATTGGAAGCCATTGGTTGCAGGCATTGATAGAACAGCTTTTCAAAGTTCAGCTCCAAGTCTGTCAAATAGCGGCGAACCTAGGCCCTGATAAATATTAGTGTTTGTTATTCTAAGTAAAAAACATTGGAAAAAGTCGGTATCTGCACTGATCTAACGCCATTTCATATCATAGGTTGCACCTGCATGTGAAGGCCTATAAGCTAAGAGATAATCCTGAATAGAAAGAAGACCTCCTAGTAAGACAAATAAGTGTTTGTCTCTCATATAGAGATTTGATAGTATAAGATATCAAGTCCCACATGGAGTAATATAGGATACTCAATAAAGCATTTCATTTGTGTATGAAGGCCTATAAGCTAGGAACATAAAAGGAAGACCTCTGAGTAAGACAAACAAGTATTTGTCTCTTTGATGGAGATTTCATAGTATTTAGATGGTTTGGTTTTCCTAACACAACAGCTAGTTTTTGGAACAGGGTTCCAAATCACACTTCTCAATAAAAAAATTAGCATGAAAGACTCACATCTCCTTTCTGTTCAACATTGGGAACAAAGACATGGATTGGAGTTCCAGTACTAACACCTAAAATGATGAATATGGAGAGATTAATTACCTTTAGGTCATTTACACGTATTATATATGTAACTTGTCAATTAAACAAAGTTTGACCTTCAGAGACTCCTAACTTTAGTTTTAAATATAAAACTCCAATCCACTTTATCTCCCAAATTTATAATATTTTTTCTAAATTATCTTATTAATTATACATATTAGCGGTACGTTTGGTAGGGTGTAAGAACTTTTTATGGAAGTGAAAGTGGAAATAGAATTAGGCTAGAAATATGCTTTAAAAGTTTGTTTGGTAGGTTAGAAATGAGCATAGAATTGATGTATTTTTTTTTATAACTTTGGGTAAAATTGTCTAAAATACTTTTTTTATAACTTGGGAAGGGTTAAAGATGTCTAGGAATTTTATAACTTAGAGTAGAATTATCTAAAATATTTCACTTCCACTTCTCCCATCTCATTTTTCAATTTTTTTATGGAATTAAAATGGCCAAAATATTAGAGGTGGAAGTAGCTTTTATTATACCAAACAAGGAAAATGTTTGATTCCACTTCCACTTTCAATTTCCTACTTCCACTTTCATGCTACCAAATATGCCCTAGGGGTTTCTATTAGGGGTTGCTCCGATGCAAATAATTAAAAAGGATATTTTAAGTAAAACACATTTTTTCTGTAAATAATTAATTTAACTAATTTTTTTAATCTGTATAAATTAGTTATCCGGTTCCTATATTTAGGACCGGAAGGATTATTATTGATCAAAAGCTTTTAAGGATCATGTTCCTTCTATCAATGGTCTTGTATGTCAGCTTTAGACAATGGTAGATGAGGAGGGCATCCATCAATTATACAACCAACGCCTCTTCCATGAGATTCTGCATATTTTGTCACACGAAAATGACTTCCATAACTATTTCCACTTGCCTGTACGAATCTCTGTTTATGATGTAAATCCTTCAATAGTTTTCTATCTACATAAGCCCTTTTTAACATGAGACTCAAGGCTATTATAGCAGCCATTTTCAAGAGATTTAGTGTTTCATTGAAACATCACACATCATGTCGGAATCTACATACATACATACATACATACATACATACATACATACATACATACATACATACATACATACATACATACATACATACATACATACATACATACATACATACATAAAACCTTTGTTTACACACACATACATTGATATAGAAATCATAAAAACGTAAAAAGTGTAAACAAAAGAGTCAGTCATATGAAGCGAAGAAGAAGAAGCAGAAGATGAGAGGAAAGAGCTTAGGGAATGGCCTGGGAATGGGGTGACGACGAAGTGATGAGATGTGGAAATCTGAAAGAAATGAGGTGTTGGAGATAGAAAACGCCATTGTAATATGAAATAATGAAGCAAGAATTGCGATAAAGAGGAAGAAAAGTGGAGGGAGTTGCAGAAGAAGATATATCCAGAAATGAAAAGAAGGTAATTAAAGGGCAAAGTCATCATATGGGAAAGAAGGAGGAGTGTCTTGTCATTTTTCAGAATCATGGAATCAGATCCATTTCTACTGGCATGACAATATGGTCCCAAAAATACAGACGTACAAATGATATAAATATTAATGGCGCCAATTCCAGAATTCCTCCTACAAGGCTACCACGATGTCTTTATGGCCTGCATGTATATGAACAATATAAGATTTGGGAACAATAAGGACCGCCAGAAGCAACAAATTATTATATATATTCAAGTATTTGAACTCAAGGGCACTCTAATGCTCCGCTCTCTAATTTTCTTTTGTCTCTTAAATTTTTTTTATTTTTTTAAATATTTTTTCTTGTTTCTTTTTATTATTAGATTCTACGTAGAAAAAGAAAATGATATTTTCATATCTTACCAAGAAAAATGGTACGGTTTTAATTTTTTACAATTTTTCTAAAAAAAATTCTAAAATTGTGCAATTTTCAATGGAAATTGCATCATTTTTACCAGTGAGATATCTAAAGATAGTTCATTTTACATGCTCTCATGGTCTTTAATATAAGAGTTAGTTAATATTTTTTAGGAGATTAAAGAAGTCAAATAAATTTATTAATTATAATTAAATTTAACACTTCAAGAGAAATTCATATTATACTCCTTAATTTACTCGAATTAGTCAACTAGCTCTTATATTAGTTATAATTAACTCTTTCAGTTGGATTTCTTAATCTATATAAAAAGCTAAATAACTCTTATATTAAAAATAAGAAAGTAAAATCTAATAATCAAAAGAAAAAAAAAACATGAGAGTTTGAGACATTACACCCTTGCGTGATTCTTTTTATCAGAACTAGTTAGAATGTAAATCTACATTGGAAAATTTTTATATGGATAACCGTTATTTTACCATGATTAATTGTCAAAATGCACATGTATACTTGTAAATCGTAGCTTGAATTTTTATTAGGAGCGCAAGAAGCAAGAAATTTTTATATATTCAAGTATCTGAAAGATTATCCCTCCACGAGATCATTAAGGAGGCATTTGAACTCATAATTATGATTGAGGAGGATGGAAAAAACCTGTCATGCAAAAATATTTTTACATAAAAAGAAATAATAAAATGAGAGATTTACTTTGGGGAAAAAAACAGAGATTTGCATAAACTTGTCCTGTTCTTATCCGTACGCCTCTTATAAAGACGACAGCTGCGTCTCATAATCAATAAATAACAGAAGAGACATTATTTTCTTATTTCAAAGGAAAAATGGGAAAAAATAAATCAGAACAAAGCATGTTTCCACTTTTTTCAAACATAGCCAAAATTTCACAATTTACTTTGTTCAAAGTTTCTTTAAAAAATATATATATATCAACTCATAGTAGCGTAAGTGCTAGGA